>OU342741.1:261750670-262459035 GCA_910589775.1 Avena eriantha
AAAAAGAACACCAATGCAAATGTCACCACTGGATACATGTGCTTTAGGAAAAGAACGCACATGTAATGACTCTAGTGGATCAATGTGGTTTAAGAAAAGAACACACATGCAAATGTCACAAGTGGATCAATGTGCTTTAGGAAAAGAACACACATGCAATGACTCTAGTGGATCATTGTGGTTTAGGAAAAGAACACACGTGCAATGTCACCAGTGGATCCATGTGGTTTAGGAAAAGAACACAGATGCAATGACTCTAGTGGATCTCTGTATTTTAGGAAAAGAACACACATGCAATGACTCTAGTGGGTCAATGTGTTTTAGAAAAAGAACACACACACAATGTCACTGGTGGATCTATGTGGTTTAGGAAAAGAACACAGGTGCAATGACTCTAGTGGATCAATGTGGTTTAGGAAAAGAACACACATGTAATGACTCTAGTGGATCCATGTAGTTTAGGAAAAGAACACACATGCAATGACCCTAGTGGATCAATGTGGTTTAGGAAAAGAACACACATGCACTGTCTCTAGTGCCTCAGTATGGTTTAGAAAAAGAACACACATGAAATGTCACAAGTTGATCAATGTCGTTTAGAAAAAGAACACACATGCAATGTCACCAGTGGATCAATGCGCTTTAGGAAAAGAACACAGATGCAATGACTCTAGTGGATCCATCTGGTTTATGAAAAGAAAACACATGCAATGTTTCTAGTGGATCCATGTGGTTTAGGAAAGAACACACATGTAATGAATCTAGTGGATCAATATGGTTTAGGAAAAGAACACACAGGCAATGTCACTAGTGCATCAACGTGGTTTAGGAAAAGAACACACATGCAATGTCTCTAGTGGATCTATGTGGTTTAGGAGAAGAACACACATGCAATGACTCTAGTGGATCAATGTGTTTTAGGAAAAGAACACAAATGCAATGTCACTGGTGGATCCATGTGGTTTAGGAAAAGAACACACATGCACTAACTCTAGTGGATCAACATGGTTTAGGAAAAGAACACACATGCAATGACTTTAGTTAATCCAGGTGGTTTAGGAAAAGAACACACATGTAATGACTCTAGTGGATCAATGTGGTTTAGGAAAAGAACACACATCCAATGTCTCCAGTGGATCAGTATGGTTTAGAAAAAGAACACACATGCAATGTCTATAGTGGATCCATGTCGTTTAGGAAAAGAACACACATGAAATGACTCTATTGGATCAATGTGTTTTAAGAAAGAACACACATGCAGTGTCACTGGTGGATCCATGTGGTTTAGGAAAAGAACACACATGCAATGACTCTAGTGGATCCATGTGTTTTATAAAAAGAACACCAATGCAAATGTCACCACTGGATACATGTGCTTTAGGAAAAGAACACACATGTAATGACTCTAGTGGATCAATGTGGTTTAAGAAAAGAACACACATGCAAATGTCACCAGTGGATCAATGTGCTTTACGAAAAGAACACACATGCAATGACTCTAGTGGATCATTGTGGTTTAGGAAGACAACACACGTGCAATGTCACCAGTGGATCCATGTGGTTTAGGAAAAGAACACAGATGCAATGACTCTAGTGGATCTCTGTATTTTAGGAAAAGAACACACATGCAATGACTCTTGGATCAATGTGTTTTAGAAAAAGAACACACACACAATGTCACTGGTGGATCCATGTGGTTTAGGAAAAGAACACAGGTGCAATGACTCTAGTGGATCAATGTGGTTTAGGAAAAGAACACACATGTAATGACTCCAGTGGATCCATGTAGTTTAGCAAAAGAACACACCTGCAATGACCCTAGTGGATCAATGTGGTTTAGGAAAAGAACACACATGCAATGACTCTAGTCTATCTATGTGGTTTAGGAAAAGAACACACATGCAATGTCACTAGTGCATCAATGTGGTTTAGGAAAAGAACACACATGCAATGACTCTAGTGGATCTATGTGGTTTAGGAAAACCATACACATGCAATGTCATTGGTGGATCCATGTGGTTTAGGAAGAGAACATACATGCAATGACTCTAGTGGATCAATGTGGTTTAGGAAAGGAAAACACATGCAATGACTCTAGTGGATCCATGTGGTTTAGGAAAAGAACACACATTCAATGACTCAAGTGGATCCATGTGGTTTAGGAAAAGAACACACATGCAATGACTCTAGTGGATCAATGTGGTTTAGGAAAAGAACAAAAATGCAATGTCTCTAGTGGATCATTATGGTTTAGGAAAAGAACACACATGCAATGTCAACAGTGGATCCATGTGGTTCAGAAAAAGAACACACATGCAAATGTCACGAGTGGATAAATGTGCTTTAGGAAATGAACACACATGCAATGACTCTAGTGATCCATGTGGTTTAGGGAAATAAAACACATGCAATGTCTCAAGTGGATCCATGTGGTTTACGAAAAGAACACACATGCAATGTCACCTGTGGATCAATGTGGTTTAGGAAAAGAACACACATGCAATGTCACTAGTGGATCAATGTGGTTTTGGAAAAGAACACACATGCAAATGTCAAAAGTGGATCCATGTGGTCTATGAAAAGAACACACATGCAATGACTCTAGTGGATCCATGTGGTTTAGTAAAAGAATACACATGCAATATCTGTAGTGGATCAATGTGTTTTAGGAAAAGCACACACATGCAATGTCATTGGTGGATCCATGTGGTTTTGGAAAATAACACACATGAAATGACTCTAGTGAATCAATGTGTTTTAGGAAAAGAACACACATGCAATGTGACTAGTGCATCAATGTGGTTTAGGAAAAGAACACACATGCAATGTCACTAGTGGGTCCATGTGGTTTAGGAAAAGAAGACACATGCAATGACTCTAGTGGATCTATATGGTTTAGGAAAATAACGTACATGCAATGTCTCTAGTGGATCTATGTGGTTTAGGAGAAGAACACACATGCAATGACTCTAGTGGATCAATGTGTTTTAGGAAAAGAACACAAATGCAATGTCACTGGTGGATCCATGTGGTTTAGGAAAAGAACACACATGCACTGACTCTAGTGGGTCAATATGGTTTAGGAAAAGAACACACATGCAATGACTTTAGTGAATCCAGGTGGTTTAGGAAAAGAACACACATGTAATGACTCTAGTGGATCAATGTGGTTTAGGAAAAGAACACACATCCAATGTCTCAAGTGGATCAGTATGGTTTAGGAAAAGAACACACATACAATGTCTATAGTGGATCCATGTCGTTTAGGAAAAGAACACACATGAAATGACTCTATTGGATCAATGTGTTTTAAGAAAGAACACACATGCAGTGTCACTGGTGGATCCATGTGGTTTAGGAAAAGAACACACATGCAATGACTCTAGTGGATCCATGTGTTTTATAAAAAGAACACCAATGCAAATGTCACCACTGGATACATGTGCTTTAGGAAAAGAACACACATGTAATGACTCTAGTGGATCAATGTGGTTTAAGAAAAGAACACACATGCAAATGTCACCAGTGGATCAATGTGCTTTAGGAAAAGAACACACATGCAATGACTCTAGTGGATCATTGTGGTTTAGGAAGAGAACACACGTGCAATGTCACCAGTGGATCCATGTGGTTTAGGAAAAGAACACAGATGCAATGACTCTAGTGGATCTCTGTATTTTAGGAAAAGAACACACATGCAATGACTCTTGGATCAATGTGTTTTAGAAAAAGAACACACACACAATGTCACTGGTGGATCCATGTGGTTTAGGAAAAGAACACAGGTGTAATGACTCAAGTGGATCCATGTAGTTTAGCAAAAGAACACACATGCAATGACCCTAGTGGATCAATGTGGTTTAGGAAAACAACACACATGCCATGACTCTAGTCTATCTATGTGGTTTAGGAAAAGAACACACATGCAATGTCACTAGTGCATCAATGTGGTTTAGGAAAAGAACACACATGCAATGACTCTAGTGGATCTATGTGGTTTAGGAAAACCATAGACATGCAATGTCATTGGTGGATCCATGTGGTTTAGGAAGAGAACATACATGCAATGACTCTAGTGGATCAATGTGGTTTAGGAAAGGAAAACGCATGCAATGACTCTAGTGGATCCATGTGGTTTAGGAAAAGAACACACATGCAATGACTCCAGTGGATCCATGTGGTTTAGGAAAAGAACACACATGCAATGACTCTAGTGGATCAATGTGGTTTAGGAAAAGAACAAAAATGCAATGTCTCTAGTGGATCATTATGGTTTAGAAAAAGAACACACATGCAATGTCAACAGTGGACCCATGTGGTTCAGAAAAAGAACACACATGCAAATGTCACGAGTGGATAAATGTGCTTTAGGAAATGAACACACATGCAATAACTCTAGTGATCCATGTGGTCTAGGGAAATAAAACACATGCAATGTCTCAAGTGGATCCATGTGGTTTAGGAAAAGAACACACATGCAATGTCACCAGTGGATCAATGTGGTTTAGGAAAAGAACACACATGCAATGTCACTAGTGGATCAATGTGGTTTTGGAAAAGAACACACATGCAAATGTCAAAAGTTGATCCATGTGGTCTATGAAAAGAACACACATGCAATGACTCTAGTGGATCCATGTGGTTTAGTAAAAGAATACACATGCAATATCTGTAGTGGATCAATGTGTTTTAGGAAAAGCACACACATGCAATGTCATTGGTGGATCCATGTGGTTTTGGAAAATAACACACATGAAATAACTCTAGTGGATCAATGTGTTTTAGGAAAAGAACACACATGCAATGTGACTAGTGCATCAATGTGGTTTAGGAAAAGAACACACATGCAATGCCACTAGTGGGTCCATGTGGTTTAGGAAAAGAACACACATGCAATGACTAGTGGATCTATATGGTTTAGGAAAGTAACGTACATGCAATGTCTCTAGTGGATCTATGTGGTTTAGGAGAAGAACACACATGCACTGTCACCAGTGGATCAATGTGGTTTTGGAAAAGAACACACATGCAAATGTCAATAGTGGATCCATGTGGTCTAGGAAAAGAACACACATGCAATGACTCTAGTGGATCAATGTGGTTTAGGAAAAGAATACACATGCAATGTCTGTAGTGGATCCATGTGATTTAGGAAAAGAACACACATGCGATGACTCTAGTGGATCAATATGTTTTAGGAATTGATCACACATGCAAATGTCACCAGTGGATCAATGTGCTTTAGGAAAATAACACACATGCAATGTCACTAGTGCATCAATGTGGTTTAGGAAAACAACACACATGCAATGACTCTAGTGGATCTATGTGGTTTAGGAAAAGAACACACATGCAATGTCTCTAGTGGATCAATGTGTTTTAGGAAAACAACACACATGCAATGTCACCAGTGGATCCATGTGGTTTAGGAAAAGAACACACATGCAATGACTCTAGTGGATCTAAATGGTTTAGGAAAATAACATACATGCAATGTCTCTAGTGCATCTATGTGGTTTAGGAGAAGAACACACATGCAATGTCTGTAGTGGATCCATGTCGTTTAGGAAAAGAACACACATGAAATGACTCTAGTGGATCAATGTGTTTTAAGAAAGAACACAGATGCAATGTCAGTGGTGGATCCATGTGGTTTAGGAAAATAACACAGATGCAATGAGTCTAGTGGATCCATGTGGTTTACAAAAAGAACACCAATGCAAATGTCACCAGTGGATCAATGTGCTTTAGGAAAAGAACACACATGCAATGACTCTAGTGGATCAACGTGCTTTAGGAAAAGAACACACATGCAAATGTCACCAGTGGATCAATGTGCTTTAGGAAAAGAAGACACATTCAATGACTCTAGTGGATCATTGTGGTTTAGGAAAAGAACACACGTGCAATGTCACCAGTGGATCCATGTTGTTTAGGAAAAGAACACAGATGCAATGACTCTAGTGGATTTATGTAATTTAGGAAAAGAAGACACTTGCAATTACTCTAGTGGATCAATGTGTTTTAGAAAAAGAACACACACACAATGTCACTGGTGGATCCATTTGGTTTAGGAAAAGAACAGACGTGCAATGACTCTAGTGGATCATTCTGGTTTAGGAAAAGAACACACATGTAATGACTCCAGTGGATCCATGTAGTTTAGGAAAAGAATGCACATGCAATGACCCTAGTCGATCAATGTGGTTTAGGAAAAGAACACACATGCAATGTCTCTAGTGCATCAGTATGGTTTAGGAAAAGAACACACATGAAATGTCACTAGTGGATCAATGTCGTTTTGAAAAAGAACACACATGCAAATGTCACAAGTGGATCAATGTGCTTTAGGAAAAGAACACAGATGCAATGACTCTAGTGGATCCACGTGGTTTAAGAAAAGAAAACACATGCAATGTTTCTAGTGGATCCATGTGGTTTAGGAAAAGAACACACATGTAATGACTCTAGTGGATCAATGTGGTTTAGGAAAAGAACACACATGCAAAAGTCACAAGTGGATCCATGTGGTTTAGGAAAAGAACACACATAAAATGACTCTAGTGGATCAATGTGGTTTAGGAAAAGAACACAAATGCAAATGTCACAAGTGGATCCATGTGGTTTAGGAAAAGAACACACATGCAATGACTCTAGTGGATCAATGTGGTTTAGGAAAAGAACACACGCAATGACTGTAGTGGATCCATGTGGTTAGGAAAAGAAAACACATGCACTGTCACCAGTGGATCAATGTGGTTTTGGAAAACAACACACATGCAAATGTCAATAGTGGATCCATGTGGTCTAGGAAAAGAACACACATGCAATGACTCTAGTGGATCAATGTGGTTTAGGAAAAGAATACACATGCAATGTCTGTAGTGCATCCATGTGATTTAGGAAAAGAACACACATGCAATGACTCTAGTGGATCAATATGTTTTAGGAATAGATCACACATGCAATGTCACTTGTGGATCCATGTTGTTTAGGAAAATAACACACATGAAATGACGCTGGTGGATAAATGTGGTTTAGGAAAAGAACGCACATGCAATGTCACTAGTGCATCAATGTGGTTTAGGAAAACAACACACATGCAATGACTCTAGCGGATCTATGTGGTTTAGGAAAAGAACACACATGTAATATCTCTAGTGGATCAATGTGTTTTAGGAAAAGAATACACATGCAATGTCACTAGTGGATCCATGTGGTTTAGAAAAAGAACATACATGCAATGACTCTAGTGGATCAATGTGGTTTACGAAAAGAACACACATGCAATGACTCCAGTGGATCCATGTTGTTTAGGAAAAGAACACACATGTAATGACTCTAGTGGATCAATGTGGTTTAGGAATAGAACACACAAGAAATGTCTCCAGTGGATCAGTATGGTTTTGGAAAATAACACACATGCAATGTCTGTAGTGGATCCATGTGGTTTAGGAAAAGATCACACATGCAATGACTCTAGTGGATCAATGTGATTTTGGAAAGAACACACATGCAATGTCATTGGTGGATCCATGTGGTTTAGGAAAAGAAAAAACCCATGCAATGGCTCTAGTGGATCCATGTGGTTTATAAAAAGAACACCAATGCAAATGTCACCAGTGGATCAATGTGCGTTAGGAAAAGAACACACATGCAATAACTCTAGTGGATCAAAGTGGTTTATGAAAATAACACACATGCAATGTCACAAGCAGATCCATGTGGTTTAGGAAAAGCACACACATGCAATGATTCTAGTGGATCTATGTGGTTTAGGAAAAGAACACACATGTATTGACTCTAGTGGATCAATGTGTTTTAGAAAAAGTACATACACGCAATGTCACTGGTGGATCCATGTGGTTTAGGAAAAGAACACGCATGCATTGCCTCTAGTGGTTCAATGTGGTTTAGGAAAAGAACACACATGCAATGACTCCAGTGGATCCATGTGGTTTAGGAAAAGAACACACATGCAATGACTCCAGTGGATCCATGTAGTTTAGGAAAAGAACACACATGCAATGACCCTAGTGGATCAATGTGGTTTAGGAAAAGACCACACGTGCAATGTCACGAGTGGATCCATGTGGTTTAGGAAAAGAACACACATGCAATGACTCCAGTGGATCCATTTAGTTTAGGAAAAGAGAACACATGTAATGACTCCAGTGGATCCATGTAGTTCAGGAAAAGAACACACATGCAATGACCCTAGTGGATCAATGTGGTTTAGGAAAAGAACACACATGCAATGTCTCTAGTGCATCAATATGGTTTAGGAAAAGAACACACATGAAATATCACAAGTGGATCAATATCGTTTAGAAAAAGAACACACATGCAAATGTCACCAGTGGATCAATGTGCTTTAGGAAAAGAACACAGATGCAATGACTCCAGTGGATCCATGTGGTTTAAGAAAAGAAAACACATGCAATGTTTCTAGTGGATCCATGTGGTTTAGGAAAAGAACACACATGTAATGACTCTAGTGGATCAATGTGGTTTAGGAAAAGAACACACATGCAAAAGTCACAAGTGGATCCATGTGGTTTAGGAAAAGAACACACATAAAATGACTCTAGTGGATCAATGTGGTTTAGGAAAAGAACACAAATGCAAATGTCACAAGTGGATCCATGTGGTTTAGGAAAAGAACACACATGCAATGACTCTAGTGGATCAATGTGGTTTAGGAAAAGAACACACGCAATGACTGTAGTGGATCCATGTGGTTTAGGAAAAGAAAACACATGAAATGTTTCTAGTGCCTCAGTATGGTTTAGGAAAAGAACACACATGAAATGTCACAAGTGGATCAATGTCGTTTAGAAAAAGAACACACATGCAAATGTCACCAGTGGATCAATGTGCTTTAGGAAAAGAACACAGATGTAATGACTCTAGTGGATCCGTGTGGTTTAGGAAAAGAAAACACATGAAATGTTTCTAGTGGATCCATGTGGTTTAGGAAAAGAACACACATGCAATGTCACCAGTGGATCAATGTGTTTTAGGAAAAGAACACACATGCAATGACTCTAGGGGATCAATGTGGTTTAGTTAAAGAACACGCATGCAATGAATCCAGTGGATCCATGTAGTTCAGGAAAAGAACACACATGCAATGACCCTAGTGGATCAATGTGGTTTAGGAAAAGAACACACATGCAATGTCTCTAGTGCATCGATATGGTTTAGGAAAAGAACACACATGAAATATCACAAGTGGATCAATGTCGTTTAGAAAAAGAACACACATGCAAATGTCACCAGTGGATCAATGTGCTTTAGGAAAAGAACACAGATGCAATGACTCCAGTGGATCCATGTGGTTTAAGAAAAGAAAACACATGCAATGTTTCTAGTGGATCCATGTGGTTTAGGAAAAGAACACACATGTAATGACTCTAGTGGATCAATGTGGTTTAGGAAAAGAACACACATGCAAAAGTCACAAGTGGATCCATGTGGTTTAGGAAAAGAACACACATAAAATGACTCTAGTGGATCAATGTGGTTTAGCAAAAGAACACAAATGCAAATGTCACAAGTGGATCCATGTGGTTTAGGAAAAGAACACACATGCAATGACTCTAGTGGATCAATGTGGTTTAGGAAAAGAACACACGCAATGACTGTAGTGGATCCATGCGGTTTAGGAAAAGAAAACACATGAAATGTTTCTAGTGCCTCAGTATGATTTAGGAAAAGAACACACATGAAATGTCACAAGTGGATCAATGTCGTTTAGAAAAAGAACACACATGCAAATGTCACCAGTGGATCAATGTGCTTTAGGAAAAGAACACAGATGTAATGACTCTAGTGGATCCGTGTGGTTTAGGAAAAGAAAACACATGAAATGTTTCTAGTGGATCCATGTGGTTTAGGAAAAGAACACACATGCAATGTCACCAGTGGATCAATGTGTTTTAGGAAAAGAACACACATGCAATGACTCTAGGGGATCAATGTGGTTTAGTTAAAGAACACGCATGCAATGAATCCAGTGGATCCATGTAGTTTAGGAAAAGAACACACATGCAATGACCCTAGTGGATCAATGGGGTTTAGGAAAAGACCACACGTGCAATGTCACCAGTGGATCCATGTGGTTTAGGAAAACAACACACATGCAATGACTCAAGTGGATCCATGTAGTTTAGGAAAAGAATACACATGCAATGACCCTAGTGGATCAATGTGGTTTAGGAAAAGATACCACATGCAATGTCTCTAGTGCATCAGTATGGTTTAGGAAAACAACACACATGAAATGTCACTAGTGGATCAATGTCGATTAGAAAAAGAAGACACATGCAAATGTCACCAGTGGATCAATGTGCTTTAGGAAAAGAATATAGATGCAATGTCTCAAGTGGATCCATGTGGTTTAAGAAAAGAAAACACATGCAATGTTTCTAGTGGATCCATGTGGTTTAGGAAAAGACCACACATGCAATGCCTGTATTGGATCCATGTGATTTAGGAAAAGAACACAGATGCAATGACTCTAGTGGATCCATGTGGTTTAAGAAAAGAAAACACATGCAATGCTTCTAGTGGATCCAAGTGGTTTAGGAAAAGAACACAGATGTAACGACTCTAGTGGATCAATGTGGTTTAGGAAAAGAACACACATGCAATGTCACTAGTGCATCAATGTGGTTTAGGAAAAGACACACATGCAATGTCACCAGTGGATCCATGTGGTTTAGGAAAATAACACAGGTGCAATGACTCTAGTGATCAATGTGGTTTAGGAAAAGAACACACATGTAATGACTCCAGTGGATCCATGTAGTTTAGGAAAATAACACACATGCAATGACCCTAGTGGATCAATGTGGTTTAGGAAAAGAACACACACGCAATGTCTCTAGTGCCTCGGTATGGTTTAGGAAAAGAACACACATGAAATGTCACAAGTGGATCAATGTCGTTTAGAAAAAGAACACACATGCAAATGTCACCAGTGGATCAATGTGCTTTAGGAAAAGAACACATATGTAATGACTCTAGTGGATCCATGTGGTTTAGGAAAAGAAAACACATGAAATGTTTCTAGTGGATCCATGTGGTTTAGGAAAAGAACACACATGCAATGTCACTAGTGGATCAATGTGTTTTACGAAAAGAACACACATGCAATGACTCTAGGGGATCAATGTGGTTTAGTTAAAGAGCACAGATGCAATGAATCCAGTGGATCCATGTAGTTTAGGAAAAGAACACACAAGCAATGACCCTAGTGGATCAATGGGGTTTAGGAAAAAACCACACGTGCAATGTCACTAGTGGATCCATGTGGTTTAGGAAAAGAACACACATGCAATGACTCAAGTGGATCCATGTAGTTTAGGAAAAGAATACACATGCAATGACCCTAGTGAATCAATGTGGTTTAGGAAAAGATACCACATGCAATGTCTCTAGTGCATCAGTATGGTTTAGGAAAACAACACACATGAAATGTCACCAGTGGATCAATGTCGATTAGAAAAAGAAGACACATGCAAATGTCACCAGTGGATCAATGTGCTTTAGGAAAAGAATACAGATGCAATGTCTCAAGTGGATCCATGTGGTTTAAGAAAAGAAAACAGATGCAATGTTTCTAGTGGATCCTTGTGGTTTAGGAAAAGAACACACATGCAAATGTCACAAGTCGATCCATGTGGATTAGGAAAAGAACACACATGCAATGACTGTAGTGGATCCATGTGATTTAGGAAAAGAACACAGATGCAATGACTCTAGTGGATCAATGTGATTTAGGAAAATAACACACATGCAATGTCACTGGTGGATCCATGTGTGTTTGGGAAAATAACACACATGAAATGACTCTAGTGGATCAATGTGGTTTAGGAAAAGAACACACATGCAATGTCAGTAGTGCATCAATGTGGTTTAGAAAAAGAACACACATGCAATGTCACAAGTGGATCCATGTGCTTTAGGAAAAGAACACACATGCAATTACTCTAGTGGATCTATATGGTGTAGGAAAATAACATACATGCAATGTCTCTAGTGGATCTATGTGGTTTAGGAGAAGAACACACATGCAATGACTCAAGTGGGTCAATGTGTTTTAGGAAAATAATACACATGCAATGTCACTGGTGGATCCATGTGGTTTAGGAAAAGAACACACATGTACTAACTCTAGTGGATCAATGTGGTTTAGGAAAAGAACACACATGCAATGTGTATCCATGTGGTTTAAGAAAAGAACACACATGTAATGACTCTAGTGGATTAATGTGGTTTAGGAAAAGAACACACATGTAATGTCTCTAGTGGATCAGTATGGTTTAGGAAAAGAACACACATGCAATGTCTGTAGTGGATCCATGTCGTTTAGGAAAAGTACACACATGAAATGACTCTAGTGGATCAATGTGTTTTAGGAAAGTACACACATGCAATGTCACTGGTGGATCCATGTGGTTTAGGAAAAGAACACACATGCGATGACTCTAGTGGATCCATGTGGTTTATAAAAAGAACACCAATGCAAATGTCACTAGTGGATCAATGTGCTTTAGGAAATGAACACACATGCAATGACTCTAGTGGATCAATGTGATTTAGGAAAAGAACACACATTCCAATGCCACCAGTGGATCAATGTGCTTTAGGAAAAGAACACACATGCAATGTTTCTAGTGGATCAATGTGATTTAGTTCAAGAACACACATGCAATGACTCCAGTGGATCCATGTGGTTTAGGAAAAGAACACACATGCAATGACCCTAGTGGATCAATGTGGTTTAGGAAAAGAACACACATGCAATGTCTCTAGTAGATCAGTATGGTTTAGGAAAAGAACACACATGAAATGTCACAAGTGGATCAATGTCGTTTAGAAAAAGAACACAAATGCAAACGTCACAAGTGGATCAATGTGCTTTAGGAAAAGAACACAGATGCAATGACTCTAGTTGATCCATGTGGTTTAAGAAAAGAAAACACTTGCAATGTTTCTAGTGGATCCATGTGGTTTAGGAAAAGAACACACATGTAATGACTCTAGTGGATCAATCTGGTTTAGGAAAATAACAAACATGCAATGACTCTAGTGGATCAATGTGGTTTAGGAAAAGAACACACATGCAAATGTCACAAGTGGATCCATGTGGTTTAGGAAAAGAACACACATGCAATTACTCTAGTGGATCAATGTGGTTTAGGAAAAGAACACACATGCAATGTCTGTAGTGGATCCATGTCGTTTAGGAAAAGAACACACATGCAATGACTTTAGTGGATCAATGTGTTTTAGGAAAATAACACACATGCAATGTCACTGGTGGATCCATGTGGTTTAGGAAAATAACACAGAGGAAATGAATCTAGTGGATCAATGTGGTTTAGGAAAAGAACACACATGCAAATGTCACCAGTGGATCAATGTGCTTTAGGAAAAGAACACACATGAAATGACTCTAGTGGATCCATGTGGTTTAAGAAAAGAAAACACATGCAATGTTTCTAGTGGATCCATGTGGTTTAGGAAAAGAACACACATGTAATGACTCTAGTGGATCAATGTGGTTTAGGAATAGAACACACATGCAAATGTCACAAGTGGATCCATGTGGTTTAGGAAAAGAACACAAATGCAATGACTCTAGTGGATCAATGTGGTTTAGGAAAAGAACACACATGCAAATGTCACAAGTGGATCCATGTGGTTTAGGAAAAGAACACACATGCAATGACTCTAGTGGATCATTGTGGTTTAGGAAAAGAACACACATGTAATTTCTATAGTGGATCCATGTGGTTTAGGAAAAGAACACACATGCAATGACTCTACTGGATCAATGTGTTTTAGGAAAAGAACACACATGCAATGTCACTAGTGGATCCATGTGGTTTAGGAAAATAACACACATGAAATGACTCTAGTGGATCAATGTGGTTTAGGAAAAGAACACACATGCAATGTCACTAGTGCATCAATGTGGGTTAGGAAAAGAACACACATGCAATGTCACCAGTGGATCCATGTGGTTTAGGCAAAGAACACACATGCAATGACTCTAGTGGATCTATGTGGTTTAGGTAAAGAACACACATGCAATAACTCTAGTGGATCAATATAGTTTAGGAAAGGAACACACATGCAATGACTCTAGTGGATCAATGTGGTTTAGGAAAAGAAGGCACATGCAATGACTCTAGTGGATCAATGTGGTTTAGGAAAATAACACACATGCAATGTCTATAGTGGATCCATGTGGTTTAGGAAAAGAACACACATGCAATGACTCTAGTGGATCAATGTGTTTTAGGAAAAGAACACACATGCAATGTCACTGGTGGATCCATGTGGTTTAGGAAAATAACACACATGAAATGACTATGGTGGATCAATGTGGTTTAGGAAAAGAACACACTTGCAATGTCACTAGTGCATCAATGTGGGTTAGGAAAGGAACACACATGCAATGTCACTAGTGGATCCATGTGGTTTAGGCAAAGAACACACATGCAATGACTCTAGTGGATCTATGTGGTTTAGGAAAAGAACACACATGCAATAACTCTAGTGGATCAATGTGTTTTAGGAAAAGAACACACATGCAATGTCACTAATGGATCCCTGTGGTTTAGGAAAAGAACACACATGCAATGACTCTAGTGGATCAATGTGGTTTAGGAAAAGAACACACATGCAATGACTCCAGTGGATCCATGTTGTTTACCAAAAGAACACACATGTAATGACTCTAGTGGATCAATGTGGTTTAGGAAAAGAAGACACATGCCATGTCTCTAGTGGATCAGTATGGTCTAGGAAAAGAACACACATGCAATGTCTATAGTGGATCCATGTGGTTTAGGAAAATAACACACACGCAATTACTCTAGTGGATCAATGTGTTTCCAGAATAGAACACACATGCAATGT
Organism: Avena eriantha; assembly: GCA_910589775.1. Lineage (NCBI taxonomy): Eukaryota > Viridiplantae > Streptophyta > Magnoliopsida > Poales > Poaceae > Avena > Avena eriantha. The sequence goes on from OU342741.1 coordinate 261,765,608, forward strand.
CACTAGTGGATCCATGTGGTTTAGGAAAAGAACACACATGCAATAACTCTAGTGGATCGATATGGTTTAGGAAAGGAACACACATGCAATGATTCTAGTTGATCCATGTGGTTTAGGAAAAGAACACACATGTAATAAGTCTAGTGGATCAATGTGGTTTAGGAAAAGAACACACATGCAATGTCTCCTGTGGATCAGTATGTTTAGAAAAAGAACGCACATGCAATTTTCACTAGTGGATTAATGTGCTTTTGGAAAAGAACGCACATGCAATGACTCTAGTGGATCCATGTGGTTTAGGAAAAGACCACACATGCAATAACTCTCGTGGATCTATGTCAACATCCGGATTTTTAATCCCAAATGCTTGTTATGACATTCATCGCAATCCTAGGATTACCATTTTTGCGGGACATAACAGATTGGATATCACAGTACATCATCCATTACAAACCATAAATCATGTCTTACACCAATAAGGATCTCATGATCCAATCTTAATACAACAAGAAGCGGAATAAAAGGTAAGCGTAGCGGTGGGGTCCATCTTCAGGGGCATAGGCAATGCTCACAAAGGCAGATAGTCCTAGGTTTCATAGCCGTCCTGCTGGCCATCATCTGGGTAGTCTCCTTCATAGTCTGGCCATGAGAATAGCCAGGGACAAAAGCCATGAGTACTCTGTAAGTACTCGCAAACTACCACTAACAAGTAGTATAGTTCTAATGTAAAGTGCTAACTCTAAGTTTAACAATAAAGTTAAGTTTGAAACCTAAGCTGAGTTCAGAAGCAAAGGAAGATAAAATAAAGTTTTAGAATCACTTAAGTGGGGAACCTAGTGTCATAGTCACAACCCTGTCGTGGTAAAGTCAAGATTCATCCTTCATTTCATAAGTTATTTTGAAAACATCTGACAACAAAATAGTATGGCCACTCCAACTTTCCATAACCGCGGACGCGGCTATTCGAATAGTTTGACACTCTGCAGAGGTGGTACACTTTCACCACAAGATTCGATACATCTATCAGGGATAACCCTGAATCATCATACTTAGTATGCAGATAATCAAACATAACCTTTCCTTTACACACCCTAGATAAGCACCTCTCCTATGAGCATGGCCTCCCAACCATGACCATCTGTCATCTTGGGCACTACATAGGTGGACAACATTGACAGGTAGCCTCAGCTCAAACCTCTCCCACAAGGGAACTAATACTAATGCATATAAACTTCCGGCTTAAGCCTTACCCAATTCAGGTATTGTGGTTGTACGGTAAATTTGGAATGGTATCACATCCGAATCCAACCATCAGTTTTGTAAAAAGGGTTAAGGCTCATGCCTCAACATTTTCATCATCATAAACCATTTGTGTTTCTAAACACATGTCAAAACATCTCAATAGAATGACTCATCATTCTAAGGTTTTTACAACTCATTTTCACCAAGTGTTCCCATCTAAAGTGACTCAAGTTTTTACCTAGCTCTAAGCTACTAAGTGAAGAGTGTTCACTAAGGTGGAAAGATGGGATAAATCTCATGCCATAGAATGACATCTAAAGTGATCCATATATGTCAAGTTTTATACTTTTTATGCTACCTTCAAAACAAGTAAGGGACTTGGTAAAATAAAGAAAGTAGAAGCTTGAAAGTAAGCTTGGAATAAGTACTAGTCAAAGTAGTGTAACCAAAGCATGCCTAAAGCACCTTTTCTCAAATTATCTAGCTTAATTCTAGTTTTCTAAGCATTATACTTGCAAGTGTTAGCTTGCATTTTTAATGATGGCTTGCCTTGTGCAGTGCAGTGGTTGAAGTTTTCTTCCTCCTCTTGATAGAACTCCTCCACCTTGAAAGCTTGGTCAGTACTATTGTGTATAAATACATATGGAGTACACAATCACCAAAAAATACTTAACTAGTCTAATTAGCACTCTAAGGCACACATTTGATGATCTATTATCATCACAAGCATCACAAGTTTTATTAACTAGCTTCATTCTTTTTATTTAAGAAAAGTAATTTCTACTCATTGAAAATTAACTAAGATTTAATATTCACCACTTAAAATATGGGATCATGTGGAAACATGTCATCACCACATATTCTAACATGTGGGAATGTGATTTAAGGGCTGGATCACATTTACTTAAGTTTAAGTTTATTATTTAATGATTTAAAGTGACTAGAAATGCCTATATAGCATTATTTTGGTACTAGTCCAAAGTCACTGCATGTAAACCTTAATATTATTACATATATTCAGATAGGTATGGTGAAATGTGATTTTTGAGAGTTGGGATCAACTCAAAAGCTAATTTGGTTGATTTTATAAAAATGTTTGAATGTGCAAAAGCTTCTTTTTTGTTATTTTTACTAGGAGAGATCTCTAACTCTAAATGAATTAAATCCAACGAGCTTTGCTAGATATTTTTAGTAGCTTTCTAACACAATTGGAATCACTCCATTTGGATTTGTAAATCTCTCTGAAATGATTTTCAAATTAGGGGACATAACTAAGTTCAAACCTAAATAGAAAAATCTAAGTTTGAACTAAATGGGTCGCGCGGGAAGGAAAACGGGCCGACCCAGTGGCGTTCCGCGGCACAGAGAACAGCTGACAGGGGGGTCCACTGATCAGCGGCTCTTTACACGTGAAGCGGTACGGGGCGATGTGGGCCGTTAGATTAAAATGGGGATCTACGGCTGAGGAGTGTCGCCTCCGGCGAATAGTTCACTGGCGGGAACTAACCCTAGCGGCTTGGTGGGGGTGCTCAGGGTGCATGCCAGGGATCGAACATGCTATCGAAGGAGGGCTCAGGGGTGGTCGCGACAGCTCCTGGGGTGGACGAAATCAACGGCGCCTTCTCCTCCTCTGCAGCGGGCTCCTCCGGCTAAATTCCGGCGAACCTAGGCTCGAGCAGCTCCAGCGAGAGGTGGGGAAGGATCAGTGAGAAGAGGGGAGTGGAATGGTGTGAGTAGTTGGTGCTGGGGAGGGCTCCTTTTATAGGCGCGGCTAAGCGGCAGAGAAGCATGGGCGGTGCTCGCCGGTGACGACGGCACAGCGAGCTAGAGGCATGGGCGGTGCGCTAGGACGGTGGGCGGTGCCCTGGCGAGTGTCACGGCGGTGAGTGTGCAGTGATTTGTGGTCGGGGGAGGTGAGTGGGGCTGCGCGCACTAAGTCTCTGCCGACGGCGAGTTTCACGGCGGTCGGCGACTACGGGGCACGGTCGGGGGAATGGGCATGTCCGTTAGCTAGCTAGGCCGGTGGGGATCGTGTAGGCGGGCGGCTGGAGCGAGGCGAGGTCTAGCTGAGCGGGGACCATGCGCGCTCTGCGAGCGGCATCGGTATGGCCGACAGTCTCCAAGCGCGGCGGTTCCTGGCCGTTCTGGTCGCTGTCCTTGGGCTGGGGTTGGTTGGGCGGTGGAGGTGGACCTCAGGCTACCTCCTAGACATGGTGGACGATGCTGGCGGCGGCTATGGCGCACTATCGCCGGTGAGGTGCCCAAAATGGTGCTCAGCCTTAATGGGCATGACCATTTGGTCATGGTAAAGTGGGTGGCTGGGCTAGAGAGGGGTATGGGAGTGAATTGGGTGCCTGTGTTAGCAAAATGGGGAACCAATTTAGTTCAAACACTGCTCCAAATAGTGTTTCATGTTTTGTTTGAATTCTGTCCACCAAATGTATTTGAAAATGGCCGAAAGAAATCAAGTTTTGAATTTTTGGATGATTTTTGGTGGAGTTGCTAGACACATGCTTAAGCCTCTGTGGTTGCTTGTGTTTTGAAAATGGAGCTCATTTGAGTGGTTTTTCAAAAAGTGGGATCTTCCCATATGAACTACATTCAATTTTCAATTGCCATTTCAAATTAGTGTTTGCAAGTTTTTGGCAGATCACAAAGTGGGCCTTGGTACACTAGTACATGTACTAGAAAGGGGTTCAAAGATCCATATTTATTTCTGTTAAGAATTGAGTCCTAGGAATAGCCAAAGTAGGTATGTTGATTAAAATGGCAAAAATGACCATTTCTTTCTTTTATTCATTTTGATTTGTTTTTCTTTGGGATTTGTTTGGGAATGATCTAGATGATGTTTATTTCACCTAAGAATCATTTTACAAGCAATGGATCACTTAATCATGGCAATTCAAAACAACTCCTATTTAAATGCACACACATATGAATGCTTTAATAAATTTAATTGGAAAAGTTTTTGTTAACCCTAATTTTGATGATTTGGATCTTAATAACCTTGGATTAAAGTTTTGGGATGTTACAAACCTTCCCCCCTTAAAAAAATCTCATCCTGAGATTTACAAAAGAAAACTAGGAACTAAAGAGATCTGGGAACTCTGTCCTAATGTAATCTTCTTGCTCCCAAGTGGATTCGTCTTCGTTATGGTTGCTCCATTGAATCTTGAGGAACTTGATACTCCTGGTTCTGGTGGTTCTGTAAGCTTCTTCCAAGATATGGATGGGCACTTCACGATACGTCAGGTCATTGTTGATCTCAACAGCTCGGTGATCGATGTTCTTGAAAACTTCAGTCTTCTCCGGCACTTCCAGACATTTCCGAAGTAACGAGGTATGGAACACATTATGGATGGCTGACATCTCTTCAGGTAGTTCCAGTTGATACGATACTTCTCCTCGACGATTCAGAATCTCGAAGGGCCCGATGTATCTGGGGGATAACTTTCCTTTCAGACTAAAGCGTTGCGTTCCCTTCAATGGTGAAACCTTGAGATATACAAAATCTCCGCAATTGAAAGTCAGGTCTCTCCTTCTCTTGTCAACATAACTCTTCTTTCTGGATTGGGCGGTCTTGAGGTGCTCACGGACTTTGTGAACCTTCTCTTCAGCTTCTCGGAGAATATCGAGTCCAAAGATCTGACTCTCTCCTACTTGCGACCAATTCAAAGGGGTGCGACACTTTCTTCTGTATAGGAATTCAAATGGTGCCATTTGCAAACTAGCTTGATAACTATTGTTATCTGAGAATTTTGCAAAAGGAAAGCAGTCTTCCCATTTTGATCCATACTCTAATACACAAGCTCTCAACATATCCTCTAGGATCTAGTTGACTCTCTCAGTCTGTCCATCAGTTTGCGTGTGATAAGCGGTGCTGAAATTCAACTTGGTTCCCAATCCTTCCTGGACTTTCTGCCAAAATCTCGAGGTAAACTGGGTTCCTCGATCTGATACTATGGTCTTGGGGGTTCCATGCAGACTAACAATCCTAGCAATATACAGTTCAGCTAGCTTCGAACTCTGGTAGGTAGTCTTGACAGGTATAAAGTGAGCTACCTTGGACAGTCTATCAACTATGACCCAGATTGAGTCATGTCCCCTACTGGAAGTAGGCAAACCGGTGATAAAGTCCATTCCGACGGAATCCCATTTCCATTCCAGAATCTGCAATGGTTGCAACAGTCATGCTGGTCTCTGATGCTCTTCTTTGACTCTTTGATAGATGTCACACTTGGCGATGTAGCTTCCGATTTCTCTCGTCATCTTGTGCCACCAAAATTGCTCTTTCAAATCTTGATACATCTTCGTTCCTCCGGGGTGGATAGAATAAAGAGTATCATGAGCTTCCTACATGATAACCTGTTTCAGCTCCGAATCTGCTGGCACACAAATACGTCCTTTGTACCACAGAACTCCTTCTTCGTCTTCCGTGAATCCAGGTACCTTTCATGTACCAATACGACGTTTGATTCTGTCAATGCTTTCATTTCCCTTCTGGCGCTCCTTGATTTGGCTGATCAACGTGGGTTGAAGTTCAATGCTAGCTAAGAATCCTTTGCTAACTAGCTCAGTTCTAAACTGCTCCAACTCTTCATACAAACTTGGCTGCTTCTCCTTGATCATGGTGTTTAGCCTACATGGCAACCTGCTAAGAGCATCCGCTACCACATTGGCTTTGCCGGGGTGATAGTGAATGTCAAGGTCATAATCCTTGATTAACTCTATCCATCTCCTTTGCCTCATATTCAACTCCTTCTGAGTGAAAATGTACTTCAAGTTCTTATGATCTGAGTAAATCTCACAGCGATTACCCATCAGATAATGACGCCATGTCTTCAATGCCAAAACTACGGCTGCTAGCTCAAGATCATGGGTCGGATAGTTCTGCTCATGTTGCTATTTGTCGAGACAGATAAGCGATGACTTTGCCTTCTTGCATCCACACACATCCGAGACCAATCTTGGATGCATCACAATATACATCAAACGGCTTCTTGTTGTCTGGCATGATCAATATTGGGGCTGATATCAACCTCTTCTTCAGTTCTTGGAAACTGGCTTCACATTTGTCAGTCCATTCAAACTTCTTGTCCTTCTTCAACAATTGGGTCATGGGTCTGGCGATGCTCGAGAATCCTTCCACAAACTTGCGGTAATATCCCGCTAATCCGAGAAATGCACGGACATGCGTTTGAGTGGTTGGGGCTTCCCATTCTTTGACAATTTTGATCTTGGCGGGATCAACAGAGACTCCTCCGGCAGACACAATATGTCCTAGGAATCCTACTTCTTTCAGCCAAAACTCACACTTGCTGAACTTGGCATATAACCGATGCTCTCTCAGGGTTTCTAGGATGATTCTAAGATGTTTCTCACGCTCTTCTTCTGACTTGGAGTAGATAAGGATATCGTCGATAAACACAACGACAAACTTATCTAGGAAATTCATAAAGATCTTATTCATGAGATTCATGAAATAAGCAGGAGCATTGGTTAATCCAAAAGACATAACTGTATACTCGTATAAACCATAGCGAGTAGTAAAGGCGGTCTTCGGAATATCCGTTGCACGAATCTTAAGTTGGTGATAACCAGTCCTAAGATCAATCTTTGAGAATACCTGGGCTCCAGTCAACTGATCAAATAGACCTCTATCTTTGGCAAGGGGTACTTGTTCTTGATGGTGATGTCATTCAACTTTCTGTAATCTGTGCACAAATGGTTGCCTCCATCTTTCTTATCGACGAATAAAACTGGTGATCTCCATTGCGATGCGCTTGGTTGAATCAAGCATGTTGCTAACATGGCATCCAACTGCTTCTTCAGTTCCACTAACTCTAAGGGGTTCATGCTATAGGGTCTCTGGGCTATTGGTTCGGTTCTAGGGATTAGTTCAATAATGAACTCAATATCCCTATCCGGGGGCATATCTCGTAATTCATCTAGAGATACGTCGGGGTATTCATAGACTACTCTTACTTGGTCGATGGTGGGTAGGGCTAGACTCTTGTTGCACTTGAATTGATGAGGTAAGGTTTCAGATATATGCTCTACTGTGACTCCAGAGCTACCCATCATGGTGATGGATTTCTTAGCATAGTCTATCAAAACTTTATACCTTGACATCCAGTCCATACCTAGTACTACTTCCAATCCTTTGGTTCCGAGTACAATTATGTTGGCATAAAAATCTATCCCATGTATTCTGGTAGGTACAACTTTGCAAATTTTTCTAGCTTTTGTAGTTGAACCGGGGATTTGAACTATCATGCCATGCTTCAAGTGGTTGGGTGAATCTTACTAGTGCATCAAATTCTTCGGTGAAAAATGAATGCGATGCTCCTGAATCAAACAATACCCTTGCTAAAACTAAGTTGACAGAAAACATACCCAGCACTACATCTGGCGCTTCTTGGGCTTCTTCGGCGTTCATGTGGAAGAGACGACCGTTGCGGTTCTGTGGGTTCCCTGGGGCAAACCTTCTCCCTGGTTGAACACGACGCTGTTGTTGAGCTGGGGCATTCACATTGGCAGTGCCCGCAGTCTTCTTGGGACACTCATTGGAATAGTGATCCTCGATGGCTCTGTATATGGCGCCAGAAAAATGCTGGAGCGGTGTTCATGTAGAGCTCGTTGAGAACCCCAAGAGCAAGGTATGATGAGCACAGCAGCAAGTTTCCCTCAGTATGAAACCAAGGTTTAATCGAACCAGTAGGAGCAAGGAAACACCCCAAAGGTGTTGCTAGCTGAGCCTTGGCAGGGCGCACTACCGGTGCTAGTAGCAACGTGGATACCTGCACAACACAACCACAAAACTTTGTCCCCAACTTGCAATGAGGTTGTCAATATCACCGTGTTTTGCGGAAAACAAAGGATTAAATGTATCGACTGGAAAGAAGTAATAGTTTGCAGAAAGTAAACACAAAGAAGTAAACAGTTTGTAGATTGTATGTAAAAGACAAGGATCGGGATCCATAGTTCACTAGAGGTGGCTCTCCTTAGATAGATAACATGCTGGGTGAACAAATTACAGTGGGGCAATTGACAAACATCGAGAAAGCAATGCATGCATATACTAATCATCTTGACTCCTTTGGAACTTGATTGGGCATTACAACATTATACATAGACCGCCATCCAACTGCATCTATGACTAATAATCCACCTTCAGGTTATCATCCGAACCCCCTCCAGTATTAAGTTGCAAGCAATAGATTATTGCTTTATGAACTGCGTGTAAAGTAAACAATACGATTGTTGTATGAACAAAGGATTGTTGTTTTCTCCCTAGTAGCAACAACACATCTAGTACCTTAGAGATTTCTGTCACTTCCCTAGATTACCAGAGGCATGAACCCACTATCGAGCATAAATACTAACTCTTGGAGTTGCTAGCATCTACTTGGCCAAGATAGCTACTAACAACAGAAAGCATGCAAGATCACAAATAACAAAGACATGATAGAATCAATAATCAATCTGAAATAGCATCTCAATATCCATCGGATCCCCGCAAACACAACATACAGAATTACAAATAGATGATCTTGATCATGAACGGAGCTCACAAGATCTAGACATGAAAGCACAAAGGAGGAGAACCAGCCATCTAGCTACTACATGGATCCGTAGTCCAAGGATGAACTACTCACGCATCACACCGGAGGCTTGCATGGTGATGAAGAAGGCCTCTAGGGTGAATTCCCCTCTCCGGCAGGGTGCCGGGAAGAGCTTCAGATCCCTTCCGATCTAGGGATGGAGAAGATGGCGGCTACAAACTCTTTCGTGGATTTTTGATCGGGCCCTTAGGGTTTTCGTCCCGAGGGCATCTTATAGTTGGAAGGGGAGGCCGAGGGGGTGCCGGAAGCAGCCACACCAGCCCCTTGAGCCAGCCAGGCTGGGTCGCGCGGCCAGGTTGGGTGGTGGCCCCTGGCCCCTCTCCATCTCGTATTTTGGCATCTGATGACTTCCGGAAAAATAGGCACTTTGGCTTTTGTCCTGTCCAATTCCGAGAATATTCATTTTCTGACTTTCCTCCAACCAAAAACAGCAGAAAACAGGCAGTTGGCATTGTGGCTCTTGTTAATAGGTTAGTCCAAGAAATCATATGAAAAGTACCCGAAAGTGTGGACAAAACACAAGAAAGTGGATAAAACTAAGCATGGAACATCGAAAATTATAGATACATTTGCAATGTGTCAACATCCCCAAGCTTAACTCCTGCTCGTCCTCGAGTAGGTAAGTGATAAAAAGACAGAATAATTTTTGAGGTGACATGCACCATCAAAGACTTGATCAAAGTATTTGTAAAACATTCAAACCTGGGATCATAGTACTTTAATCATAACATGAAAGAGAAAGTTCTAGCAATAAGACAAAGAAACTATGTTGCAACATGAAAAGGCACAAACAAACAATTCATGAATAACAATGCTTTGCAAGACGTTTGTTTGTTTCACATAAAGAAAACATAGAATAATAGTATTCAGGTTGTCCCTCAATAGAGTAGCAAATATAAATGCATAGGACACCCTCAAAGTTCATAAGAGTGACTAGATACAAATAGTTTAAAACAAGCAATATCATGTTATGCATCAATCAACTAGTCCTGGGACAATGCACATAGAACTAAGAATGGCCACTATGCTCTCTAAGTAGGTGCATAAAGGTAGAAGGTGGAGACTCAATATAATGGTGGAAGAAAGGCTTTTTATAAAAGGAAGTAGGGATTCAAGTCTCATAAAGAGCTTCCAAAAATTATGGTACTTATAGCTTTCAGCTCTCATTTCCCCTATCAGAAGCATCTTGAAGTGATTAAGGTTAAAGTGAACAAACTATGGTGTACATGCTTGACGAAGTATAAGTCAGAAAACTCATGTCCCTTGTATACGAGGGCTGCTCCTCATGCTACTCAAGTTTAGTCACCGGTAAGTTCTTGTCATTGTAAGTATATGTGTATCATAGAGAACCGCCAACGGGGTACCCCTTGCCCGATGAGACGGAAGAATCCCCATATCAAAATGACAAGGCAAGCAGACAACGAGCATATCAGCAATCTTCTTATTTACCATGGGAATATGGTGCTTTTTTCTCTCTTTCCTCTTTTCATAGTATCTCTTTTTTTGTTTTCTCTTTTTTTCTCAATATAGGACCTTTTTTATAAGAAGAATGCTTCATAAACAGCTCATTATGGTTACGCTGCAGGTTACCACCATGTCAGCATGGATTAGACCAGCGGCCCAAGCATTTCTCTAACACATATACATAACTCCATGGACTTACAAGCTCCCCTTTCATTTCACACCGACGACATCCATATACAAAAGAGCATGATATCAACTAGGTACAAGTACCAAGTGCAATGTTGAAAGCGTTCAACATGAAAGCATGGTTCTGCTAATTCCCAACAAATAAGAGCAAGCATATACAACACAGACGACACAATGGTTCAAGTTTATTAAGGGCAAGAAAAGTAAAGTGTGCCATCAAGTTCGTGAGAGCTTTAATCACTAGTTTTCTCATAACAAGTTTAATTTGGAAGGTAAACAAAAGCATGAATGTACTTGGAATAGCATAAGCTAATAGGTAGGTATGGTGGACTCTTTGTAATAACTTGGTTTAGGGAGTTGGATGCATGCGTGGAACTCATACTTGGTTGTGGAGGCTAGCAAAAGACTGGGAGCGACAAACTAAGAGAGCAATAATGGCCATAATCATGCAGAGCGACAAAACATCATTGATCAAAGCATAAAGTGATACTACAAGTTGAAAACTAAAGGATCTTAAAGGCTATGGTGACTTGAGATAGTCATAACATGGTGTGAGCATGCGGCTAGTCAACCCAAATAAAGCATCAAAGGAGAATACCACTATACTATGCTTTAATATGCTAAAACAACGCATGATTCATCCAAGGCACATTAAGAAATCTCAATTGTTTATAAGAAATCATGCTACAACAAAGAATACTAAGCATAAAGCCAAAACAATATCAAGCATGGCATGACAAAGCATAAGCCACATAAGCATGGCATGACAGTCAAAAACAAGCTCTTTTTACCACATAAGTATGAACTTTCCTACTCTTTTCCAAACCAAACCAAACTATTTGCAAACCAATGTATGAAAGAGGGGGCCCAACCAATTTATTCAGAAAACTAAGCAAACCAAAGAAAACGAAAAAACAAAACGAAAATGAAAAAGAAGACGCTCCAAGAGCAACACAACTGTGCATGAAACAATAAAAATGAAGCATTTGGAAGAAACCTGGGATTTTTATTGATGAAGAGGGGATGCCTTGGGCATCCCCAAGCTTTGACGCTTGTACTTCTTGGATATTTCTTGGGGTGACACGCGTGGCATCCCCAAGCTTGAGCTTTAGTACATCCTTCATCTCATTACTCATTCCTTCCATACACCTGAAATTTTTCCTTCATACAAAACTTCACACAATCTTTATTAGGAACATTAGTGCACTCAATATAATAAGTCTTAAGGTTCAGTTATAACACCAAATAAACTTCCATTAGAACACTAGATACTGTAGCACTTCCCTCAAAAAGCTCCATTCCCCAAAAGAACTCAAAAAGGAACCAACAAGAAGCAAATGCAGAAAATGGCAGAAATCTGTCAAAACAGACCAGCAGGTAAAGACGGATCTTTTCGAAGACCTTCTGTTGCTCAAATCAAAACGAAAGTTAGATAACAACCTGGGGCAGAAGCACAAAAAATCACGCCTCAAAAAGACGTTCAGAGATTTTACACGTATTTTTACGGTGAAGCACAAAAATCTGTTTTGGGACAACAACTTTCCCAATCATTACTTCTCTCTCATTAGAGGTTACTCTTGGCACAAAAATAAAATAAAAAGGATAAGGAGCGGTTATTAGAGAATTAATAACTTCCAAGACTCATCTAAAACTTTTAGGTTATCTCCCAATAAGTACTTTTCTTTAACGCCTTTAAGTTAGGCATAAGAAGCAAGAAAGAATCAAGTGTTCTCAAATGAAGAAGCATTAAGACCAAATTTTGTTCTCATAGGAGAAGCAAAAGAAATATTTTCTCTCTTTTTAGGGAAGTGTTCTATACCTTTCTTGAGTGGGAGTTGATATTTAATGGTGCCTTCTTTCATATCAATGATGGCACCAACAGTTCTAAGAAAAGGTCTTCCCAAAGTAATAGGACAAGAAGCAATGCATTCAACATCCAAAACATAGAAATCAACGGGGACATAGGAATTGTTAACCATAATAAGAACATCATTAAGACTCCCCATGAGTTTCGTTTTAGCATTATCATCAAGTGGGACATTCAAATAACAATCTTCAAGAGGAGGAAATCAAGCGTATCATTAATCCTTTTAGGCATAATAGAAACACTACTATCAAGATCACATAAAGCTTTGAAATCAAAGTCATTCACTTTCATATTAATGCTGGGTTCCCAACCATCTTCTTGTTTTATAGGAATAGAAGCTTTATGTTTCATCTTTTCTTCTTTAATCTTTATGAGAGCATCAGTAATGTGTTTTGTAAAGGCCATGTTCATAGCACTCGCATTAGGACTTTTAGCAAGATTTTATAGGAACTTAATAACTTCAGAGATGTTGCAACCATCAAGATCAAAATCAAATTTATCATCTAAAGTAGTAGAACTATTACTAGCCTCAACACTAGTGGTGGTAATAGTAGAAACACTAATGTTTCTAGCAATTTCATCTTCTCTTTCCCACTTAGCATGTAATTCAGCTAATAGTCTAACATTTTCATCAATTCTTACTTGTATAGCATTGGTAGCTGTAAAGGGATTATCATTAGTTTCAGGTTTAGCAGCCATTTTATTCAAAGTAGATTGAGCTTCAGTCAAAGATGCTATATTTCTTTCAGCATTAGAGAATTTTTCCTCAATAGTTTTATTAAAAGTAGTTTGTTTACTAATAAAATCTTTAAGCATAACTTCAAGTTTTAGAGGGTGCACTCCTATTATTGTTGTAAGAACTTCCATAAGCATTACCATTGTTGGCAGGATATGGCTAATAATTGTTGTTACCAAAATTACTCCTATAAGCATTATTGCCAAAGCTATTATTTCTTATGAAGTTCACATCAACTTGCTCTTCTTGAGCAACCAAAGAGGCTAAAGCAACATTATTTGGATCAATATGGGCTTTTCCATTAACAATCATAGACATAATAATATAAATCTTATCACTCAAGGAGGAAGTTTCCTCAACAGAATTTACCTTCCTACCTTGCGGAGCTCTCTCAGTATGCCTTTCAGAATAATTAACCATCATATTGTCCAGAAGTTTTATTATAGCACCCAAAGTGATAGTCATAAAGGTACCTCTAGCAGCAGAATCCAATAGGTTCCTTGAAGAATAGTTCAATCCTGCATAATTTTTTTGGATGATCATCCAAGCAGTCAGTCCATGAGTGGGACAATTCTTAACCAAAGATTTCATTCTTTCCCAAGCTTAAGCAACATGCTCATTATCAAGTTGTTTAAACTTCATTATTTCACTTCTCATAGATATAATCTTAGCAGGAGGTAGTATTTTCCAATGAAAGCATCTTTGCATTTAGTCCAAGAATCAATACTATTCCTAGTTAAGGAATTCAACCATTCTTTAGCTTTTCCGCTCAAAGAGAAAGGAAACAATTTCATTTTAATAATATCACCATCTATATCCTTATGCTTTTGGATCTCACAAAGTTCAACAAAGTTATTTAGATGAGAAGCAGCATCTTCATTACCAATACCAGAAAATTGTTCTCTCATAACAAGATTGAGCAAAGTAGGTTTTATCTGAAAGAAAGTATCTTTAGGCACAGGTGGAGCAATAGGTGTGCTCATAAAATCATTGTTGTTGGTGCTAGTGAAGTCACAGAACTTAGTGTTTTCAAGAGTAGTCATTTTTTTGGGTTTTCAAATAAGAAAGCAAACTAGGAAAACTAATTTTGTGTGTGTTTTTGATAAAGAAACAAGCAAACAAAGCAAAACAAAAATAACAAAGTAAAGATATTGGTTATGAGGGATTCCCCTTGTGAAGATGTCCTTGACTCCCCGGCAACGGCGCCAGAGAAATGTCTTTTGATGGCGTGTGGTTGACGTGGAAGATTATTCTTCTTCTTCTTTCATCCCCGGTAACGGCGCCAGAAAAATGCTTGATGGCTCTGTATATGGCACCAGAAAAATGCTGGAGCGGTGTTAATGTAGAGCTCGTTGGGAACCCCAAGAGGAAGGTATGATGAGCACAACAGCAAGTTTCCCTCTATATGAAACCAAGGTTTAATCGAACCAGTAGGAGCAAGGAAACACCCCAAAGGTGTTGCTAGCTGAGCCTTGGCAGGGCGCACTACCGGTGCTAGTAGCAACGTGGAGACCTGCACAACACAACCACAAAACTTTGTTCCCAACTTGCGATGAGGTTGTCAATCTCACCGTGTTTTGCAGAAAACAAAGCATTAAACATATCGAATGGAAAGAAGTAATAGTTTGCAGAAACTAAACACAAAGAAGTAAACTGTTTGTAGATTGTATGTAAAAGACAAGGACCGGGATCCATAGTATACTAGAGGTGGCTCTCCTTAGATAGATAACATGCTGGGTGAACAAATTACAGCGGGGCAATTGACAAACATCGAGAAAGCAATACATGCATATACTAATCATCTTGACTCCTTTGGAACTTGATTGGGCATTACAACATTATACATAGACTACCATCAAACTCCATCTATGACTAATAATCCACCTTCAGGTTATCATCCAAACCCCCTCTAGTATTAAGTTGCAAGCAATAGATTATTGCTTTACGAACTGCGTGTCAAGTACACAATACGATTGTTCTATGAACAAAGGATTGTTGTTTTCTCCCTAGTAGCAACAGCACATCTAGTACCTTAGAGATTTCTGTCACTTCCCTAGATTACCAGAGGCATGAACCCACTATTGAGCATAAATACTAACTCTTGGAGTTGCTAGCATCTACTTGGCCAAGATAGCTACTAACAACGGAAAGCATGCAAGATCACAAATAACAAAGACATGATAGAATCAATAATCACTCTGAAATAACATCTCAATATCCATCGGTTCCCCGCAAACACAACATGCAGAATTACAAATAGATGATCTTGATCATGAACGGAGCTCACAAGATCTAGACATGAAAGCACAAAGGAGGAGAACCAGCCATCTAGCTACTACATGGATCCGTAGTCCAAGGATGAACTACTCACGCATCATACCGGAGGCTTGCATGGTGATGAAGAAGGCCTCCAGGGTTAATTCCCCTCTCTGGAAGGGTGCCAGGAAGAGCTTGATATCCCTCCCGATCTAGGGATGGAGATGACGGTGGCTATAGACTCTTTCGTGGATTTTTGATCAGTCCCTTAGGGTTTTCGTCCCGAGGGCATCTTATAGTCAGAAGGGGAGGCCGAGGGGGTGCCGGAGGCGGCCACACCACCCCTGGCACAGGCCAGGCTGGGCCACGTGGCCAGGTGGTGTGGTGGCCCCTTGGCCTCCTTCTCGTATTCTGGCATCTGATGACTTCCGAAAAATAGGCACTTTGGCTTTTGTCCCGTCCAATTTCGAGAATATTCATTTTCTGACATTCCTGGAACCAAAAATAGCAGAAAATAGGCAGCTGGCACTGTGGCTCTTATTAATAGGTTAGTCCAAGAAATCATATGAAAAGTACTCCAAAGTGTAGACAAAACACAAGAAAGTGGATAAAACTAAGCATGGAACATCAAAAATTATAGATACATTTGCAATGTATCAACCCTTCACTCCACACTCGAAACAAGTGATCTAGGACTTGTCCTTTGCTGCGACGGGCACAACATTGCTGCCAGTTCTGGGTGCAGAGTTGTTGTTCTTGGGAGGTGCACGGTTGAAGTTGTTGGCGTTGCCTTAGTGGTGATTGTTTCCTCCGGACTTCACATTGCCTCCGCTACGGTTGGGGTAGCTGGGGCGAGACATTGGGGGTCGGTTGTTCCTTGGTGCATATCCTGGTGAGGGGTTGGGACGGTACTTCTGGTGACTGCTGGATCCAGATTGCTGCATCATATGATGTTTGCGGTTGTCGTTTGCCTGATTAATCTTCCCTTCCATCTGAATGGCAGAGTCAACTAGTTCTTCAAGATCCTTGAAGCGGATGTTGACAAGGATAGTCTGCATCTCGTCATGCAGTCCGTTCAGGAATCTCTCCTTCTTCTTGACCTCGGTGTTGATCTCATCAGGGCGTACCTTGCAAGCGACAGGAATCTGTCAGGGTATTCCACCACAGTCATTCTGCCTTGCTTCAAATCGTGAAACTCATCCCTTAGTTGGGTGACTAGACCTTGCGGCACGTGGGTGCGGCTGAACTTTGTTTGAAGGCTTTCCATGTCATCACTTGACCATGGTTCATATTACGGATACTAGTCCACCAAGCCCTTGCATCTCCTGCCAGATAGTGGGTGTCGAAGAGAACCTTCTCGTTGTCATCAACTCCTGCTACTTCTAAGTTGTTTTCCATTGTATGTAACCAGTCATCAGCATCTAGTGGGTTTTCAGCCTGGTTAAAGATTGGGGGATTGGTATTCTAAAAGTTTTTGAGTTTGGATCCTTGGTGATCCTGATTGCCATGCCCTTGGTTGTTTTGGGCCATCTGTGCTATCTGCTGCAATGTTGTTAAGTTGGCCTGGCGCTCTTCCTTGCTTGCTTCACGGTCTGCAACTAATATCTGCATAATCTGTAGCATTGGGTCTTGCCACGAGCTGCTCCCTCCTTGGTTTCCACGAGTCATCTGAAGATTGAGGTAGATAAAGGGGTAAGAGGGAAAGTTCTAAGGTTCATGGTTTTGGTTTCAAGCTAAAACTTTGAGTTTGACTCAGGTTTTGCAACTAACTCACCGTTAGCCTTCTCATCACGGATGTAGAACCATTTGTCCCTCCACCCTTGGACGGATGCCGTGAGCTTGATGTCAAAATAGGTGGCGGATGGGTCGACGTGGATTCCGCAACCACCTACATCATAGACTAAAGAGCCAGATGCAGACTGGCGCTTCAATTTGAAGAGGCGCTTGAAGAGGCCAAAGTGCGGCTCGATTCTGAGCCAGCACTCGTACAGGGTGATGAAGAAAGAGAGATGGAGGATAGAGTTCGGGGACAACTGATGGAGCTGAAGCCCGTAGAAACAAAGGAGGCCCCTAAAAAAGGGGTGAACGGGCAAGGAGAGACCGCGGATGATGAATGCTAAAAACATCACTCGAAAACCAGCAGGAGGAGAAGGAATTGTCTCACCGTCGGGGACACGCGCGTCGGTGACTACGGCGGACAGTACTCCGTCTTGGCGAAGAAGACGGAGATCAGATGACTTAATGATGGAGGGGACCATGCATCATTCGTGACGCGGGTGCCTGCGGCCTTCTTCTTCCTGCCAGCAGCGGTGCTGGTGCCTGCACCAGCGGAGCCGCCTTTCTTCTTTGCCGTAGCAGCGGTGGTCGCGGGATCAGCCACAGCGCCTCCCTTCTTCTTCCCCATTGCGCCGCGGCGATGCGAGCGAAGGAAGTAGCTCGGAAACGAGCGGAGCTGGTCCAGCGTCGTGAAGAAATGAGCGCAGAGAAAGCAGAGGAGCAGCGGCAATGGCGATGGAAGCAAAGGATGAATGAGAGCTGATGAGAAAATTACGGTCGCAGCGCCGCTACTTAACCCCTGGAAGATGCAATCCAACGGCTCAGAAAAATCCTACTGGACGCGTGGCAAACATCGTGCTGGACAAGTGGAGGAGTGGAAGCGCGAACCGCCCCTCCACTACTCCCATTACACGCGGAAATCGAGGAGGCGCAGTTAAAATAAAGATTACGCACGCCTAGTCAAATCAAAGTAAGAAAGTGGGACCCACTCTCGTCACGTCCCGTCAAACTCGCCCACGCGGGCAACTGAGGTCATGAAATCGTCAGCACTGACGTCATCAAAGCTACACAGCAGAAGACTTCGACTACTTTAGTCCTTGCTCGAGTCTTCGACTCCAGCAAGCACTCGGGGGCAACTCCCATAGGTAGCGCTGGTCGCGCACCCTATGATTTTTCTTTTCTTTTTCAGGAACATGGACTATCAAGCCAAACCCAACCACTCGAAACATGGACATGGGTTACTCCCATAGGGAGCGCCGGAAACAAATTCGACTGAAACAAGCGAACAAAAGACGATAGCAGTCGCGACAGTTCTTTAGTCCCTGCCTGAGTCTTCGACTCAACCAGGCACTCGGGGGCTACTCCCATAGGGAGCGCTGGTCGCGCACCCTATGATTATTTATACAAAAAACTATGTGTTGATAACATCCACACTCGAAGCTCATGGCGACACCACCTCATAAATTTTCCCTACAAAGAGACTGCGTCTCCTGGGTCACCCGAATTGTCTCCGTAATGATAAAATTTGGATGCCGCGCTTACAGCGTGAAGGTAAGACCTGAATAAGGCCTGTCAACGCATTAGCTGTGCACTACCAAAAATGTATCCGTGCCTACAGGTACGATGAACATGCCTTGACGGACGCGTCGAGTGCTCACACCCATATAACTGGAATTCAACTCCTATAAGACCTCCGCGGCTTGAGTCGAATTACACGAGCACTTTTCCGGATTCGAGTCCGTGGACTCGAGTTCGAGTAGATTGCGTTGTTTCACCCTAAGGTGGTTAACTGATACCGATGCTTCGGTTATATCAGGCACGTACATCAACAATCCCTATGACACAAATAAAGCAGTCGAAATATACTCATTCATGCACTCGAAAGACTTCAAAAGTCCCCAGTCGAATCTGCGATTCCACTGGACACTCGGGGGCTACTAACATGGGTATACCCTACAGGTACTCGAGCTTGGTATATACGGAATAAATACGTAAAGGCCCACGGTGTCGCCAAGGCCCAAATGAAGGACTCGAGTAACCTACGGACTCTCCATTGCTTGAAGAATAAGAAGAAGCTAAAGATAGAAAGTTTGAAAGGAAAAACCCTAAGTTGTAACCAACTCGACCTGCTACCCGAGACCTAGCCTACCTATATAAGGGCTAGGAGGGGCGGCGAGGAGGACACACGCAACCCTAGTTTCCACAACCCTCCCCAGATTGCATCTACACACTATTGTAACCTTCGATTCCTTCGATAATTCCACGAGGAGACAAGCAGGAGTAGGGACCTCTACGAGGCCTAAACCTGGGTAAATCTTTGTCCCCTGTGTGCTTGTTTGCTAGCCGATAGATATCTCCAGCGCTCCCTTGTTCTCCAAAACCCAAGTCCATAGCAATGGGCATTGATGAGTTAAACCCTCGTCAGGCACAAATGACCATTTCTTTCTTTTATTCATTCTGATTTGTTTTTCTTTGGGATTTGTTTGCGAATGATCTAGATGATTTTTATTTCACCTAAGAATCGTTTTACAAGAAATGGATCATATAATCATGGCAATTCAAAACAACTCCTATTTAAATGCACACACATATGAACGCTTTAATAAATTCAATTGGAAAAGTTTTTGTTAACCCTAATTTTGATGATTTGGATCTTAATAACCTTGGATTAAAGTTTTGGATGTTACAATCTATGTGGTTTAGGAAAAGAACATACATGCAATGTCTCTAATGGATCTATGTGCTTTATGGGAAGAACACACATGCAATGAGTCAAGTGGATCAATGTGGTTTAGGAAAAGAACACACATGCAATGTCTCTAGTGGATCAATGTGTTTTAGGAAAAGAACACACATGTCATGACACTAGTGGATCCATGTGGTTTAGGAAAAGAACACGCATGGAATGACTCTAGTGGATCAATGTGGTTTAGGAAAAGAACACACCTGCAAAGTCACTAGTGGATCCATGTGGTTTAGGAAAAGAACACACATGCAATGACTCTAGTGGATCTATGTGGTTTAGTAAATGAACACACATGAAATGACTCTAGTGGATCAATGTATTAAAAGAACACACACGCAATGTCACTAGTGGATCCATGTGGTTTAGAAAAAGAACACACATGCTATGACTCTACTAGATCAATGTGGTTGTGGAAAAGAATAGACATCCAATGACTCTAGTGGATCCATGTGGTTTAGGAAAAGAACGCACATGCAATGTCACTAGTGGATTAATGTGGTTTAGGAAAATAACACATATGCAAATGTAACAAGTGGATCAATGTGGTTTCGGAAAAGAACACAAATGCAATGTCTCTAGTGGATTAGTATGGTTTCGGAACAGAACACACATGCAATGACTCTAGTGTATCAATGTGGTTTAGAAAAAGAACACACATGCAAATGTCACTAGTGGATAAATGTGGTTTCGGAAAACAACACACATGCAATGAATCTGGTGGATCCATGTGGTTTATGAAAAGAACACACATGCAATCACTCTAGTGGATCTATGTGGTTTAGGAAAAGAACACAAATGCAACGACTCTAGTGCATCAATGTGGTTTAGGAAAAGAACACACATCCAATCACTCTAGTTGATCAATGTGGTTTAGGAAAAGAACACACATGCAATGACTCTACTGGATCAATGTGGTTTAGGAAAAGAACACACATTAAAATGTAACAAGTGGATCCATGTGGTTTAGGAAAAGAACACACATGCAATGACTCTAGTGGATCAATGTGGTTTAGGAAAAGAACACACATGCAAATGTCACAAGTGGATCCATGTGGTTTAGGAAAAGAACACGCATGCAATGACTCTAGTGGATCAATGTGGTTTAGGAAAAGAACACACATGCAATCTCTGTAGTGGATCCATGTGGTTTAGGAAAAGAACACACATGAAATGACTCTACTGGATCAATGTGTTTTAAGAAAGAACACACATGCAATGTCACTGGTGGATCCATGTGGTTTAGGAAAATAACAGACATGAAATGACTCTAGTGGATCAATGTGGTTTAGAAAAGAACACACATGCAAATGTCACCAGTGGATCAATGTGCTTTAGGAACAGAACACACGTGCAATGACTCTAGTGGATCCATGTGGTTTAAGAAAAGAAACACATGCATGTTTCTAGTGGATCCATATGGTTTAGGAAAAGAACACATATGTAATGACTCTAGTGGATCAATGTGGTCTAGGAAAAGAACACACATGCAAATGTCACAAGTGGATCCATGTGGTTTAGGAAAAGAACACAAATGCAATGGCTCTAGTGGATCAATGTGGTTTAGGAAAAGAACTCACATGCAAATGTCACAAGTGGATCCATGTGGTTTAGGAAAAGAACACACATGCAATGACTCTAGTGGATCAAAATGGTTTAGCAAAAGAACACACATGCAATGTCTGTAGTGGATCCATGTTGTTTAGGAAAACAAAACACATGCAATGGCTCTAGTGGATCAATGTGTTTTTAGAAAAGAACACACAGGCACTGTCACTTGTGGATCCATGTGGTTTAGGAAAATAACACACATGAAATGACTCTAGTGGATCAATGTGGTTTAGGAAAAGAACACACATGCAATGTCACTAGTGGATTAGTATGGTTTAGGAAAAGAACACACATGCAATGTCACAAGTGGATCCATGTGGTTTAGGAAAAGAACACACATGCAATGACTCTAGTGGATCTATGTGGTTTAGGAAAAGAACACGCATGCAATGTCACCAGTGGATCCATGTGGTTTAGGAAAAGAACACACATGCAATGACTCTAGTGGATCTATGTGGTTTAGGAAATGAACACACATGCAATAACTCTAGTGGATCAATGTATTATCGGAAAAGAACAGACATGCAATGTCACTGTTGGATCCATGTGGGTTAGGAAAAGAACACACATGTAATGACTCTAGTGGATCAATGTGGTTTAGGAAAATAACACACATGCAATGACTCTAGTGGATCCATGTTGCTTAGGAAAAGAACACACATGTAATGACTCTAGTGGATCAATGTGGTTTAGGAAAAGAACACACATGCAATGTCTCTAGTGGATAAGTATGGTTTAGGAAAAGAACACACATGCAATGTCTGTAGTGGATCCATGTGGTTTAAGAAAAGAACACACATGCAATGACTCTAGTGGATCAATGTGGTTTAGGGAAAGAACACACATGTAATGTTTTTAGTGGATCCATCTAGTTTAGGAAAACAACACACATGCAATGACTCTATTGGATCAATGTGTTTTAGAAAAAGAACACACATGCAATTTTAGTGGTGGATCCATGTGGTTTAGTAAAATAACACACATGAAATGACTCTAGTGGATCAATGTCGTTTAGAAAAAGAACACACATGCAAATGTCACTAGTGGATCAATGTGCTTTAGGAAAAGAACACAGATGCAATGACTCTAGTGGATCCATGTGGTTTAAGAAAAGAGAACACATGAAATGTTTCTAGTGGATCCATGTGGTTTAGGAAAAGAACACACATGTAATGACTCTAGTGGATCAATCTAGTTTAGGAAAATAACACACATTCAAATGTCACAAGTGGATCCATGTGGTTTACGAAAAGAACACACATGCAATGACTCTAGTGGATCAATGTGGTTTAGGAAAAGAACACACATGCAAATGTCACAAGTGGATCCATGTGGTTTAGGAAAACAACACACATGCAATGACTCTAGTGGATCAATGTGTTTTAGGAAAAGAACACACATCCAATGTCACCAGTGGATCAATGTGCTTTAGGAAAAGAACACACATGCAATGACTCTAGTGGATCCATGTGGTTTAAGAAAAGAAAACACATGCAATGTTTCTAGTGGATCCATGTGGTTTAGGAAAACAACACATATGTAATGACTCTAGTGGATTAATGTCATTTAGGAAAAGAACACACCTACAAATGTCACAAGTGGATCCATGTGGTTTAGGAAAAGAACACAAATGCAATGACTCTAGTGCATCAATGTGGTTTAGCAAAATAACACACATGCAAATGTCACAATTGGATCCATGTGGTTTAGGAAAAGAACACACATGCAATGACTCTAGTGGATTAATGTGGTTTAGCAAAAGAACACACATGCAATGTCTGTAGTGGATCCATGTGGTTTAGGAAAAGAACACACATGCAATGACTCTAGTGGATCTATGTGGTTTAGGAAATGAACACACATGCAATAACTCTAGTGGATCAATGTATTATCGGAAAAGAACAGACATGCAATGTCACTGTTGGATCCATGTGGGTTAGGAAAAGAACACAGATGTAATGACTCTAGTGGATCAATGTGGTTTAGGAAAATAACACACATGCAATGACTCCAGTGGATCCATGTTGCTTAGGAAAAGAACACACATGTAATGACTCTAGTGGATCAATGTGGTTTAGGAAAAGAACACACATGCAATGTCTCTAGTGGATAAGTATGGTTTAGGAAAAGAACACACATGCAATGTCTGTAGTGGATCCATGTGGTTTAAGAAAAGAACACACATGCAATGACTCTAGTGGATCAATGTGGTTTAGGGAAAGAACACACATGCAATGTTTGTAGTGGATCCATCTAGTTTAGGAAAACAACACACATACAATGACTCTATTGGATCGATGTGTTTTAGAAAAAGAACACACATGCAATGTCACTGGTGGATCCATGTGGTTTAGGAAAATAACACACATGAAATGACTCTAGTGGATCAATGTCGTTTAGAAAAAGACCACACATGCAAATGTCACTAGTGGATCAATGTGCTTTAGGAATAGAACACAGATGCAATGACTCTAGTGGATCCATGTGGTTTAAGAAAAGAGAACACATGAAATGTTTCTAGTGGATCCATGTGGTTTAGGAAAAGAGCACACATGTAATGACTCTAGTGGATCAATCTGGTTTAGGAAAATAACACACATTCAAATGTCACAAGTGGATCCATGTGGTTTAGGAAAAGAACACACATGCAATGACTCTAGTGGATCAATGTGGTTTAGGAAAAGAACACACATGCAAATGTCACAAGTGGATCCATGTGGTTTAGGAAAAGAACACACATGCAATGACTCTAGTGGATCAATGTGTTTTAGGAAAAGAACACACATGCAATGTCACCAGTGGATCAATGTGCTTTAGGAAAAGAACACACATGCAATGACTCTAGTGGATCCATGTGGTTTAAGAAAAGAAAACACATGCAATGTTTCTAGTGGATCCATGTGGTTTAGGAAAACAACACATATGTAATGACTCTAGTGGATTAATGTGGTTTAGGAAAAGAACACACCTACAAATGTCACAAGTGGATCCATGTGGTTTAGGAAAAGAACACAAATGCAATGACTCTAGTGGATCAATGTGGTTTAGGAAAAGAACACACATGCAAATGTCACAATTGGATCCATGTGGTTTAGGAAAAGAACACACATGCAATGACTCTAGTGGATTAATGTGGTTTAGCAAAAGAACACACATGCAATGTCTGTAGTGGATCCATGTTGTTTAGTAAAAGAACACACATGCAATGACTCTAGTGGATCAATGTGTTTTTGGAAAAGAACACACAGGCACTGTCACTGGTGGATCCATGTGATTTAGGAAAATAACACACATGAAATGACTCTAGTGGATCAATGTGGTTTAGGAAAATAACACACATGTAATGTCACTAGTGCATCAATGTGGGTTAGGAAAAGAACAAACCTGCAATGTCACCAGTGGATCCATGTGGTTTAGGAAAAGAACACACATGCAATGACTCTAGTGGATCTATGTGGTTTAGGAAAAGAGCACACATGCAATAACTCTAGTGGATAAATGTATTTTAGGAAAAGAACAGACATGCAATGTCACTGGTGGATCCATGTGGGTTAGGAAAACAACACACATGCAATGAATCTAGTGGATCAATGTGGTTTAGGAAAATAACACGCATGCAATGAATCAAGTGGATCGATGTTGTTTAGGAAAAGAACACACATGTAATGACTCTAGTGGATCAATGTGGTTTAGGAAAAGAACACACATGCAATGTCTCTAGTGGATGAGTATGGTTTAGGAAAAGAACACACATGCAATGTTTGTAGTGGATCCATGTGGTTTAGGAAAAGAACACACATGAAATGACTCTAGTGGATCAATGTTTTATAGGAATAGAACACACATGCAATGTCGCTAGTGGATCCATGTGGTTTAAGAAAAGAACACACATGCAATGACTCTAGTGGATCAATGTGGTTTAGGAAAGGAACACACATGCAATGATTCTAGTGGATCCATGTGGTTTAGGAAAAGAACACACATGTAATGAGTCTAGTGGATCAATGTGGTTTAGGAAAAGAACACACATGCAATATCTCCTGTGGATCAGTATGTTTAGAAAAAGAACGCACATGCAATTTTCACAAGTGGACCAATGTGCTTTAGGAAACGAAGGTGCATGCAATGACTCTAGTGGATCCATGTGGTTTAGGAAAAGACCACACATGCAATAAATTTAGTGGATCTAGTTGGTTTAGGAAAAGAACATACATGCAATGTCTCTAGTGGATCTATCTGGTTGATGAAAAGAACACATATGCAATGAGTCATGTGGATCAATGTGGTTTAGGAAAGAACACACATGCAATGACTCTAGTGGATAAATGTGTTTTAGGAAATGAACACACCTGTAATGACACTGGTGGATCTATGTGGTTTAGGAAAAGAACACCCATGCAATGACTCTAGTGGATCAATGTGGTTTAGGAAAAGAACACACCTGCAATGTCCCCAGTGGATCCATGTTGTTTAGGAAAAGAACACACATGCAATGACTCTAGTGGATCTATGTGGTTTAGGAAATGAACACACATGAAATGACTCTAGTGGATCAATGTGTTTCAAGAAAAGAACACACATGCAATTTCACTAGTGTATCCATGTGGTTTAGGAAAAGAACACACATACTATGACTAAAGTGGATCAATGTGGTTGAGGAAAAGAATAAACATGCAATGACTCTAGTGGATCCATGTGGTTTAGGAAAAGAACACACATGCAATGTCACTAGTGGATTAATGTGGTTTAGGAAAATAACACACATGAAAATGTCATAAGTTTATCAATGTGGTTTAGGAAAAGAACACAGATGCAATGTCTCGAGTGGATCAGTATGGTTTCGGCACAGAACACACATGCAATGACTCTAGTGGATCAATGTGGTTTAGAAAAAGAACACACATGCAAATGTCACTAGTGGATAAATGTGGTTTAGGAAAACAACACACATGTAATGAATCTGGTGGATCCATGTGGTTTATGAACATGCAATCACTCTAGTGGATCTATGTGGTTTGGGAAAATAAAAAAGATGCAATGAGTCTAGTGGATCAATGTGGTTTAGGAAAAGAATACACATCCAATGACTATAGTGGATCAATGTGATTTAGGAAAAGAACACAAATGAAAATGTCACAAGTGGACCCAAGTGGTTTAGGCAAAGAACACACATGCAATGACTCTAGTGGATCAATGTGGTTTAGCAAAAGATCACACATGCAATGTCTGTAGTGGATCCATGTTGTTTAGGAAAAGAACACACATGCAATGACTCTAGTGGATCAATGTGGTTTAGGAAAAGAACACACATGCAAATGTCACAAGTGGATCCATGTGGTTTAGGAAAAGAACACACATGCAATGACTCTAGTGGATCAATGTGTTTTAGGAAAAGAACACACATCCAATGTCACCAGTGGATCAATGTGCTTTAGGAAAAGAACACACATGCAATGACTCTAGTGGATCCATGTGGTTTAAGAAAAGAAAACACATGCAATGTTTCTAGTGGATCCATGTGGTTTAGGAAAACAACACATATCTAATGACTCTAGTGGATTAATGTCGTTTAGGAAAAGAACACACCTACAAATGTCACAAGTGGATCCATGTGGTTTAGGAAAAGAACACAAATGGAATGACTCTAGTGCATCAATGTGGTTTAGCAAAAGAACACACATGCAAATGTCACAATTGGATCCATGTGGTTTAGGAAAAGAACACACATGCAATGACTCTAGTGGATTAATGTGGTTTAGCAAAAGAACACACATGCAATGTCTGTAGTGGATCCATGTGGTTTAGGAAAAGAACACACATGCAATGATTCTAGTGGATCTATGTGGTTTAGGAAATGAACACACATGCAATAACTCTAGTGGATCAATGTATTATCGGAAAAGAACAGACATGCAATGTCACTGTTGGATCCATGTGGGTTAGGAAAAGAACACACATGTAATGACTCTAGTGGATCAATGTGGTTTAGGAAAATAACACACATGGAATGACTCCAGTGGATCCATGTTGCTTAGGAAAAGAACACACATGTAATGACTCTAGTGGATCAATGTGGTTTAGGAAAAGAACACACATGCAATGTCTCTAGTAGATAAGTATGGTTTAGGAAAAGAACACACATGCAATGTCTGTAGTGGATCCATGTGGTTTAAGAAAAGAACACACTTGCAATGACTCTAGTGGATCAATGTGGTTTAGGGAAAGAACACACATGCAATGTTTGTAGTGGATCCATCTAGTTTAGGAAAACAACACACATGCAATGACTCTATTGGATCGATGTGTTTTAGAAAAAGAACACACATGCAATGTCACTGGTGGATCCATGTGGTTTAGGAAAATAACACACATGAAATGACTCTAGTGGATCAATGTCGTTTAGAAAAAGAACACACATGCAAATGTCACTAGTGGATCAATGTGCTTTAGGAAAAGAACACAGATGCAATGACTCTAGTGGATCCATGTGGTTTAAGAAAAGAGAACACATGAAATGTTTCTAGTGGATCCATGTGGTTTAGGAAAAGAACACACATGTAATGACTCTAGTGGATCAATCTGGTTTAGGAAAATAACACACATTCAAATGTCACAAGTGGATCCATGTGGTTTAGGAAAAGAACACACATGCAATGACTCTAGTGGATCAATGTGGTTTAGGAAAAGAACACACATGCAAATGTCACAAGTGGATCCATGTGGTTTAGGAAAAGAACACACATGCAATGACTCTAGTGGATCAATGTGTTTTAGGAAAAGAACACACATGCAATGTCACCAGTGGATCAATGTGCTTTAGGAAAAGAACACACATGCAATGACTCTAGTGGATCCATGTGGTTTAAGAAAAGAAAACACATGCAATGTTTCTAGTGGATCCATGTGGTTTAGGAAAACAACACATATGTAATGACTCTAGTGGATTAATGTGGTTTAGGAAAAGAACACACCTACAAATGTCACAAGTGGATCCATGTGGTTTAGGAAAAGAACACAAATGCAATGACTCTAGTGGATCAATGTGGTTTAGGAAAAGAACACACATGCAAATGTCACAATTGGATCCATGTGGTTTAGGAAAAGAACACACATGCAATGACTCTAGTGGATTAATGTGGTTTAGCAAAAGAACACACATGCAATGTTTGTAGTGGATCCATGTTGTTTAGGAAAAGAACACACATGCAATGACTCTAGTGGATCAATGTGTTTTTGGAAAAGAACACACAGGCACTGTCACTGGTGGATCCATGTGATTTAGGAAAATAACACACATGAAATGACTCTAGTGGATCAATGTGGTTTAGGAAAATAACACACATGCAATGTCACTAGTGCATCAATGTGGGTTAGGAAAAGAACAAACCTGCAATGTCACCAGTGGATCCATGTGGTTTAGGAAAAGAACACACATGCAATGACTCTAGTGGATCTATGTGGTTTAGGAAAAGAGCACACATGCAATAACTCTAGTGGATAAATGTATTTTAGGAAAAGAACAGACATGCAATGTCACTGGTGGATCCATGTGGGTTAGGAAAACAACACACATGCAATGAATCTAGTGGATCAATGTGGTTTAGGAAAATAACACGCATGCAATGAATCAAGTGGATCGATGTTGTTTAGGAAAAGAACACACATGTAATGACTCTAGTGGATCAATGTGGTTTAGGAAAAGAACACACATGCAATGTCTCTAGTGGATGAGTATGGTTTAGGAAAAGAACACACATGCAATGTTTGTAGTGGATCCATGTGGTTTAGGAAAAGAACACACATGAAATGACTCTAGTGGATCAATGTTTTATAGGAATAGAACACACATGCAATGTCGCTAGTGGATCCATGTGGTTTAAGAAAAGAACACACATGCAATGACTCTAGTGGATCAATGTGGTTTAGGAAAGGAACACACATGCAATGATTCTAGTGGATCCATGTGGTTTAGGAAAAGAACACACATGTAATGAGTCTAGTGGATCAATGTGGTTTAGGAAAAGAACACACATGCAATATCTCCTGTGGATCAGTATGTTTAGAAAAAGAACGCACATGCAATTTTCACAAGTGGACCAATGTGCTTTAGGAAACGAAGGTGCATGCAATGACTCTAGTGGATCCATGTGGTTTAGTAAAAGACCACACATGCAATAACTTTAGTGGATCTAGTTGGTTTAGGAAAAGAACATACATGCAATGTCTCTAGTGGATCTATCTGGTTGATGAAAAGAACACATATGCAATGAGTCATGTGGATCAATGTGGTTTAGGAAAGAACACACATGCAATGACTCTAGTGGATAAATGTGTTTTAGGAAATGAACACACCTGTAATGACACTGGTGGATCTATGTGGTTTAGGAACAGAACACCCATGCAATGACTCTAGTGGATCAATGTGGTTTAGGAAAAGAACACACCTGCAATGCCCAAGTGGATCCATGTTGTTTAGGAAAAGAACACACATGCAATGACTCTAGTGGATCTATGTGGTTTAGGAAATGAACACACATGAAATGACTCTAGTGGATCAATGTGTTTTAGGAAAAGAACACACATGCAATTTCACTAGTGTATCCATGTGGTTTAGGAAAAGAACACACATACTATGACTAAAGTGGATCAATGTGGTTGAGGAAAAGAATAAACATGCAATGACTCTAGTGGATCCATGTGGTTTAGGAAAAGAACACACATGCAATGTCACTAGTGGATTAATGTGGTTTAGGAAAATAACACACATGAAAATGTCATAAGTTTATCAATGTGGTTTAGGAAAAGAACACAGATGCAATGTCTCTAGTGGATCAGTATGGTTTCGGCACAGAACACACATGCAATGACTCTAGTGGATCAATGTGGTTTAGAAAAAGAACACACATGCAAATGTCACTAGTGGATAAATGTGGTTTAGGAAAACAACACACATGTAATGAATCTGGTGGATCCATGTGGTTTATGAACATGCAATCACTCTAGTGGATCTATGTGGTTTGGGAAAATAAAAAAGATGCAATGAGTCTAGTGGATCAATGTGGTTTAGGAAAAGAATACACATCCAATGACTATAGTGGATCAATGTGATTTAGGAAAAGAACACAAATGAAAATGTCACAAGTGGATCCACGTGGTTTAGGCAAAGAACACACATGCAATGACTCTAGTGGATCAATGTGGTTTAGCAAAAGATCACACATGCAATGTCTGTAGTGGATCCATGTTGTTTAGGAAAAGAAAACACATGCAATGACTCTAGTGGATCAATGTGTTTTTAGAAAAGAACACACAGGTACTGTCACTGGTGGATCCATGTGGTTTAGGAAAATAACACCCATGAAATGACTCTAGTGGATCAATGTTGTTTAGGAAAAGAACACACATGCAATGTCACTAGTGGATCAGTATGGTTTAGGAAAATAGCACACATGCAATGTCACAAGTGGATCCATGTGGTTTAGGAAAATAACACACATGCAATGTTTCTAGTGGATCAATGTGTTTTAGGAATAGAACACACATGCAATGAC
This sequence comes from Avena eriantha, assembly GCA_910589775.1. Classification (NCBI taxonomy): domain Eukaryota; kingdom Viridiplantae; phylum Streptophyta; class Magnoliopsida; order Poales; family Poaceae; genus Avena; species Avena eriantha. The sequence goes on from OU342741.1 coordinate 261,796,665, forward strand.
TCTAGTGGATCAATGTGGTTTAGGAAAAGAACACACATGCAAATGTCACTAGTGGATCAATGTGCTTTAGGAAAATAACACACATGCAATGACTCTAGTGGATGCATGTGGTTTAAGAAAAGAAACACATGCAATGTTTCTAGTGGATGCATGTGGTTTAGGAAAAGAACACACATGCAATGACTCTAGTGGATCAATGTGTTTTAGGAAAAGAACATACATGCAATGTCACTAGTGGTTCTATGTGGTTTCGCAAAATAACACACATGCAATGTCACTAGTGCATCAATGTGGTTTAGGAAAAGAACGCACATGCAATGTCACTAGTGGATCCATGTGGTTTTTGAAAATAACACACATGCAATGACTCAAGTGGATCTATGTGGTTTAGGAAAAGAAGATACATGCCACATCTCTAGTGGATCTACGTGATTTAGGAAAAAACACACATGCAATGTCTCGAGTATATCAATATGGTTTAGGAAAAGAACACACGTGCAATGTCTATAGTGGATCGATGTGGTTTAGGAAAATAACACACATGCAATGACTCTAGTGGATCAATGTGTTTTAGGAATAGAACACACAAGCAATGTCACTAGTGGATCCATGTGGTTTAGGAAAAGAACAAACATGCAATGACTCTAGTGGATCAATGTGGTTTAGGAAAGGAACACACATGCAATGATTCTAGTGGATCCATATGGTTTAGGAAAAGAACTATCAACACCCGGATTTTTAATCCCAGATGCCTGTTATGCCATACATCACAATCCCAGGATTACCATTTTTGCGAGACATAACAGATTGGATATCACAGTACATCATCCATTACAAACCATAATAAGGTCTTACACGAATAAAGGATCTCATGATCCAGTCTTAATAGAACAAGCAGCGGAATAAATAATAAGCATAGCCGTAGGGTCCATCTTCAGGGTCACAGGCAATGCTGACGATGGAAGATAGTCCTAGTTATCATAGCCGTCCTGCTGTCCTTCATCTTGGTATTCTCCTTCATAGTCTGGCCATAGTAATAGCCAGGGACAAAAGCCATGAGTACTCTTTAAGTACTCGCAAACTATCACTAACAAGTAAGGTAGTTCTAGTAGGAAAATGCTAACTCTAGGTTTATTTGTAAAGTTAAGTTTGAAACCTAAGCTGAGTTCAGAAACAAAGAAAGATAAAATAAAGTTCTCGAATCACTTAAGTTGGGAAGCTAGTGTCATAGTCACAACCCTGTTGTGGTCAAGTCAAGATTCATCCTTCATATCATAAGTCATTTTGAAAACATCTGACAACGGAACAATATGGCCACTCCAACTGTCCATAACCGCGGATGCAGCTATTCGAATAGTTTCACACTCTGTAGAGGTGGTACACTTTCACCACAGGATTCGATACATCTGTCAGGGATAACCCTGAATCATCATACTTAGTATGCAGATAATCAAACATAACCTTTCCTTTACACACCCTAGTATAAGCACCTCTCCTATGAGCATGGCCTCCCAACCATGACCATCTGTCATCTTGGGCACTTCATAGGTGGACAACATTGAGAGGTAGCCTCAGCTCAAACCTCTCCCGCGAGGGAACTAATACGAATGCATATAAACTTCTGTCTAAGCCTTACCCAATTCAGGTATTGTGGTTGTACGGTAAAATTGGAATGGTATCGCATCCGAACCCAACCATCAGTTTTGTAAAAGGGTCAAGGCTCATGCCTCAACATTTTCATCATCATAAACCATTTGTGTTTCTCAACACATGTCAAAACATCTCAATAGAATGACTCATCATTCCAAGGTTTTCACAAGTCATTTTCACCAAGTATTCCCATCTAAAGTGACTCAAGTTTTAGTTTAGCTCTAAACTACTAAGTTAAGAGTGTTCACTAATGTGGGATGCTAAGATCAATCTCATGCCATAGAATGACATACAAGTTTATCTAGATAGGTCAAGTTTTATACTTTTTATGCTACCTTCACACAAGTAAAGGATTTTGGTAAAGTAAAGAAAGTAAAGCTTGTAAATAAAAACTTGCAGTAGGTAAAAGTCAAAGGGCATAACCAAAGCATGCCTAATGCATCTGCTTAGGTTATCTAGCTTGCAAGGGTTAGCTTGCATTGTTAATGATGGCTTGCCTTGGTTGGTGCAGTGGTTGAAGTTTTCCTCCTCTTGGTAGAACTCCTCCTCCTCGAAAGCTTAGTCGGTACTATCGTCTATAAATACATACGGGATACACAATCACCAAACAAAGCTTAACTAGTCTACTTAGAACACTAAGGCACACATTTGATGATCTATTATCATCACAAGCATCACAAGGTTTAATTAACTAAGGTTTTATTTGAGAAAAGTAATTTCTACTCATTGAAATTAACTAAGATTTAATATTCTCCAATAAAAATATGGGATCATGTGGATACATGTCATCACCACATATTCTAACATATGGGAATGTGATTTAAAAGTTGGATCACATTTTAATAAGTTTAATTTTAATATTTAATGATTTAAAGTGACTAGAAATGTCTATATAGCATTATTTTGGTACTAGTGCAAAGTCACTGCATGCAAACCTTAATATTATTACATATTCAGATAGGTATGGTTAAATGTGATTTTTGAGAGTTGGAATCAACTCAAAATCTATTATGGTTGAATTTAGAAAAATGTTTGAATGTGCAAAAGCTTCTGTCTTGTTATTTTTACTACGAGAGATCTCTAACTCTAAATGATTTAAATCGGACAGGCTTGGATAGAAATTTTCATTACATTTGCAACAAAATTGGAATCACTCCATTTGGATTTGTAAAACTGTTTGAATTGATTTTTTAACTATGGGACAAAATTTATTTTAATTCTAAACAGAAAAACCTAATTTGAATTAACTAGGTCTGCACGGGAACTTAAATGGGCCGGCCCAGTGACGCTCAGTGGCGCAGAGGGCGACTAACAGGCTGGTATGATGTGTCAGCGGCACATAAAACCCGAAGCGGTATGGGGCGATCTGGCCCACACGATTAGAACACAGATCGACGGTCCACGGTCATCGTTGACGACGGACTGGTCACCGGCGAGACCGAACCCTAAATGGCCGGTGGGGGTCTACTGGGGATGTACCAAGGCTCGATCTATTATGGCGAGGCGAGCGCACGAACTTGACGGCGACGGCGAGCTCAGGTGAAGTCTCGGCAGGGGCTGAGGTGGACGAAATCGACGGGGACTTCTCCTCCTCTACAGCGGCTACCTTTGGTGGAATTCCGGCAAACGGTTGCTCGAGCGGCTCCAGCAAGAGAGAGGAAATGGTCAGTGGAGAAAGGGGAGTGAGATGGCGTGAAGAAATGGTGCTGGGGTGGCCTCCTTATATAGGCTCGACGAGTGGGCAGTGAGGCATGGGCGCGGCTCGTCGGTGACGGCAAACAGGGGCTATCGGCGTGGGCGAGGTAGGCGGACGGTGGGTGGTCTGCTGGCGGTCAGCTATGGCGCAATGGCACGGCTAGGGGCGTTCTAGGAGACAGAGGCGGTGCTCGACGGTGATCATGGCGACTGTGGGTCGCGCGGCGGTGCACGGCCGTGTCTGGCGGGTTGCTGGGTTCAAGTCGGAGCTGCATGCACGATTTGGTGTCAAGGCGCGGTCTGGGGCGTGCTAGAGACGATCGCGCTCTGGCGTGCGCTGAGCAAGGCACAGAGAGAAAGGGTGGCGCGGCGCTGAGGTGGTCCAGGGGCTGGGTTGATCGAGGGGCCAACCGGGAGTGGCAGTAGGGTTGGGCGGAGCTAGTGGGCATGTTGGTTTGGCGCGACGCTGTCTGCTACGAGCTGTCCACGTTCGGCCGGCGGCGACCAAAAACGGGCGGTGCGCTACTACAGCTCTAGTCCAATGGGTAGGTTACTTAGGGGTTGGTTAGAGCCGGGGGAGACCAGGGGACCAAAATTTGCCCAAATACTCGACAATGCATTAATCATCAAATAGTAATAGTTAGGCAGAATTTTTGTGCATGCCACCTATTCGACACAATGGCCGCATGAAGAAAAGATTTCAATTTTTAAGAGATTTTTGGTGGGGTGATGTAACTTATGCTTGAGCATCTAGGTTTTCTTGGGATTTTGAAATGGAGTTCATTTGAGTGGTTTTTGAATTAGTGTGATCTATACATATGAACTAGATTCAATTTTCAAATGTCATTTAAAATTAGTGTTTGAATGTTTTTGGGAGATCATAAAGTGGCCTTGGCACATCACTACTTGTACTAGCAAGGGGTGCAAAGAACCACAATTGTCTCTGTTGGCATTTGAGTCCTAGGAACACCCAAAGTGTCTTAGTTAGTTAAAATGGCACAAATGACCATTTCATTATTTTATTCTTTTTGATTTCCTTTTCTTTGGATTTGTTTGGGAATGATCTAGATGATGTTTAATTCACCTTAGAATCATTTTCCAACCAATGTATCACTCAAACATGGCAATTCAAATCAACTCCTAATTTAAATGCACACACATATGAATGCTTAAAGGTTTTTAATAGAAAAAGTTTTTGTTAACCCTAAATTGGGTAGATTTGATCTTGATTCACTTTGGATTAAGTTTTAGGATGTTACAAACCTTCCCCCCTTAAACAAAATCTCGTCCCAATATTTACGAAAGAAAACTAGGAACTAAAGAGATCGGGGAACTCTGTCCTAATGTAATCTTCCCGCTCCCAAGTGGCTTCTTCTTCGGTATGGTTGCTCCATTGAATCTTGAGAAATTTGATACTCCGGGTCCTAGTGGTTCTGTAATCTTCTTCCAAGATACGGATGGGCACTTCACAATATGTCAGATCCTTGTTGATATCAACAGCTCGGTGATCGAAGTTCTTGAATACTTCAGTCTTCTCCGGCAGTTTTGTACATTTGCGAAGTAACGAGATATGGAACACATTGTGGATGGCTGTCATCTCCTCTGGCAGTTCCAGTTGATATGATACTTCTCCTCGGTGATTCAGAATATGGAAAGGTCCGATATATCTGGGGGCTAACTTTCCTCTCAGACTAAAGCGTTGCGTTCCCTTCAATGGCGAAACCTTGAGATACACAAAATCTCCGACATTGAAAGTCAGGTCTCTCCTTCACTTGTCAGCATAACTCTTCTGTCTGGATTAGGCAGTCTTGAGGTGCTCACGGACTTTGTGAACCTTCTCTTCGGCTTCTCGGAGAACGTCGGGTCAAAAAATCTGACTCTCTCCTACTTGTGACCAATTAAAAGGGGTACGACACTTTCTTCCGTATAGGAACTCAAATGGGGCCATTTGCAAACTGGCTTGATAACAGTTGTTATATGAGAATTCTGCAAAAGGCAGGCAATCTTCCCATTTTGATCCATACTCCAACACACAAGATCTCAACATATCATCTAGGATTTGGTTGACTCTTTCAGTCTGTCTATCAATTTGCAGGTGATAAGCTGTGATGAAGTTCAACTTGGTTCCCATTCCTTCTTGTACTTTCTGCCAAAATCTCGAGGTAAATTGGGTTCCTCGATCTGATACTATGGTCTTGGGGGTTCCATGCAGACTAACAATTCTAACAATCTACAACTCTACTAGCTTCGAAATCTGGTAGGTTGTCTTGACAGGTATAAAGTGAGCTACCTTGGAAAGTCTATCAACGACGACCCAGATTGAGTCATTTCCCCTACTAGAATTAGGCAACCCGGTGATAAAGTCCATTCCGACGGAATCCCATTTCCATTACGGAATCTGCAATGGTTGCAACAGTCCTGCGGATCTCTGATGTTCTTCTTTGACTCTTTGACAGATGTCACACTTGGCGATGTAGCTTCCGATTTCCGTCTTCATCTTGTGCCACCAAAATTGCTCTTTCAAATCCTGATACATCTTCGTTCCTCCGGGGTGGATAGAATAAAGAGTATCATGAGCTTCTTGCATGATAACTTGCTGAATCTGAGGGCACGCAGATACGTCCTTTGTACCATAGAACTCCTTCTTCGTCTTCGGTGAATCCATGTAACTTTCATGTACCAATACGACGCTTGATTCTGTCGATACTTTCATTTCCCTTCTAGGCTTCCTTGATTTGGCTAATCAAAGTGGGTTGATCAATGCTAGCTAAAAATCCTTTGCTAACAAGCTCAGTTCTAAACTGCTCCAACTCCTCATACAAACTGGGTTGCTTATCCTTCATCATGGTGTTTAACATACATGGCAATCTGCTAAGAGCATCTGCTACCACATTGGCTTTGCCAGGGTGATAGTGAATATCAAGGTCATAATCCTTGATTAACTCTATCCATCTCCTTTTGAAGGAAATATGCCCTAAGAGGCAATAATAAAGTTGTTATTATGTATTCCTTGTATATGATAGATGTTTATTTTGCATGCTATAATTGTATTGATAGGAAACGTCAATATATGTGTGTTTAATAAACAAAAAGGGTTCCTAGTCATGCCTCTCTTATAGACTAGCTTGTTGATTAATAAGATGATCAAGGTTTCCTAATCATGGACATTGGATGTTGTTAATAACATGGTCACAACATTTGTGAAATGATGTGATGAACATTCATCCGAAGTATAGCATTACGATCAAGTCATTATGTTTATATTTCTATAACATCATACGAAGAAATATTTATCCTTAGACCATGAGATCATGTTAATTGCTAACACCAGAAGAGTATCTTGATAACATCAAACGTCACACCGTAACAGGGTGACTATAAAGGTGGGTTCAGTACTACGAAGGTGTTATGTTGAGGCTCATGGATTATGAGTGGAATTTGTCAATCCCGATGATGGATAGATATACTCTAGGCCCTCTCGGTGATATCACATTAAGATAGCTTGCAAGCAAGTGATGTGATCACTAGAATGTTATATCACGGGAACGAGAAAAGAGTGCATGTCGGTAACGAGATCAAACTAGGTATTTGGATACTGATGATGGAATCTCGTACATGTATTATATCATGAGACAAAGGGATTAAGTTACTAGAGTTAAAGGTTCTCACGATCACAGAAATCATCATTGAATGTGCAGGAGTCAGTATGGATCTCCAGGTCCCGCTTCTGATTATTAATTTGAGAGGAGTCTCAATCATGTCTGCATTATTCGCAAACCCTAAGGTGACACACTTAAGGGTTGCTAGACACCATTTAGGAGCACATATGTTTCAGACAAAAGGTTTGCAAAGCACAGGAAATGTTACGATAGAAACAGGAATTGTTTCGATAGAAACCGGAATTGTTTCGGGTGAAATTGCAGAAAGTGGTTCTACATGTGATATTGAAATGTTGCAAGGGGTTTTATGTGAATGTTTGTTAATTGTAATTAACCAAATTCTGAATAAAATAAATAAAAGAGTTTTATTTAATTGAGAGTTGCATTAAATTTGGTGGAAATTTAATGCATGTGAGTGGAATTTTGGGTGGAGTCAAAATTTATGTGAGTGGAGATTCACCACATGAATGAGGAAGAGATGGGGGCACCCCCCTTTTTCCGCCGGCCATGGGATGGGAGGAGCCCCCCCTCTCCTCCCTCACAAAGCACACCTCCTCGTGAAGGATCTCTCTCCCCTCTAGATATTCCCCCATGGTCTCGGATTAGCGAGATACATGTTCCCGGTGGCCTTGCCTCTGGAAGGAGTTGCTGCTTCCGCTGATTCGCCGGAGCTAGGAGGTGGAGGTTGTCCGGTGGCTTGGACGTGTGTGGGAGGAAGATGTGCTGCTGATTTGCGGTGATCGGACTTCCACACGATCTTGAGATCAGCAAGTGTACGACTACATCAACCACGAGTTCCTACTCGTTAACAAAACTCGTTGTCTTCGAGGGTAAGTTATCCATGGGTGTATGTCCACCCGTTGCTCTGTATCTAGTAGATAGATCTTGGCGTATAGTTCTCATCATAGGAATTTTTTTGTTTTCTATGTTGCGAACCCAACAGTGGTATCAGAGCCCGATCTATGCATAGGTGCTTTGCACGGGTAGTACACATATGTTTATATGTGGGCGATGATGATCATGTTATTGCATCTTCTATGTATTTTGGATATTGGTGGCATAGTGGGATGAAGCGGCCCGGACCAACCTTACATGTCATCATACATGAGACCGGTTCCACGACTGACATGCAGCTAGTTTTGCATAAGTGGCTAGCGGGTGTCTGTCTCTCCTACTATAGTCAACATCTGATTTACAACAAGTTGCTAATAACTTGGTTATCCTCATTGTGGTTCATGTTCGTAGGTAAGATCGGTTCTATCTCCGAAAGCCCTAAGCCACGTAAAACTTGAATTTGATAAATTAGAGGCATCTAGTTTAGATTGTTGCTGGGCTAGTGTCTTGATATGTTATTGTTGTAAGTAGATGTATGATGGATACTCTTACAACACACTTAATGTGTAAGTTCCATAGACCTTGTCCTTACACACAAAGTAATTATAGAGATCATACCATGATGCAAATGATAGAGATCAAATGCATGGACCATATCATCTTACTTTACACATTAGATGTTTGCATCTTATATTACTAGTTTGGCGCTTTTGGTAGCATTATACGATGATCCCTCATTTAGATATCAAGATAAAATATGTTCTTCCTTAAGTATGCACCGTTTTATGGATCGTGTTTCGAGACATCACGTGATGATTAGGTGTTCTCGACTCTACCCTTTCATACGACGGGTGTAAGACAGTTTTACACACGCGAATACTAAGGTTCTTACTTGGTGAGCCTAGCATGTACAGACATGGCCTCGGAACACGGACCGAAAGGTTAAGCATGAGTCATATAGTTGATATGATGCCCATATAGATGCTTTCCTTTGAAGGTACATCGACTCACGTGATGATTAGACTTGGTGTAGTGGATTTGGTTCATCTAATCACCAAAAGGACACGAGGGATGTCGTTTTTGAGTGGGAGTTCATTAGTAATTTGGATTTGTTTAACTCAATCTATCATAAACTTAGTCTAAATATACTTTACAAATTCTGTTGTAGATGGCACCACCTGCTTTTAATTTCAATGTGTTCATGGAGAAAGAGAAACTTGCTGCGAATGGTAGCAACTTCATCAACTGGGCTATGAATTTGAGGATTGTCCTCACTGCTGCACAAAAGCAATATGTGCTAGAGGCGCCGCTAGGCCCCCCACCAGCTCCTGATGCCCCTAACGAGAAAAAGAACATCTATATAATTCTTCAGGAGGACCATAACTTAGTTCATTGCGGCATACTGTATGGGCTAGAGCCAAAACTTCGAACGCGATTCGAAAATGGCAATGCATTTGATACCATGGGAGAATTGAAAATGATTTTCAATGCCCATGCTGCCGTAGAGAGTTATAATGCTTCTGAAAAGTTCTTTAGCTGCATGATGGAGGATAACAGCTCCGTTAGTGAGCACGTACTCAAAATGTCTTGGTACGCCGATAAGCTTGTGTCCTTGGGAATAATGATTCCCATTGACTTAGGCATACATCGTGTTCTCCAATCTCTACCACCTAGCTACAAGAGCTTTGTGATGAACTATAATATGCAGGGCATGAAGAAGTCTCTTCCCGAGCTTGTGTCAATGCTTAAGACTGTAGAAGTGGAGATTAGGAAAGAACATCAAGTGTTGATGATCAATAAGACCACCGGTTTCAAGAAGGACAAGAAAGGCAAGCAGAAGGGAAAGAAGGGCGGCAAATTTGTTGCCGCACCTGAAAAGAAACCCTGAGCTGGCCCTAAGTCTAATACCGAGTGCTACTATTGCAAAGGGACTGGCCATTGGAAGCACAACTGCCCCAAGTATTTGGCAGACAAGAAGGCCGACAAGGCAAACAAAGGTATATGTGATATACATGTTATTGATGTGTACTTGATTAGTACTCGCAGTAGCTCCTGGGTATTTGATACGTGATCGGTTGCTATTATATTTAACTCGGTTTAGGGGCTGCGGAACAAGTGATAAATAGCAAGGGATGAGGTCAAGATGCGGGTCGGCAATGGATCAAGAGTTGATGTGATCGCCGTCGGAACGCTGCCTCTCCATATGCCGTCGGGATTAGTTATAAATCTAAATAATTGTTATTTGGTGCCTGCACTGAGCATGAACATTGTATCCGGATCGTGTTTGATGCGAAGTGGTTATTCGTTTAAAGCTGAAAACAATGGTTGTTCGATTTATATGAATGATATCTTTTATGGTCATGCACCAGTGTTGAATAGTTTATTTCTGTTGGATCTCGATAGTAGTATTACGCATATTCATAATGTTGATGCTAAAAGGATTAAACTTGATAATGATATATCTCCATATATGTGGCACTGCCGTCTAGGTCATATTCGCGTTAAACGCATGAAGAAACTCCATTCTGATAGACTTTTGGAATCACTTGATTTTGAATCAATTGATACATGTGAGCCATGCCTTATGGGCAAGATGACTAGAACGCCGTTTTCCGGTTCAATGGAACGGGCGACAAATTTATTAGAAATCATACATACTGATGTGTGTGGACCAATGAGTGTGTCGACGCGAGGTGGATATCGTTATATTGTTACTTTCACAGATGATTTGAGTAGATACGGGTATATCTATTTAATGAAACACAAATCTGAAACTTTTGAAAAGATCAAGGAATTTCAGAATGAAGTGGAAAATCATCGTAACAGAAAGATCAAATTTGTGCGATCCGACCGTGGAGGAGAGTATCTTAGTAACGAATTTAGCACACATATGAAAGACTATGGAATAGTTTCACAACTAACACCTGCCGGAACACCACAACGTAATGGTGTGTCCGAACATCGTAATCGTACTTTATTAGATATGGTTCGATCTATGATGTCTCTGACTAACTTGCCACTGTCATTTTGGGGTAATGCACTGGAAACCGCTGCATTCACTTTAAATAAGGCACCATCTAAATCCGTTGAAATGACACCGTATGAATTATGGTTTGGAAACAAACCTAAGCTATCATTTCTTAAAGTTTGGGGATGCGATGTTTATGTGAAGAAACTTCAACCGGATAAACTCGAACCCAAAGCGGAAAAATGCGTCTTCATAGGATACCCTAAGGAAACGATTGGGTATGCCGTCTATCACAGATCCGAGGGCAAGGTTTTTGTTGCCAAGAATGGATCCTTTCTTGAGAAGGAGTTTCTCGCGAAAGGTGTGTGTAGTCGGAAGGTAGAACTCGAAGAGGTTATTGGACCTTCTCTTCATGAATTGGCGAGTGGCGCAGCACCGGAAGCTGTTTCGGAGTTGACTTCACCTGATGAAGAGAGAGCAAATGATAATGATCATGAAACTCCGAAAGAGGATACTGCCGAACCTCGTAGGTCAAGCAGGACACGTGCAGCTCCTGAACTGTACGGCAATCCTATTTTGAATTTCATGATTGATGAAATAGATGACCCTGCGACGTATGAAGAAGCGATGATGAGCCCTGGTTCCAACAAATGGCTAGAAGCCATGAAATCCGAGATGGAATCCATGTACGAAAACTAGGTTTGGACCTTGGTGGACTTACCTCACGATCTAAAGGCCGTTGAGAATAAATGGATTTTCAAAATAAAAACTGATGCTGATGGTAATGTGACCATCTATAAAGCTCGACTTGTCGCAAAGGGGTTTCAAAAAATTCAAGGAGTTGACTACGATGAGACATTCTCTCCCGTAGCGATGCTAAAGTCGGTTAGGATTATGTTAGCAATTGCTGCATATTTTGATTGTCATATGGCAGATGGATGTCAAAATTGTGTTCCTCAATGGTAATATTGAAGAAGAGTTGTATATAATACAACCTAAGGGTTTTGTCGATCCTAAGGATGCTGATAAGGTATGCAAACTTCAGCGATCCATCTATGGACTGAAGCAAGCATCCCGGAGTTGGAATCTCCACTTTGATGAGGTGATCAAAGAGTTTGGATTTATCCAAACTTATAGAGATGCTTGTATTTATTGATTGGAAATGATATAGATCTTTTAAACAGTGTTTCTAATTTTCGATGAAAGACCTTGGGTGAAGCTTCATATATATTAGGCATTAAAATATATAGAGATAGATCAAGGCGCCTAATTGGGCTATCGCAGAGTACATACCTTGATAAGATATTAAAGAAGTTTAATATGTACGGAAGTAAGAAGGGGTTCTTACCTATGTTGCAAGTCAAGACATTGAGTAAGACTCAAAGTCCGGCTACGGCGGAAGAAAGAGAGATAATGGATAAGATCCCCTATGCCTCAGCCATAGGCTCTATAATGTACACCATGCTATGTACAAGACCGGATGTGGCACATGCTATTAGTTTGGCTAGTAGGTACCAATCTGATCTAGGTTCGAAACACTGGATAGCGGTCAAGAATATCCTTAAGTACTTAAGAAGAACTAAGGATATGTTTATTGTATATAGAGGTGAAGAAGAGCTAGTGGCTAAGTGTTATGTCGATGCTAGCTTTGACACTGATCCGGATGACTCTAAGTCTCAATCCGGATGCGTATTTCTCTTGAACGGAGCAGCAGTTAGTTGGAGGAGTTCCAAACAACCTGTGGTGGCTGGATCAATGATGGAGGTGGAATATGTTGCTGCTTCAAAAGCGGCACAGGAAGTGGTTTGGATGAAGGAGTTCATAACGGAACTAGGTGTGGTTCCTAGTGCACTAGACACAATGGTGATCTATTGTGACAACAATGGAGCCATAGCCAACGCCAAGGAACCAAGGTCTCATAAGAATTCCAAGCATATTAAGCGCCGGTTTCACTCCATCCGTGAGCATGTCAAGGATGGAGACATAAAGATTTGAAAAGTGCACACGAACCTGAATGTAGCAGATCCGTTGACTAAAGTTATCCCTAGGGCAAAACATGATCAACACCAGAACTCTATGGGTGTTAGATTTATCACTATGTAAACTAGATTATTGTCTCTAGTGCATGTGGTAGACTGAAGGAAATATGCCCTGAGAGGCAATAATAAAGTTGTTATTATGTATTCCTTGTATATGATAGATGTTTATTTTGCATGCTATAATTGTATTGATAGGAAATGTCAACACATGTGTGTTTAATAAACAAAAAGGGTTCCTAGTTATGCCTCTCTTATAGACTAGCTTGTTGATTAACAAGATGATCAAGGTTTCCTGATCATGGACATTGGATGTTATTAATAACAAGGTCACAACATTTGTGAAATGATGTGATGAACATTCATAAGTATAGCATTACGATCAAGTCATTATGTTTATATTTCTATAACATCATACGGAGTAATCTTTATCCTTAGACCATGAGATCATGTTAATTGCTAACACCAGCAGAGTATCTTGATAACATCAAACGTCACACCGTAACAGGGTGACTATAAAGGTGGGTTCAGTATTACGAACGTGTTATGTTGAGGCTCATGGATTATGAGTGGAATTTTTCAATCTCGATGATGGATAGATATACTCTAGGCCCTCTCGGTGATATCACATTAAGATAGCTTGCAGGCAAGTGATGTGATCACTAGAATGTTATATCACGGGAACGAGAAAAGAGTGCATGTCGGTAACGAGATCAAACTAGGTATTTGGATACCGATGATCGAATCTCGGACATGTATTATATCATGATACAAAGGGATTAAGTTACTAGCGTTAAAGGTTCTCACGATCCCAGAAGTCATTGTTGAATGTGCAAGAGTCAGTATGGATCTCTAGGTCCCACTTCTGATTATTGATCTGAGAGGAGTCTCAATCATGTCTGCATTATTCGCGAACCGTAGGGTGACACAATTAAGGGTTCCGGACACCATTGAGGAGCACATATGTTTCGGACAAAAGGTTTGCAGGAAATGTTTTGATAGAAACAGGAATTGTTTCGATAGAAACCGGAATTGTTTCGGGTGAAATTGCCGAAAGTGGTTCTGCATGTGATATTGAAATGTTGCAAAGGGTTTTATGTGAATGTTTGTTAATTGTAATTAACCAAATTCTGAATAAAATAAATAAAAGAGTTTTATTTAATTGAGAGTTGCATTAAATTTGGTGGAAATTTAATGCATGTGAGTGGAATTTTGGTTGGAGTCAAAATTTATGTGAGTGGAGATTCACCACATGAATGAGGAAGAGGTGGGGGCAACCCCCTTTTTCCTCCGGCCATGGGATGGGAGGAGCCCCCCTCTTCTATAAAAGGCCCCCTCTCCTCCCTCACAAAGCACACCTCCTCGTGAAGGATCTCTCTCCCATGGTCTCGGATTAGCGAGATACATGTTCCCGGTGGCCTGGCGTCTTGAAGGAGTTGCTGCTACCGCTGATTCGCTAGAGCGAGGAGGTGGTACCTTTACTTTTAGATTGGAGAAGACAGTTGCCAACCCGAAGGCAATGTTGCTATGCTGCTAAGAAGAAAGGAAACCAATGGAAAGAATCAATAAAATCAAGTATAGAGGAGCTCTGCCCTAGAGCGAACTCGAATCACATGAGACAAAAGATCCTCTTTCTAAAGAGATTCGATTCGAAACTCTTATATGTCCAAGGTCAATATGGAAATTCTTTCAGAGGTTTTCCCTTACTTTGTCCGTGTCAACATCTGAGTGAGTAAGTTATGGATCGTGGGCTTTTCCATCTCCTCCTTACAGTAATATCTTCTTCTTTTTAGCTGAAGATAAGGGCCCCTCCTAGAAGGTATTTTTTTGTTGTCCGGTGGCTTGGACGTGTGTGCGAGGACGGATGTGCTGCTGATTTGCGGCACTCGGACTTCCACACGATCTTGAGATCGGCAAGCGTACGACTACATCAACCACGAGTTCCTACTCGTTAACAAAACTCGTTGTCTTCGAGGGTAAGTTCTCCATGGATGTATGTCCACTCGTTGCTCTGTATCTAGTAGATAGATCTTGGTGTATAGTTCTCATCGTAGGAATTTTTTTTTTCTATGCTGCAAACCCAACACCTTTGTCTCATATTCAGCTCCTTATGAGTGAAAATATACTTCAAGCTCTTGTGATCTGAGTAAATCTCACAGCGATTTCCCATAAGATAATGACGACATGTCTTCAAAGCCAAAACTACGGCTGCTAACTCAAGGTCATGGGTCGGATAATTCTAGTCATGCTGCTTTAGTTGTCGAGACAGATAAGCGATGACTTTTCCTTCTTGCATCAATACACATCCGAGGCCAATCTTGGATGCATCACAATATACATCAAACGGCTTCTTGATATCTGGCATGATCAATATTGGGGCTGAAATCAATCTCTTCTTCAGTTCTTGGAAGCTGGCTTCACATTTGTCGGTCCATTCAAACTTCTTGTCCTTCTTCAGCAATTGGGTCATGGGTCTGGCTATGCTCGAAAATCCTTCTACGAACTTGCGGTAATATCCCGCTAATCCGAGAAATGCACGGACTTGGGTTTGAGTGGTTGGGGCTTCCCATTCTTCGACATCTTTAATTTTGGCGGGATCAATAGAGACTCCTCCAGCAGACACAATATGTCCTAGGAATCCTACTTCTTTCAGCCAAAACTCACATTAGCTGAACTTGGCATACAACCGATGCTCTCTCAGGGTTTCAAGGATGATACTCAGATGTTGCTCATGCTCTTCTTCTGACTTGGAGTTGATAAGGATATCGTCGATAAACACAATGACAAACTTATCTAGGAAATTCACAAAGATCTTGTTCATGAGATTCATGAAATAAGAAGGGGCATTGGTGTAACACCCTCGAAAATGCCCTATGCAAGTTTTAGCGATTTCCGCCAAACCCGCATAGAAACGATTCAAAGATGCCCACCAGGCACTTGCGTGCGGGTGGAAAACAAAGTAATAACATTACACAGTAGTCCACGATGGAACCCATAGAACATATATATACAACAACGACTCCATGAGTCAAGAATACAGATATACAATATAAAGATCCAAATCACCTTGAAAACGATAGAGCGTCCGACTACGGACAAGATGCAAATGGGGCTAAGAGCCCTGAAGAATAACCAATGGCGTCCATAACCCTGCCTAGGCCAAGCCGAAGGGTAACCCTGCTAACGATGTCGATCTCAAACCTGATAAAACAAAACGGGTGCCGACAAAGGGCAAAGGAAAAAGAGGAGCGTCAGTACTGAGGCCAGTACACGGCGAGGCTAGAATTCGGCGGCTCTCGCCTACATAGGTATGGTGGACTGAAGCGGCAGCGAAGCATGCACTAAACAACCTATAGAGACTCGATACATCTGTCGGCTATTATAGAGGGATAAAAAGACCTATCCGGAACCAACCTTATACAAACACCAAACATACCCATCCTGGTATTTCCCCCTCGAGACCAGACGAGGAAGTCATGCCGAGGAAACCCACACAGTTGGCAGTTTTATTCATTCATTCCATGGTGGTTGTCCAACTTACTAGTCGTATCAGATACGAGTCATATTATAACAACAATTCTTTAGTTATAGTTGTCTATGATCGAGAAACTGTGCTCCAAGTCGTCCATAACCGTGGACATGGCTTTTCGAAAAGATTTAACCCTGCAGGGTTGCACCAAAGTATCCACATGTACTTCGACTCTTTTTGCCAGATCAATTAACATACACCCATTGGTATGTCGGCGGGGCCTAAGTCATGACGTTTCCCAGACCTAGAGCAAGTACATGGGGGGCCACCCCACCAAGCTACCCGCAACAAAGTTGGCCGGCTCTGAGGCAGACCTAGGGTTTGTGCCAATGGCTGTAAACGACTGGGAACCCAAAAGTGTGACTGGGCATGTTGATACCGCGAAAACATTCCACATCCTAAACAGTATAGGTGCTCCACGCACAATCTTAAATAAAGCAGTAAAGCATGGCATAAGTACAGAATAGTAAGAAAGCCCCAAACTACTTGTGGCCCCGGTACAATACTTTGAAATCAGGTAGTAAGCCGATGGGGATTCCCACACACCCACCTGTGGTTAGCGTGCTCGATCTCGGAACAGGTGTCAGGAACTCGGGTCCTAGGGGACACTAGTGAGCGGTTAAAAACCAAATAATTACTGTTACCCACTGGTGCCTCTGCATTATATCTACCATCAACATTAATTAATAAACTGTAATTAGAATCATGATCTGCTCCACCATTAAACATTTTCCAACCTCCCAACAACTGTGGAGCATCAACGACATGAAGCAACACCTAAGCAAGCAACTACGACTCACAGGGCCAACTGTCTAACAAGCAACAGGTAATAGGAAGTGTCCAAGGCACTATAACGGTTGCAGGAATATAACTGGTATGGAACACTAAAGCATCGCGACACGGATAGCAATAGATCAACAGGAGGAAATAAAGACTATAAATGCAAAATAGGTAGAAAGGGGAGGGATGCTCGCCTGGGAAACAGAGCCGAAGTTACATAGCCGGATAACTTGTCGGTACTCGCGTCCACTCATCGGCCTAATCCGCAAAGAAGCAAACACTAAAAGAATCACCAGATGCAATATTTAATACCACGGTAGAAGATCCGACATGATTATGATATGATGCAGATGCGGTGCAATTAGGCAATATTAAGCGGAACCGGGGTCCTGACAATTAATTAATAGGTTCGAGTTATTTAACTACCCTGCAAATTAAAGGTTGTGTTAACAAGACAGACCATGGCATCGATTCGCTACACCAATTTAAATGGAGTCCGGAATAAGATAACAATATTCCGCATATAGACTCCATATTTAATTATGAGGTGAATCGACATAATGCCCCCAAACCACATGATATGCATGCGAGATGAACAATTAATATGCAACAAGTTTTGTATATAGCATTTATAAAATAGGGCTTGGGAAAAGGTGCACACATCTGGGTTCGGAAGATCTTGGGTTCTGGGGGTTCGGGTCTGGGTCTCAGGGTTCGACGGGAACGGCGAGGTTCGGATACAAGATGGAGAATTTGGGTTCCAAGCGGTCGATCTTGTCGTCGATGGTAAACTTGAGTGGATCGGGTACCGGGGGTCTTCGGATGCGTGAAGTAGATCTTGTCGCACGGTGTCCGGGTAGGCGAACTTGGCGGGTTGGGACAATCTTGTAGTAGTCCTCGGGTGACGGTGTCGGTATTGGGTCTCGGCGGCGGAAGATCTTGATATTCCAGGAAGGAGATCTTGTCGGTTCCATGTCGAAGGCCTTGGCGCTCCGGATCGGTCTTCGGGTCAAGTCAGGTGCCGCGAAGATCTTGTCGAAAATCTAGTCAACCTTGTCCATCATGAGGACCTCAGTCGACCAAGTTGAAAGAACATTTCATGTTTTCCTTTGCTTTGCGTGTTAGATAATAATACTATGGAGACTTTTCATGTGTGCTAAGTGTGCAGGAAGTTTTGAGGGGGGCCGGATAATCCGCCCCTCCAAGGGCCGGATAATCCGGCCTACCTCATCTCTCAAGGAAGCCAAGGCGCGTCGCTCTGTGTCCAGTCGTATTTTCTCCCAGAAAATCCGATCTAGGGCGGGTTTTCCTCCCTAGGCCGGATAATCCGGGTTTCGCAAGGGCCGGATAATCCGGCCCCCAGTTTTCGAACAAAAGGAGCCAAGGCGCGTCGCTCGGTATCCGGTCGGATTTTCACCCGGATAATCCGGTCCCCAAAGTGTGCAACGGCTGGTTTTTGGAAGGGGGTATAAGTACCCCTTCTTCCCCAACGTCCAGAACTATTGATTCACTCGAATTTGACCAGACCTTGTGCAAGAGCTCTAAATCTTGATCTGCCACTTCAACCACCCGAAGGTCTTGATCTTTGGTGGAATTGAAGGAGGATAAGTTCATCATCAACATCAAGAGTCAAGCGCTTCAACTCCTCTCCATTCACTTGGAGAAATCCCTGATCTAGTATTCTTGTTAATACCTAGATCTTGTTATTGTATTTGAGAACTTTGTTCTTGTGGCATCTTGTTGTCATTTCGGGAGCTTCCAAGTTGTTGTGGAGTTGTTCCCCACTAGTTGTGTAAAGGCACCGGTGCCCGCCTCGAAGGGTACCTATAGTGGAAGGTGGATCAGGCCTGTTGTGGCGAGATCCATCGGAGAAACAGGGTGAGGCCTTTTGTGGCGTGGTGGTCTTAGTACCGCCCATCCCTCCAACGCAGACGTACTTCCCTTAACAAGGAAGGAACTGCGGTCAAACAAATCCTCTGTCTCCACATGCTTCACTTTTGTTCACTCGTTCCTCTTCCACTCGCTCTTTACTCGCTAGTTCATAGGTTTGCATATAGGGAAATTCCACACATTAGCTTATCTAGAGAATTTAACTTTGTGCTAAGCCTAAAATTGAAAAAGAATTAAAAATTGGTGTATCACCTATTCACCCCCCTCTAGGTGCCCATACGATCCATTTCAATTGGTACCAGAGCTCCGGCTCTTAATTCGGGCTTAACCGCCTAAGAGTAGTATGGGTACCAGGGATGATAGAAATGAGGCTGTGGATAAGGTCACAATGGATGATCTCAAGTCGTTGGAAACAACCTTGTTGAAATCCTTTGAGGCCAAGATGGAGGAGATGAATCAAATGATTGCTCGCCTTACATCATCCATAGCCCCATCTCCATCCTCCTCTGAGGCTCCCACACCATCATCTAAGGAAAAGGGTAACACCGGATCCAAGGATGATGATGTGGAAGGTGAAAAACTAAATGGCTCCACCTCCAAAAAGGGAAGTGGTAAGGAGGAATATAGTGAGGTTCGCCACGTATATTCCCTCGACCCACCTATCCCTCATCCTCATATAAACAATAGGGGTGATCCACCCAAGCTCACTGCATCTTCTTTTAACCAATGGCAATTTCTAATGAAATCTCATGTTTGTAGCTCCTCAATTGAATTGTGGAGGATTATTTAAGAAGGTCTTCATATTGGAGATCAAACCAATCTAACAAGAAGGGAATTTGTGGATAGCCAGTTGAATGCCACTGCTCTCCACATGATACAACTGGGTGTGGGTCCCAAGGACATGCCACACATTGAACATCTCAACACAGCTAAAGAGGCGTGGGATGCTCTTACGGACCTTTTTGTTGGAAATGAAAGCATGAGAAGAAACCGGTATGATGCCCTTAGTAACGAAGCTGAGGGATTCTACATGTTGGATGGTGAAAACCATGAGGACATGTATAGAAGACTCATGGGCATCGCAACAACATTTCGGAAGCATGGGGCCACTCACATTGATGATGCATGGATAAAAAGAAAGTATGTGAGTGCCTTAATGCCTTGCGAACCGACGGATTTGAAGAGCTTGCAAGGTAGACACAACTATCATCAAATGACATCCAATGAAGTCATGCAAGAAATGGCGTCATTCAAAGTGGCGACAAAGAATGCTGAAGATGCCCGTGCTCGGGCCATTGGAATGCAAAAGGGTGTCAATGTGGCTCTCAAAGCCAATGTTGTTGAGCAAGAGGACGATGAAGGAGTTTTTGAGAGGGTATCCATGGACTGCCCCGATGAGGTCAAACGTGCTCATGGTGAGTACATGGCATTCTATGCAAGGAACTTTTGGAAGGACCCTGCCAAAGCCAAGTCTGAACTTGAGCGCAAGAATGGGTCAAATGGAAGAAGAGAAAGTGGCCCAAGATTGAGAACTTGCTTCAACTGTGGAGATAGACTACACTTTGTAGCCGAGTGTCCTTATCAGAATAGAGAAGACAATGGTGGCAGGCTCATTCTCAAAGAGAAATCCAAAGCTCCGAAGAAGAAGCCGTTTGCTAAGAAGAATGGCCCTTTCAAGAAGCAACCCAAGATGGTCCTTGTAGCTCAAGAGGAATACTCCTCCGCAAGTGAAGATGAAGAGGATGATGATAGTTCCCGCGAAGTGGCTGCTATAGCCACCACATCGACTCCCTCCTCTCTCTTCAACTCGCCGAACGAGAACGCCATCAACAACAACGCCACTTGTCTAATGGCAAGAGGATCCGAGGTATCAACTTTTAACTCCTGATTTCCTAAGACTAACATAATTTTGGATATGGATGATCATGACAGTCTTGAAATGAAAGAAGAAGTTATTGCCTTGGATACGTTTTCACTAACCTACAAGGTGAGCACAAACTCCATTTTGATGCTCTTATGAGTCAACTTGCTCAAGCCGAAGATCTCCTTGAAGAAAAGGGCAGAATTGAAAGAGAAGATGCCTTGGAGATAACCTCTTTGAAGAATGCCTTGGAAGAGGAAGAGGAAACTCGAGTTTCTTTGGAAGAAAGACTCGAATCCATAGAGGAGTCACAAGAAGAAGCTGTAGCTCAGCTCATTAAAGAACGTGACCATGCTCTTGCCAAGGTAAAGAAACTAAAGAAAGAAAAGATTGATTTTGGGGCTATTCATGCTAGACTTTTGGAGAAGTTTGATGATCTTGAAAGTGCTCACAAGGCATTGAAGAGTGATCATTCTACTCTAAATGAGTCTCATGACCAGCTCCAAACTCAATTGAAACGGTATGATGTGCCAAGTACCTCCTCTTCATCCTTTGTAAAAGAAGATCTTGCAAGGAGTTCTCAACACAAAGGTAATGGGGTTATTGATGAGATACTGAGCAGGCAAAGGACAAATAGCAGTAAAGAAGGTCTTGGTTACATACCCAAGATAAAGAGCAAGAAAAACAAGAAGAAGAAGAAGAAGAAGAACAACAAGACTGCTCAATCGAAGACTAGCAACATTACCAATGACAAGACTAATTATGATGGTTTTGCAGGGATCAACAATCCTAACTTCGAACTATATTATGATTCTTATGGTGATGTTTATGCTAGTTATGTAGGGCCTTATGATTGTTACATTCCTTGGTCTATTTGGGTTCCCAAGACCCTTGTTACTAACATGAGAGGACCCATTGAAAAATGGGTACCTAAAACCAAGAAGTAATTTTCTTGCAGGGCTATGCTTCCGGTGGGTCTAAATGGGTACTCGATAGCGGTTGTATGAGTCATATGACCGGAAGCAAGGAGATCATCACGGAGATGCGGCCAAACCTTGATCACATTACCGTCTCCTATGGTGAGAAGTCAAAATCTGAGGTACTGGGTCTCGGCAAAGTTGTGGTGGCTCACGGTATCTCTCTCATGGACATCATACTTGTTGAGACCCTCGGGTATAACTTACTTTCAGTTCATGCCCTTGGTAAGATGGTCTTTGCAGTTTCCATTTTTGCTGATTTAGTGGTACTCTTGTGGAGCACGTCTGTAAAAGTCCCTTTCGTGGGATATGTCGAAAACGACCTGTCCGTGGTGGACTTTTCGGGGAAAATCACTATAGGTCCGATGTGTCTTTTCGGAAAGGCTGACGCGGGTTGGCTATGGCATCACCGACTAGCCCACGTCAATATGAGAACTTTGCAAAGTCTCCACAAGGGTGGCCACATTCTTGGACTAAAAGAAAATGTCTCTTTTGCCAAAGATCGTGTTTGCGGGGCGTGTGTTGAAGGGAAAATGCATGATTCTCCTCATCGAAGGAAAACTATTATCTCTTCCAAAAGGATTTTGGAGCTCCTTCATGTGGATCTTTTCGGACCTCCATCTCATGCAAGCCTCGGTGGGAAGAAGTATTATCTTGTGATTGTTGATGATTACTCAAGTTACACTTGGGTTTATTTCTTCAAGTTGAAGAGTGAAACTCAACAAACTATCATCGACTTTGCCAATGAGGTTCAACGTCAACACAACGTCCCCATTCTGGCTACAAGGAGTGATAACGGCTCGGAGTTAAAGAACTACACCTTAAATGAGTTCCTAAGTGAAGAGGGGATAAGACATCAATATTCTGCTGCGTAGACCCCCCAACAAAATGGTGTAGCCGAGAGGAAGAATCGAACTCTAATGGACATGGCAAGATCAATGTTGGCCGAATTCAAATCTCCATATAATTTCTGGGCTGAAGCAATCTCTACTTCTTGTCATTCATCCAACCGTTTATACCTCCGTAAGATTTTGGACAAGACTCCGTATGAAATACTTACCGGTAACAAGACAAACATCTCATACTTTCGGGTATTCGGGTGTAAGTGTTTCTTTCTTATTAAAGGAGTTCGTTTATCTAAGTTTGAATCTAAGGCTCTAGAAGGTATTTTGTTGGTTATGGTGCCGAATCCCACACTTATAGAGTCTACAATAAGCTCTCCGGAACTGTTGTAGAATCTTGTAGTGTGGTGTTCGAGGAAAATGACGGTTCCCGTGCGGAGCAAGTTGGTGTTTGTGATGCAGATGTTGAAATATCCCAAGATGCCATAAGAAGAATGGGCGTGGGATTCTTCCGCCGCATTGTGGAACCCCTTGTGGCAGACCAGGAAGGACAATGCTCTACTCATATAGAGCCCTCATCTACACATACACAACATGCTCCAACCACGGGGGAAACTTCTACACCATCTCCATCAACTGCTGAAGGTCAAGATGCTCCAGAAAGCTCCAGGCCGGTTTTCTGGTGGATACCGGATTATCCGGCCACCCCGCTCCAGCTGACCTTGTAGCTCCTGGTGGTGAAGATATCAATACAAGCTCCAGGCCGGATTTTCCGGCTAACCCCGGATTATCCGGCTCGTCGCCAGTTCAAGCAAGTCCTAGGCTTCCTGATGAACCTGCTGCAAGTTCTCCCAGGCCGGATTATCCGGCCTCTTCATAGGCCGGGTTATCCGGCCCTGACTCTCCAGTTCTGCAGCGTCCTGTTATGGCTTAGGATTCACCTCAAGGGCATGCATCTCCACCACCTGCTACTGATGTTCCAGCTACTGATAAAGGCGGAGAAAATGCTTCTAATGAAGACTCAAGTGATGAATCTCCTCCACCAAGAGACAACAAACTTATTGAACTTCGTCGCAAGGCTCGGGCTGATCGTAACCTTGAGTTGCGGGGTCACACTCTCGACAAGGTTGTTGGTGATCTTCGACGAAGGGTGTCTACAAGAAGAGAATTGGCCAGTTTTGGTGAGCATCAAGCTCATATCTCCATGGTGGAACCTAAGAAGGTCTTTGAAGCTCTTGAAGACCCAAACTAGGTTGTTGCTATGCATGAAGAATTGAATAATTTCAAGCGCAACAAAGTCTAGAAACTAGTGGAGAAACCCAAAGAGTGCCGCAATGTTATCGGCACCAAGTGGATTTTCAAGAACAAGCAGGATGAGAATGGCATTGTTGTGAGGAACAAGGCAAGACTTGTGGCACAAGGTTACTCCCAAGTTGAGGGCATCGACTTCGGCGAGACCTATGCTCCTATGGCTCGCCTTGAGTCCATCTGTATCCTACTTGCTTATGCTGCTCATAACAATTTCAAGTTGCAGCAAATGGACGTCAAGAGTGCCTTCCTTAACGGTGCTCTACATGAGTTGGTATACGTAAAGCAACCCTCGGGGTTTGAGGATCCTAACTTCCTGAACCATGTCTACAAACTCGATAAGGCACTTTATGGCCTTAAACAAGCCCCACGTGCATGGTATGAGCACCTTAAAGAGCTTTTGTTAGATCGTGGCTTCGAAGTTGGGAAAATCGACCCCACTCTTTTTACTAAGAAGGTTAAGGGGGAGCTCTTCGTATGCCAAATATATGTAGATGATATCATTTTTGGTTCTACTAACAAAGCTTTTAACGATGAAATTTCAAAGCTTATGACTGACAGGTTTGAGATGTCTATGATGGGGGAATTACGGTTCTTTCTTGGATTCGAGATCAAGCAACTTAGAGAAGGAACCTTTATTAATCAAGCAAATTATATCCAAGACGTGCTCAAGAGATTCAAGATGACGGATCTAAATGGTGTCTCTACCCCGATGCAAACAAAGTGTCATCTCGAACTCAACCCTCACGGTAATGATGTGGACCAAAAGGTATACCGGTCCATGATCAACTCTCTTCTTTACCTCTGCGCATCTAGACCCGATATTGTGTTGAGTGTGGGAGTGTCTGCAAGGTATCAAGCAGCTCCTAAAGAAAGCCACTTAGTGGCGGTCAAGAGGATCTTTCGATATTTGGTTCATTCCCCCAACTTTGGTCTCTGGTATCCCAAGGGCTCAAATTTCTCTTTATGTGGTTATACTGACTCGGATTGGGCTGGTGATAAGGATGATCAGAAATCCACTTCTGGAGCTTGCCAATTCTTGGGAAGATCTCTTGTATGTTGGTCCTCCAAAAAGCAAAATTGTATATCTCTCTCCACCGCCGAAGCTAAATATGTTGCTGCTGCCAGCGCTTGTACTCAATTATTGTGGATGAGGAAAACTTTAAAGGAATACGGTGTCAATTGTGACAAAGTGCCTCTTTTATGTGATAATGAGAGTGCTATCAAAATTGCGTACAATCCAGTTCAACACACAAGGACGAAGCATATTGAGATTCAGAATCATTTTATTCGTGACCATGTTGCTCGAGGCCATATTGATCTATCTTTTGTGAGCACGAAGAACCAACTGGCGGATATCTTTACAAAGCCACTTGATGAAGCAAGATTTTGCTATTTGAGGAATGAGCTAAATATCATTTATTCTGTTAGTTTGTCTTGATTACCCATGCACTCACTCGTACGTCTCAATCCTTGTTTGGTCTAGGTGTGGGCATGGATATAGGGGGAGTGTGGTCCTAACTTATTGGGCTAACCCTCCCCCCATAATGCCAATAGCAAGTTATATCATTTCTCTTAATATCATGTTGTGATATGTGAGCTTATTGATGAGTATTGGTCGTGAACCCAAGATATATCTTCGCGGTGTCACACCATACACTCCAACAAGGTGGCTTCGGCCACCTCCCTCTCCCTCGTGGAGAATTGGATCTTTTTGAATGTTATTTGCTCTCTCATGTTCTTATGGGAATCACACTCAATCTTGGCTTTTATTTGATTTGGATTTTGCAATTTTGAGTGTCTAGTACCATCTCAGTTTGGCTTTCTCAATCCTAAGCCTTCCCTACCCCTAAGCCATCTATTCTTGCACACAAGTCTCGATGCCAAAGGGGGAGAAGTAGTTCTATTAGGCATCGCTCTTCTCGCTCTTCTCCGTTTTTGGCGTCTCGATGCCAAAGGGGGAGAAGTGTTCTATTAGGTTGTCCGTGGATTTGCATGGGTCGGGCATAAGCACTTGCACTTTTTATTCGTTATTTCTTACTTATGCCCATTTAGCGTTGAACTTTTAAATTCGTGGTTTGTGATTTGTGGTTGAGACTTTATGTGGTTGTCTGGATGATACCTATGGACTTCATATCATGGATTATGCTCATGGCTATATCTATTCATATCCTATTGCTGGAGGTTTATCACGGAAGGCGCGCGCTCATAATGGTTATCCAGTAATAATTGTGATTTTTGTCAAGGATGCCTATTCTTTACTTCGGTGGTATGTGCTTTTGCCCTTATGTCTATGGAATAGATTCAGCTATTTGTGTGCATTTGTATTCCAATGCAAAACTCTATTATGCACACATTGAGGGGGAGTCCCTTTTGTAGTTATCTCTGTTTGTCTTGTGTCTTTCTCCTGCAAATCCTGGTATTGTCATCTAACACCAAAAAGGGGGAGATTGAAAGAACATTTCATGTTTTCCTTTGTTTTGCGTGTTAGATAACAATACTATGGAGACTTTTCATGTGTGCTAAGTGTGCAGGAAGTTTTGAGGGGGCGCGGATAATCTGCCCCTCCAAGGGCCGGATAATCCGGCCTACCTCATCTCTCAAGGAAGCCAAGGCGCGTCGCTCTGTGTCCAGTCGGATTTTCTCCCGGAAAATCCAAACTGGGGCGGTTTTTCCTCCCAGGCCGGATAATCCGGGTTTTGCAAGGGCCGGATAATCCGGCCCCCAGTTTTCGAAAAAAAGGAGCCAAGGCGCGTCGCTCGGTATCCGGTCGGATTTTCTCCCGGAAAATCCGAACTGGGCGGTTTTTCTTCCCCAGGCCGGATAATCTGGCCTTCGCATAGGACTGGATAATCCGGCCCCCAGAAGATGATCAAGGGCCAGCTCGGCGCGTCTCACTGTGAGGAGGCGGATTTTCTGCCGGATATTCTGAGTTTGGGGCGGAGTTTCCCCAAACCGGATAATCCGGCCCCCACTTGGGCCAGATAATCCGGTCCCCAAAGTGTGCAACGGCTGGTTTTTGGAAGGGGGTATAAGTACCCCTTCTTCCCCAACGTCCAGAACTCTTGATTCACTCGAATTTGACCAGACCTTGTGCAAGAGCTCTAAATCTGGATCTCCCACTTCAACCACCCGAAGATCTTGATCTTTGGTGGAATTGAAGGAGGAGAAGTTCATCATCAACATCAAGAATCAAGCGCTTCAATTCCTCTCCATTCACATGGAGAAATCCCTGATCTAGTATTCTTGTTAATACCTAGATCTTGTTATTGTATTTGATAACATTGTTCTTGTGGCAGCTTGTTGTCATTTCGGGAGCCTCCAAGTTGTTGTGGAGTTGTTGCCCCGCTAGTTGTGTAAAGGCGCCGGTGCCCGCCTCAAAGGGTACCTATAGTGGAAGGTGGATCAGGCCTGTTGTGGCGAGATCCATCGGAGAAACAGGGTGAGGCCTTTTGTGGCGTGGTGGTCTTAGTACTGCCCATCCCTCCAACGCAGACGTACTTCCCTTAACAAGGAAGGAACTGCGGTCAAACAAATCCTCTGTCTCCACATGCTTCACTTTTGTTCACTCGTTCCTCTTCCACTCGCTCTTTACTCGCTAGTTCATAGGTTTGCATATAGGGAAATTCCACACATTAGTTTATCTAGAGAATTTACCTTTGTCCTAAGCCTAAAATTGAAAAAGAATTAAAAATTGGTGTAGCACCTATTCACCCCCCCCTCTAGGTGCCCATACGATCCATTTCACAAGTCAATATCAGCTCATCTTCCAACAGATTAACCATGGTCGAAGGGAGGCCTTGGCTGAGCCAGGGTACGTCGCGGATGTGGGTGCATATGCTGCCTATTGTAGAACTTAAAGGCGAGGGGAGATTGAGAAGTGGTGGCAGCCGGGACCTGCAGGGTTGCGGTTGGAAGCACAGAAAGGACGGCGACCAGGTGGTGGAAGTGGTCGCGGTGGTGGTGAGGTGCAGCAGCAGGTGGGGGACGACGAGGCAGAGAGGGGGCCCGCGCAGACGGCGACTCGGGGCGTGGACCAGGCGACGGCGGCGGACGACGGGGGGAGTGGCTAGCGGTGGCGGGGACGAGGGGAGGAGGTGGCACTCGTAGGCTGAGCAGGGGCGACCAGAAGAGGGCGGGACGATGGAGGCGACCGATGCCATGGTGGAGGCCACTGCCGGTGGCGGTGCCGAGGAGCACAGGCGGCGGCAGGTCTTAGGCGAGGTCGAAGCGGGGTAGGTGACCGACGGCGGGGTTGCTGGGAAGAGGGAGGCGACACTGGGTGGTGGCCCTAGGAGCGGTAGGTGGGGCCAGGGGGAAGACCTCGAGGTGGGTTGTCGGCACGGGGACGTGCGTGTGTGTGCGTAGGGTGTGTGTGGTGGAGGGAGATTAGGGAGGGGGTTGGTGAGGTGGCGAGCTGTGAGTGGCTCGGGTGAGGTGCCAGGGTGGTGTGCATGGGCAGGAGCAGCAGGCGGGAGCAGGAAACGGGAGTGGGGAGGCGCGCAGGTGGCGGCTGGGAGGGAATTGAAGGTGGCAGGTGGTGTGGATTGGGTAGGGGTGGTTAGAGATCGGTTGGGTTAGATAGGATTTGGGTTTTGGATGTTTTTTTGGGGGTGGCCGACTGGGTCGGTTCTGCCCGGTTCGGCTGCCCCTAAAATAATATAAATATTTTATCTGTTTAAAACGGGGATGTTGAAATCCGTCTTTAGATGAAACAAAATATTCCGGCCAACCCGGGTTTTGATTTGAAATAAAGACGGGGCTTATTTAGAAAAACAAATAGGTTTTCGAAAATAGTTTTTAAACAAACCATGCATGATGATGACGATGCTCAAATCCAATGTGGCATGATGACATGAGCATGTTGTCATGATGATGCAATGCATAAAAACACAGCGATTTACTAGTAGTGGTTTTTGCGGGATGCCACAATTCGACACCACTAACAAGGGATCTCGCCCTCGAGATCCGCCTCATGGTACCGGGAAGAAGGTCGGGGATCTGAATCTTCTCACTTCGTGTAGATCCTCGCGACACCACTAGCAAGAGGTCGTTGTCCGTGATCGTCGAGAGAACACTCCAGGAACAAAGGGTGAAGGTAGAGGTATCAACAAATAAAGCCACCTCTAGCTTCCGATAGACGGAGAGAAAAGATGCAGTCCAATCCTCTTCAATGTACATGAGCAAATAGGATGAGTAGTCGGCATGGGGGCCAGTCCATCACGCACCCAAACTATTAATCCACACAATCAGTAGAAAAGTGTGCCACCATTCTTGGAATCAGACTGAAGATCTCGACACTCGAGGTTCAGAAACAAGGAGTGATGCAGACTCTGCATCGGATCTGGCGTAGCTGATGTCGTCACGTTGGAAAACACCGGAAGGCACAAGGAACAAAGAGAAGTCCAACAGATGAAGGATTCCTCAGATAACACGAAGACCGGATGTAGAAACACCGTTACCAAAAAAAGAAGCGAAACCCTAAAGGTACGACGGAAACCCAACCACGAGAAGTCCTGGACTCAAAGAAAGGATAAGAGAACAGATTTAAAACACGCAGAGGTAAGAGGAGAATAACAGAGGGGTAAGGAGTAAAATCAGACCTAATCTGATCTACCCAACCGATTTGGCAAAATAGTTTTGACACTCTACATCGGCCGTTAGCTAGGTTATCCTACAGGCTAGACTTGTGGGGTACGGAACACTAAAGCATCGCGACACGGATAGCAATAGATCAACAGGAGGAAATAAAGACTATAAATGCAAAATAGGTAGAAACGGGAGGGATGCTCGCCTGGAAAACAGAGCCGAAGGTACATAGCCAGAGAACTTGTCGGTACTCGCGTCCACTCATCGGCCTAATCCGCGAAGAAGCAAACACTAGAAGAAACACCAGATGCAATATTTAATACCACGGCAGAAGATCCGGCATGATTATGATATGATGCACATGCGGTGCAATTAGGCAATATTAAGCGGAACCGGGGTCCCGACAATTAATTAATAGGTTCGAGTTATTTAACTACCCCACAAATTAAAGGTTGTGTTAACAAGACAGAACATGGCATCGATTTGCTACACCAATTTAAATGGAGTCCGGAATAAGATAACAATATTCCGCATATAGACTCCATATTTAATTATGAGGTGAATCGGCATAATGCCCCCAAACCACATGATATGCATGCGAGATGAACAATTAATATGCAACAAGTTTTGTATATACCATTTATAAAATAGGGCTTGGGAAAAGGTGCACACATATGGGTTCGGAAGTTCTTGGGTTCTGGGGGTTCGGGTCTGGGTCTCAGGGTTCGACGGGAACGGCGAGGTTCGGATACAAGATGGAGAATTTGGGTTCCAAGCGATCGATCTTGTCGTCGATGGTAAACTTGAGTGGATCGGGTACCGGGGGTCTTCGGATGCGTGAAGTAGATCTTGTCGCACGGTGTCCGGGTAGGCGAACTTGGCGGGTTGGGACAATCTTGTAGTAGTCCTCGGGTGACGGTGTCGGTATTGGGTCTCGGCGGTGGAAGATCTTGATATTCCAGGAAGGAGATCTTGTCGGTTCCATGTCAAAGGCCTTGGCGCTCTGGATCGGTCTTCGGGTCAAGTCAGGTGCCGCGAAGATCTTGTCGAAAATCTAGTCAACCTTGTCCATCGTGAGGACGTCAGTCGACCAAGTCAATATCACCTCATCTTCCAACCGATTAAGCATGGTCGAAGGGAGGCCTTGGTTGAGACGAGGTAGGTCATGGATGTGGGCGCATATGCCGCCTGTTGTAGAACTTGCAGGCGAGGGGAGCTTGAGAAGTGGCGGCAGCCGGGACCTGCAGGGTTGCGGTCGAAAGCACAGAAAGGACGGCGACCAGGCGGCAGAAGTGGTCACGGTGGCGCTCGCAGGCTGAGCAGGGGCGACCAGAAGAGGGCGGGACAATGGAGGCGACCGATGCCATGGTGGAGGCCACAGCCGGTGGCGGTGCCGAGGAGCACAGGCGGCGGCAGGTCTTAGGCGAGGTCGAGGCGGGGTAGGTGAGCGACGGCGGGGTTGGTGGGAAGAGGCAGGCGACACTGGGTGGTGGCCTTGGGAGCGGCAGGTGGGGCCAGGGGGAAGACCCTGAGGTGGGTTGTCGGCACGTGGACATGCGTCTGTGTGCGTAGGGTGTGTGTGGTGGAGGGAGATTAGGGAGGGGGTTCGTGAGGTGGCGAGCTTTGAGTGGCTCGAGTGAGGTGGCAGGGTGGTGTGTGTGGGCGGGAGCGGGAAACGGGGGTGGGGAGGCGCAGGTGGCCGCTGGGAGGGAATTGGAGGCGGCAGGTGGTGTGGATAGGGTACGGGTGGTTAGAGATAGGTTGGGTTAGATAGGATTTGGGTTTTGGATGTTTTTTGGGGGTGGCCGACTGGGTCGGTTCGGCCTGGTTCGGCTGCCCCTAAAATAATATAAATATTTTATCTAAAATGGGGCTTTTGAAATCCGTCTTTAGACGAAACAAAATATTCCGGCCAACCCGGGTTTTGATTTGAAATAAAGACGGGGCTTATTTAGAAAAACAAATAGGTTTTCGAAAATAGTTTTTAAACAAACCATGCATGATGATGACGATGCTCAAATGCAATGTGGCATGATGACATGAGCAATACACAAAAACACATCGATTTTCTAGTAGTGGTTTTTGCGGGATGCCACAATTGGTTACCCCAAAAGACATGACCGTATACTCGTATAATCCATAACGAGTAGTAAAGGCGGTCTTCGGAATATCTATTGCACGAATCTTAAGTTGGTGATAACCAGTCCTAAGATCAATCTTTGAAAATACTTGGGCACCAGTCAACTGATCAAATAGATCTTCTATCTTCGGTAGTGGGTACTTGTTTTTGATGGTGACGTCATTCAGCTTTCTGTAATTGGTGCACAACCGGTTGCCTCCATCTTTCTTGTCAACGAATAACACTGGTGATCTCCATGGTGATGCGCTTGGTTGAATCAAGCCTGTTGCTAACATAGCATCCAACTGTTTCTTCAATTCTACTAACTTTGAGGGGTTCATGCTATAGGGTCTCTAGGCTATTGGTCCGGTTACTGGGATTAGTTCGATAATGAACTCAATATCCCTATCCGGGGGCAAACCGAGCAATTCATATGGGAATACAACGGGGTATTCACAAACTACTCTGACTTGGTCTATGGTCGGTAGGGCTAGACTCTTGTTGCACTTGAATTGACGGGGTAAGGTTTCAGATACATGCTCTACTGTTACTCTAGAGCTACTAGTCATGGTGATGGCTTTCTTAGCACAATCTATCAAACCTTTATGCCTTGACATGCAATCCTTTCCTAGTACTACTTCCAATCCTTTGGTTCCCAGCACTATTAGATTAGCATAAAAATCTATCCCATGTATTCTGATAGGCACCGCTTTGCAAATTTTTCTAGCTTTTGTAGTTGAACCGGGAATTTGAAGTATCATGACATGCTTCAAGTTGGTTGGGTGAATCTTACTAGTGAACGCAAATTCTTCGGTGACAAATGAGTGCGATGCTCCAGGATCAAACAACACTCTTGCTAAAACCGATTTGACAGAAAACATATCCAGCACTACATCTGGCGCTTCTTGGGCTTCTTCGGCGTTCATGTGGAAGAGACGGCCGTTGCGGTTGTGAGGGTTCCCAGGGGAAAATCTCCTTCCTAGTTGAACACGACACTGCTGTTGAGCTAGGGCATTCACATTGGTAGTGGCGGCAATCTTCTTGGGGCACTCATTGGAATAGTAACCCTTCACTCCACACTCGAAACAAGTGATCTGAGACTGGTCTTTTCCTACCACGGGCATAGCATTGCTTCCAGTTCTGGGTGCAGTGTTGTTGTTGTTATTGTTCTTGGGAGGTGCATGGTTGAAATTTCTGGTGTTGCCGTGGTTGTGTGTTGTTTCCTCCGGACATCACATTGCCTCTGCTACGGTTGGGGTAGCTTGGGCGAGACATTGGGGGTCGGTGGTTTCTTGGTGCATATCCTACAGACAGGTTGGGACGGTACTTCTGGTGGCTGTTGGATCCAGCTTGGTGTATCATACGATGTTCGTGGTTGTCGTTGGCTTGGTAAATCTTCCCTTCCATCTGAATGGCAGAGTCGACTAGCTCTTCAAGATCCTCGAAGCGGATGTTGACGTGCACAGTCTGCATCTCATCATGTAGTCCGTTCAGGAATCTCTCCTTCTTCTTGGCCTCCGTGTTGATCTCATCAGGTGCATACCTGGCAAGCGACAGGAATCTATCACGGTACTCTACTACAGTCATTCAGCTCTTTGAATTCATCCCTCATTCTGGTGACTAGGCCCTGCGGCACGTGGGTGCGGCTGAACTTGATTTTGAAGGCTTCCCATGTCATCACTTGACCATGGTTCATTGTGCGGATGCTGTTTCACCAAGCTCTTGCATCTCTTGCCAAGTAGTGGGTGGCAAAGAGAACTTTCTCGTTGTCATCAACTCTGGCTACTTCTAAATTGTTCTCCATTGTCTGCAGCCAGTCATCAGCATCTAGTGGGTTCTCCGAAGTGCTAAAGATTGGGGGATTGATATTCTGGAAGTTTTTCAGCTTGGATCCTTGATGATCCTGATTTCCATGTCCTTGGTTGTTTTGGGCCATTTGAGGTATCTGCTGTAGAGTTGCTAAGTTGGCTTGGCGCTCTGCCCTGCTTTCTTCACGGTCTACAACTAGCATTTGCATAATCTGCAGCATTGGGTCCTGCGATGAGCTGCTCCCTCCGGGGTTTCCACGAGTCATCTGAAGATTGAGATAGATAAAGGGGTAAGAGGGAAAGTTCTAAGGTTCATGGTTTTGATTTCAAAGCTAAAACTTTGAGTTTGACTCAGGCTTTTGCAACTAACTTCTTTTAATTCATTCAAACAAAGCACACGATACAAACACACACACACACCACAACAACAAAGGAAAGCATATGGTTTTAAGAACCATTCTGCAAGCTACGATACAATGGGACCTATACTCCTCATGCTATGATAGTGCTCTAGTGCTACTACTCATCATCGATGAAGTCGGAGTCATCATCGTCGGTGTAGAAGTCCACGGCATCCTCCTCTAGAAATTCATCATCATTGCTGAGGTAAGAGTCCATATCTCCCTGGATGTCTTCACCTTCCTCTTCTTCTTCCTTTGTTGCAAGCTGAGCTTCTTGCTCCTTGATGGTCTTCTCGAGGTCGGCCACCTTCTTTCGAAGACGGTCGATGGTGCGATCCTTCTTTCGCACTCGTGACGAAGCGACTAACGATCCTTGACAAGCAGTGAGAAAGTCTGGGCCTTCTGGGCGGCAATGGCAAGGTTGTGGTTGACAAACTCCCTAGCATTGTCCAATTCCTTCTGGCGGTCGTATAGCAGGAAGTCAAGGTTCTCCACTTGACGCTTCAACTCCGGGTGACTTGGCATCTCCATTGGCATTCCCATGAAGTCACGCCTTGCATAGTGAACAAAGCGGGTTCCTTAGATTTGGTTGACACTCAGGGCACACAAACGTGCGAGAGCTTCATGCATTGCCCTGGCTAATCCATCTAGCCAGATGTTCTCTCTTACGGAGAACTGGATCCTCCCAGACGTTCGTGCTTCTATACTTCCTCGAAGATCGGCGGTGACTAGCCATTGTAAATCTCCTCCTGGGGGTCCAGAAAGTTGAGCTCCAAGAAACTCCGGATGAGGGCATCCCAAGTACTCCTATAGTGCATCAAGATCCCTCTCGAAGATCAGATGGCCTCTGTTGACCAACTGGTAGAACTTGCTGAACTAAGTCTCCATCTATAAGAATTAAAGATGAGGAAGTTAGTGAAGTGATCAAGTGTGTCAAATTTTATGTAGTAATGTAAGAAATGGGAGGAACATGAATTGTTTTGAGAGAAAGAATTCCCAAGGGTAATAGAGGAAATAGTTTTCATAAATACTCACTTTGGTTTTGAAACTAAGTTTTTGTTCGGACGCCCAGTCTAACTAGGGTCTCCTATGGTCAGGATGGCTCTGATACCAACTTGTCAACACCCGGATTTTTAATCCCAGATGCCTGTTATGCCATACATCGCAATCCTAGGATTACCATTTTTGCGAGACATAATAGATTGGATATCACAGTACATCATCCATTACAAACCATAATAAGGTCTTACACGAATAAAGGATCTCATGATCCAATCTTAATACAACAAGCAGTGGAATAAATAATAAGCGTAGTGGTGGGGTCCATCATCAGGGTCACAAGCAATGCTGACGATGGAACATAGTCCTAGTTATCATAGCCGTCCTGCTGTCCTTCATCTTGGTAGTCTCCTTCATAGTCTGA
This sequence comes from Avena eriantha, assembly GCA_910589775.1. NCBI lineage: Eukaryota > Viridiplantae > Streptophyta > Magnoliopsida > Poales > Poaceae > Avena > Avena eriantha. The sequence goes on from OU342741.1 coordinate 261,832,034, forward strand.
CCATAGTAATAGCCAGGGACAAAATCCATGAGTACTGGCAAACTATCACTGACAAGTAAGGTAGTTCTAGTGGGAAATGCTAACTCTAGGTTTATTTGTAAAGTTAAGTTTGAAACCTAAGCTGATTTTAGAAACAAAGAAAGATAAAATAAAGTTCTAGAATCACTAAAGTTGGGAAGCTACTGTCATAGTCACAACCCTGTTGTGGTCAAGTCAAGATTTAGCCTTCATATCATAAGTCATTTTCAAAACATCTGACAACGGAATAGTATGGCCACTCCAACTGTCCATAACCGCGGACGAGGCTATTCGAATAGTTTGACACTCTGTAGAGGTGGTACACTTTCACCACAAGATTCGATACATTTGTCAGGGATAACCCTGAATCATCATACTTAGTATGCAGATAATGAAACATAACCTTTCCTTTACATACCCTAGTATAAGCACCTCTCCTATGAGCATGGCCTCCCAACCATGACCATCTGTCATCTTGGGCACTGCATAGGTGGACAACATTGAGAGGTAGCCTCAGCTCAAACCTCTCCCACGAGGGAACTAATACTAATGCATATAAACTTCCGGCTAAGCCTTACCCAATTCAGGTATTGTGGTTGTATGGTAAAATTGGAATGGTATCGCATCCGAACACAACCATCAGTTTTGTAAAAGGGTTAAGGCTCATGCCTCAACATTTTCATCATCATAAACCATTTGTGTTTCTCAACACATGTCAAAACATCTCAATAGAAGGACTCATCATTCCAAGGTTTTCCCAAGTCATTTTCACCAAGTATTCCCATCTAAAGTGACTCAAGTTTTAGTTTAGCTCTAAACTACTAAGTTAAGAGTGTTCACTAATGTGGGATGCTAAGATCAATCTCATGCCATAGAATGACATCTAAGTTTATATAGATAGGTCAAGTTTTATACTTTTTATGCTACCTTCAAACAAGTAATGAATTTTGGTAAAGTAAAGAAAGTAAAGCTTGTAAATAAAAACTTGGAGTAGGTAAAAGTCAAAGGGCATAACCAAAGCATGCCTAATGCATCTGCTTAGGTTATCTAGCTTGCAAGGGTTAACTTGCATTGTTAATGATGGCTTTCCTTGGTTGGTGCAGTGGTTGAAGTTTTCTTCCTCCTCTTGGTAGAACTCCTCCTCAAAAGCTTGGTCGGCACTATCGTCTATAAATACATACGGGATACACAATCACCAAACAAAGCTTAACTAGTCTACTTAGAACACTAAGGCACACATTTGATGATCTATTATCATCACAAGGTTTAATTAACTAGCTTCAATCTTTTTATTTGAGAAAAGTAATTTCTACTCATTGAAATTAACTAAGATTCAATATTCTCCAATTAAAATATGGGATCATGTTTAAATGTTTGATCACATTTTAATAAGTTTAAGTTTAATATTTAATGATTTAAAGTGACTAGAAATGCCTATATAGCATTACTTTGGTACTAGTCCAAAGCTGCATGCAAACCTTAATATTATTACATATTCAGATAGGTATGGTTAAATGTGATTTTTGAGAGTTGGAATCAACTCAAAATCTATTATGGTTGAATTTAGAAAATTGTTTGAATGTGCAAAAGCTTCTGTATTGGTATTTTTACTAGGGAGATCTCTAACTCTAAATGATTTAAATCCAACAGGATTGGATAGAGATTTTCATTACCTTTCCAACAAAATTGGAATCACTCCATTTGGATTTGTAAAACTCTTTGAATTGATTTTTGAACTAAGGGACATAATTGATTTTAATTCTAAATAGAAAAACCTAATTTGAATTAGCTGGGTCAGTGCGGGAACTTGAATGGGCCAGCCCAGTGACGCTCAGCGGCACAGAGGGCGACTGACAGGCTGGTCCCGCATGTCAGCGACACATAAAACCCGAAGAGGTATGGGGCGATCTGGGCCACACGATTAGAACACAGATCGACGGTCCACGATCTTCTTCGATGACAGACTGGTCACCGGTGAGACCGAACCCTAAACGGATGGGGGGTCTACTAGGGACGTACGAGGGCTCCATCTAGTGCGGCGGGGCGGGCGAACGAAATTGGACGGCGACGACGAGCTCAGGCGAAGTCGCGGCAGGGGCTGAGGTGGACGAAATGGACGGGGACTTCTCCTCCTCTGCAGCGGCTATCTCCGGTGGAATTTCGGCGAACGGCGGCTCGAGCGGCTCAGGTGAGAGAGGGGAAATGGTTAGTGGAGAGAGGGGAGTGAGATGGTGTGAAGAAATGGTGCTGGGGTGGCCTCCTTATATAGGCTCGACGAGTAGGCAGTGAGGCATGGGCGTAGCTCATCGGTCACAACGAAACAGGGGGCTACCAGTGTGGGCGAGGTAGGCGGATGGTGGGCGATCTGCTGGCGGTCCGCTCCGGCTCAATGGCGCGGATAGGGGCAGTGGTTATTGGTCGGGGCTTCACGCTTTCTGGGAGACAGAGGCGGTGCTCAACGGTGATCATGGCGACTGTGGGTCGTGCGGCGGTGCACTGCTGTGTCTGGCGGGTTGCTGGGATGAAGGCAGAGCTGCGTGCACGATTTGGTGTTGAGGCGCGGTCTGGGGCATGCTGGGGATGATCCCGCTCTGGCGTGCGCTGCGCACGGAATAGAGAGAAAGTGCGGCGTGGCGCTGAGGTGGTCTAGGGGCTGGGGTTGATCGAGGGGTGGACAGGGAGTGGCGGTAGGGTTGGGCGGAGCTAGTGCGCACGCTGGTTTGGCGCGGCGTAGTCTGTTGCGAGCTGTCCACGTTCGGCCGGCGGTGACCAAGAACGGGCGGCGCGCTACTGCTGCTCTAGTCCAATGGGTAGGCTGGTTAGGGGTTGGTTAGAGCTGGGGGAGACTAGGGGACCAAAATTTGCCCAAATACTCGACAATGCATTGATCATCAAATAGTAATAGTTAGGCAGAATTTTTGTGCATGCCACCTGTTCGACACAATGGCCGCATGAAGAAAAGATTTGAATTTTTCTGAGATTTTTGGTGTGGTGATGTAACTTACGCTTGAGCATCTAGGTTTGCTTGGGATTTTCAATTGGAGTTCATTTGAGTGGTTTTTGAATTACTTTGATCTATACATATCAACTAGATTCAATTTTCAAATGTCATTTAAAATTAGAGTTTGAATTTTTTGGGAGATCACAAAGTGGGCCTTGGCACATCACTACTTGTACTAGCAAGGGGTGCAAAGAACCACAATTGTCTCTGTTGGCATTTGAGTCCTAGGAACACCCAATGTGTCTTAGTTAGTTAAAATGGCACAAATGACCATTTCCTTATTTTATTCTTTTTGATTTCTTTTTCTTTGGGATTTGTTTGGGAATGATCTAGATGATGTTTAATTCACCTTAGAATCATTTTACAACCAATGGATCACTCAAACATGGCAATTCAAATCAACTCCTAATTTAAATGCACACACATATGAAGGTTTTTAATAGAAAAAGGTTTTGTTAACCCTAAATTGGGTAGATTTGATCTTGATTCACTTTGGATTAAGTTTTAGGATGTTACAAGAACACACATGTAATGAGTCTAGTGGATCAATGTGGTTTAGGAAAAGAACACACATGCAATGTCTCGTGTGGATCAGTATGTTTAGCAAAAGAACACACATGCAATGTCACCAGTGGATCCATGTGGTTTAGAAAAGAACGGACATGCAAATGTCACTACTGGACCAATGTGCTTTAGGAAAGAACGCACATGCAATGACTGTAATGGATCCATGTGGTTTAGCAAAAGACCACACATGCAATAACTCTAGTGGATCTATGTGGTTTAGGAAAAGAACATACATGCAATGTCTCTAGTGGATCTATGTGGTTTATGAAAAGAACACACAGGCAATGACTCAAGTGGATCAATGTGGTTTAGGAAAAGAACACACATCCAGTGACTCTAGTGGATAAATGTTATTTAGGAAAAGAACACACATGTAATGACACTGGTGGATCCATGTGGTTTAGGAAAAGAACATGCATGCAATGACTCTAGTGGATCGATGTGGTTTAGGAAAAGAACACACCTGCAATGTCACTAGTGGATCCATGCAGTTTAGGAAAAGAACACACATGCAATGACTCTAGTGTATCTATGTGGTTTAGGAAATGAACAAACATGAAATGACTAGTGGATTAATGTGTTTTAGGAAAATAACACACATGCAATGTCACTGGTGGATCCATGTGGTTTAGGAAAAGAACACACATGCAATGACTCTAGTGGATCAATGTGGCCGAGGAAAAGAATACACGTGCAATGACTCTAGTGGATCCATGTGGTTTAGGAAAAGAACACACATGCAATGTCTGTAGTGGATCCATGTGGTTTCAGAAAAGAACACACATGCAATGACTCTAGTGGATCAATGTGGTTTAGAAAAAGAATACACATGCAAATGTCACAAGTGGATAAATGTGGTTTAGGAAAACAACACACATGCAATGAATCTGGTGGATCCATTTGGTTTATGAAAAGAACACACATGCAATCACTCTAGTGGATCTATGTGGTTTAGGAAAAGAACACAGATGCAATGTCACTAGTGCATCCATGTGGTTTAGGAAAAGAACACACATGCAATGTAACTAGTGGATTAATGTGGTTTAGGAAAATAACACACATGCAAATGTCACAAGTGGATCAATGTGGTTTAGGAAAAGAAAACACATGCAAATGTCACTAGTGGCTCAATGTGGTTTAGGAAAAAAACACATGCAATGACTCTGGAGTATCCATGTGGTTTAGGAAAAGAACACACATGCAATGACTCTAGCGGATCCATGTGGTTTAGGAAAAGAACACACATGCAATGTCTGTAGTGGATCCATGTGGTTTCAGAAAAGAACACACATGCAATATCACTAGTGGATCAATGTGTTTTAGGAAAAGAACACATGAAAATGTCACAAGTGGATCAATGTGGTTTAGGAAAAGAACATACATGCAATGACTCTTGTGGATACATGTGGGTTAGGAAAAGAACACACATGCAATGTCTATAGTGGATCCATGTGGTTTAGGAAAAGAACACACATGCAATGTCACTAGTGGATGAATGTCATTTAGGAAAAGAACACACATGCAATGTCACCAGTAGATCCATGTGGTTTTGGAAAAGAACACACATGCAATGTAACTAGTGGATCCATGTGGTTTAGGAAAAGAACATACATGCAAATGTTACCAGTTGATCAATGTGGTTTAGGAAATGAACAACATGAAATGACTCTAGGGGATCAATGTGGTTTAGGAAAAGAAAACACATGCAATGACTCTAGTGGATCCATGCGGTTTAGGAAAAGAACATAAATGCAATGTCTCTAGTGGATCCATGTGGTTTAGGAAAAGAACACACACGCAATGACTCTAGTGGATCCATGTGGTTTAGGAAAAGAACACACATGCAATGACTCTAGTGGATCCTTGTGGTTTAGGAAAAGAACACACATGCAATGTCTCTAGTGGGTCAATATGGTTTAGGAAAAGAACACAAATGAAATGTCACTAGTGGATCCACATGGTTTAGGAAAAGAACACACATGCAAATGTCACCAGTGGATCAATGTGCTTTAGGAAAAGAACACACGTGCAATTACTATAGTGGATCCATGTGGTTTAGGAAAATAAAACACATGCAATGTCTCTAGTGGATCCATGTGGTTTACGGAAAGAACACACATGCAATGTCACCAGTGGATCAATGTGGTTTAGGAAAAGAACACGCATGTAAATGTCACAAGTGGATCCATGTGGTTTAGGAAAAGAACACACATGCAATGACTGAAGTGGATACATGATGTATAGGAAAATAACACACATGTGAATGTCACCAGTGGATCAATGTGTTTTAGGAAAATAACACATGCAATGTCACTAGTGGATCCATGTGGTTTAGGAAATGAACACACATGGAATGTCTCTAGTGGATCCATGTGGTTTAGGAATGGAACACACATGCAATGACTCTAGTGGATCAATGTGGTTTAGGAAAAGAATACACATGCAATGACTAGTGGATACATGTTGTTTAGGAAAAGAACACACATGTAATGACTCTAGGGGATCAATGTGTTTTATAAAAAGAACATACATGCAATGACTCTAGTGGATCCATCAGGTTTAGCAAAATAACACCCATGCAAATGTCACCTGTGGATCAATGTCTTTTAGGAAAAGAATACACATGTAATGTCACTTGGGGATCCATTTGGTTTAGGAAAAGAATACACATGCAATGTCTCTAGTGGATCCATGTGGTTTAGGAAAATAACACACATACAATGACCAGTGGATCAATGTGGTTTAGGAAAACAACACACATGCAATAACTCTAGTGGATCCATGAGGTTTAGGAAAATAACACACATGCAAATGTCACCAGTGGATCAATGTGTTTTAGGAAGAGAACACACATGCAATGTCACTAGTGGATCCATGTGGTTTAGGAAAAGAACAAACATGCAATGTCTCTAGTGAATCTGTGGTTTAGGAAAATAACACACATGCAATGACTCTAGTGGATAAGTGTGTTTTAGGAAAAGAACACACATGCAATGTCACTGGTGGATCCATGTTGTTTAGGAAAATAACACACATGCAATGACTCTAGTGGATCAATGTGGTTTAGGAAAAAAGAACACACATGCAATGACTCGATTGGATTTATGTGATTTAGGAAAAGAACACACATGCAATGACTCTAGTGGACCAATGTGTTTTAGGAAAAGAAAACACACATGAAATGACTCTAGTCGATCTATGTGGTTTAGGAAAAGAACAAACATGCAATGACACCAGTGGATCCATTTGGTTTAGTAAAATAACACACATGCAATGTCACCAGTGTATACATGTGCTTTAGGACAAGAAAACACATGCAGTGACTCTAGTGGATCCATGCGGTTTAGGAAAAGAACATAAATGCAATGTCTCTAGTGGATCCATGTGGTTTAGGAAAAGAACACACACGCAATGACTCTAGTGGATCCATGTGGTTTAGGAAAAGAACACACATGCAATGACTCTAGTGGATCCTTGTGGTTTAGGAAAAGAACACACATGCAATGTCTCTAGTGGGTCAATATGGTTTAGGAAAAGAACACAAATGAAATGTCACTAGTGGATCCACATGGTTTAGGAAAAGAACACACATGCAAATGTCACCAGTGGATCAATGTGCTTTAGGAAAAGAACACACGTGCAATTACTATAGTGGATCCATGTGGTTTAGGAAAATAAAACACATGCAATGTCTCTAGTGGATCCATGTGGTTTACGGAAAGAACACACATGCAATGTCACCAGTGGATCAATGTGGTTTAGGAAAAGAACACGCATGTAAATGTCACAAGTGGATCCATGTGGTTTAGGAAAAGAACACACATGCAATGACTGAAGTGGATACATGATGTATAGGAAAATAACACACATGCAAATGTCACCTGTGGATCAATGTGTTTTAGGAAAATAACACATGCAATGTCACTAGTGGATCCATGTGGTTTAGGAAATGAACACACATGGAATGTCTCTAGTGGATCCATGTGGTTTAGGAATGGAACACACATGCAATGACTCTAGTGGATCAATGTGGTTTAGGAAAAGAATACACATGCAATGACTAGTGGATACATGTTGTTTAGGAAAAGAACACACATGTAATGACTCTAGGGGATCAATGTGTTTTATAAAAAGAACATACATGCAATGACTCTAGTGGATCCATCAGGTTTAGCAAAATAACACCCATGCAAATGTCACCTGTGGATCAATGTCTTTTAGGAAAAGAATACACATGTAATGTCACTTGGGGATCCATTTGGTTTAGGAAAAGAATACACATGCAATGTCTCTAGTGGATCCATGTGGTTTAGGAAAATAACACACATACAATGACCAGTGGATCAATGTGGTTTAGGAAAACAACACACATGCAATAACTCTAGTGGATCCATGAGGTTTAGGAAAATAACACACATGCAAATGTCACCAGTGGATCAATGTGTTTTAGGAAGAGAACACACATGCAATGTCACTAGTGGATCCATGTGGTTTAGGAAAAGAACAAACATGCAATGTCTCTAGTGAATCTGTGGTTTAGGAAAATAACACACATGCAATGACTCTAGTGGATAAGTGTGTTTTAGGAAAAGAACACACATGCAATGTCACTGGTGGATCCATGTTGTTTAGGAAAATAACACACATGCAATGACTCTAGTGGATCAATGTGGTTTAGGAAAAAAGAACACACATGCAATGACTCGATTGGATTTATGTGATTTAGGAAAAGAACACACATGCAATGACTCTAGTGGACCAATGTGTTTTAGGAAAAGAAAACACACATGAAATGACTCTAGTCGATCTATGTGGTTTAGGAAAAGAACAAACATGCAATGACACCAGTGGATCCATTTGGTTTAGTAAAATAACACACATGCAATGTCACCAGTGTATACATGTGCTTTAGGACAAGAAAACACATGCAGTGACTCTAGTGGATCCATGCGGTTTAGGAAAAGAACATAAATGCAATGTCTCTAGTGGATCCATGTGGTTTAGGAAAAGAACACACACGCAATGACTCTACTGGATCCATGTGGTTTAGGAAAAGAACACACATGCAATGACTCTAGTGGATCCTTGTGGTTTAGGAAAAGAACACACATGCAATGTCTCTAGTGGGTCAATATGGTTTAGGAAAAGAACACAAATGAAATGTCACTAGTGGATCCACATGGTTTAGGAAAAGAACACACATGCAAATGTCACCAGTGGATCAATGTGCTTTAGGAAAAGAACACACGTGCAATTACTATAGTGGATCCATGTGGTTTAGGAAAATAAAACACATGCAATGTCTCTAGTGGATCCATGTGGTTTACGGAAAGAACACACATGCAATGTCACCAGTGGATCAATGTGGTTTAGGAAAAGAACACGCATGTAAATGTCACAAGTGGATCCATGTGGTTTAGGAAAAGAACACACATGCAATGACTGAAGTGGATACATGATGTATAGGAAAATAACACACATGTGAATGTCACCAGTGGATCAATGTGTTTTAGGAAAATAACACATGCAATGTCACTAGTGGATCCATGTGGTTTAGGAAATGAACACACATGGAATGTCTCTAGTGGATCCATGTGGTTTAGGAATGGAACACACATGCAATGACTCTAGTGGATCAATGTGGTTTAGGAAAAGAATACACATGCAATGACTAGTGGATACATGTTGTTTAGGAAAAGAACACACATGTAATGACTCTAGGGGATCAATGTGTTTTATAAAAAGAACATACATGCAATGACTCTAGTGGATCCATCAGGTTTAGGAAAATAACACCCATGCAAATGTCACCTGTGGATCAATGTCTTTTAGCAAAAGAATACACATGTAATGTCACTTGGGGATCCATTTGGTTTAGGAAAAGAATACACATGCAATGTCTCTAGTGGATCCATGTGGTTTAGGAAAATAACACACATACAATGACCAGTGGATCAATGTGGTTTAGGAAAACAACACACATGCAATAACTCTAGTGGATCCATGAGGTTTAGGAAAATAACACACATGCAAATGTCACCAGTGGATCAATGTGTTTTAGGAAGAGAACACACATGAAATTTCACTAGTGGATCCATGTGGTTTAGGAAAAGAACAAACATGCAATGTCTCTAGTGAATCTGTGGTTTAGGAAAATAACACACATGCAATGACTCTAGTGGATAAGTGTGTTTTAGGAAAAGAACACACATGCAATGTCACTGGTGGATCCATGTGGTTTAGGAAAATAACACACATGCAATGACTCTAGTGGATCAATGTGGTTTAGGAAAAAAGAACACACATGCAATGACTCTATTGGATTTATGTGATTTAGGAAAAGAACACACATGCAATTACTCTAGTGGACCAATGTGTTTTAGGAAAAGAAACACACATGCAATGACTCTAGTCGATCTATGTGGTTTAGGAAAAGAACAAACATGCAATGACACCAGTGGATCCATTTGGTTTAGTAAAATAACACACATGCAATGTCACAAGTGTATACATGTGCTTTAGGACAAGAAAACACATGCAATGACTCTAGTGGATCCATGCGGTTTAGGAAAAGAACATAAATGCAATGTCTCTAGTGGATCCATGTGGTTTAGGAAAAGAACACACACGCAATGACTCTAGTGGATCCATGTGGTTTAGGAAAAGAACACACATGCAATGACTCTAGTGGATCCTTGTGGTTTAGGAAAAGAACACACATGCAATGTCTCTAGTGGGTCAATATGGTTTAGGAAAAGAACACAAATGAAATGTCACTAGTGGATCCACATGGTTTAGGAAAAGAACACACATGCAAATGTCACCAGTGGATCAATGTGCTTTAGGAAAAGAACACACGTGCAATTACTATAGTGGATCCATGTGGTTTAGGAAAATAAAACACATGCAATGTCTCTAGTGGATCCATGTGGTTTACGGAAAGAACACACATGCAATGTCACCAGTGGATCAATGTGGTTTAGGAAAAGAACACGCATGTAAATGTCACAAGTGGATCAATGTGTTTTATAAAAGAAAACTCATGAAATGACTCTAGTGGATCCATCAGGTTTTGGAAAATAACACACATGCAAATGTCACCTGTGGATCAATGTCTTTTAGGAAAAGAACACACATGTAATGTCGCTTGTGGATCCATTTGGTTTAGGAAAAGAACACACAAGCAATGTCTCTATTGGATCAATGTGGTTTAGAAAAATAACACACATACAATGACTCTAATGGATTAATGTGTTTTCTGAAAAGAACACACATCCAATATCACTAGTGGATCCATGTGGTTTAGGAAAATAACACACATGCAATGACTAGTGGATCAATGTGGTTTTGGAAATAAAAACACACATGAAATAACTCTAGTGGATCCATGAGGTTTAGGAAAATAACAGACATGCAAATGTCACCAGTGGATCAATGTGTTTTAGGAAGAGAACACACATGCAATGTCACTAGTGGTTCCATGTGGTTTAGGAAAAGGACAAACATGCAATGTCTCTAGTGGATCTGCGGTTTACGAAAATTAACACGCATGCAAAGACTCTAGTGGATCAGTGTGGTTTAGGAAAAGAACACACATGCATTGTCACTAGTGGATCCATCTGGTTTAGGAAAATAACACACATGCAATGACTCTAGTGGATCAATGTGGTTTAGGAAAAAAGAACACACATGCAATGACTCTAGTGGATTTATGTGGTTTAGGAAAAGAACACACATGCAATGACTCTAGTGGATCAATGTGTTTTAGGAAAAGAACACACATGCAATGACTCTAGTTGATCTATGTAGTTTCGGAAAAGAACAAACCTGCAACGACAACAGTGGATCCATTTGGTTTAGGAAAATAACACACATGCAATGTCACTAGTGTATACATGTGGTTAGGGCAAGAAAACACATGCAATGACTCTAGTAGATCCATGCGGTTTAGGAAAAGAACATACGTGCAATGTCTCTAGTGGATCTATGTGGTTTAGGAAAAGAACACACATGCAATGACTCTAGTGGATCCATGTGGTTTAGGTAAAGAACACACATGCAAATATCACTAGTGGATCCATGTGGTTTAGGAAAAGAATATACATGCAATATCACTTGTGGATCCATGTGGTTTAGCAAAATAACACACGTGAAATGACACAAGTGGATCCACGTAGTTTAGGAAAAGAACACACATGAAATGTCACCAGTGGATTCATGTGGTTTAGGAAAACACCACACATGCAAATGTCACCAGTGGATCAATGTGGTTTAGGAAAAGAACACACATGCAATGACTCTAGTGGATCAATATGGTTTAGGGAAAGAATACACATGCAATGACTCTAGTGGATACATGTTGTTTAGGAAAAGAACACACATGTAATTACTCTAGTGGATCAATGTGTTTTATAAAAATAAAACACATGCAATGACTCTAGTGGATCCATCAGGTTTTGGAAAATAACGCACATGCAAATGTCACCTGTGGATCAATGTCTTTTAGGAAAAGAACACACATGTAATGTCGCTTGTGGATCCATTTGGTTTAGGAAAAGAACACACATGCAATGTCTCTATTGGATAAATGTGGTTTAGGAAAATAACACACATACAATGACTCTAGTGGATTAATGTGTTTTCTGAAAAGAACACATATCCAATATCACTGGTGGATCCATGTGGTTTAGGAAAATAACACACATGCAATGACTAGTGGATCAATGTGGTTTTGGAAAAAACACACATGCAATAACTCTAGTGGATCCATGAGGTTTAGGAAAATAACACACATGCAAATGTCACCAGTGGATCAATGTGTTCTAGGAAGAGAACACACATGCAATGTCACTAGTGGATCCATGTGGTTTAGGAAAAGAACAAACATGCAATGTCTCTAGTGGATCTGCGGTTTAGGAAAATTAACACGCATGCAATGACTCTAGTGGATCAGTTTGGTTTAGGAAATGAACACACATGCAATGTCACTAGTGGATCCATGTGGTTTAGGAAAATAACACACATGCAATGACTCTAGTGGATAAATGTGCTTTAGGAAAAAAGAACACACATGCAATGACTCTAGTGGATTTATGTGGCTTAGGAAAAGAACACACATGCAATGACTCTAGTGGATCAATGTGTTTTAGGAAAAGAACACACATGCAATGACCCTAGTTGATCTATGTGGTTTAGGAAAAGAACAAACATGCAATGACACCAGTGGATCCATTTGGTTTAGGACAATAGCACACATGCAATGTCACCAGTGTATACATGTGGTTTAGGAAAAGAAAACACATGCAATGACTCTAGTGGATCAATGCGGTTTAGGAAAAGAACATACATGCAATGTCTCTAGTGGATCGATGTGGTTTAGGAAAAGAACACACACAATGACTCTAGTGGATCCATGTGGTTTAGGTATAGAACACACATGCAAATGTCACTAGTGGATCCATGTGGTTTAGGAATAGAATATTCATGCAATATCACCAGTGTATCCATGTGGTTTAGGAAAAGAACACACATGAAATGACACAAGTGAATCCACGTGGTTTAGGAAAAGAACACACATGCAATGTCACGAGTGGATTCATGTTGTTTAGGAAAAGAACACACATGCAAATGTCACCAGTGGATCAATGTCGTTTAGGAAAAGAACACACATGCAATGACTCTAGTGGATCAATATGGTTTAGGGAAAGAATACAAATGCAATGACTCTAGTGGATACATGTTGTTTAGGAAAAGAACACACATGTAATGACTCTAGTGGATCAATGTGTTTTATAAAAAGAACACCCATGCAATGACTCTAGTGGATCCATCAGGTTTAGGAAAATAACACACATGCAAATGTCACCTGTGGATCAATGTCTTTTAGAAAAAGAACACACATGTAATGTCACTTGTGGATCCATTTGGTTTAGGAAAAGAACACACATGCAATGTCTCTACTGGATCACTGTGGTTTAGGAAAATAACACACATACAATGACTCTAGTGGATTAATGTGTTTTCTGAAAAGAACACATATCCAATATCACTGGTGGATCCATGTGGTTTAGGAAAATAACACACATGCAATGACTAGTGGATCAATGTGGTTTTGGAAAAAACACACATGCAATAACTCTAGTGGATCCATGAGGTTTAGGAAAATAACACACATGCAAATGTCACCAGTGGATCAATGTGTTCTAGGAAGAGAACACACATGCAATGTCACTAGTGGATCCATGTGGTTTAGGAAAAGAACAAACATGCAATGTCTCTAGTGGATCTGCGGTTTAGGAAAATTAACACGCATGCAATGACTCTAGTGGATCAGTTTGGTTTAGGAAATGAACACACATGCAATGTCACTAGTGGATCCATGTGGTTTAGGAAAATAACACACATGCAATGACTCTAGTGGATAAATGTGCTTTAGGAAAAAAGAACACACATGCAATGACTCTAGTGGATTTATGTGGCTTAGGAAAAGAACACACATGCAATGACTCTAGTGGATCAATGTGTTTTAGGAAAAGAACACACATGCAATGACCCTAGTTGATCTATGTGGTTTAGGAAAAGAACAAACATGCAATGACACCAGTGGATCCATTTGGTTTAGGACAATAGCACACATGCAATGTCACCAGTGTATACATGTGGTTTAGGAAAAGAAAAAACACATGCAATGACTCTAGTAGATCAATGCGGTTTAGGAAAAGAACATACATGCAATGTCTCTAGTGGATCTATGTGGTTTAGGAAAAGAACACACACAATGACTCTAGTGGATCCATGTGGTTTAGGTATAGAACACACATGCAAATGTCACTAGTGGATCCATGTGGTTTAGGAATAGAATATTCATGCAATATCACCAGTGTATCCATGTGGTTTAGGAAAAGAACACACATGAAATGACACAAGTGAATCCACGTGGTTTAGGAAAAGAACACACATGCAATGTCACGAGTGGATTCATGTGGTTTAGGAAAAGAACACACATGCAAATGTCACAAGTGGATCAATGTCGTTTAGGAAAAGAACACACATGCAATGACTCTAGTGGATCAATATGGTTTAGGGAAAGAATACAAATGCAATGACTCTAGTGGATACATGTTGTTTAGGAAAAGAACACACATGTAATGACTCTAGTGGATCAATGTGTTTTATAAAAAGAACACCCATGCAATGACTCTAGTGGATCCATCAGGTTTAGGAAAATAACACACATGCAAATGTCACCTGTGGATCAATGTCTTTTAGAAAAAGAACACACATGTAATGTCACTTGTGGATCCATTTGGTTTAGGAAAAGAACACACATGCAATGTCTCTACTGGATCACTGTGGTTTAGGAAAATAACACACATACAATGACTCTAGTGGATTAATGTGTTTTAGGAAAATAACACTCATGCAATGTCACTAGTGGATCCATGTGGTTTAGGAAAATAACACACATGCAATGACTCTAGTGGATCAATGTGGTTTAGGAAAAAAGAACACCCATGCAATGACTCTAGTGGATCAATGTGTTTTAGTAAAAGAACACACATGAAGTGACTCTAGTTGATCTATGTGGTTTAGGAAAAGAACAAACATGCAATGACACCAGTGGATCCATTTGGTTTAGGAAAATAGCACACATGCAATGTCACCAGTGTATACATGTGGTTTAGGACAAGAAAACACATGCAATGACTCTAGTGGATCCATGCGGTTTAGGAAAAGAACATACGTGCAATGTCTCTAGTGGATCTATGTGGTTTAGGAAAAGAACACACACGCAATGACTCTAGTGGATCCATGTGGTTTAGGTAAAGAACACACATGCAAATGTCACTAGTGGATCCATGTGGTTTAGGAAAAGAATATACATGCAATATCACTTGTGGATCCATGTGGTTTAGGAAAAGAACACACATGAAATGACACAAGTGGATCCACGTGGTTTAGGAAAAGAACACACATGGAATGTCACCAGTGGATTCATGTGGTTTAGGAAAAGAACACACATGTAAATGTCACCAGTGGATCAATGTGGTTTAGGAAAACAACACACATGCAATGACTCTAGTGGATCAATATGGTTTAGGGAAAGAATACACATGCAATGACTCTAGTGGATACATGTTGTTTAGGAAAAGGACACACATGTAATGACTCTAGTGGATCAATGTGTTTTATAAAAAGAACACACATGCAATGACTCTAGTGGATCCATGAGGTTTAGGAAAATAACACACATGCAAATGTCACCAGTGGATCAATGTGTTTTAGGAAGAGAACACACATGCAATGTCACCAGTGGATCCATGTGGTTTAGGAAAAGAACAAACATGCAATGTCTCTAGTGGATCTGCGGTTTACGAAAATTAACACGCATGCAAGGACTCTAGTGGATCAGTGTGGTTTAGGAAAAGAACACACATGCATTGTCACTAGTGGATGCATGTGGTTTAGGAAAATAACACACATGCAATGACTCTAGTGGATCAATGTGTTTTAGGAAAAGAACACACATGCAATGACTCTAGTCGATCTATGTGGTTTAGGAAAAGAACAAACATGCAATGACACTAGTGGATCCATGTGGTTTAGGAAAATAACACACATGCAATGTCACTAGTGGATCCAAGTGGTTTAGGAAAATAACACACATGCAATGTCTCTATTGGATCAATGTGGTTTAGGGAAATAACACACATACAATGACTCTAGTGGATTAATGTGTTTTAGGAAAAGAACACACATGCAATGTCAGTAGTGGATCCATGTGGTTTAGGAAAATAACACACATGCAATGACTCTAGTGGATCAATGTGTTTTAGGAAAAGGACAGACATGCAATGACTCTAGTCGATCTATGTGGTTTAGGAAAAGAACAAACATGCAATGACACCAGTGGATCCATGTGGTTTAGGAAAATAACACACATGCAATGTCACCAGTGTATCCATGTCGTTTAGGACAAGAACACACATGCAATGACTCTAGTGGATCCATGCGGTTTAGCAAAAGAACATACATGCAATGTCTCTAGTGGATCTATGTGGTTTAGGAAAATAACACACATACAATGACCAGTGGATCAATGTGGTTTAGGAAAACAACACACATGCAATAACTCTAGTGGATCCATGAGGTTTAGGAAAATAACACACATGCAAATGTCACCAGTGGATCAATGTGTTTTAGGAAGAGAACACACATGCAATGTCACTAGTGGATCCATGTGGTTTTGGAAAATAACACACATGCAATGACTCTAGTGGATCAATGTGTTTTAGGAAAAGAACACACATGCAATGACTCTAGTCGATCTATGTGGTTTAGGAAAAGAACAAACATGCAATGACACCAGTGGATCCATGTGGTTTAGGAAAATAACACACATGCAATGTCACCAGTGTATCCATGTCGTTTAGGACAAGAACACACATGCAATGACTCTAGTGGATCCATGCGGTTTAGCAAAAGAACATACATGCAATGTCTCTAGTGGATCTATGTGGTTTAGGAAAATAACACAACCGCAATGACTCTAGTGGATCAGTGTGTTTTAGGAAAAGAACACACATGCAATGTCACTAGTGGATCCATGTGGTTTAGGAAAATAACACACATGCAATGACTCTAGTGGATCAATGTGTTTTAGGAAAAGAACACACATGCAATGACTCTACTCGATCTATGTGGTTTAGGAAAAGAACAAACATGCAATGACACCAGTGGATCCATGTGGTTTAGGAAAATAACACACATGCAATGTCACCAGTGTATCCATGTCGTTTAGGACAAGAACACACATGCAATGACTCTAGTGGATCCATGCGGTTTAGGAAAAGAACATACATGCAATGTCTCTAGTGGATCTATGTGGTTTAGGAAAAGAACACACACGCAATGACTCTAGTGGATCCATGTGGTTTAGGTAAAGAACACACAGGCAAATGTCCCTAGTGGATCCATGTGGTTTAGGAAAATAATATACATGCAATATCACAAGTGGATCCATGTGGTTTAGGAAATGAACACACATGAAATGACACAAGTGGATCCACGTGGTTTAGGAAAAGAACACACATGCAATGTCACCAGTGTCATGTGGTTTAGGAAAAGAACACACATGCAAATGTCACCAGTGGATCAATGTGGTTTAGGAAAAGAACACACATGCAATGAGTCTAGTGGATCAATGTGTTTAGGGAAAGAATACAAATGCAATGACTCTAGTGGATACATGTTGTTTAGGAAAAGAACACACATGTAATGACTCTAGTGGATCAATGTGTTTTATAAAAGAACACACATGCAATGACTCTAGTGGATCCATCAGGTTTAGGAAAATAACACACATGCAAATGTCACCTGTGGATCAATGTGTTTTAGGAAAAGAACACACATGTAATGTCACTTGTGGATCCATTTGGTTTAGGAAAAGAACACACATGCAATGTCTCTAGTGGATCAATGTGGTTTAGGAAAATAACACATATACAATGACTCTAGTGGATTAATGTGTTTTAGGAAAAGAACACACATGCAATATCACTGGTGGATCCATGTGGTTTAGGAAAATAACACACATATAATGACTAGTGGATCAATGTGATTTAGGAAAACAACATACATGCAATAACTCTAGTGGATCCATGAGGTTTAGGAAAATAACACACATGCAAATGTCACCTGTGGATCAATGTGTTTTAGGAAGAGAACACACATGCAATGTCACTAGTGGATCCGCGTGGTTTAGGAAAAGAACAAAAATGCAATGTCTCTAGTGGATATGTGGTTTAGGAAAATAACACAAATGCAATGACTCTAGTGGATCGGTGTGTTTTAGGAAAAGAACACACATGCAATATCACTAGTGGATCCAAGTGGTTTAGGAAAATAACACACATGCAATGACTCTAGTGGATCAATGTGGTTTAGGAAAAAAATTAAACACATGCAATGACTCTAGTGGATTTATGTGGTTTAGGAATAGAACACACATGCAATGACTCTAGTGGATCAATGTGTTTTAGGAAAAGAACACACATGCAATGACTCCAGTCGATCTATGTGGTTTAGGAAAAGAACAAACATGCAATGACACCAGTGGATCCATGTGGTTTAGGAAAATAACACACATGCAATGTCACCAGTGTATCCATGTCGTTTAGGACAAGAACACACATGCAATGACTCTAGTGGATCCATGCGGTTTAGGAAAAGAACATACATGCAATGTCTCTATTGGATCTATGTGCTTTAGGAAAAGAACACACACGCAATGACTCTAGTTGATCCATGTGGTTTAGGTAAAGAACACACATGCAAATGTCACTAGTGGATCCATGTGGTTTAGGAAAAGAATATACATGCAATATCACCAGTGGATCCATGTGGTTTAGGAAAAGAAGACACATGAAATGACACAAGTGGATCCACGTGGTTTAGGAAAATAACACACATGCAATGTCACCAGTAGATTCATGTGGTTTAGGAAAAGAACACACATGCAAATGTCACCAGTGGATCAATGTGGTTTAGGAAAAGAACACACATGCAATGACTCAAGTGGATACATGATGTTTAGGAAAATAACACACATGTGAATGTCACCAGTGGATCAATGTGTTTTAGGAAAATAACACACAAACAATGACTCTAGTGGATCCATGTGGTTTTGGAAAATACACTACAAGAAAAGTTTCCTACGCAACAAACTGGCTCGATGGTCGTTGTAGAAGGCGCGTCTTCCGCGGCGAAATTCTCGGCTCTGCCATGGCTGATGGAAAACTTTTTTTTCCAGTTTCGCGGCCTTCTACTACGACAGATCTGCTAAAAACAAGGAGGAAGCTCGGCTAGCGCGTGGCAGAAGCAAGATTTTCGTTTCCTCGCGCGATGTTGACTCACCGAAGTCTTTTGAGGCGTTTGGGTCTCGGACATCAGTGTTTCTAGCAGACCATACTTTTCGGTCACGCCTCCGTGATTTGAACTCGATAAGTCAGGCTGATAGGTCCCACATGTCACCCTCTCATTAGAAGGATTGTGTGTATGATGGATTTTTTCCTTCGCTCGCGCTACCCTGTTCCGAAGTTGATAGCGCTGCTCGATGCATATACCGTCTAATCAACCTCCTAGGACCCACATGTCATCCTCTCATTAGAAGAAACGTGTGTATGAGGGAATTTTTTCCTTTGCTGGCGCTACCCTATTCCGAGTTGATAGCGCTGCTCGACGCATCTACCATTTAACCAACCTCCTGAGCCCCACATGTCATTCTCTTAGTAGAAGAAACGTGTGTATGATGGATTTTTTACCTTGGCTCGTGCTACCCTGTTCCGAACTTGATAGCATTGTTCAATGCATCTACCGTTTAATCACGATGTTGGGCCCCACATGTCATCCTCTCATTAGAAGAAACGTGTGTATCATGGATTTGTTTCCTTCGCTGGCGCTATCCTGTTCCAAGTTGATAGCGCTGCTCGATGCATCTACCGTTTAACGAACCTCCTGAGCCCCACATGTCATCCTCTCATAACAAGAAACGTGTGTATGATTGATTTTTTCCCTTCGCTTACGCTACCCTATTCTGAACTTGATAGCGTTGTTCGATGCATATACCGTTTAATCACGCTGCTGGGCCCCACATGTCATCCTCTCATTAGAAGAAATGGGTATATGATGGATTTTTTCCTTTGCTGGTGCTACCCCGTTCCGAGTTGATAGCGCTGCTCGACGCATCTATCGTTTAACCAACCTCCTGAGCCCCACATGTCATCCACTCATTAGAAGAAATGTGTGTATGATGGATTTTTTTCCTTCACTCGTGTTACCCTGTTCCGAACTTGATTGTGTTGTTCAATGCATCTACTGTTTAATCACGCAGCTCGGCCCCACATGTCATCCTCTCATTAGAAGAAAGGTGTGTATGATGGATTTTTTACCCTCTGTTGTGCCTTCATGTTCCGAACTTGATAGCTTTGCTCTCTACATCAGCCGTTTATTCAGGCTGATGGGTCCCTTATGTTAGCCTCACATTAGAAGAATCGTGGGCATCTCAATTTCTTAAATGCCAGATAATGGAGTAGTTTCTTAAAAACATGGGTATGAGGGTTTTTTGTTTTTTTTGATAGGGTAATTACAAAAAGGCTGAATTAAACATTTTGGGCTATTCTTCATCTACTATACTCAATGGGCTATACTCCATGCGCTATTCTCCATGGGCTCCTTGATAAATATTGAAATGAGCTATCGTCAACAAGTCCCTTGACCCCTACAAGGCCGAATTAAATTGTTCTAGGCTAAAGAGGGGTTGAATGGGCTAGATTTTACCTCCTCTTTAGTGAAATTTGCATGGCTCGGCCGGATCGGAACACATACCTCACTACCGGAGGGAAAAATAAATGATAATTCTTTTGACATATATTCATGCAAAAATATCTAAAGAACAAGGGACATAGACCGCATGTGGCAAAACTGGACAGGTATCCAATGACTTCACTTGGTACCCCCTCATTTCTGTCCAAAATACATCCAACGGTTCCGATGACACACAGGCAAAAGCTCTAGTGCAAGCAATCCAGCACCAGTGACATAACATTTTTACAAATTCAGTAGCATTTGAAAGATTCAGTAGTACAGAATAAGACAGAAAAAATATTGACAGATTCCTAGTTCATATTTAGGAGCACTTGACTGATTCTGGAGCATTCCAAAGTGACTGTTTCAGCTATACAGACACTGAAACTCAATAGCAGTACAGATAGAACCCGTTCATGTTTCAGCTCTAAAAACCTTGTCGCACGATCAGTTTGCCCTTTTCTCCAAACACACTCGATCATTGGAGCAAGCATAACTGACGATCAAGTATGCTTTTGTGTGCATACCTCCTCTTCACATTAATACCAATGTGACCCCCATATATATGCATCCCAAAATGCCCAAGCCTCATCTTGATTGTGACAAAGCCAAGTTTAAAAGGGAAAGCAAGACCATCTACTGCACTTGATCTAAAAAAGTACCAGTACATCAGTATTAGTTCTAGAAAATACCTTAGTAATAGTAACGACATAACACTTGACAAATTGAGTAGCATTTGAAGATTGAGAAGTACATAATAAGATAGAAAAAATATCTACTATCCCAGTTCATATTCAGCACCACTTGGCAGATTCAGCAACATTTCAAAGTAACAGATTCAGCAGTACAGACAATGGCCAAAAGAAATGATAGATTCAGCAATGAAGATATTGAAATTCAATAGTTGTAGCAAGGCCATGACTCTTAAGGAAAGAGAGTCCATATTCAGCACTCGATCGGTCGATCTGAACAAGTACCACTACATATGTACACTACAAAATATATTAGCAGTAGCAAGTTAAGACCTCCATACAAAATACTCGGCATAACGCAACAACATGTCATGTGCTGGCCGAGTAGCACTTTATTTCCTACATGTTACCCTTTCCTTGTCACACAGTCGCTTGTGGGCCCACTATGTCAGCAGCATACATTGGAAATAGGTATACATTACCGCAAACTTGTTCCACCTCTCCCCATACAAATTGAATCTGTCACCAACATAAAGTAGTAATTAATTAGTACGACGTTACATATCTTAACATTGGGATCATCACAAATAATATTTAGATGTTTTATCTCACTTCTGAAACTTGTTGATGCAATACTCCTAATCCACAGGGAATTCCGACGAACGGTTCAGAAGCTTCGAGGTAACACCGCAGCTGTGACAGGTACAACCTGAGCCCTTCCAGGGCGACTTCGGCCGATGATGGCTTGCTCGTCAGCTCATATGTCGCCACCATTTCGACCGCATGGAGCTTCACCTTGTACCGCGGCAATTTACACGGCCCTGAACTGAAAAACCGAGGGGATATGACGATGTCCGTGGTGTGCCCTCTTTTCCGATGCCGATGATATCCACTCTTCGCGAGCCCCCTGGGGGCACCAGCTTAGACGGCTCCCAGTGTTTGTGCCTATAGGGCATTATGGGCGTAGTCCTCAAGTGGGCAACTCTGAGGTGGCGGACAAGCTCTACCATAGGTGTTAGCTCTACCGACGAGGTGATGAACTCGCATCTAGGCTCCATGTAGACTAGCTGGCCGTGCTCATATGTCGCCACCATTTCGATCGCATGGAGCTCATGCCACAGAGACAGCGACCAAAGCTTCACCTTGTACCGCGGAAATTTACACAGCCCTGAACTGAAAAACCGAGGGGATATGACGATGTCCGTGGTGTGCCCTCTTTTCCGATGCCGATGATATCCACTCTTCGCGAGCCCCCTGGGGGCACCCGCTTAGACGGCTCCCAGTGTTTGTGCCTATAGGGCATTATGGGCGTAGTCCTCAAGTGGGCAACTCTGAGGTGGCGGACAAGCTCTACCATAGGTGTTAGCTCTACCGACGAGGTGATGAACTCGCATCCAGGCTCCATGTAGACTAGCTGGCCGTGAAAGCACCAGATTATGTGGTCGTAGACGTCATTGTAGGGGATGAATGTCCCGTAGTGGTCGTTCTGGCATCTGCGTGTGGGGATGGTGATGCCGCACTTAAGGAGAGAGCAAACACATTATTTTTTGAATGGATATATACTACTCCTTCCGATCCATATAATGTTCTCAGATTTATCTAGATTAGAATGTATATAGTCATGTTTTTGTGCTAGATTTATCTAATGGTTGGAAACTCAGAGTGGCAACATTATTACCATGACATGATTCACCCATTTACTCCCAAATATGGGAACATCACGGATGATGGGAGTACAATTTACATCAAGGACCTAAAAATGGATAAAATTGCAAAGAGGTCCTTACATTTAGCACCCTAAAAATAAGCAAGGGAAATAGTTAGATCCGGCTCCTTCTCGGGAGAGCAGAGCCATACTCTTCATACTACTTTCTCTTCATTTGTTTTCAAAATATATGGCCAAATTTGGGGGGATGAAAATTCGTGGACATGGATCATGATCAGCACAACGTATGATGTAGATATGGCAATGACCTTGGTCGTTCGACTTGAAATCCAAGAACCTTCATACTCATCAACAACTAATAATCTTAAATACTTTTAAATGTTACCACTTGCTTTTAGGTTTGAATTTTACAAGGACGGTGTGAGTACATTTTACATCAAGGACCTAAAAAGGTAAAATTACATCGACCTCCATACATTTATGTCTGAAAACTTGTCTTGTGGTATTCAGATCTATATTCTTCGGTGTTTCTTTACGTAAAAGACCAATCTTGTCATCACTCGAAAAATTGAGAATTAAATGTTCTTTCATGATAGTTGGAAACTAACACTGAGGACATTGTTTACTACATGAAGATGCACCCATCTACCTTTGGAAATACATTTAATTCAACAGCAATCTATCACACTTACTTGTAGTTCAAGTTTGACCTAATTTCGTTAAATTGTCAAGATGCAAAATCTTAGCAAGAAGTTGAACCTATCGTCAAAACTCTCAGTGTTTTATGATATATTAATTGTGACCCCTCGATGGGTACCTCCAAAATATTTTTCGTAAAACTTTGAAAGCAACCTACAATTTATGTGTAGTTTCAAATTTGACCTAATTTCGATAAATCGACATAAAGTCATTCGGTCAAAGACGCAAAGTTAGCTAGGAAGTTTGAAAACTCATAAATAAAACATGGGAATCATTGGTAAAACATGTTGGTAAACTTGGCTTCTGGCATTTAGATCCAGTATTCTTCGGACATTCCTAAACGGAAATGCACAACCTCGCTCATCATCCACTCGGAAAATTGAGAATAATTGAATGTTCTTTCATGATATAGTTGGAAAATTTCACCGACGACACTGTTTGGATTTGTCGGTCTTGATCCAATGGTCAATGTTCGAAGTTATCCATACACTATATAGTGGTATGGTATGGTATTGTAAGAGATAAGAAAAGATCTGATCTTTTGAGTAACCTTCCCTCCCGATGTTTGGGAAGAAAGTGAAAATTTTGAAAACCGGAAAAGTTTGAATTTTTTTTGCCGCCAAGGACCAAAGTGGTTTCCTTCCTATGTACTCCTCGTCCCTACTCCACGCTAACATAGCTGCCAAAAACGCCAGAGATACAGAGCCGCTGTACCAAGGCACATGTGCGCAGCACCACGCTATGGACCAGGGAGAGATGAGCCAGGCCGGTGCGCGAGGGGAAAGGGTAGGAGAGAGGGAGGATGGATGGTGAGAGGCAGCGAAGGAGAGAGAAAACACACAATTTGTTTTGCGTGCATAGGTCCTGAAATTTACTACTAGTAGAGTGGCCACAGGAGTACCTCGTGTCAGGAAACCCATCATAACTTTCCTCTGACATCGAACCACCTTCAACTCCTCTTTGTTCCTGCCCTCTGTAACCCTGCCTACATTTTATTCTCTCAGCGTGTACAGCGCGTGGACAGAGGTGAGCATATGTCTAAGCAAAGAAATGAGTACTAGTACTATACTAGTGTACTAGTACTAATATACTTTCCTCAAAAAAAGTACTAATATACTACTCCCTCCGATCCAAATTAATGTTCTCAGATTTTTCTATATTCGGATGTATCTAGCACTAAAACATGACTAGATACATCCGAATCTAGACAAATGTGAGAACACTAATTTGGATCGAGGGAGTACTATTTTCTTTTTCTCTAATAAAGGCATCAGCAATGTGTACAAAAGCACACCTTAAGGCCTAGTATGTGGCATCCACTAAGGTTCACCATATACATTGTGGAGAAAATAGAGTTTGAATCTTTAAGCCTAATAAGGTGCACCTCAAGCTTGTGGGTTTCCCATAGAGAATAGAAAAATCATTTCCCCTCTCTCTCCCTGTTTCATGTGATTGTTTTCAAAAGGTGTTCAAAATTTTCATGATGCAAAATATTAGCTAGAAGTCGAACCACTCATCAAAACTCTCTGTGGTTTCTGATATATTATTTAATCACTCAATGGGTACCTCCAAAAGCTTTTTTCGTAAAACTTTGAAAGCAACCTACAATTTATTACTTGTAGTTCAAGTTTGACCTAATTTCATTAAATTCAAGAGCAATATATAGCACTTAGTTGTAGCTCAAGTTTGAACTAATTTCATTAAACTGTCAAGACGAAAAATCTTAGAAAGAAGATGAACCCCTTGTCAGAACTCTCTATGGTTTCTGATAGTATATTAATTGACCCCTACGTCTCCCCCGTTCCCCCTCTGATGGGTACCTGTAAGAGCTTTTTCGTAAAACTTTCAAAGCAACCTACGTAGTTTACTTGTAGTAGTTCAAATTTTACCTATTATATTTTTCTACATTACCTATTATAATTTTATATAGTGATGGTATGCCAGATGTTTATAATCTGAGTCTCACGTCCAGGGCACGTGCACTTTACTAGTACTTGTAGTTTCAAATTTGACCTAATGTCGATAAATCGAGATAAAGTCATTCTAATGGGCAGAGTTAGCTGGAAAGTTTGAAAACTCATAAAACATGGGAATCATTGGTACAACATGTTGGTCAAATATATATGTATGTAAACTTAGCTGGTGGCATTCATATCCAATATACTTCATACTTTTCTTTAGGAAAAAGAACAACCTCACTCGTATTCTTCAGTCCGAAAATGTAGAATTGAATGTTCTTTCTTGATAGTTGGAAACTCACACCGACGACACTGTTTACTACAAAAAGATGCTCCGATGATCTACCTATGAAAAAACATTTAATTCAAGAGCAATCTACAACATTTACTTGTAGCTACCTCAAGTTTGACCTAATTTCGTTAAATTGTCAAGATGCAAAGTCTTAGCAAGAAGTTGAACCTATCATCGAAAGTCTCGCTGGTTTCTAATATATTAATTTTGACTCCTCAATGGGTACCTCCAAAAGCTATTTCATAAATCTATCAAAGCAAAACCTAGAATTTACTTGTAGTTTCAAATTTGACCTAATTTCGAGATATCGACACAAAGTCATTCAAATGGGCGGGGTTAGCTAGGAAGCTTGAAAACTCATAAACATGGGAATCGCAAGTACAACATCTTGTCGATCCACTATATATGTCTGTCAACTTGCATTGTGGTATCCACATCCAATATTCTTTGGACTTCTCTTTATAGAAAATTAAAGAATAACTAACCTCGCTCGTCTTCACTCGGAAAATGTAGAATTGAATGTTCTCTCCTGATAGCTGGAAACTCACACTCACGGTATTGTTTACTACAATAAGATGCACTGATATACCTCTGAAAATACATTTAATTCAAGAGCAATCTATCGCGCTTACTTGTAGCTCAAGTTTGACCTAATTTCGTTAAATTGTCAAGATGCAAAATCTTAGTAAGAAGTTGAACCTATCGTCAAAACTCTCGGTATTTTATGATATATTAATTGTGACCCCTCGATGGGTACCTCCAAAAGATTTTTCATAAAATTTAATACCAACCTACAATTTACTTGTAGTTTCAAATTTGACCTAATTTCGATAAATCGACATAAAGTCATTCAGTCAAATGGGTAGAGTTAGCTAGGAAGTTTGAAAACTCATAAATAAAACAGGGGAATCGTTGGAACAGCATGTTGGTAAACTTGGCTTCTGGCAGTTAGATCCAATATTCTCCGGACATTTCTTACGGAAAATAACAACCTCACTCATGAGCACTCGGAAAATTGAGAATAATTGAATGTTCTTTCCTGATATAGTTGGAAAATCACACCGACGACATGGTTTACTACAAGAAAATGCACCCATCTACCTCTCTAAAAAGTCATATATTTTAACAGCAACTTGTCGCGCTTACTTGTAGCTCATGTTTGACCCAATTTCGTTAAATAGTCTGATGCGATGCAAAATCTTAGCAAGAAGTCAAACCTGTTGTCAAAACTCTCGGTTGTTTCTCATATATTGATTGTGACCTCCCCCCAATCGGTACGGTACCTCCAAAATCTTTTCGTAAAACTTTCAGAGCAACCTACAATTTAGTTATAGTTCAAGTTTGACCTAATTCCGATAAATCGGCATGTAGTCATTCAAGTGGGCAGAATAATTAGCTAGGGAGTTTGAAAACTCAAAAAACATATGGGAATCATAAGTAAAACACGTTGGTCCACTTAATATGTCTAGAAGCTTGGCCTATGGCATTGAGATCCATATTCTTCGAGCTTTCTTTACGGAAAAGAACCATCTCGTCATCACTCGGAAAACTGAGAATGTTCTTTCGTGATAGTTGGAAACTCACACTGACGACATTGTTTACTACAAGGAGATGTACCCATCTACCTCCGAAAATACATTTAATTCAATAGCAATCTATCGCTCTTCCTTGTAGCTCAAGTGTTACCTAATTTCGTTAAATTGTCAAGATACAAAATCTTAGCAAGAAGTTGAACCTATCGTCAAAACTCTCAATGTTTTATGATATATTAATTGTGACCCCTCGATGGGTACCTCCAAAAGATTTTCCGTAAAACTTTCAAAGCAACCTACAATTTACTTGTAGTTTCAAATTTGACCTAATTTCGATAAATCGACATAAAGTCATTCAGTCAAATAGGTAGAGTTAGCTAAGAAGTTTGAAAACTCATAAATAAAACATGGGAATCGTTGGTACAACATGTTGGTAAGCTTGGCTTCTGGGATTCACATCCAATATTCTTTGGACATTCCTAAATGGAAAAGCACAACCTCGCTCGTCATCCACTTGGAAAATTGAGAATAATTGTGATATGGGCATGAAGGAGGAGGTGAAGCCTAATTTAGTACTCCACCAAGCTAGGTGATGTGGGCGCATCCCACTGATGATTGGCACGCCAGGACGACCTACGATGTGTAATGATAAGTCTAAGGTTGTGTCAAATATTGTTCCTATGTTATTGAGTCCGAGTCTAGGTTAGGTTCGAGTCTATTTTGTGTTCGGTTTGGGTCTATCCAACCAATTAGTTGCAGGCCTCCTATATAAAGGAAACAACCGCCTAGGGTTTAGGGGAGTTTAGTTGTTTAGTCTAAAAACTATATTGTGCTCCACCATGTATCATCCCTCTGGGGACGGCGATGCCGTTTATTAGATTATTGCTATGAAGGTTCTTGTGATCATCAAGGATTGTCATGCTCGGGTTTGAGACATGGTGATGTTCATCGCGTCACTTGCGGGATTCGTTCCTCTTCTTCAGGTGACGTTCATTGGCGTTATTGGAAGATTACCATCCGGGTTGACTCAATGTGAAAGATTGGGACAAACTCAAGGATCATCGGCTTGATCCGTATTAGGTGGTATCAGAGCACTTGGTTTATCACTGCGAGTATTTTCTGTTGATTAATTTGCGGATTGTTCTTCACTGACAGTTTTCATATCAGATTGATTGGCGAGAGAAGGAAATAATTGCACATGGCCAGAAGTTGTTCGTTTTTGTTGGATTTTGATTGTTGGGTGACATATTTATATTGGAGACTTTTCTGTTCTCGTGAGTTACTGCAGATCGATCTCGAGCCACGCCTTGGTGAGATAGTCTCAGATCCGATCGAGTTAAAGTATCCAGATCCCATGGGTTTCCAGTTATATAAAAAAAGGGCAGCCGTTGTACAAGTCGGGGTGATCTGCCCATGATCGAGGAAGTCTCCGCGCGTGAGTCCGCCCATGCTTGGGATTTTCGGTACCAGATCCGGTTGTGTGTTTTAAAAAAATGAGATAAGGAGGCCAGCCACCATACTCCCCTGGCGCACGATGAAGGGATCGCTCCGATCCTCATCTAGCGTCGTCCGTGCATAGCCACTCAGTGTCGCCTGGTGGGCTGGCCCAACGTCTGCCTGGAGTCATCGCAGGTGGATCGATCGTCTGAACGAGCACACGGAAAGGAGGAATTCTGCTCGCTACCTTCACGCAACACCATAGACTTTTCTGCCCTTTTACGTGAAGCAGGAGATAAAAGAAAGCTATGATTTTTGTCAGAGTTCTGCTAAAATTCAGAGATGGATCTTGAGGGTAATGTTAGAGATTTTTCAGTGCAAGAGGTCTACGATGATTATCTAGACCTGAAATTTTTTGTGCGCCATGATTATAGTAAATTGAAGTGGAAGCTCTTACATACTGCAACACCGATAGAATACAAGTTATGGGAAGAGACAATGCAAGCTGGTTTTCGCTTATGTGTTGATCTTTATCCAGTTCTGTAGTTTGATGATAGCGCGCGCGTGACCTGGCATGGGTATCCAACACGTGTCGTCGCGGAATCATCCCGGGAAACTGGTCGCGCACATGTTACTTGTTTTTTCTCTTTTCAATTATTTTCTCTTTCCGTTTTTTTCTCTTTTACGCTGTTGTCCGCTCCTCAGAATCTGTAAGGTTGCATGTCTTGGAAAAAATTGTAGAATTAAGCACTTGGACATTGCTATTTTCATCATCACTGCTGCTGTTATCTTTGTCAGAATCAAAATATTTCACAGTGATCTTTGGACCTAGAGCTCCCAATGAAAAGAATAGGTGTGCTCCTGCGCTGATCCTGTTCTCTGTGATGAACCTTGTCCAACCTGGACCGGTAATGCGAGTAATTGTGCGTTGTTTGTGGACTTCAACATAATATGTTTTTCCAAGAGCTTTGAATTCCACTCCAAGTTCTATTATGTCATTGAATTGCAACCTTACATTGCATGGTATAGTCTGTGGAATGATTTAGTGAAGGAGAGGACTATTATGTTAACCAATATTAAGAAATGGATTTATATATATTGAAACGTAGTGTATACATACCAGTGAATGCTCAAAATGGCCTTCTACGAGACGAACAATGAATTCCGAGCCTGAATGTCCTAAATTTTGACCACAGTGACTGAAACAAACTTGACATGGCGCCATTTCTTCTGCAATAAAAATAGTTGTGTGTTATTAAATCTCTATACATATATAAAATAATTTATAATTTGTGCCTAGAATTTTTCTTATATTTTGTAAGTATCCTGCTTCTAATAATCTGATTATCCAGATATGGTTCGTTTAGACTAGAACTAATAAGTAGGGTTAATCTAGTAATTAAACTACTATTGATGTTTGTCAAATTAAACAAATGAACATTCTCATCATACAATTAAAAAAACTATAAGAACATTAGTGTTAGTTCAACATCATATAGATATATTGTGTTCTATCTTTAACTCATACTAATGGACTCATATTTGTGAAAATCTGGACAGTATAAATCTCAGTACATTGATTTATATCTAGAGGAATATAAGCACGCAAACATTTTTCTAATGTTTGTACAATGTAAACGATTTGCTAAAAAATTAAACGATGTTGTTTGCTTACTGAAGACGCGGGAGTGGTGAATCAATGATCTTTTGTCGAAGGCTGCGGCAGAAGTTCGGCTAGGAGTTGGTTTCTTGGCGGCGGAAGAAACGGGAACGAGCTTTAGAGGAATTTGGAAAAGAAGTACTTAAATGGATAGGTTGCGTCGCTTCGTTTTATAGAAAGATACTATAATACTAATTATTTCAACGAAACCCTTTGTGTACTTCCGTTTTATGTAGTTATCGGTAGATGCAGAAAGACGGAATGCAGTGCGCCTGGTGCAAAGCAGTTTCAATATTTTGAACCGTTTGCGGAGCAATTTCATCGATGATGTCAATGCAGTGCGTACCTGATTAACAAGCAGTGCGTGGTACTGTAAATTTTAGTTGCAGTTCAATACACGGTTATATCTCTACCTTGGCCCCTTATTTTGCTCCATACTCATAGTAATTTAACTAAGCATAAGAGCGTAGTGCATACTTATTTGTCAGGTGTAGTGTATTGCAGTTACAGGTGTAGTGCGCTGCAGGTGCAGTGTATTGCACGGGCAGTGCACTGCCGCGGGTCCTTATCTTACACCGATCGCAAAGCTGCGTTAAGAAGCATAGCACCGTAGTGCATAGTTATTTCGGAGGCAGTGGGTGTCAGTATTTGTTACAGGAGAAGTGCGTGGTATTTTAAATTTTAGGTGTAGTGCACATTGCAGGGTTATTGATCTGCCTTGGCACCTTATTTTGAATCATACGTACGATACCTTTACGAACCATAGGAACGCAGTGCATACTTATTTATTATGTGCATAGTATTGCAGGTACAGGTGTAGTGCGCTGCAGGTGAAGTGTTTTGCATGGTCACTGCGCTGCCACGGCACCTTTTTTTCCGTTCGTAAATCAGCTTTAAGAAGCATAGAACCTCAGTGCATATTTATGTTGGACGCAGTTCGTATCACTATTTGTTACAGGTGCAGTGCATTGCACGTTTATTGCTCTGCCGTGACACCTTATTTTGCATATTAGGATCGCAGTGTACTATCGGCTTTACAGGCGTCACTGTTCATTGTAGTTAGTGTGTAGTTCATGATCAATGCATTGCCGTGGCACCTTTTGCTGAACGTTTCTCACAACAACTTCAGTCGGGGACCATAATAACGCAATGCATACGTAGTGCACAGGAAGTTTCAATTCAATGTGCATTGGGTGAGCAATGCATTGCACGGTCAGTGTACTGCCTCAGCACGTTAACTGGCACCGTACACACAGTAATTTTACGGACCATAGTAAGGCAGTGCATACCTCCTTCACATGCAGTTTGTTTGTGTTTGTATTGTAGGTGCAGTGTAATGCATGTTCAGTGCAGTGCATACGCCATACACCATGCGCACATGTATTTTATGAAAATAGGATAGCAGTGCATACGCCATACACACGCAGAGCCAGTCCATGTACATTCAAAGTGCATATATTAGTTGTCTGTATTATTAGCATATTGATACATACAAACATCTTAAATATAAGAAATATTTTATTTATATAGATTTACTGAACAACCTAATGTATTAATATTATTACAAGTATCAATCTAATGACCATCTTCAGTCGGGGATGTCCTTCTCTTTGACTGTAGGTCTGAATGCTCTCAATTCTTCAGGAAGTTCATCAAGTAGATCGTTTTCTATCCCTTATATTATCTTGTAGTTAAATTTTTCTCTCATTGCGGAAGGGGAGAACTATTCAACAATTAGGAAATCGGTATGTTTTGAACGTATGTTGCCAATAGAAAAAATAGGAAGCAGATTATATTGTAACATAAACAACGCGACTTACCTCTTCTTGGTTGCATTTTATCGTGTTGTAACAACCTCGAACCCTACGCTCTAAGTTCAAGCCTGGATGAACCAAAAGTGGTTAAGGGTTTTACAGCGGAGGCCCAGGGCCACCCACGTGTAGGCCCGTCGGCCGCCCTAACCACTTCCAAGAACATCGGGACAAGAGCGAGCGCCGTAGGCAACAGGCGAAGAGATCAGATACATACACAAGTGAGTATGTATGCAAGCTACCTTACAACAGTTCTCAGAGCCATACCATCTAAAAGAAATAGAAATATTGCAACGTCATACGGCAAGATCCAAATATCCTAGATAGAGATAATAGTGTAGGATAGCTCCTCATACATCAATCAACAGAGTATCAAGCGGAAGCGGGAAACAAGATCCGAGTACGGATAAGAAGCAAATCGACATAAGATGCCACATAAATAAGCATATCTCGCCCACAGATCTCACAGATCCCCATCCCTGGAATCTCTACACCGAGTGATAGTTGCCAACATCATCTGTCTCCTCCACCCAGTATCCATCTTGCGAATACACCTGTTCATCTGAATCAAACAATTTATCGTGTGAGACCCTAGGGGTACTCACCAAGTCTCTATGCCTCTAAAGGGAACATAAACCTGGGGTGACGCAATTGTTGCAAAAGGTAATAACGAACAAGCCTATAGATACTCGCTAACCATCCGCCCAACCAATGATAGACGGATGTCCGTTAATTAGAAACAACAGTTATAACAGTATAAAGTAACAGATCCATCCTCCTTCTCGCTTACAAACGAGAAAGCGGACGAACAACCCATCTGTTGGCAGTTTTATTAACCATTCCATGAGTATTGCACTAATTACTAGCCAGATATTTAGTTAAAAGCGGTACTTTAGTTATACTTGTCTATGATCAAGAAACTGTGCTCGTCGTCCGAGATGGACCCAAGGTTTGTGTCAATGGCTGTAAACGACTCGGAACCCGAATGTGTGACTGGGCTTGTCGATACCGCGAAAACATTCCACGATCCAAAACAGTACAGGTGCTCGACGCACAATCTTAAATAAAGCAGTAAAGCATGGCATAGATACAGGATAGTAATAAAGCCCCAAACTACTTTGTGGCCCCAAGAAATAAAGTGCAAATCAAGCTCATGCAAAGGGGGATTCATAGAGTCTCCCGTATGTGGATAGTGTGAATAGTCAAGGAATAGGTATCAAGTACTCGTGGTCCTACGGGACACAAGTGGACATAAAAACCAAATGACAGATATTGCCCACCGGTGCCTCTTTCATTAGTTATCCATTACTACTCAGGTTAAGTTGTTTAGGTACCTCGTTATCCATCAGACACTCACATACCCTACACATGCTATTCTACGACTCGCATGGCTCAAACAACTCCTGTAGTAATGGCTCATGGGATGGAGGAACAAGCTCGGTGGGGTTTAAAAGTAAAGGCTATGCAGTACTTGGGATTCAATTTAATATATTCGCGACTTCATGATGCAAGAATACGATAGAAGCAATAGGTACTATATGTATGCAAGCATGTGGTAGTGCTTTCCTGGCAGCTCAGTTGAAGCGAGAGATGGATCTGGGTAGTACTCCTGGGATTCCTGATATTTCCCCTGCTCGGCGTCTATCCGAGAAGAACCAAACAAACAAGGCCAACATAAATATAATGCGCAAACATATAATTAAAATGCGACAAGCAAACAAGCATGCCATGATGAATGATGCACAATTTACATGGCAATAAGGTAGCATGGCACAGGTGAGGTGTGGGGTACAAGAATAAAGCATTTTATTAAGTTATTAGTCATGTTTTGCTCCCATATAACTTGCTGTCCACTCATATTTATATGATACATGCTGCAACTCATATCAAGGATTGTGTAGTTAGAACGGGCTCGTCGTGCTGATCGATTTAGACATATTATTTGTCAAATTTGGAGTTATAGAATTAAAGTTATTAATTAATTAAGAAAATGCATTTTTATTGCAATTTAAACAATTTCGAAAATTTAAATTAGTCAAAGATTATTTTGGAAGGCATATTTGAAATCCTCATATTTTTTTGATTTAAAATCATATATCATTTGTATTATTTGGATTTATTAATTAAAAGTTATTAATTTCTAGATTTAAAACATATTAAACTTTTCCTGAAATTCTTTTTACAAAACGAAAAAGAACCCGGGATTTTACACCCACAGGCATGCTAGCCACAGTCACTGGCGCGCGGGCCCGATACTGGCGCAGCGCTGAGCTGGCAGAAATGGCGTAGCGGTTCCGCTTGGTTCTTTTCGCACTGCGGGGTTAGCTAGCCGGTGAGATTGACAGGTGGGACCCGTGGCGTGCGGACCCACACACGTGCAGACGAGCTGGGCGTCGACACGTGGCTGAGCGGAGGGTTGTGTTTTGGGAAGAGAAAAGACCTAGGGGCCTATTTGCAAAACCGTGAAGAACCTGCTGTGTACTGTCTGAAGCTCGATTGTTTGATCAGCGAAAAACGGCTAGCTGGGAAGAACTTTGGATGAAGATTTAGACGAACCCGCTGGGAATTTTGAGACGGCACAAAAAGCAAAGTTGGCGACTAAGGAGAGGACTACAACTTCCATGTACGGAGTTTCTCTGGTGGAGCACTGTGGAGCCCGGAAATTGACGATGAACAGGTGGGTTCCTATACCGCCAAAACTGACGAACACTGTCCGAAAAGCGTCAGCGAGGTGCATTGTTTCTACTAGTTTCTGCGGATGATTCCGAGCTCATCTATGGACAGATCTGGGCGTGCTATAGCTCGTTGGAAAGAGGGGATGACCGTCTATAGCTTTGGTTCTCCCTGTATCCGAAGTAGAGCGACACAGAGACGACACCGACGAGATGATCAGGGGCTAGTTCGAGGTTTCGTGCATTGCTGTCGCATGGCTGCTGGCGGCGAACTGCTGCTGCGCGCACGGCGAGCGGCTCTGGTAGACACATGGTAGTGGCGGTAGAGCCTAAGAACGAAGGAGGAGAAGTGGAATGGGATGGGGAGCTCACCGGGGGTTCGTGCGCGTCGGCGGTGTTGACGTAGGTGATCGAGATAGCCGGAATTTAGGCCGATTGTGGGAGACCGGAGAGGGGAAAATGGCGACCGTGTCATCGATTTGGGGGTGCTTCGGTCCAATTGACTTGACGAGGCGATGGAGGACTCCGAGGCGGTGCTCTGGGTGGAGCCGGCGAGGGTTCAGAACCACCGGAGCAGCGGCGCCATGGCGAGACCGAGGAGGTGGCGTGGAGGGAGGCAGGAGAAGGACGGCTGCGGCGGTAGGGAAGGAGGGGCCTAGGGTTCCTGGGGTCTCGATGAGGATAAGAATGGGATGTCGGCTGCTGTCGCTTTCGATGGAGGGAGACGGCGACCTGCCCCGCTGGACGTCCTCCGTCTGTAGCGCTGAGAGCGAGAGGGAGACGACGATAGACGGAAGACAGAAGAAGAACAGGAGAGGGGGCCTCTCGGTCAAAGGGGTACGACCCAGCAGAGGAAAACAACGGGCATGTTGCGCTGTTGCGGCTGCCGAGTTGGGCCAGGCAAGTGGCCCAATCCCGCGATGCTGCTGAATATCTTGCCGCTAGTAGCTCTGCTGCAGCCTACTGCACCTGGGACACTTAATGCTGCTGCTGTTTTCAGAAAAAAAAGACAGATCCTTCCCAGGTTTGAATCAAAGGCCAGCACTTGAATCAGAAAACGATCGCACGTTTAGGGCAGATGACTTCTACACACCAAGATTCAAAAGAATTCAAAAGAGAGAAGGAAGAGAGTTTTATGGTCTTGCATGAATTAAACTTGGCCTAGTTTGTGACAACAAACTAGCCTCAAAACAGAGAATTCCAACATCCCTCATTTAATTTATGCTTCATAGAAAACCAAGCCTCAAACATAGTTTCATTTAATCATGAGAGTATTTGAATTGTAAGGTCTATATAGTGTGTATGTTCCACTATGTGATACATGACCCCATCAAGTCAAAAAACCTCACAATTAAACAGAGACATGATTTGAAACATGAATATGGCTTCTCCTACCACATAACATGTAAAGGTGAACCGGGAGATTTCCATAGGAATGTTGTGAGAACAACATGTATCAAGGTATGGGAGCATGTAGACAAAAGAGAAGAACCATACCCATTGTCAGGATCTAGAGTTAAATTCCAAAGAAGATACAAATACTCATATTTGATTGGCAAGATGGAGGTGAAGAAGGAAAATAAGTGTTGGTGGTAAAAGTGGATGGTGAAGTCTGAGAAAAGAGATGCCCCCATATCTAGTTGGGCATTTAACAATTCATCAAGATCCAAATTCAATATCTCAAGAGGCAAATACAGTTAATGGTGCATATGAGATAAGAACCAAACGAAAAGGTTTTAAATGATGCTCAAATGCAATGTGACATGATGACATGAGCATGATATAATTATGATGCAACAATTATATGTAGGAAGTAGCATTTTATTATTAGACCATGTAGCATTACAGATGTTAGACAGATGGGATCCTACAACTCTCTCCCACTAAACAGGAATCTTGCCCCGAGATTCTAGGAAGAAGAAGAAGACACGAATAGGGTGGGGTACTTGGCACAGAGCTCATCCTCACGTTCCCAAGTGGCTTCATCAACGGAATGGTGCGACCACTACACCTTGCAGAACTTGATAGACTTGTTGCGAGTCTTTCTTTCTGCGACTTCTAGGATTTTTGTGGGGTGTTCTTGATATGATAGGTCTTCTTGGAGATTTATGAGCTCATGGTCCACGGTCCTGCCGGGATCCTTGAAGCACTTCTTGAGTTGAGAGATATGGAAAACATCATGGACCTTGAGTTTTTCAGGGAGGTCAAGATCATAAGCAACTTCTCCTCTTCTTCCACGAACTTTGAAAGGACCGATGTATCTAGGAGCCAGCCTTCCTTTGATACCAAACCGGTGCGTGCCTCTCATGGGAGTGACACGAATGTAAA
Organism: Avena eriantha; assembly: GCA_910589775.1. NCBI lineage: Eukaryota > Viridiplantae > Streptophyta > Magnoliopsida > Poales > Poaceae > Avena > Avena eriantha. The sequence goes on from OU342741.1 coordinate 261,869,731, forward strand.
CGAGATCACTAGGGACATACTCCATGTCCGTGTGCTTTCTGTCATAGTTGCTCTTCTGGCGATTTTGAGCAACCTTCAGGTTTTCGAGAATGATGTGAACCTTCTCCTCCGCTTGAGTTACAATGTCGGGGCCAAACAATGTTCTTTCACCTGTGCCCGACCAACCAATCGGAGTTCTGCATTTGCTCCATAGAGAACCTCAAATGGTGTCATCTTTAGACTCTTCTGGAAGCTGTTGTTGTAAGAGAATTCAGCATAAGGAAGGCATTCTTCCCACTTCATTCCGAAAGAGATGACGCAAGCACGGAGCATATCTTCCAGAATCTAATTGATCCTTTCAACTTGTCCTTGCGACTGAGGGTGATAGGCAGTGCTGAAGTTCAACTTTGTTCCCAAAGCATTTTGGAAACTTCCCCAGAACTTGGAAGTGAAGATGCTTCCACGGTCTGAACTGATCTCAAGAGGAACCCCATAAAGAGAGACAATTCTGTTGATATAGAGCTCAGCTAACTGGATTGCTGAAATTGTTTCCTTGACGGGGAAGAAGTGAGCCACTTTAGAAAGCCTGTCGATGACAACAAAGATTGCATTGTTGCCTTTCTGCGACCTTGGAAAACCAGTTATGAAGTCCATCTCTACTTTCTCCCATTTCCATCCCAGAGGCTTCAATGGCTGTAGAAGACCGGAAGGTTTCTGATGGACAGCTTTAACTCTGCGCGAGACATCACACTCCGAGACATACTTGGCACAATATCGTTTCAACCCAGGCCACCAATACTGTGTTTTCAAGTCCATGTACATCTTAGTGCTGCCAGTGTGGATAGAAAGAACAAAATCATGAGCTTCTTTGAGAACTTTCTCTCTCAAACCCGGATACTTCAGAACGAACATCCGGTGCTTAAAGAATAGAGTGCCTTGGTCATAAAGGTGGAAAGGTTCATACTTCGGGAGCTGAATCTTAGAGATGATGTTTTTAGTGTAAGGATCACCAAGTTGAATGGAGCGAACTTTTTCTTCCAAGAGAGGGGTTGCCAGAAGATTCAGGAGATACCCTTGATCCACAATTTCAAGGTTGAGCTGGCGGAATCCCTCGCACAAGAGAGGCTGTTGTTCTTCCACCATGAGGTTGTTGACATAAGCTTTTCGGCTGAGAGCATCGGCCATGACATTAGCTTTGCCAGGACTGTAGTTGATGGTCAGATCAAAATCATTAATTGCTTCAATCCACTTCCTCTGTCGAAGATTGAGATCAGGTTGTGTTTAGATATACATCAGACTCTAGTGATGAGAAAAGATCTCACAACGGTTGCCAAGAAAGTAGTGCCTCCATACTTTGAAAGCAAATACAACTACTGCGAGTTCGAGGTCATGTGTTGGATAGTTGAGCTCATGAGTTTTCAACTGACGGGAAGCATAAGCATTGACTTGCTTTCCTTGCATGAGGACCGCAACCAATCCTTGCAAGGAGGCGTCACAGAATATCTGGAAAGGCTTTGATGTATCTGGAGGAATCAAGACTGGTGTGGAAGTGAGCTTCTCTTTGAGTGTTTCAAAGCTAGCTTGACATGCAGGAGACCAAAGGTATTTCTTGCCTTTCTTGAGGAGATCGGTAAGAGGCTTCGCAATCTTCAAGAAGTTCTGAATGAAGCGACGGCAATAACTAGCCAAACCAAGGAAACTCCGGACTTCTTTGAAATTTTTGGGTGGAAGCCACTCAACAATTGTCCGAACAGTTTCTAGGTTGACGGCAATGCCCTTAGCAGAGATGACGTGACCGAGATAGGTGACTTCGGGAAGGCCAAAATTCACACTTGGAGAACTTTGCATACATGCGGTTCTCACGAAGCTTGTTTAGGACACACCGAAGGTGTTCTTCATGTTCTTCCTTTGACTTAGAATAGACTATAATGTCATCCAGATAGACCACGGCGAACTTATCAAGATACTCCATGAAAACCGAGTTCATAAGCCTCGAGAAGGTGGCTGGTGCATTGGTGAGACCGAAGGACATGACCGTGTACTCATACAGGCCATAGCGGGTGGTAAAAGCTGTTTTGGGAACATCTTCCTTGCGAATCTTGATTTGATGATATCCACTTCTCAAGTCAAGCTCAGAGAATACCACAGCTCCAGCTAGCTGATCGAAAAGATAATTAATCCGCGGAAGGGGATATTTACTCTTGATGGTTTTAGCATTGAGAGCCCGATAGTCAACACAAAGTCTATCAATGCGGTCTCGCTTCTTCACAAAGATGGTTGGGCTACCCCAAGAAGAAGTACTATGCTGAATGAAACCCAACTTCTCTTGTTCATCAAGCTGACGTTTGAGTTTAGCTAACTCAGCAGGACCCATTTTATAAGGCCCCTTGGAGATAGCAGCGGTTCCAGGTTCAAGCTCAATCACAAACTCGACCTCTCGGTCAGGAGGCATGCCTGGTAACTCTTCAGGAAAAACATCTGGGAACTCACAGACCACCGGAACACTCTGAATAGCCTCCATAGCATCATCATTCAGAGCTGCCAAAGAGAAAAGCTGAATTGCAGGAGTCAGACTTGGAGAATAGACTACATGGCCTTCAGGAATTTTCAGAGAAACCGAGCGTTCAGCGCAATCAATCACAGCTGCATTTGCCGTTAACCAATCCATGCCCAAGATAACATCAATGTCAGAATTGCCCAGAATGATTAAGGAAGCCGGGAACGAAGGGCCACCAATCTCAATTTGATTGTCATGGCTGATTTTAGAAGCCCTCATGTTTTATCCAGGAGATTGCACCATGAGGCAAGTTGGTAAAGCATCCGAAGGTAACCCATTGTTCTCCACAAACTTGTATGACACGAATGAATGTGATGCACCATAATCAAATAAAACTCGTGCAGGGACTGAGTTAACGGAAAGCGTACCCATCACAACTCCAGGTGCATGTTCATCTTGAGCGACGTTGACACAGTTGGCACGAGCAACAGTGGATGCTGGCTTGGTGTTGATGTTGAGAGCCTGCGGTGGAGGTGCACGAACCATAGAAGAACTTGCTGCAGGTCTTGGAGGTGGGGGAGGAAGAGCTTTGTTGTTCATGGGACAACTCCAGTGTTGATGCCTAGTGTTCCCACAAGTGTAACAAGCACCAGGTGGACGTGGAGCAGCGTAGCCAGGGACTCCGCCAGGTGCTCTAGGGTAGTTGTGGTTGTAGCCCCTAGGAGTAGCGGTGAAGGAGTTTGGTGGCCTTTCCGCATAGCTTGAAGGTCTTGGTGGAGCCGGGAGCGGCGGTGCGGTATTAGGAACCCACACGCGGCGCTTAGAAGGAGCTGCCATAGCTGAAGAGCTTGCTGCGTCACGACTCTGTTTCTTGGACTCCTCGAACACTTGCCTACTGGCTTCTTCCTATAGACCTGTATGTTGGAGTTCATGAAAAGACCCCGGCCTTGCATGAGTGATTGCATATTTGTTAGATGCATTGAGCCCTTGCCTGAACCTCTTTTGCTTCTTCTTGTCATCAGAGATCTCATCGCCACCATACCAAGAAAGATTCATGAAGTTTCTGATATAGGTATTGACATTGTCGTTGCCCTTCTTGAGGTTGAGAAACACTTCCTTCATCCTTTCCATGACAATTTCTGACAGGTATTACTCTTTGAAAGCCCCAGTGAACTGCTCCCAAGTAGGCTGAAAACCAGAGTGGTTTGCCTTCAGGTAATTCTCCCACCATAGAGTTGCGTCTCCCTTCAGAAGGTGAGTGGCACATTTTACCCATTCTTGCTCAGGAACATCAGCAGTCATCAGCAACCTTGACATCTCACGAAGCCAATCATCAGCATCCAGTGGTTGATTAGACACCTCAAAGTGGCGTGGGTTAAACTTCAGAAATCCCTTGATGTCTCCTCGCTTGGGAGGTGGAGGTAGCGGAACAAACTCATTCCTCCTGACACTTTCTTCAAAGTGTTGCTGGTTCTGTTGCATTGTTCCCAAGGCATTAGCAATACTTGCCAACGCAACCCTCCGTTCAGGTGGTATGTCCTCCTCAGTACGGCGTGGCGGTGCCATCCTGGGATTGATATAAAACTGAAGTTAGTACCATAATGGAGAATAATAATAATCCAAAATAGTACCAAAATGGAATTAACCAAGATTAAGGATACATATTACTAAGATGATATTAAAATATCAACAAAGTTCAAAGCACCTAGAAGATATTAAGCATATCGCACACGACTGAACAAGGAGTGTGGTACACAAAGCTATCAAAGAAAAAAATTCCGCAAATTTCGGCATTAAAATACCATTATATGCGCAAAACCACTTAACGAATCAAGATTAGCACTCTACCAATTCAATATACAAGAGCGAATGATAAAAGTAGTGGTATGGTCGCGACTCCATCTCGCACTCAAATCATTACTCCACACATGAATAAGTAAAACACATATCCCGACTCTCTTCCTTCATAAGATGAACCTAAAGATTAGCAGCTATGGAAAACAAACACCCCAAACAAGATAGCGTCGGATAACAAAGAGTAAGACAGATCACGTTGGTTTACAACGAATCAGATAGACAGCATCGGTTTACAAAAGCTTGTCGGTATGGAATGTACCAACAGTTGATAACCAAAGGCAGATAGCGACAACAAGTTGGATGCAACAGATAGACAAGGAATTACCCCCACACACACACACGCACACAACCTATGGTACTACGGAACCTAGAACACGTGAATCCTAGTTTGAATTTTTAGAAGAGGATTGAAAAAGTTACACTTCCTTACCAGAAAAGGGTGGGTGGGTGGGTGGGTAAGAAGAAAAGTGGAAGCAGTCCTACTCTCGCGTTTTGTTTTTCCCTAGTATACATAACTACCAAAATATTTGCTAGACTGACAACGACCATTTGGCTGAGAACCTGAAGGGCGGGATGGCTCTGATACCAATTGTAACAACCTCGGACCCTACGCTCTAAGTTCAAGCCTGGATGAAACAAAATTGGTTAAGGGTTTTACAGCGGAGGCCCAGGGCCACCCACGTGTAGGCCCGTCGGCCGCCCTAACCACTTCCAACAACATCGGGACAAGAGCGAGCGGTGTAGGCAACAGGCGAAGAGATCAAATACATACACAAGTGAGTATCTATGCAAGCTACCTTACAACAGTTCTCAGAGCCATACCATCTAAAAGAAATAGAAATATTGCAACGCCATATGGCAAGATCCAAATATCCTAGATAGAGATAGTAGTGTAGGATAGCTCCTCATACATCAATCAACAGAGTATCAAGCGGAAGCGGGAAACACGATCCGAGTATGGATAAGAAGCAAATCGGCATAAGATGCCACATAAATAAGCACATCCCGCCCACAGATCTCACGGATCCCCATCCCCGGAATCTCTACACCGAGTGATCGTTGCCAACATCATCTGTCTCCTCCACCTAGTATCCATCTTGTGAATACACCTTTTCATCTGAATCAAACAATTTATCGTGTGAGACCCTAGGGGTACTCAGCAAGTCTTTATTCCTCTAAAGGGAGCATAAACCTGGGGTGACACAATTGCAGCAAAAGGTAATAACTAACAAGCCTATAGATACTCGCTAACCATTCGCCCAACCAATGATAGACGGATGTCCGTTAATTAGAAACAATAGTTATAATAGTATAAAGTAACATATCCATCCTCCTTCTCGCTTACTAACGAGAAAGCGGACGAACAACCCATCCTTTGGCAGTTTTATTAACCATTCCATGAGTATTGCACTAATTACTAGCCAGATATTTAGTCAAATTAAAAGCGGTACTTTAGTTATACTTGTCTATGATCGAGAAACTGTGCTCCAAGTCGTCCATAACCGTGGACACGGCTTTCAGAAAGATTTACCCTACAGGGGTGCACAAATAGCAAAACACACACGATCGACCTCGAAAAAACCAAATCAAAACCCAACGAGGCTTTCACGTCAAAGCAATCACATGATTCATAAATTATTTCAGGGGGGCCACCCAATTAAGCTACCCGCAACGAAGTTGGCCGGCACCAAGACGGACCCAAGGTTTGTGTCAATGGCTGTAAACGACTGGGAACCCGAAAGTGTGACTGGGCTTGTCGATACCGCGAAAACATTCCACGATCCAAAACAGTACAGGTGCTCCACGCACAATCTTAAATAAAGCAGTAAAGCATGGCATAGGTACAGGATAGTAATAAAGCCCCAAACTACTTTGTGGCCCCAAGAAATAAAGTGCAAATCAAGCTCATGCAAAGGGGGATTCATAGAGTCTCCCGTATGTGGATAGTGCGAATAGTCAAGGAACAGGTATCAAGTACTCGTGGTCCTACGGGACACAAGTGGACATAAAAACCAAATAACAGATATTGCCCACCGGTGCCTCTTTCATTAGTTATCTATTACTACTCAGGTTAAGTTGTTTAGGTACCTCGTTATCCATCAGACACTCACATACCCTACACATGCTGTTCTACGACTCGCATGACTCAAACAACTCCTGTAGTAATGGCTCATAGGATGGAGGAACAAGCTCGGTGAGGTTTAAAAGTAGAGGCTATGCAGTACTTGGGATTCAATTTAATGCATTCGCGACTCCATGATGCAAGAATAAGATAGAAGCAATAGGTACTATATGTATGCAAGCATGTGGTAGTGCTTACCTGGCAGCTCAGTTGAAGCGAGAGATGGATCTAGGTAGTACTCCAGGGATTCCTGATATTTCCCCCGCTCGGCGTCTATCCGAGAAGAACCAAACAAACAAGGCCAACATAAATATAATGCGAAAACATATAATTAAAATGCGACAATCAAACAAGCATGTCATGATGAATGATGCACAATTTACATGGCAATAAGGTACCATGGCATAGGTGAGGTGTGGGGTACAAGAATAAAGCATTTTATTAAGTTAATAGTCATGTTTTGCTCCCATATAACTTTCTGTCCACTTAATATTTATATGATGCATGCTGCAATTCATATCAAGGAATGCGTAGTTAGAACGGGCTCGTTGCGCTGATCGATTTAGACATATTATTTGTCAAATTTGGAGTTATAGAATTAAAGTTATTAATTAATTAAGAAAAGGTATTTTTATTGCAATTTAAACAATTTCGGAAATTTAAATTAGTCGAACATTATTTGGGAAGGCATATTTGAAATCCTCATATTTTTCTGATTCAAAATTATATATCATTTGTATTATTTGGATTTATTAATTAAAAGTTATTAATTTATGGATTTAAAACATATTAAACTTTTCCTGAAATTCTTTTTACAAAACGAAAAAAACACGGGCTTTTACACCCACAGGCATGCTAGCCACAGTCACTGGCGCGCGGGCCCGATGCTGGCGTAGCGCTGAGCTGGCAGAAATGGCATAGCAGCTCCGCTTGGTTCTTTTCGCACCACGGGGTTAGCTAGCCGGTGAGATTGACAGGTGTGACCCGTGGCGTGCGGACCCACACGCGTCCAGATGAGCTGGGCGTTGACCCATGGCTGAGCAGAGGGCTGTGTTTTGGGAAGAGAAAAGACCTAGGGGCCTATTTGCAAAACCGTGAAGAACCTGCTGTGTACTGTCTGAAGCTCGATTGTTTGATTAGCGAAAACGGCTAGTTTGGCAGAACTTTGGATGAAGATTTCGACGAACCCGCTGGGAATTTGGAGATGGCAGAAAAAGCAAAGTTGTCGACTAAGGAGAGGACTAAAACTTCCATGTACGGAGTTTCTCCGGTGGAGCACTGTGGAGCCCGGAAATTAACGATGAACAAGTGGGTTCCTATACCGCCAAAACTGACGAACACTGTCCGAAAAGCGTCAGCGAGGTGCATTGTTTCTACTAGTTTCCGCGGATGATTGCGAGCACATCTATGGACGGATCTGGGCGTGCTATAGCTCGTTGGAAAGAGGGGACAACCGTCTACAACTTTGGTTCTCGTTGTATCCAAAGTAGAGAGACACAAAGACGACACCGACGAGATGATCAGGGGCTGGTACGAGGTTTCATGCACTACTGTCGGACGGCTGCTGGCGGCGAACTGCTGCTGCGCGCGCGGCAAACTGCTCTGGTAGATGCAGGGCAGCGGCGGTAGAGCCTAAGGACGAAGGAGGAGAAGTGGAATGGGATGGGGAGCTCACCAGGAGTTCGTGTGCGTCAGCGGTGTGGCCATAGGTGACCGATATAGCCGGAATTTACGTAGATTGCGGGAGACCAGAGATGGGAAAATGGCAACCGTGTCATCGATTTGGGGGTGCTTCGGTCCAATTGACTTGACGAGGCGATGGAGGACTCTGAGGCGGTGCTCTGGGCGGCGCCGACGAGGGTTCAGAACCACCGGAGCAGCGGCGCCATGGTGAGGCCAAGGAGGTGGCATGGAGGGAGGTAGGAGAAGGATGGCTGTGGCAGTAGGGAAGGAGGGGCCTAGGGTTCCTGGGGTCTCGATGAGGATAAGAAGGGGATCCCGGCTGCTGTCGCTTTCAATGGAGGGAGACGGCGACCTGCCCCGCTGGACGTCCTCCGTCTATAGCGCTGAGAGCGAGAGGGAGACGGCGATAGACGGAAGAAAGAAGAAGAATAGGAGAGGGGGCCTCTCGATCGAAGGGGTACGACCCGGCAGAGGAAAACAACGGGCAGGCTGGGCTGTTGCGGCTGCCGAGCTGGGCCAGGCAGGTGGCCCAATCCCGCGATGCTGTTGAATATCTTGCTACTAGCGGCACTACTGCAGCCTACTGCACCTAGGACACTTGCTGCTGCTGCTATTTTCAGAAAAAAAGACAGATCCTTCCCAGGTTTGAATCAAAGTCCAGCACTTGAATCAGAAAACGATCACATGTTTAGGGCAGATGACTTCTATACACCAAGATTCAAAAGAATTCAAAAGAGAGAAGGAAGAGAGTTTTATGGTCTTGCATGAATTAAACTTGGCCTAGTTTGTGAAAACAAACTAGCCTCAAAACAGAGAATTCGAACATCCCTCATTTAATTTATGCGTCATAGAAAACCAAGCCTCAAATAGAGTTTCATTTAATCATGAGAGTATTTGAATTGTAAGGTCTATATAGTGTGTATGTTCCACTATGTGATACATGACCCCATCAAGTCAAGTAACCTCACAATTAAACAGAGACATGATTTGAAACATAAATATGGCTTCTACAACCACATAACATGTATAGGTGACCCGGGATATTTCCATAGGAATGTTGTGAGAACAACATGTATCAAGGTATGGAAGCATGTAGACAAAAGAGAAGAACCATACTCATTGTCAGGATCTAGAGTTAAATTCCAAAGAAGATACAAATACTCATGTTTGATTAGGAAGGTGGAGGTGAAGAAGGAAAATAAGTGTTGGTGGTAAAAGTGGATGGTGGAGTCTGAGAAAAGAGATGCCCCCATATCAACTTGGGCATTTAACAATTCATCAAGATCCAAATTCAATATATTAGGAGGCAAATACAGTTAATGGTGCATATGAGATAAGAACCAAATGAAAAGGTTTTATATGATGCTCAAATGCAATGTGACATGATGACATGAGCATGATATAATTATGATGCAACAATTATATGTAGGAAGTAGCATTTTATTATTAGACCATGTAGCATCACAGATGTTAGACAGATGGGATGCTACACGTGTCTCCATTGTACCACTGTATACTTCTTGGGATCGAGTAAGCACACTCATTCTCGGTTTGCTTCGGACACCTAGGGAACTTCGCTTCGTTGAACTTCTCTGCGAATTCTGGAAAATTGTGACTAGGATATGCTGCTTAAGAAGTTCATCTATTCTTTTAAGCTGTTTTCATAAAATGCAACATTTATTGATCAGTATTCTAAATAGTGTAGTTGGAAGATTAATATGAAAGTAATGTTCTAACCATGATTGCTCCAACGTTGCTGTGATATTCTGCTCTTGTTTTAAACAAGTAATCCTTGGTGTATTTCCTTGAGTCAATTATGTCAAGTCGACCTCCACTGATATACATGTTGAGGGAGTAAACTATAAAGTCAGAGCTGTAGACAACAGGTATCTCAATCTGCAATGAATACACAATAGTAAGTCCATTAACATAAAAGTTTATTTCATTAATAGTAAGCTCTCAAAATTTATTGTATAATCCTCTTCGAAATAGATGTTTTGAAAATTTAGAGAAACTTACCAGTTTTGCCATGTCTGTTTTAAAAAAATTCATCAATGATTTGAATTTATTCACACGTTGTTCTGTCTAGATCCAGTTTTCCTTCTCGAATTCCGTCAGCCCAGACACTAAAAGGTCGCATATGAATCTTTTGCCTCCGTCCACAAAGCCTTTGCAGGAATTGCTTATCATGAATATGTCTATGTAATGCTGAGCCAATTGATTGCCAGTCATCCCTCCTTGTTTGAGATTGTTTTTTAGATCTCGGCCTGTCCATTCTGCTTCCATCATTACTCCTGATTCTATTCTTCGAATCTGAATAATGTTTTTCCTGTAACAGATCGGAAAAGATTGTTGTCATTACTCCAAGTTATTATGGTAAAGCAAGTACTGATACTTATTTTCCAAAATTGTAATTGTTTTAAACCTTCTATTATAAAATTTAACAAATCTTGATGCATTTAAGCTTTTATCCTTGGAACAGTGAAAAGTTAGCATACTATCTATTACTTTTATATGTGAATGTTTTAAACGAAAACGCTAGAAAAAGGGCTCCCTTGCTTGAGTGTTTTTAATGAAAGATCTGAAATATGTATTTTTTTAGAACAACATTAGTATGTAAACACAACTCTATATTATGTCTTACTCAGCATATTTATCTTGAAAACTTTCATCCAAGATAGCCTTTCGAGTAGCGGCTGCGTGCTTCTTGTATTTAAAAGGGACATGCTTGAAAACTGGAAAGCTATTTTGACCTTGCCGAGCCGGCCTTGATGGCATGCTCGATGTTTCTGGTAGTGCTGTAATAGATTCAGATTTCGACATTTTCACCACAAGTGTTTCATCCCTGTTTTTTTTTGTTTCTGGTTACTCTTCCGGATGTTTCACCCTTTTCTGGAGACATTGTTGATATCATAGCTAAGGTTTTTGGCTTTCTGCTCTTCTTGATCTTTTTTTCTGACTGTCCTGACTGGGTTCATTTTCAATGTCCTTAGCCAATCTGAGTACTTCCATGTCTGTGAAATGGAGTTGAGCTGGACTCCTTTCGTCAATCAGGAATCTCTTTGTTTCTTTAGCCGCCGACTCAAGAGACTGCATGACAGTGTTTTGTTTTGCATCTGTACTCAAATCAAGTTCAGGAATTCCTACAAAACAAAATCAAAAGCATGTTGTTAGTCCGCATACATCATTATTCTAATTGTATAAATTGAACTTCTAACTATTATTATATTATTGTTACATTATAACGCAACATACCTTCGGTATTTGTAGTCAATCCATTCAACAGTATATTGGTGTTTTCCATTTTGTTGAACATTCTATAGAACCATAGGTTGCGAATAATAGGCATGTCTTCTGTTGTAAATTCTGTGTAAGAATCCATTACTGTGGTTTCCATCGCTTGTAGCATCATGAAGGTACCGTCTTGACTGGGAATTGAATAAAATGTAATAATAAATTATCAATTAATTCTAAAACATAAATTGATATATCTAAATTTAAAAACAAGGGGAGCAGATAGTTCTTACACATTGATATCTTTTGGCATATCACCAAACTCAATGCCGAAGCTCATTAATTCTTGAGGCTCTTGACTGAACCCATTAAACCATAAATTTTTAATATTGTTTGCGACTTTGATAGCTATTGTTTGCAAACTCTCATCGTTTGGATTTCTTCCCGAGTCCAGTATTCTCATCTTCCTTGATACGAAATCAATTATAAATAAGAAGTAGTGATGTTTCACTCGATTCTTATATGCATACGTGGCGTCTGGTATAGTAATCATTACCTATAAAAATGATAGGTATCATTACTAATTATGTAATATGTAAACAATTAAATGTAAAATTTTAGAAATATATTACTTGAAGATTATTCACTATTGTTTGGAAAAATTCAACTTACGAAATTATATGCGGGTAACCTGTCTTGTGTTTGAGCCAAAAATAGATTCCTTGTCCTTTGTGGAATTTGGTCGACATCAGCAGTCAAAAATACCTGTAACAAGCTTACATTGTTTACTATCATTTAAAGAATTAAAAAAAAGTTTATTTTTTTATTTTTTACATGAACAACAAGATTATGTTGAAATATATGTAAACACATTTATTAAAATTATATATGATATACTAGTTTTGTGAGCTTACCCCTATGTTAGGACCAAAAAATTTCGTTCCGTGTTCTCCTTTAGAAATTACAAGATAATCTACAGCAGAATCGAGAACATTTTTTTGTATAGTTCCTCTATCACGGAATGAATCTGCAATTTCTCCTGCAGTTACGATCTTTCCTCCTTTTCTTTTTATCAAAATGTCTGACATGCATGAATTATTGTGAATAAGTTAGTTTGATAATAAATTTCAGTATATTATAGCAATACTAATATATGTTAGATTACTATATATAATTTTTTCTTGAAGAAATTACCTTTGCGGTATTTCTGTCGTGTGGAATCTCAACATCATACTGTGAAACTTTTGACTAGTAATCCGCCAGTCTTCGTGTGCTTCCTCCTCTACAACTTTGTGATAAACTGTGTTATTTTCTTTACGTAGGATTAGAATGTTTTCCTTATTACTGTTTTTGTTTGTAAAAATCACCTTGGTTGAAAGGTGCCTCATCGCGAACAGGTACTATAGCACCCGGTTGTTCGTACTGATGTTTGCCTATTACATGAGTAGAAACATATTGATATCATCATGGTTATTTGTAATAACAATGTAGATAGTTATTAAAAAAATTAATTGTTTTTTCAGTTATTCACAGGTAAACCTTTTTTTTGACAAAATATCTATTCACTATAACTGTACTTACCTTCTTGGAGATTACAACCATGTAAATCTGTAGAAGCATTGCCGTCAGTAATCCAACTATCTACTTTGGCATCAAGGTCTGGGTTTGCTATGTTCTTACTGTCGTCTATGTAGGTTTCCTGGTTAAATTATACATTTAAAAGTGATGAGATAGCATAATATAATATTTATAAATATACGTAGAAATAAAAAGAATAAATATCGTTGGTAAGTTCTAAAAGATAGATAACCTGTTGGTATGTCATCGTTTCATTAAACTGAACTCCCTGCCAATTCAATTGATCCATACTATCAACAGCGTTGAAATATTTCATGCCATCGATAATTATCATTTCTTCATCTGGCATTGAGTTATTTTCAAAAGAAGATGCTTCTGGTTCTGCTTGATGTTCAGGTGCGTGATTCTTTTCATTGTCATATGGCACTATGTCATCAGGATTCCTCATTGCTTCATCTTGTATAATATTATTATCCATGCTGCATAAGTCATCTTCTTTTTCTTCATTGTGTCTTTCCTGCTCACCCAGAATACCATCTGTGTTGTCGTTAATCTTTTGCCCCACAAATGTAACAGGTGTAATTATTGTATCACTGGGATCATTAATTCTCTGGTTGTTGTCTTCTTTCATTCCTTCGTCAACAAGTGCTTCTAACTGCCCACTGATAAGTTCAGCAACTTCTGTGCCAGGTTTACTTGATGATGGTATGGTGGTGTCTTCAGCATGTGAGGTGGAATTATCTTCAGTGTTTTGCTCGACAGACCCAACAGGTGTTGTAACTGCAGACGCCGTAGTGTTTGCAGTTACTAGTATTTTAGTTGTTTCAATATCATTTGATGCATCCGATAGTTCTTCCAGATGATCATTTGTAATTGAATATTCAGCGTTGATATTGGTTTTGTCTTCTACTTGTCCTGCCTGCTTCTCTACTCATGTTTCATCGTGTTCCATATCATGATCCTAGTTCCTTGTGGTTGTAACTGAAACTGTGCATAACTGAGGCATGCAGACATCAACTTTATCATTACCATATTCAAGTTGTCTCTCATTGTTAACAACCTCCATGTTGTCTGTCAGATCTGTATCATGTACATTTGTATCTGTTGTACCAGAACAAGGCATGTAGTCTGCCGCAATCTCATGTGTAATTTGAGTTGTACTAGCATTATTAATTCTCTGGTCGCTATATTCTATTTTTCCATCATCCACAACTTCTGTAGCTCCTTTACTTAATGTCGTTGTCTGGTCATTAATCAGTTCATTGACGTCTGTGCCAAGTGTACTCAATGATGGTTTGGCGGTGTCTTCAGCATGTACGACGAGGTGCTCCTCACTTGAATCTGCTTCTGGTTTAGATGAGGAGGGTTCAGTAGATTCTTTTAGCACCACCTTCTCTGGTTTATCTTCTTCGTGCACTTCCTCCATTTGGTCCATGTTTGCCAGAACTTGTTCATACTTTGCATTGTGTATGATGATGTTTGATATGGCCATTTCCTTCTCATTGGCCATAATATTGTTCTTTTCCACGACGTCAACCTTCACAATCCTTAATCTAGCTAGAGATACTTCCAAATCCTCCTTTCTTGACTGAACAATCTCACTGAGCTTACCAATCTCCTCTTGGTTAGATGCTTCATCATCTATGTTTTGTATCAATGGAGTGTTGTTAGCAATTGTATTTATGGTTTTGGTTAAAAAGATATTTGCTGTTTCAGAACCTATGGCAGCATCTGAGCTTTGAAAAACCACTAGGCAAGTAGTGTTGACACATCTAATTAAGTCTGAAAGTTGATAATCACTTCTTGCATGCAGTATAAAATAATTAAATAAACACAGTCAGACGGTATGTTCTTTATAGTAGGTGTTTTGTTGCATTAGTGTAGATTTTTTCATAGTAGTGATTAATTTTTGTTAACTTGGATAATTAACATAGTTTGAATTTATTTGACTAAAAACATACCGAAAAAATTCTAAGAAGAACACATAAACATGATTTTTATAATAAATACAACTTACCCTAAGGCTTCCGTAGCTTCTAGTGTCACTGCTCTAGTCATCTGATCTGATTTCCTCCAAATATTCCAATTTGAGGTGACCAACTCTTGGTGCAAGGTTAGTCAAGTTTGCTTTCTTGTGTGCACGAGTGTCCAAATAATAGATCAGAGGCAATGTTGCTGGACCCTCAGCTGTGTTTTTTTTCCCTTCTTATCTTGGTATTTTCTCAGCCCCCTCCTTAGTTCATCTATTGATTTTTTGTTGATGTCGAGATCCATGACCATACCAACCTCCCGTCCTATACGTGCATTACTCGTTGCGCATGTTGTCTTGATGAAGAACACAAGAAATATGAGCTTTATTGCCAGATCTGGTGTTCCACCATTCTTCACATGATTGTATAGCTTACTCGGTATAATGTTATCTGACTCACTCAAACCGAGCTGCGTTTTCAGCCACCGCAAAGCTTTTGTATCGCGGTCACTTGAAGGTCGTGGAGCATCAAACATATTAATCTTTGGGAAACCATAAATTGCTTGCACCACATCTTCTATTATTTCAAGCTCTTTTCCTTGTTCAATAACAATTGTTAGAGAACCAGGTCTGAATTTACTGTATAGCCATAGCATCATCTTCTTGGAAATGTTGCGTTCAATTTGAAATCAACTACAAAACCATAGCCATGATTCCTCAAATAAATCTTCTGTTAATTTGTTACATGGTTTTCCAGAAAGTTGTGTAATTCTGAAAGTGACCCTCTCACTATGATCTCACCATCCTTCATGTCTGCTAGTTCTTTGTGAACTGTGTCACGTTTTTGCTTCTTGAAACCAGGTTTATCTATGAATGTTTGAGAAGCATTAGGGTTTTCTTGAGTACCAGACCTAGCTTCTATGTTTTCATTCATACTATTGTGTTTCCTCTTGGTTAATCGTCGTGTTCCATGAGATGAACAAATACTCAACTACAAAACTTTATGTTGAAATAATTAAAACATGCATTATAATTTATATTTTACACTATGATGTTATTTAAAATAATAATAATAACAGAGCAACAGTTAAACACATACGTAATTTAAATTACTAGAATCAAGTGAATAAATCAAGAGATGTATAGTCAGCAAAGAGCTCATGAATCAAGAAGAATCAACTAGTATGAAATCAACACAGGTAAACAAAATTCTTGGCATTGCATTTCCCACCAAAATTGGTGCAACAAAGGTGCAAACTTTCCCACCAAAATTCGAACCGCTAACCTATGTACTCGGTAGAGGAGCAGTTTATTGAAGTTATAATTGGCAGTTCTTATCTGAAAACTATGTCATTGTTTCGAATTTCAACCATGTTGTTGAGAAAAAGGTTTCTTCACTACGGAAATTAAAAACAATAAATCGAAAGAAACCCTAGATTAGTTTGATTAGTGGTTTTCTTGCTCGTGGTTTGCTATTATAAAATTGTTCAAACCATGTGTGCTGGCCATTTTTTAATATATGCTTCACTCTAAACTATGACCAGAAATAATCAAAATACCTGCATTGAACCTTCGTGACCGCAATTTTCGTCAGCCATGAAATCGATGAACAAGTGTTCTCGGGATGAAAATTCCAGGAACCTTCTGTCGGCGATTTAGGTCCGCGTTATATCTATGCTTTTTCCCCCTGAGAAAACCCTAATAAAACTTCAATTAGTGCTTGTAAAATCGTGTCCAAACAAAATAGAGAATGAGAATAAAATACTAAGTGGAATTTCGAACAACACCAGGCCGAATCTGGGATGAGAATGGAGAATCTGTGATACTTGTCTTGTCGCCGTACCGCCAGTCGAGAATCTGGAGTAGCAGTAGTCCTTAGCGCTGGTGAAGCTTTTCGCCGCCAAGGAGTTGCCGCCGTTGCTTGCCTCCGTGCAGTTAGGGTGGAGGAAGAGAGAGAAAGTGGAGCAATGTCAGAGAAGAAGAGGAAAAAAGAGTAAAAGTGTAATCATAGCCGTCCTTGGGATGTATTGCTGTATGCACGTGTGTTAACCGTCAGCGTGTTGACGCCACGTAGTTTACCTATGAGCCCATCTAAGGAGCACTGCCTCTACATGCGAAGATGCACTGCTCTACCGCATCGATGGGGTAGAGCACCCCTTCCAAATGTCAGAGCTCCACTTTGTTTACCAACATTATATTAGTATCCTAAAGCACTTCGTAGGCCGTGCATTTTATGTTTACAAGCATTGCACTGCCATTTCATAATATCTTTCACCGAGCAGTTCACTGTAGGAGAAAAATGAAAAGGTCCTCATTATTGAAACAAAACCCCACGCGTCAAAAGTCTATGTCGATACAGATAACGTTACGCAGTGCATACTAGGTACACCAGCAGTGCACATCACTGTGCATAGCAGGTGGGGTCCATTGCACGGTCATTGAACGGCCATAGAAACTTGTCTTGCACCGTGCGTACAACGCTTTACGAAGCATTTGGAAGGCAGTTCATACGTATTCCAATCGCAGTGCATATCTCTTTTTAACCGTATTATTGTAGTAATATCCTAAAGCGCTCTGTGGACAGTGCATACTTTGTTTACCAGTAGTGGATATGAGTATGCGTAGCACGCAGGGTGTATTGCACGCTAAGTTCACTGCTCTCGCATGTCATCTTGCACCTTTGCACACAGTAGTTTACAAAGCATTTATAAGGCAGATCATGCAGAGCTTCAGCGTAGTGCATCTTGTGTGCATGGCATTATAATGACAGTATGTCGATGCAATCAACGAACAGTGCATCTCAATGTATATAGTAGGTGAGATTGAATTGCACGTCTAGTGCACTACCATTTCATATTATCTTTCACCGACCAGTGCACTGTAGAAGAAAACAAAAAGGTCCTACCCCACGCGTCAAAAGTCTACGTCGATACAGATAACGTTACGCAGTGCATACTACGTATACCGGCAATGCACATCGCTGTGCATAGCAGGTTGGGTGCGTTGCACGGTCATTGAACTGCCATCGAAACTTGTCTTGCACCGTGCATACAATGTTTTATGAAGCATTTTGAAGGCTGTTCATACGTATTCCAATGGCAGTGCATACCTGTTTTTAACCTTATTATTGTAGTAGTATCCTGAAGCGCTCCGTTGGCAGTGCATGCTTTGTCTACCTGCAGTGCACATGAGTGTGTGTAGCACACGGGGTGCACGACACGCTAAGGGCACTGCCCTCGCATGTTATCTTCCTTCATAAAACACGCTAAGTGCACTGCCCTCGCATGTTATCTTGCACCTTTGCGCATAGCAATTTACAAACCATTTATAAGGGAGATCATACAGAGCTTCAGTGCAGTGCATCTCGTGTGCATGACATTATAATGACAGTATGACGATGCAATCAACGATCAGTGCATCTCAGTGCATGGCATTATAATGACAGTATGACGATGGAATCAACGAGCAGTGCATCTCAGTGCATGGCATTATAATGATAGTTTTTTAATAAGTCTGTACTTTCATTTATAACATATAATAAATGCTACTTTGAACTCCTTTAAAAGGAGTTTCACAAAACAGGTGGGGTGTATTGCGAGGTGAGTGCACTACCAAAGATTGTTATCTTGTACCATTCTTACAGCACATAGGCAGCTCATTTTTTATTTGATGATCAGTGCATTATGAAGCACTTGTAAGGGACTTCATATATAGTTCACGGGCACTACATCTCATTGTCCATGGCATTATAGAAGTAGTATCACAAAGCACTCACGGTCAGTGCATCCGTTGTATTATAATAATAGCATTGCATTGTCTGTTAATAAGGCAGTTATATTGTGCGGAAGAAAAGAATGCCCTTTAGCAGGTCATCGTAAGCAAAATGGACATTGTGCACTCCGTGAGCACAGTTACATTTCTATAGGCAATTGGATGTAATAACCACGGGCAGTGCAAATAACAATTAGAGAAGAAATCATTACAAAATGCAAAAAAAACAGTGCTCGGTCACAAGGCAGTGCACATCTATAAGAGCAGTACATTATGTGTTTTGAAAGAAGTAGTATTTTTCTGTATAGAAATTTATTAATCACGTATTTCGATGCATTATAGACCCTTTGCACTGCGTGAGCAAAGTAATATATATGGTTACGTCAACAGTATAGGTAATCTTATATTTGTTCACAAGGCAGTGCTTAGGTTCGCAGTCAGCTACGTCTATAGGAAGCAACTTTATGAAAAAATAAAATAAGCAGTGCAATTATTCGTCCGAAGCAGTACACATATACAAAGGCAGTGCGCTATGAATTGACGAGGTAGTAACACGTTGTCGTCAAAAAAATGTATTAAGCAGCCCATGTGACGCAAAATGGACCCTCTGCACTGCCTGAGGTAAGTCATATATCACTACGTCCATAGCAGTGCAATATAACTTTGAAAGGCAGTGCAATATACCTTTGGAAGGCAGTGCAATATACCTTTGGAAGGCAGTGCAATATACCATGTGCACTGCCTAAGGCAGTGCAATATACCTTTGGAAGGCAGTGCAAACACCGACTAGAGAACAAAGCATACTTCAATGTAAAGTGCAGTGCATTATTTGTTCACAAGGTAGTGCACACGCACAAGAGCAGACAAGAGCATTACACACTGTGTCAAGAAATCACCCTTTTCTCAGCTTTAGCGCAATCAGCTACACCTATAGTCTCGGCAGTGCGATATAATTGCCACAAGGAATGTAAAGAACGAATAGAGAAGCATCCATATGTATATGTTTACAAGGAAGTGTATAGGTATAGACTTAAATAATATCATTGTTATCTCGACGATTTCAAGCCACGTGATAAACACAAAGGTAAGATTAAATTTTTCTGGCGGTAATATTCATATACACACGCATGGAAACAATATTGTATTGCAAATAAGCATACTAATTAATACATTCCATGAACTTATGCTTAGAAGAGGATACTGTTGAACAACTTCTTTTTCCTTGCATTGTTCAATCTATGAGGAAATTGTATGACCCTTTTCTGCAGAAATTTCTTGATCGGCAACTTGTTCTTCTCCTGTGGTTGGTTCAATCACGCCAGGATCATCTTCTGAACCTAGATTTTGTGAACCAGGCTCTTCCTGATCCTTTTCCTCATCGTCTTCTTCTTCTTCTTCTTCTACTTGAGGTCCTTGTTGATTTTGTGCTATGTCCGCTTCGGGCTCTACCGCTTCTTCAGCGACTCCTTCCTCCTGGATCTCCTCCTCCATTTGGGGTACTACTGGTGCGGGCAACTCAGATCTATGCGCGTAGCATCTCTTGGTTGATCTGAAAGGTGTAAAGCTGGCGGAGTTTGCTCTGTTTGGGTCTGGCCACAAGGGCGAAGGTGGGTGGCGTTGTTGGCAACGGCGAAACATTTTGTATAGGTGTGGTTGCAGGTTGCAGCTAGAGAATGTTGAGGGCTATAAATAGAAATACAGCATTGCTAAATTTCCTGCATGGCGGGATAAATACATGTTAGTGGTAGGAAGGATTGATGAACTAATCGAGAAAGACGGTGGGAAAGATTGATAAACTTATGGAGAATGACGTGATGCGCTAGCTCTCCGTGACAGCCAAGAAAAGGAAGCATACGGCAAAACAAGTAGTATATCTAATAGTGGTTCATCCATAAGATTCAAACGGAATATCAAATGTCTTTTACTTTAAACAATTTCATTTCGAAAACCATTTACTAATTCATGGTCTGAACAACAATCAGTTCTACATGTCGAACTCAGGTAGGTTAGTTATATACAAAACTCTTATTGTAAACACGGAAGCGCAGATAGTGCATATATATCTGCATCCGGCACGGCGGTGCCTATGTAATACACGGGGATAAGTTTTTTTTCTTTACCACAGAGAAATGCACTGCTTGGAAAACAGCAACTCTACAGCTACATAATAAAAAAATTAATTCATCGTTTTTTATAACACAATAGTATACATCATCGTTGTTTATTTTCAGCTCGACTTAGGTGCCAAAGCTCTCAGTTCTTCCGGTAGTTCATCCTTTGCTTCGTTGGCCTCGGAGAACAGTTCCCAGAATAGATACTCCTCCATGACCGAGCTCGCATCCATCTAGTCGAATGGTTCAAACGAATCAACAAGATATATTGTTAATGTCAATCAAAAATTTGTATTTGGTAAAACTATTGATTCAAAACTGGCATTACTTACATCGTTAATATCATGTACAAGTTGAATGCCGTTGTAGTTCTCAATGCTCTTGAGAATCCACAAATCATTCATGTCTTCAACTCCTTTTTGTACCTTCACATGTTTTGATCTAGATACAATATTTCCCCACTTTGGAAGCTTGTTCTTCGGGTAGAGTTCGTCAACGAACTTGTCAAATCTCTTTAGCTACAAAAACCAGTATGTAGAGCATAGTTAGTGACATAATTTTTTTCAAATTATGCAGATTGTCTTTTTCTGTATTATAAAGATATAAATGTAAAAAAACCACACTAATTTTTCCCCAATTTGATTGTGGTATGCTGTTTTAGACAATCCTTTTCTCTCTGTTCTATAATCCCGTGTGTCAATAACTTCAACGCGACCACCTTGGGGGTAGTTGTTTAGGATGTAAGTAGACACGTGATTGTCAAATGACACAGGCAGAAATATCTGTGATGGGCAAGGAAAATAGTCACATTGATTATATGTTCTAAATGAAAATACAGAATATTTCTGTATGTTATTAATGAGTTATGTATTAAACAATGTACCATCTTAGCTTTGCTCAAATCTGCATTTCCAATTAGAAGTTCGAACTGTTCAATCCTGGAGACAACTTCAAACTGAAAAACTGTATGCTTCTTCAAACGCAAACTTGAAGTTGTTTATCACAATGGTTGCTTCCACTTCAACAGTCTCGTACATAACGTTCGAATAAACAATATCATATTTCCGACCTTGAAGGTCAGCAATCACGGCATACCACACATCGTTTGGCTGTAGAGGTATGATGATCTAAACAAACAAAGAGACGAAACAATTGGCTTGTAGATATAAAAACAATGTCACTAGAAAATAACGTAGACAGTAAAATTTAAAAATTACCACTGAGACATTCACCACGTTCCATCCAGTGTGATTCTCTAATAAGTATCGTTTGAACGATCTTGGATTAAATTCTGGCCTTGTGAGCAAAAGCTAATAACATAATTTATTAGAGAAAAAACAAACCAGTTAGTAGATATCATAATTTATGTGTTCATGCATCGATGTATGCATGTTCAGTCGCACATGAAAACATGTATAGATAGAACGGGTGTTACTAAAAAAACTTTGTAACTGCGCTTACCGCATCTTCGTGCATCATGATGTATCTGGTTGGGAACAATTCATGATTATGTTGATTATTATCTAGGTTGTGTTTCTATTCTGTCATGACCAGCATTGCCATATAGTTCATTACATGTGAATTCACACTTCCATAAACCTGCATTGATAAACCAAACACTCTCTGGCAAGCCCATTTCTTCCTGCACAAAACCACCTTGTCGGTGGTAGAATACAGAAAAATAAAATCAAAATACTCCATTATTACAATGCGATGAAAACAATTAAATATTATTTCATAGTAAAGTATGCGAGACAAAACGTTACCTTCTTGCCTTTTGATTTGGAGTGGTCTCTACTATGAATTCAAATAAAGCTACTTTAACATCTTTTGATTGTTTCATAGCAGGATATGGATTTCGGCGGCGATTAATGCATGTTCTTGTTTGAGCATTGTCAGCACTGTTTGTTTGGATACCTGATCCAATGCTTGGTATGGATGCTGATGCAAAAGAGACATGTCTTCTGCAAGCTTCCTGCTCAAATGATGGTCTAGTGGTGCGGAATGATACATTATTATGCTGCAGTCTAGGGTCTCGAGAGTTTTCTCGTTCAGGACAGCTTCTTGTGTAGCTGGGTTGTTGGTTTCCAGTATTTCTCAAAATTGACCTAGACATACTCAAGGATATTGTATTTTTGCTGTACATTTGACTGCTGGCAATGTTACGCCGAGGACTGTAAGCTTGGTGCATTAGTCTTACAGAGTAACTACTTCCTAGTAGTTGGCTCTGAGATACTGCCATCCCAATAGTAGCATGTGTTGCCTCGTACTTCTGTTGCATTTGTATGCGCGAACACGAATTTGAATACTAACTTGATGTATGAAAATCTCTGTGATTTGTATGACCTAGATTTTCAGAGTCATTGTCTTGCAATGTTTTTCTTGAGTTTGTTCTGCTTCCTCCGTCCTGCTCTATGAAGCCACGTCCATCCATTGATTTGTCCTGTTCTGTAGTCTTATCCGATCTTGCTGTCTCTGTAGACCTTCTGCTGTCCAACATGTTAGGACCTTGTGTGGATGTCTGCTGCACAACGTGCTCCGATTGCACATATTTCTCTCCTGATCCAGCATTCCAATAGAAAGTTGGATGGCAGGCTGTGCTACTGTTTGACTTGTTAACAGTATCGACCAAACATTGCGCGTGTTTAGCACAGATGTTTTCACTGCTAGTTATGTTGTATGCTGCTGACTCTTGGTATCTGAATTGCAAAATTAGGAGTTGATGTATCGTTATACCTTTTCCTGTTATCAGTGGTTTCATTCGTATGTGAATCTCTTATGCTAGAATTGATTCCTCTAGATAAATGATCGGTACTTGAACCTCTTATGCTGGAATTGGTTTCTCTAGAGAAATTTTTCGTGGCAGAAGCTCCACTAATTGTGTATAACTTTTGACAGACTGTTGAAGCTGCACAGAATAGGAGAATGTTCTCGCGTCGCCATTGTCATTGCCTAGGTTTATATTTTTCAGTGTCATAGACATGTCTGCCACTGACGTGCTGCCAATTATTGATATAGAACCAT
The DNA here is from genome assembly GCA_910589775.1 of Avena eriantha. Classification (NCBI taxonomy): domain Eukaryota; kingdom Viridiplantae; phylum Streptophyta; class Magnoliopsida; order Poales; family Poaceae; genus Avena; species Avena eriantha. The sequence goes on from OU342741.1 coordinate 261,893,556, forward strand.
ACGAATCAAAATTATCAGAGACTTGTCCGTCGTGCTGAATACCAGATGAATGCACATTTGTAGATGCTGGTCCGTACATTTCACTTGACAGACAGTTAAGTTGTGTTGGATTAGCTTCTATTTCATGATGGGCTGCTGAAGTGATAACATGTTTTTCTTTCGCTCTCTGCGTAAGGTCAGCCAGATCTAAAACTTCTGTCAAATATTCATCATTTCCTTCCCAGAAAGAAAACGAATCATCACTGTTATCTTCTGTCTTCTGTTTCTTTGTAACGCGATCATCAGAAACAAGATCAAACTCAAATTGTAGTGATCTCGCAACCACCCGTTTTTCACCCAGACAGTTGGAGTTCTGTAAGAGCTGAAATGTATTTGTACAATTTGCAGCAGGCTGCCTCTCTTATTCTTGATCACTTGCATGATGACTTGGTCCTACTTCCGCACTTGGGATGCAAAGGCTTGCATTCAAGCGGTTGAAAACATCCGGACCAGGCATAGGGACATGTTGCGGGTTGGAAATTTGTAGATGTCTTTCCTAATTTCCAATATCTAGTTTTGGCACGGGAACCGTAACTGGATTAGTAATGTCAGACGATGCAGCATGCACCGAACCAGCATCTTCTGCACCGACCTGTACCTTAAGGTGGTTCAAGCCCATCTTTTTAGCATCACAAAATGTATGTACAGAACCAGCGAGTCTCTCATAAAAATTATCTTGTGCGCAATGAGTTGCTGACTCAGAATGTAAAAAATTGCTATGATCGAAACCACGTGTTTGCACCTGAATTCTTGATCTGTCTTCATTGTCAAATGTATTTGACATGCCATTGGAAATAGCCAACACGGCAATCTGTGCATTAGTTCTGTTACATTGAGATGCTGCTTCTGACACATGAACTGTATATGCAGTGTCCACCTCATTCCTTGCATGCTCTGTACACCTTGCTCCTGACGAAAGCTCTGCCCGGGATTCATTATCAGTACATGTAATGGATGTCGTTGTACATACTGTACTAGTGTTGCCCTGAACAATAACTGTATGAACTTGCTGATTTTCGACCGAAGTTGCACTTGTTGCTACACAATTTGAAGCTATAGAAGGCTTAGCGATCATCCCATTACCAGAACCCTGACCTGTATATTCTATGACAGATTGCATGGTTTGCGTTGAATTTGCGACAGGAATTATCACTTCATCTAATCGCAGGACGTCATCAGTAGCACTAGAATCTGTTGGTTCAGAGTTCATCTTTGGTAATTGTTCAATTCTGGACAAATTATCACGTGTCGGGAACATATGTACCAGGGCCTTGCAACAAGATTCCAATTCCTGCATATATTTCATATTTTCAGGGGATCCATAAATTTGGTCCGCAAAAGTTAACTTGGCAAGTAGCTCACAGTCTTCTGCTAGCCTTCTACATACAGATGTTAGCCCATATGTTGATTTATCCAACACACTGCCTTTGTCTTCAACATCGCGCTCATTATTTTCTCTTGCGCATAGGGACCCTTGAGGTGTAGAGTACATACCCCTATTCTCACGATTGAGCATAGATATTCTAGAAATCTTTCTAATATTGCTCTTCATATTGAGATTCATTGCAGACAACATGTCATAATACATGTCCGTCACTATGGCCTGTATTTCTCTGGCAGCCTGGAAGTTTTCATATTATAAGCATTATCGCTATCGCCTATTTTTAATATCATAAATATAACAGTGAACTGCTGAGGTAACTAAATAGGTAACACTATGATCAAACACCAGTAGTATGGTTACCTAATTAAACCTAGTAGAACATGCAACTTTAGAAAGAATGTTCATCCTGGTAGGAAGTAGCTAAAGTAGGCAGAAAAATCGTACAATGAAACGATGAGACTGTTCATCCTCGTTAGGAGTAATCATCTTTTCGAGCTCATTGATAGTTGGTGTTGGCCCTGCACAATGAGTTAATTCTCTGACCATATCGCGTATCCATTGCGGACACGCCTTCTTTATGGTTCTACCCCCAAAGGGGATACCAAGTATCTTGTTGAAGTGAAAGGGCTTCAGTTCAAAGCCGCATCCGTTGGGAAATTCAAAACTTCTTGTAGTAACATTAAAGTGAGAAACACGCCACAAAACTAGTGACCTTGGCAACTCTTCACAACACATACCAAGCATACCATCAAATTGTATGCTCCTTAGCAAAACCTTCTGGTCATTACTCAGCCTTTTCACAAGTTTTATAAACTTTGGAAGAGATAAATGTGTGGTGAAAACATGATCAGCCATTTCTGTATGAGATTTTTTTTCTATCGACAGGGTAAGAAAAAAGTTATCAGTTAACGAGGTATAGATTTTTTAGTAAGTCATATATGTCATATTTCAAACTTATACATTCGACACAGCACACAGGATAGAACCAGTACAAAAAATAATTCCAGATTAAAAAACACCTCGCAAACACTATACAATGATCATAAAATGAAATAATAAACAGATATTGAAGCGTGCTTAACCAACAATCGTCCTATATTGTTCTTAATTATGGATGTGCAAGTGATATATAGCTAGCAAAAAACACTTTCGTCGTGAGCGCGGAAAGATTTATATGAAGTAGCTAAACATATGCAAAATATAGAGATCTACAAGTGAGCTGGATGGAAAAACAACCTTCTGGGATACGATGAATCACATACGCATGGGGGGATGCAAGATGAATAGATGAACTTCGCCAGTAAAAGTAGATTTGAAAATGTGGAAAAACAACCCTGAAAGAAGAACGAGGAGAGATCAGCGTTCGTTAAACGCTATATCCGGCTGCCGCAATCGGTGATTCCTGAGAAACAAGAAGGTCCTTAATAATAAACCAAGACCGCACATGTCAGAGCTCCACTTTGTTTACCAACATTATATTAGTATCCTGAAGCACTCCGTAGGCCGTGCATTTTATGTTTACAAGCAGTGCACTGCCATTTCATATTATCTTTCACCGAGCAGTGCACTGTAGGAGAAAAACGAAAAGGTCCTCGTTATTGAAACAATACCCCACGCGTCAAAAGTCTACGTCGATACAGATAACGTTAGGCAGTGCATACTACGTACACTGACAGTGCACATCACTGTGCATAGCAGGTGGGGTGCATTGCACGGTCATTCAACTGCCATAGAAACTTGTCTTGCACCGTGCGTATAGCGCTTTACGAAGCATTTTGAAGGCAGTTCATACGTATTCCAATGGCAGTGCATACCTGTTTTTAACCTTATTAATGTAGTAGTATCCTAAAGCGCTCTGTGGGCAGTGCATACTTGGTTTACCTGCAGTGCATATGAGTGTGCGTAGCACGCGGGGTACATTGCACGCTAAGTGCACTGCCCTCGCATGTTATCTTGCACCTTTGCGCACAGCAGTTTACAAAGCATTTCTAAGGCAGATCATACAGAGCTTCAGCGCAGTGCATCTCGTGTGCATGGCATTATCATGACAGTATGACGATGCAATCAACGAGCAGTGCATCTCAGTGTATATAGCAGGTGGGATTGAATTGCACGGCTAGTGCACTGTCATTTCATATTATGTTTCACCGAGCAGTGCACTGTAGGGGAAAAACGAAAAGATCCTACCCCATGCGTCAAAAGTGTACATCGATAAAGATAACGTTAGGCAGTGCATACTACGTATACCGGCAGTGCACATCACTGTGCATAGCAGGTGGGGTGCATTGCACGGTCATTGAACTAGCATAGAAACTTGTCTTGCACCATGCGTACAGCGCTTTATGAAGCATTTTGAAGGCAATTCAAAAGTATTGCAATGGCAGTGCATACCTGTTTTTAACCTTATTATTGTACTAGTATCCTGAAGCGCTCCGTGGGCAGTGGATGCTTGGTTTACCTGCAGTGCATATGAGTGTGCGTAGCACGCGAGGTACATTGCACGCTAAGTGCACTATCCTCGCATGTTATCTTGCACCTTTGTGCACAGTAGTTTACAAAGAATTTCTAAGGCAGATCATACAGAGCTAAAGCGCAGTGCATCTCGTGTGCATGGCATTATAATGACGGTATGACGATGCAATCAACGAGCAGTGCATCTCAGTGTATATAGCAGGTGGGATTGAATTGCACGGCTAGTGCACTGCCATTTTATATTATCTTTCACCGAGCAGTACACTGTAGGAGAAAAACGAAAAGGTCCTACCCCACGCGTCAAAAGTCTACGTCGATACAGATAACGTTAGGCAGTGCATACTACGTATACCGGTAGTGCACATCAATGTGCATAGCAGGTGGGGTGCATTGCACGGTCATTGAACTTCCATAGAAACTTGTCTTGCCCAGTGCGTACAACGCTTTACGAAGCATTTTGAAGGCAGTTCATACGTATTGCAATGGCAGTGCATACTTGTTTTTAACCTTATTATTGTAGTAGTATCCTGAAGCGCTCCGTGGACAGTGCATGCTTGGTTTACCTGCAATGCATATGAGTGTGTGTAGCACGCGGGGTACATTGCACGCTAAGTGCACTGCCCTCGCATGTTATCTTGCACCTTTGCGCACAGCAGTTTACAAAGCATTTCTAAGGCAGATCATACAGACCTTTAGCGTAGTGCATCTCGTGTGCATGGCATTATAATGACAATACGACGATGCAATCAATGAGCAGTGCATCTCGGTGTATATAGCAGGTGTGATTGAATTACACGGCTAGAGCACTGCCATTTCATATTATCTTTTACCGAGAAGTGCACTGTAGGAAAAAACGAAAAGGTCCTACCCCACGCGTCAAAAGTCTACGTTGATACAGATAACGTTAGGCAGTGCATACTACGTACACCGGCAGTGCACATCGCTGTGCATAGCAGGTGGGTTGCATTGCACGGTCATTGAACTGCCATAGAAACTTATCTTGCACCGTGCATACAGCGCTTTACGAAGCATTTTGAAGGAAGTTCATACGTATTGCAATGGCAGTGAATACTTGTTTTTAACCTTATTATTGTTGTAGTATCTTGAAGCGGTCCGTGGGAAGTGCATGCTTGGTTTACCTGCAGTGTATATGAGTATGCGTAGCACGCGGGGTACATTGCACGCTAAGTGCACTGCCTTCGCTTGTTATCTTGCACCTTTGCGCACAACAATTCACAAAGCATTTCTAAGGAAGATCATACAGAGCTTCAGCGCAGTGCATCTCGTGTGCATGGTATTATAATGACAGTACGACGATGCAATCATCGAGCAGTGCATCTCAGTGTATATAGCAGGTGGGATGGAATTGCACGGCTAGTGCACTGCCATTTCATATTATGTTTCACCTAGCAGTGCACTTTAGGAGGAAAACGAAAAGGTCCTACCCCACGCATCAAAAGTGTACGTCGATACAGATAACGTTAGGAAGTGCATACTACGTATATCGGCAGTGCACATCACTGTGCATAGCAGGTGGGGTGCATTGCACGGTGATTGAACTACCATAGAAACTTATCTTGCACCGTGCGTACAACGCTTTATGAAGCATTTTGATGGCAATTCATAAGTATTGCAATGGCAGTGCATACCTGTTTTTAACCTTATTATTGTACTAGTATCCTGAAGCGCTCCGTGGGCAGTGGATGCTTGGTTTACCTGCAGTGCATATGAGTGTGCGTAGCACGCGAGATACATTGCACGCTAAGTGCACTAACCTCGCATGTTATCTTGCACCTTTGCGCATAGTTACAAAGCATTTCTAAGGCAGATCATACAGAGCTAAAGCGCAGTGCATCTCGTGTGCATGGCATTGTAATGACAGTATGATGATGCAATCAACGAGCAGTGCATCTCAGTGTATATAGCAGGTGGGATTGAATTGCACGGCTAGTGCACTGCCATTTCATATTATCTTTTACCGAGTAGTACACTGTAGGAGAAAAACGAAAAGGTCCTACCCCATGCGTCAAAAGTCTACGTTGATACAGATAATGTTAGGCAGTGGATACTATGTACACCGGCAGTGCACGCCGCTGTGGATACTACGTAGATGCACTGCACTAAAGCTCTGTATGATCTGCCTTAGAAATGCTTTGTAAACTGCTGTGCGCAAAGGTGCAAGATAACATGCGAGGGCAGTGCACTTAGCGTGCAATGTACCCCACGTGCTACGCACACTCATATGCACTGCAGGTAAACCAAGCATGCACTGCCCACGGAGCGCTTTAGGATACTACTACATTAATAAGGTTAAAAACAAGTATGCACAGCGCTCCGTGGGCAGTGCATGCTTGGTTTACCTGCAGTGCATATGAGTGTGCGTAGCACGCGGGGTACATTGCACGCTAATTGCACTGCCCTCACATGTTATCTTGCACCGAGCCGTATAGCAGTTTACAAAGCATTTCTAAGGCAGATCAGACGGAGCTTCAGCGCAGTGCATCTCGTGTGCATGGCATTATAATGACAGTATGTCGATGCAATCAACAAGAAGTGCATCTCAGTGTATATAACAGGTGGGATTGAATTGCACGGCTAGTGCACTGCCATTTAGCGCAGCTGTATATGAGCAGTGCAAAACGGAAAAACAGAGCCACGAAACCTAGCACAAATGTACTACCTCTCCCCTAACGAACGACTGGTTAGATAGTAGACCCCGCATATATGTCGCTATCAATACTGAAGTGTTCTTCTTGGAAAAGGAGCAATGCATTTTCGTACTTAATTATGACCCACCTGTTAGACAACTTGTTTTCAGGAGATAAAACTTTCCCAACCGTCATTGGTGTTTAAAGAAGGAAGGGAAGGTAGGAAAACGTATCTTCTTCAAACTATTATAACCAGCTAATGCTGGAAAAACCCATAACTTTCTCAGCCGCCGCCCCCACCGCCCGCATGTCGATCTAAGGGAAGTTTCAACCACGCTTCAAAACAAGTAGTAAGATATCTCCATCTCACCAAGGCAAGGCAATGGAGAGAGACGTCGTCATCACTGGTGCCACAAATCAGGTAACCAGATATCGAACCTGCTCAAACGATTGAAATTCTAGGGATATATGTGATGAGGCGATTTAGCTTGTACTTCGTCTCTACATAGTAGACATGGTAGACATGGCGGGCAGCTACATTATAGCGACAACGCAACAGTTTTTTGGAAAAAAAATTTTTGCCAACAACGTAGCTGATTTTTATCTTGGGATTCAACGGAGATATAACTTCATAGTTTTAAAGCATGGAGCATAGTTTGTACAGTGATGGGAACAGTTTAATAACCATCATAGTATATTACAATTGATATAGCGAAAATAGTTATATACGAAACTAAATGACCATTTGCTACGCATGTAGTTTGAGCAGCAGATAGCACTATGTGTAATCACAAAAACTTTTCACAGTGGATCAATCACTTTAATTGTAGGCTACACCAATTCGTTAATTTTCTATCAAAATAATGTATTACTCTATGTACTTAATAGCAAGAGATTATACAATACATTGAGAAGTTCAGTCGATGTATAATAAAACTATGCTCTAAATATAATTCAGCTATTCCTGACAAATACTATTTATTATTATGTATATAATCAGCAAGGTTGTTGGTGGTTGTCGCAAAAAAGGTAAAAGGAGGAAATAATACCACAGTAAATTTCAAAATATTTCGGCATACATATTTCAACTAATTGTTTTTGCATCGAAGACTACTTATATAAGTTATATAGCAGATATATTATTATTGTTGATGTTACAGATACGCAAGCAAAGTGTTGATTCTTTATCTGTGAGTTATTTTTTTATTAAATCTAGAGCATGCGATATATGCTGCATTACACGAAATTGCAAAATTCAGCAGGGACCAGGATTATCTCATTTGAATGATCGTACATTGGCTGAAATAGAAATGATGAAAGGTGCAAAATTCCAAGCTCCGAGCGTAACAGAACGTGTTGCACGTCAATTCAGGATGGTATATGTACTTTTAAGAATAATATATGAATTTATTTTTTATTTAAATGCTTTAAAAATCAAAAGATTGACCTTGAATAATTACGGTGCTACCATATTAATTATATCATGTCAGAGACGTCTTAGAGCACTACACGATAAGTGGGATAAAGAGCGTGAGCAGAAACTGATAACTCTCGCGATGTCATCAGAAATTGTACGAAGATGTAACGCAGCACGTGCAAACTTGAAGCCAAAGCTGGAAAACATTAACATCACAATGTCTGCTTCACATGTAATTTCCAGAGACCCTAGTGGTATAACAAATCTACGATGCAAAGATGAATCAGGTGTTTCAGATAACGTTCGGCAGTGCATACTACGTAGACTGACAGTGCACATCACTGTGCATAGCAGGTGGGGTGCATTGCACGGTCATTCAACTGCCATAGAAACTTGTCTTGCACCGTGTGTATAGTGCTTTACGAAGCATTTTGAAGGCAGTTCATACGTATTCCAATGACAGTGCATACCTGTTTTTAACCTTATTAATGTAGTAGTATCCTAAAGCGCTCCGTGGGCAGTGCATGTTTGGTTTACCGGCAGTGCATATGAGTGTGCGTAGCACGCGGGATACATTGCACGCTAAGTGCACTGCCCTCGCATGTTATCTTGCACCTTTGCGCACAGCAGTTTACAAACCATTTCTAAGGCAGATCATACAGAGCTTCAGCGCAGTGCATCTCGTATGCATGGCATTATCATGACAGTATGACGATGCAATCAACAAGTAGTGCATCTCAGTGTATATAGCAGGTGGGATTGAATTGCACGGCTAGTGCACTGCCATTTCATATTATGTTTCACCGAGCAGTGCACTGTAGGAGAAAAATGAAAAGATCCTACCCCACGCGTCAAAAGTGTACATCGATAAAGATAAAGTTAGGTAGTGCATACTACCTATACCGGCAGTGCACATCACTGTGCATAGCAGGTGGGGTGCATTGCACGGTCATTGAACTAGCATAGAAACTTATCTCGCACCGTGCGTACAACACTTTATGAAGCATTTTGAAGGCAATTCATAAGTATTCCAATGGCAGTGCATACTTGTTTTTAACCTTATTATTGTACTAGTATCCTGAAGAGCTCCGTGGGCAGTGGATGCTTGGTTTACCTGCAGAGCATATGAGTGTGCGTAGCACGCGAGGTACATTGCACGCTAAGTGCACTACCCTCGCATGTCATCTTGCACCTTTGCGCACAGTAGTTTACAAAGCATTTCTAAGGCAGATCATACAGAGCTAAAGCGCAGTGCATCTCCTGTGCATGGCATTATAATGACAGTCTGACGATGCAATCAACGAGCAGTGCATCTCAGTGTATATAGCAGGTGGGATTGAATTGCACGGCTAGTGCACTGCCATTCCATATTATCTTTCACCGAGCAGTACACTGTAGGAGAAAAACGAAAAGGTCCTACCCCATGCGTCAAGAGTCTACGTTGATACAGATAACGTTAGGCAGTGGATACTACGTACACCGGTAGTGCACACCGCTGTGCATAGCAAGTGGGGTGCATTGCACGGTCATTAAACTTCCATAGAAAGTTGTCTTGCACCGTGCCTACAGCGCTTTACGAAGCATTTTGAAGGCAGTTCATACGTATTCCAATGGCAGTGCATACCTGTTTTTAACCTTATTATTGTAGTAGTATCCTGAAGCGCTCAGTGGGCAGTGCATGCTTGGTTTACCTGTAGTGCATATGAGTGTGCGTAGCACGCATGGTACATTGCACGCTAAGTGCACTCCCTTCGCATGTTATCTTGCACCTTTGCGCACAACAATTTACAAAGCATTTCTAAGGAAGATCATACAGAGCTTCAGCGCAGTGCATCTCGTGTGCATGGCATTATAATGACAGTACGACGATGCAATCAACGAGCAGTGCATCTCAGTGTATATAACAGGTGGGATTGAATTGCACGGCTAGTGCACTGCCATTTCTTATTATCTTTCACCGAGCAGTGCACTGTAGGAGAAAAACGAAAAGGTCCTACCCCACGCGTCAAAAGTCTACGTCGATACAGATAACGTTAGGCAGTGCATACTACGTATACCGGCAGTGCACATCGATGTGCATAGCAGGTGGGGTGCATTGCACGGTCATGGAACTTCCATAGAAACTTGTCTTGCACTGTGCGTACAACGCTTTACGAAGCATTTTGAAGGCAGTTCATATGTATTGCAATGGCAATGCATACTTGTTTTTAACCTTATTATTGTAGTAGTATCCTGAAGCGCTCCGTGGGCAGTGCATGCTTGGTTTACCTGCAGTGCATACGAGTGTGTGTAGCACGCGGGGTACATTGCACGCTAAGTGCACCTGCAATAGCGCAGTCAAGACTAGTTGTAAATTGAAAGATGCAAAGTGCAATGAAAATAGTCTGGTGAGTTTTCTCTTGCAATCAGTAAAAAAATTAGAAAAATAATATAATTTTGAATGAGTACTGCTAACAATTATTTTATTCTATTTATGTTTTATCAGGTGCAAGTTGATGTCATGATCTCAATGCAACAAAATTGTGGTACTACTGCAGCATCTTCTGCACAGACAAGGACATCAAAGGACAGAGTTGAAGTAACCAACATTCAGTTCAGGTACAGCGAGAAAAAATCAGATACAGTGCAAGCAGCTCCTGCAAGTCAGAGAATCCTCACGAATACTTCAACACAGAATGGTCAGACACACGCAAACATAGGCCTAATAGCTATTGGAATGGAAATGAGTCGCATAGAAGGAGAAGCTTTAGTAAGGTATGCTGGTAGCTCTACAGAAGACAAAACAAAAATAATCATCACAACGAACGTACTCAAAACAAGCATGATTGTTCAAAATTGCCATGATACGAGAGTGCTGAGCAAAGATGAGAAAACAAATTGAAAGTAAGACAGTATATCTTGGATACGAGAGTAGCATAACAAATTCGGAAGAGAAGATCACACATGAACAGACTACAGATGAGAAGACTGTTGCAAGTGAACCAGTCAGCAACATTTGTTTTCCAGTGCAGCCAGCAACCATCGCTACATGTACAGTAGAGTCAGAAGCTGGAAGCATTGATACACCTAATTGTTCAGATGCAGGCAAGAGAGATTCAACCAGCATGCTGAACACGCAAAGAGAAGAGAATACAAGTCATCAGAATGTAAATTGTTCAGAGGAGCCGGCAGAAACTGTATGCACTAACACCAACTCGGAAGCAATGAACAATGAGCAGTCTGTGCCCCAGTGCGATGACACTATTCCTGAAAAAGAGATTAATCCAGGAGAACCTACGGAAGAAGAGTTAGAAATGGACAAAATGTTTAAGAATGAGTACCCCTCTGTGGATGAAATTGGTGATGCCACAACACCGGAAGAATGAATGGAATTTCAGTCAAGGGAAAATTCTTTCCAATTCTTTGCACTGTATGCAAGGAAAACCGGTTTTTCTATAAGAAAACACACCAGCCTTAACTCCAAGAGAACAAGCGAAATGATTAAACAGACATTTGTTTGCACAAAACAAGGTCAGACTCAAATAAGTGACAAAGTTGTAAAAGAAAGGAAAACATGTTCTACTATCAGGTTTTCTTGCCCTGTGTCCATTGTGGTAAAGAAAATAGAGAAAGGATGGATGTACAAAACTGTAAAACTGGACCACAATCACCCTTTGCACCCAACAGATTGGCTGATCACGTTTTGAAAATGCCACAAGTCAATGACATAGCAAGACAAGGAATTCATACGTATACTACACCTTGTAAAGATTCCACCGAGGAGAGTGATGCAAATATACAATGGAATGAAACTTCTAACCAGAGGAGTTGGTTTCGACAGCAAAGACGTGTCAAACCTTAAGTATGCCGACAAGAAAGACAGCAGAAATAAATATATAGAGGAATGCTTGAAGTGGTTTACCCGTCTTCAATCAAAGGTTCCTGGGTTCTCATATAAATTCGACACTGACCACACAAACGCCGTTCGTAGCATCTTCTGGACAGACACAATGTGCAGGATGAACTACGAACTATACGGTGAATACGTGTCATTCGACACAACGTTCCAGACGAACGTATACAATATGCCTTTTGCACCAATCATTGGCGTGAACAACCATGGAAACACTGTTTTGTTTGGGATCGGTCTCCTGCGGGACGAGTCAGTTGAAACATTTAAGTGGCTATTCAAAACTTTTGTCTTGGAAATGGGTGGTAAAGCACCAAAGTACATAATCACAGACCAGTGCAGAGCAATGAAGAAAGCAATTGATGAACTGGATATACTGCTTGACACAATCCACAGGTTCTGCCTGTGGCACATCATCAAAAAGATGCTAGAAAAGCTTGCTAGCATTTTGGCAAGAAATGAAGGCCTGTCGGAAGAACTAAGACATGTGATAAAGAACTCATTGACTGGAGAAGAGTTTGAAAAATGCTGGAGGCAAGTATTGGAAAAATACGGAATTGCAAAAAACAAGCATCTGCTAGATTTATGGGATATCAGAGATCACTGGGTACCAACCTACTTCATGGACTGCTTCTATCTCTTTTCCTCGTCAACTACAAGAAGCGAGAGCACCAACTCCATGTGGAAAGACTATGTCGACCACACAGACACAATACTCAAATTCCTAGAATCATATGAGGCAATTCAGGAGAAAAGCTTGATTGCGCTCGACAGGAAAAGGAATAGGACTTCAGAGAAGACAATACCAACATGGAGCAGATATGGAGTTGAGACAGATGCAATAAACATTTACACCACAGACATATTTCTCAAGTTTCAGAAGCAACTAGCAGATAACACAGCTTTCGAAATAACAAGGGAAGAAACAACTGACATAGGAATGAAATACGAACTGACCAAAAGAAGTCATGTCACACATCCAGATTTCAACATAAATGTTTTTATAGTTGAAGTGGATAAGGAGAATAAAATTTTCTCATGGAACTGCAAAAAAATGTCGAGGGATGGAATCCAGTGTTGTCACGTCCTCAGGATTGTGGTACGTCTTGGTTTAGTACATAAGATGCCAGACAGTTTTGTGAACCCTAGATGGAAAAGATGCAACCCACATCAGCCATCCAACTATGTTTTTTCGTCTTCCTGACGGTAACAAGAGCAACGCAGCAGGTCCAATACGTTATGTGATTGACTTGACTCGTTTTGCTAAAATCTGCTCAAAAGCATGCAGTATAGACAAATCATACCAAATATTTTTTCTTATATTTTACAAAGTATCGTACCTAGCGACAAATTATATCTGTGTACTTTTTACTATTCCAGATTGAGGTTATTGAACTATATATAAACTTTTGTTTGCAAGGCAGAATGATCCAGAAGAAGCGCAAGATAAGATCAAAAACTACAATAGAGAAAAGTCTAACTTCAGGCAGTGATTACAAGACGACTGATGCTACTGGTGTAAGTTATCTTGTAAAAAAATAATAATATTCGATACGTTAAGTTGAACTAATATTTTAACAAATAATTTTCAGGACGACCTGACACCACCAAAGAGAAGATTTTTTCAGAAAAATACAAGACAGAAAAGTAACTCAAAACGTGGACGCAGTTATGTTGACAACACTAGTACAGATTAAGTAAGCTTATTTTGCACAATGCTACCTATTACAGCATATCTTGAACCTGATTGTAATCACGCAAGACTAACATCTTGTCTACTTTTTCTAAAGAAAAATTTGACTCCACATAAAAAGAAGAAGAGTATGGAAAGAGAAGGATCAACAAACTCCATCAGAAACATCAAGTGATAGCAACTCAACTGATTCAGATAGAGTAAGTATTATATGAAATTTATAGCTGGTGACTTAGAAAATAGGAAAATTATTGGACATGATATTTGTTAAGTCGTGAAAATAAAACGCTTGATACATGTGGTGCAGATGATATCAAAACCATAGAAGTAGAGGAGAAGTTTAGTAGGAACAGCACGAAAACCAAGAGAAGAAAGCAATTGTACACGAGGGATTGATTGACAAAAGTTTGACATTAGAAAAAAAAGATCTCATCCATATCCCACACGAAATGTTGTGAATATGTATGAAATCCCTCAGACAGATGCTAACCTCAGTGGAAATGATGGAAATGTTTCTCCAAGTTATGGTCATTCAGAATGAAGCTGCAGAACGGCAGAAGCAGTGACCAATCAAAAGAGGAAGTGCAGTACAAAAATACAAATAAAAAGAATAGTGATTACAAGGAGCAGTCCAGTGCAGACATCCGTGTTAAGCCACGAAAGAACTCAAGCATCAGTTGAGAGGAATGTACAAACAAGAAGCAGCGCTGTGAATTCAGTACAGTTCAATTTACATAAAAGTAACGGTACGAAAAGTCCGGTGATAAGAACAGTCAGAACAAGACAAAGCACCGTTCAAGATGAACATCTCGACAGTGATCGGTCCAGAAACAATAATAAAAAGGAAGGCACAAGCAGTTAAAAAACCCCTAGAAAAGGACATGGCCGTCTACAATGGTATTTGACTGGACAAGTTCAAGAGACAAGGAAAGTTTTAAATTTCAAAATATTTAAAACATTACAATTAGGATTGCCCAATTAGTTTGCTCTACATACATGTTATAAAAAATGATTGCTAACAATGTTTCTTTATTTTATGCAGGAGAAGCAGCAGGATCAGGTCATGATACAAATATTGTTTTGTAGCACACAGACTCGGAATTAAAAATTCACTCATAATAAATATAAGAAATTATAGAGCAGAGTTTGTATTCTTATCAACTTATAATAAAGTTATAGAGGAAAGTTTTTTTATCGTGGCATCACTTGTTAGTTACTGGTATAAAAAGGATAAATTGACTACAACCATATATACCATTACACCGGTTTTGCAAATAAGATAAAAACATTAGACATAATAGCCATGAAATTATAGAACAATCTACTTGTTCGAAAGAATAGTTTTGTACCCGATTTTCAATGGAACAATGCTTTAAAAAACAGAATTGCACTATATATATAACAACTAGAAATATTTAACTTAACAAAAAAAAGTAAACATTTACATATTTTTTTTGTTTTGAAATATTTTACATATTATTCTTACAGACTATAAGATAGACCACTCGTACATCTATGCAATCACAATATAACAGATGAATCAGGGAATTAATAAATAAAAAGGGAACCAGGGCAGTACATAACTAACATCGCTGGCAGTACATGAACTACATTAAAGTACATCAGGATAAAACAAAATAAAGCAGTGCATAATCCTTTAGAGAAGTAGTCCTATGCTTCAAACAACAATGGGCCTGTGAATTGTATTAGTGGGCCTTTCTTGAATGGAAGCAGCAGTTTTATGGTTGCGAACTCTTGAGGTATCGTATGGACAATTTCGTAGTGGGCCTTAATTTTCATAACTACTAGCACGATTTGCACGATCGGTTGGTTATAAGGATACGGGGAGTCATGGAAGCGGTAAAGGCGCAAGTTGCAACAACGGCACACCAGTTCATCATTTGCAGTGACGAAACTCAGAAGAACAAGGTGTCTATCTAGCGCATAATTATATATTATTTTGTAGTCCATCTCATACTTGTTCTTATTAGATCTATCCTTGTTTACTACCGGAGAAATAAACAG
Organism: Avena eriantha; assembly: GCA_910589775.1. NCBI lineage: Eukaryota > Viridiplantae > Streptophyta > Magnoliopsida > Poales > Poaceae > Avena > Avena eriantha. Next base: position 261,909,123 of record OU342741.1, read on the forward strand.
ATTGAAGCCGTGGTACCAAACGTCTTCGTCCCAGACATGATGGACGACGGGCTTCAGACCACAGAGAATCATAGCATTACTGTTCACGGAACAACGGTTCTTACTGTGGAGAACACCAACGAGGAATCAACGCTGAACAGAATCCTCTCCATGTACAAGGCTTGGCTTGAAGAGGTTTGTACCCATCCAACTTACCGTCTGATTCTATTAAAACGATTGTCATATGAATTATGCATGACTAGAACACAAATGAATTGAAGGTAGTTTGATTCGTATAAAATAGTTTACCATATTAATTTGAACTAGTTTTTCCTAACAAGTCCTTTTCACTAGTTTAGATACGAATCAACCCATACATATTTTATCAGAATCCCTTGATTTTCCAACGGTAGAAACAAACATACTGTGTATCATATGAATCTCTACAGGATTAGAGTGGATATAGGAAATGCATTCCTACATTATCAATACTCCTACGTCTTTCATGTCATAAGAATCAATAATACAATTTCTAAACTTTATCCTTCTAGTGTTCATTTCACCAGACTCTGGTACTAATAATCACATTTCATTTGACACCAGGATAAGACCAGGTACGTTGGACTAGACATTGAATATACTGGTCAAGGAAGTGAAAAACCATTGCCGTCGTACAACTCACTGTGAGAGAGCACGTCCTAGTTTATCATTACGCTAGGGCCACGAAAAAATGCCAAGCACTCCGTGATTTTTTCAAGGAAAAACAGATCACCTTCATTAGCATCGACAAGAGGACTGATTCAAAGATGTTGATGAAAGAAAAGTTTTTCATCCCTGAAGAGTACCATGTAGACATACATGGAATATTCAATACATTCCAAGGAGACAATTACAGGTACCACATGGCTAGTATTGCAGCAGTACTCATTGATTCATCATACAATGAGATGAAGATAGCAGCAAGTGACTCAGAAATGCATAACAAATGGGAGTGTAAGCCAATGCCAATGGGGAATCTACATTACTTAGCAAAAGATGGGTATGTAAAATATGAGTTATACAAGAGAATAACATTCAGCAGCTACTGCCTCAGTTTAGCAAGACAAATTCTCAATGATAGGCTGTGCACCGGATGTAAAGGAGGTAAAGTATATAAATCATACAAACGTTTTTTGGAGGCAGGTCCATCAGCTGATAACAATAATAAGTGGGACGATGAATACACGATGTGTCTGGTAGTAGATATCGACAGGTGGACGAAGAACGATGAATGGGCAATGAAGAAGACTGAATCTAGCTAAAGACTGTGATTATGTGAGTACGGTCTGCTAGCAATCTTATAATTCAGTTCGTTAATTTAGTTACACAAAAGTGGTTATGATCTAGTATATTATATTAGGAGTACAATGTAATTAATGTGTGTGTGTGTGTATAAATTAAACTACTTTTTATCATTATTCTGTAATGTTTGTAATTACAGCATATGAATATATACTTGTATTTCATATGTACATTCCTAATTTAGTCTCGAAGGCAGGCAAATTAATTGTAAATAAATAAGCAAAATCCCATTAACAAGTTAAAATTTCCTAAAAAATTAATTTTAAAATTTGACAATTGAAACGAATTCTGATGCATCCATTTGAATATTCACAACACATCAAACAAAATCAATAGAAATAACAAAATGCATTACCACATAACAAGCAGTTCAAAACATACATCAAGCGGTTCATAACAACAAGCGGTTCAACACAACTTACATCTGCACTAAAAAACAATCAGAAGGAACTGCAGTCATCATATAAGATGATGTCAATGACAAACATTATCTTAATGTTTCGGTTTGAAGTGGTCCTGCCAGTGACGAGAATTGCTTGCCCAACTTAAAGACATTCATGATGACGTTCAACAAAGGTCTTCCACTCAGGGGTGCTGAAGATAATTCGACCATCACTCCTTGTCTTATACGAAATGAAGCTCACGACACCTTTTGCACCAAGCCATACTCCAGCCATGCCTTCTTCGGCAATTTCAAGAGATAAAACCATTCTCGAAGGTAGTTTCTAATTAAGTTGCAGAAGTTAGAAATCTAATAACTAACAAGCAATAAAAATAAAAGGCAAGTAGAAAAATAATGATAACTAATAACATACCATATCATGACGGCGAACATGTGTCCTGGTCAAGCGAGTAACAAGTGCTAAACCAACATACAATTCTTTTGAAGGAATGATGTGGAGAAGATAGCACTTTTCACTCCTGGTAAGCTTGTATCTCTGAGCAACAATTGTATTATCCAATGGTCCTTGTTCCTCCTCATCCTCCCTATCCTCCTCATCAGACTCACCCTCTTCGCCCTCATCCTGGTCATCACACCCGTCATCCTTGGTCTCATCATCCTCGTCCTCATCCCCCTCATCGTTCATAAGCATAACAATGATACTTAGACAAGGAGCTCCCATTGATAATACTAGATACACACCAGACTCGATTTGGTTTTCCGCAATAAACCTTCTCCATAAAGAACCTGCAAGGCGAGTCATTACTCGCTCTTTGCGCACGTCCACAACATAAATTCATCCAAGAGCTTGAAACTCAATGCTTTGTCCTGTTATTCTATTGAATTCTCTCCTTATATTGCATGGGATAGTCTAAATTGAATAAAATAATTAAATAAATGACAATTGTATGGAAAGAAAATTCAATAAATTTAAAAAGCAAGAATTATATGCATACCAATGAACGCTCAAATCGACCATGTACAAGATGGACAAGGAATAGCGAGGCTGATCTTGTTTCATCACTACAGTCTCTGAAACAAATCTGACACAGTGCCATGTCCTAAAAAAATGAAAAGCACTCGTTAATTTTTGATAAAGCTACCTAAGAAAAGAAGGGCATCATATTTGGAATGAACATAAATTAATTTTAGAGACGGACTAAGTGAGGCAAGTAGGAAGCACAAATAAATATTTTTTTTTCATATACCAGAAGGCTAAATCACACCACCCCAACCCTTCATTTCATAATCATATTGTAACTAATCAATAGGAAAATGAAAGTACAGAAGCATAATCAACCTAAAAGTGTATCCTCATTGCATCATCACATTGAATGCTAACTAAAAAACTAAATATCTCAACATATATACAAATTGAACAAACAACTTAATATCTAAAACACTGTCGAATTTTTTTATCTGTACAATTTATAATATGAATCGACCAAAAATATGAATACATCTTATCTAGAACTATGGTTCGAAAGAAACAAGACTAAAATGTGCAAGATTTATAGGATAAAAACAAGGGAATAAGTTGAGCATACCTTCAGAGGGAGATTGGGGAGCTAAACAATAGCGAAATCCTTCAGATCCGATGGTTTTTAGGGTAGCAATTGAGAGGGAGGGGAGATGGGAATAGGAGGCGACCTCTCTCTGTTAGTCCTGGCGGCTGGGGACGACTAGGTCGAGATGGGAATGGCAACCACGCGCCTGATGCTACATTTATAAGTGTATGACCTTTATGCTAGGCGATACACTGCCAAACCACGTTGTATTGCACTGCTCCCTCAGCAGTACAATCTAAACTATACGGGCAGTACTATGTATGCAGTGGATACATTTTGCATATGCCCGTTTGCATCGAAAGTCGATTACATACCAAGGTGAATGCACTGCCGTTGCACATTATCTTACATCGTCCACACATCACTATATCAAAGACTTAAAGAGAAGTGGAAAAATACAGGCAGTGCATCCGTTCTAAATGAATAGTACGTATCCGTGTCCACCGCACGTACCGAATGTCTTGCACACTTGGCACAGCACTGTATTGTAGCACACGACATGCAGTCCACGCAGGAAGTCCATATACCGCACAGCACTATATTGTAGAACACGACATGCACTCCACAGAGGCAGTGGATATGGTAAGAAAGGCTGGTTCACTCCTGCCTACGGATGCAGTGCACAAGATTTCCATAGGCAATGCATATGCGGCTACATGGAAGGTTCAGTGCATTCCAGCATAAGGATGCAGTGCATACGCTCTGCACAACCATACGTTCATCGCGGGTGCAGAACACACTGCACAGACCGCACAGGCAGTGCGACCATAACTTACCAGGGCAGCACATGACATGCAGTCAAGACAGGCAGTACATATAGATGTCAATAGCAGTGCCTTCCCGGATAGCAAAGAGACGCAGTGTATCTTGGTGTGCATGGTAGGTGTAGTCCATTCCACGGTCACTGCACTGCCTGCGCACGCGTTAAAAATGGTCGGTCAGCGTTATTAAAGATAGCGCAGAACCCAAGCGGCGAGACATTATGGACTTGGTGTGGGCTATATAAGCGTGCAATTATTTGTAGCACACGACATGCAGTCCACCTAGGCAGTGCATATACCGCACATCACTATATTGCAGAACAAGACATGCACTCCACAGGGGCAGTGCACATTGTAAGGAAGGGCGGTTCACTCCTGTCTACGGATGTAGTGCACATGATTTCCACAGGCAGTGCATATGCGGCTGCATGACAGGTTCAGTGCATTCCAGCATAAGGATACACAACCATACGTTCATCGCGGGTGGAGAACACACTGCACAGACCGCATAGGCAGTCCACCTAGGCAGTGCATATACCGAACATCACTATATTGCAGAACACGACATGCATTCCACAGGGGTAGTGCATATTGTAAGAAAGGGCGGTTCACTCCTGCCTATGGATGCAGTGCACAGGAATTCCACAGGCAGTGCATATGCAGCTGCATCGCATGTTTAGTGCATTCCAGCATAAGGATGCAGTGCATACGCTCTACACAACCATACGTTCATCGCGGGTGGAGAACACAATGCACAGACCGCACAGGCAATGCAACCATAACTTATCAAAACAGCACACGACATGCAGTCAACACATGCAGTGCATATAGATGTCAATAGAAGTGCATATAGATGTCAATAGCAGTGCCTTCCTGGATGGCGAAGAGACGTAGTGTATCTTGGTGTGCATGGTAGGTGTATTCCATTCCACGGTCACTACACTGCTTGCGCACACGTTAAAAAGGTTGGTCTTCATTATTAAAGATAGCGCAGTACCCAAGCGGCGAGGTATTATGGATTTGGTGTGAGTTATACTCCTCACAGGCTTATAAATAGTGTCGGCACCTCTTCACACTTCTAAACAACATCAGTACCAGGGATAACTATTCGATCTCACATACCTACCACCGGCTCCATAATGCCTCACCGCCTACCCATCGGTTGGGCCAAGTTCCCTCCGGGTGCTCGCATACCACTTCCAAAGCCGCCTAGCTCCGACGACGAAGAAGAGAAAGAGGAGGTCTCGCCGCAGGAGTCGGTCACGGCTCAAGGTGTGGTAGCCGCTGCGAAGAAGGAGCGAAGCTACAAGAAACTACATGAATATGCCTCTTCCTCCGCCGACAGCAACCAATCCTACGACCTGATGCTGCCGCCAACCTCAACAAAATTGAACTCGTTCGGTAAGGAGAAGAAGAGGCGGTAGGATGCAAGGAACCGCGAGGAACAGACCGCGTTCCTCGCTTCTGTGGAGAGCGAGAGTATCTCTGCTCCAGCGGCGCCAGAGAAGGAGAAGGAGGGGGTCAAGAAGGAGAAGGAGGAAGTCGACTCATTGGAAAGGGAAAAAAGAGGAGGGAGGATGGCCGGAACCCCGAGAGGGTCGCTGCCTATACGGCACATAGGGCCACCGTTCATGAGGCCAACAACATAGCAGTTCTGGAGATGAGCAATCAGTTTCGACAGGTAGCGGAGGCGAGGAGGAACCAACGCGCGGTAGCGGCAGCAGCAGCGCAAGCGGCTATGGGTCCAGCGGTGGCTGTGAATGACGACGAGGCAAGTCCATCATACGTCATCCACATATACATCGACGAAGACGATTAGGGGATCTTGCTTTATTTTATGTTTTTCTTTATATATCCATAAATGTCATTCAAATCTTGTAAAATATCTCCTTATTTGGATGGACTATTAATCTATCTGAATTTCGCAAAATGCCATCGATTCAGCAGTAACCATGGAACAAATCCGGTCCATAGTCATCGTACCATGCAGTGCATGACCTTTATTAATATACATCCGGATCTTACAAACCAAGGCAGTGCATAGCAGCTTGGAAATGCAGTAGTTAAAAGGCAGTGCTCCTTTTCATTGGTTGCCTGCTTTAAAATTGCTATCTCCTCATCAACAGTGTATGGAAGCAACAAAGACGTGTTTGCGCTGTTTGTCTTATGATGGGGCTCTTTTAGTTAAAAGTCCATCGGCTAACAAACTATCAAATCCTTAAGTTTGTTATTAAATCAAGTGGGCCTATGCATAACAGGCGTGTGTTTAAGAAGCAGAACTGTGGCTATGTACTTTAAAGGTCTAAAATGTAGTGTTTTTAACTAGTTTTTTGAATTTTTATGTAATATGAGGTAGTGCATAATACTTTACAAAAGCAGTGTTATGCTGCAACTACCAATGGGCCTATGAACTATATCAGTGGGCCTTTAATGTATATAAGGAACAGTTACATGGTTGCGAAGCTTTGAGGTATTGTATGGGCAATTTCGTAGTGGGCCTTTTTTTTAAACTACTAGCACGATTTGCACGATCAGTTGGTTATAAGGATACGAGGAGTCGTGGAAGCGGTAAAGGCGTAAGTTGCAACAACGGCGCACCAGTTCATCATTTGCAGCGATGAAACTTAGAAGAACAAGGTGTCTATCTAGCGTATAATTATATATTATTTTGTAGTCCATCACATACTTGTTCTTATTAGATCCATCTTTGTTATCTACTGCAGAAATAAGCAGATTCAAGCCGTGGTACCAGACGTCTTCCTCCCATGGATGACGGGCTCTAGACAATGGAGATTCATCACATTCCTGCTCATGGAATGACTGTTCTTACTTGGTGTACACCAACAAGGAATCCACTTTCGACAAAATACTCGCAATGTACGAAGATTGGCTTGACGAGGTTAGTACTAATCCAATTATGCAGAAATTTTGCAGTACCTTTTCCTAACCATAACTTTGAAACAGTTTTCATTCGAATCAAACATTTACCCTATACATCCTTTTTCAGAATCCATTGTTTTTCCTATGATCAAGAAAACTATTTGTAGTACGAATTAATGTAACCCCATACATACGTTTTTTCCTGTTTGGCACATGCTGTTTTTTCTCAGTATTCGGAAGATAACGTAGTATCTAAAAATACTGTAGTTTTCAATAGTTTGGAAGTGTGGCCATAGTAAAACACAAAAGTTTCAAAACTGTGGTATTGCAAAAAACTGAGGTTTTTTTGCACGTTTCAAGAAAGAGGTCTGGACTTCTTTTTTTTTACAAATACTATGTTTTTGTGCAAACTGTAGTATTGATTGCCTGGCGTTGATATACTATGGTTTTAGAATATTTTCGTTTGAAAAAAGCCAAGAAGCCAAACGGAGCCTTAGAGTGGGCATGGAAAATGCGATCCTACATTTTCCCCTACTCCTATTCTTCACGCCGTAAGAATCAAACATGTTTCACTAGATTCTGCGACTTACTAAATGATCAAATTTTACTTGACACGACGACAGCAGCAGGTACATAGGACTCGACCTCAAATACACTCCTAGAGGTAAACAACAAACCATCGCCATAGTACAACTCGCCATGAGGGAGCACGTCCTAGTGTATCATTACGCCAGGAGCACTAAGGAATGCCAAGGGCTACGGGATTTTCTAAAACAAAACAGATCACGTTCGTTAGTGTGGACAAGAGGATGCAGAAAGAGAAATTTGATATCCCTGACGACTACCACGTCGACATACAAGATATATTCAAGTCAGTGCCACGAGATAATCACAGGGATGACATGTCCAATCTTGCAGCAACATTCATTGATGGGTCATACATTCAGATGAAGATACTAGCCCGTAACTCAAACATGCATGACATATGGGAGTGGAAGCCAATGCCGCTAGACAATCTGCGTTACTCAGCAATAGATGGATATGTCACATACGAGTTGTACAAGGGGATAACATCCATCAGGAATCTCCTCGGTTTAGATAAACCAATCTTGGATGACAAGCTCTACATCAGATGTCATGCAGGTTATAAACCATACAAACGACATAAACAAGCAGGTCCATCAGAGGATACCAAGAAGATATGGCAGAAGGAGCAATACGGCATCAGTCCAGAAGAAGATATCGACAGATCGGAGAAGCAAGAAGATGGCTAGAAGGAAATGTGAATTCAGTAAAGACTTTCGTAGCGTGGCTACGATATTATATCTGTTTGGTGATTTTAGTTGATAACCACATATAAAATGTGGATTTGATTTAGCGTTTGATGTTTTCCGAACAATGTCATTTTATAAATCTTGAAACCCTGCTTAGTGTGTGTAATACTTTGAACAATGTGTAATTATATATAGTCTGTACATTCTGAATGTTTTAATCCAGTAAAACAAATCATATATCCATTTTAAATACAATATTCTAGTTTGTGTAGGATTATGATGGTTATTCTCATCATTTAACTGTATAGAATACAAAAATAAATAAAGATGCAACTACAAGTTAAAATACAGTGCATACACGAACACTCAATGGCAATGCATATTTACTAGTTAAGGAAGATCAGTCAGTATGACTCCACGCATAAAAACTCGGAAACCGGAAAACATAGTGGACAAAAACAAATAAATATTCAGGCAGCTCAAAATCCGTATGATCAGGAGTACATAACTGTGCATAAGTTAGGCAGTCCAACCTTTAAAACCTAGGCAGTCCACCCTTTAAAACCTAGGCAGTGCAAATGGCAGAACTTGTGCAGTACATCAAAATCTAGGAACTCGAAAGCCCAAAACGTAGTGAAAAAAAACTTAACAGGGCAGTACATTAACTGTATGATCGACAGTGCAAAACTTATCTAAACACACATTCTGCCCTTACCGGCTACGGCAGTGCTTATTCCAACCTAGAAGCAGTTAATACAAAACTGCGCACAAATTAGGCAGTGCACCTTTAACACCTAGGCAGTGCAAATGGCAGAACTTGTGGAGTGCATCAAAACCTGAGAACTCGAAAGCCGAAAAAACAGTGAAAAAAAATTAACAAGGCAGTACATAAACTGTATGACCGGCAGTGCAAAACTTTTCAAAACACACGTTTTGACATTAGCGGATATGGCAGTGCTTACGCCAACCTAGAAACAGTTAACACAAAACTGCGCATAAACTAGGCAGTGCACACTTTAAAACCTAGGCTGTGCAAATGGCAGAACTAAACTAAATAGAACTTAGGTAGTGCACCCGTACAACTTAGGTAGTGCACCGACCAAGAGAATAGAATGTCACTTCCCCAACACTAAAGTAAATAGGACTTACATCAAATACAAACTGTGTGCAAGCAAAGAGAAGAAAAAATATATTGGTCAATAAGAAAGCAGTGCACGAATTACAACTTAGGTAGTACACTCCGTACAACTTAGATACAGCTGGTGCAATGCATCAATGATATCTAATAAGGCAGTTAGTCAAATATAATTACGGCAGATCACTCACGATCACCCGAGGTGTGAAAATTAAGTAGACCCAAGGCAGTGCATTGGTTCTAATCAAGGAAGAGCGACCAAAACTACCATCCCACACACGATTTAGTGTTCCCTCTAGTATCCAACCCACAGAAAGGTAGTCCCAAGAAACAAAACCCTCGGAAAACAGACTCATTCTAGTACTGTCATCACCGTCGACCAGGAGCAAACCGCCCAATGCCGGCAACCATGAAAACAACCACCTTACCACACCCCCAACACCTACAGCACACACCACGCTCCGCCAACAGCAACCACCACAGATCACCTCGCCCCCGCCGACCCATCACAACGGAATCTAGTCCAACCCTTCAAATCCATCCCACCACCGCCCGCACCAAACAATCCTCAGACGATAGCAAGTTCGTCCTTAGCAACCTGCACCGATTTGGAACGGAACTCCCCGGCGATCTGGATAGAGAGGATACATTCACAAAAAAGGTAAACGGCGGAAGGCGAGAGCGCGGCGGAAGGCCCCTTCTTCCTCTAATTCAAGAAACAAGTAAGCGTAGGAACCTACAACAAGAGGTACGTCGAATTCATATCAATCAAAATCATATAATTCTGGTTTAACACTAGATTCTTCACAAATCTGTAACAGAAAGTAAAATTTATAGTACATACTATCTAACTCCACTTTTAATTCATTCATTTCAGTTCCTTATCGCCATACAAAGCATATGTGACTAACAGGTTAGATGTTACATATGTTCAGTTGTTTTTCGTAAGTAAATATTGAGAAAAATAGGGAAATAGAATTCGTATAAGGATAGACAAATATATTAAAACATCGAATCAGTGAAAATAATTACTAAGGATTAGAAGATTTCATAATGAATTACTAATTTTCTGCCACACTTATTAAGAATTGTCTTATGCTAAAAATATTATTTAATTATTAGGTGAAATGGAGGACAACAGAAGTCCTAATCCTGGGAAGGTATAGAGAAATATACAACATACCTTGTAGTCATCACTTACATAAATATAGAAATAGCATTTATTTAATACAACTTCTTTTCAGAGCATACTTGATAATACGGATGCTGATGAAAAAAAGTCATTGCTGGCCCAAGGTAATGCTGTAAAACAAAGTAAAAGTACATATTATTAGTGTTTCTTATTCATATAGTAACGAAAAATATTGCCCCAAAATAGATAACCAGGACAGTAGTCAGGTACACACCAGCCAGCTATCAATAACACCATCACAAAGTGTCTACTTCACAGAAACACCCACAAAGGAATGGCAAGTGGAAGATCAACTAGTAGAAGAGGAAGAGAAGAAAAAGAAAAAGAAAGCAGTAAAAAAAGGAAATTGAACCTGGATAAAGTGAAGAAGAAACTACCTCTTACATCAACCTCTAGAGAAAGTGCGGACGATGAAAAAATGAACAAAACATACCCCAGGATGACCCAATCCCACCGAGTGTTCAGCTTCCAGACAGTAGTACCACAGTAGATTTACAGTCCAGTACAAGAAGATTGAAGAAGAGGAAAGCAATAGTACCAGAAGAGCAAGATAATCCTCAGGTAAAGAAGAAGAGAGCATCTAGAATATCAAAGGAAGAAAAAGGACATCTGAAAGAGCAAGAGAACAACACAGATGATGATGAGAGCAGTGATGATGATGATGATGAAGACTATAACATTCTTCCAGAAGGAACACAACCTGAAATAGAAGATGATGATGCTGCAGGGGATACAGAAGAAAATGAAAGAGAATTCGATAATCAGGTTAGTAAAGATTTACATAAATAAATTAACCATATGATATTCATTTTGGAAAATCCATAGCATGAACTGATAGCATAAAATCTTACATGCAGCAAGCTGGGAGAAAACGCAAACGCAAGGATCAGAGCAAGGATATGATTCAAGAAACCTTGACAATAGGTGACAAAAAGCTACGCAAGGACATAGGAACAAACTATACAGTAAGGTGTTAACTCAAAGAGCTCAACAAATTGCTTACAGTGGTCCTTAGCGAAGATCAAAAAACCGAGCTATCAAATGATGGGTGGGATTCCTGTTTAATTACAGAGTAACATCAAACCTATCACGGCCAATGATCTTGTGGTTATACGAGAAAATTGATAGAGTTACAATGGTAATGGAACTTGGAGCGGGCATGGACATTGAAATAACACCAGAAGTTGTGAAATCAGTGTTCGGCTTCCCTGACGGACCTGACGCAGCTCCATTATCATCAGTGGATGGTAACATAGAAGCTCTAAAATGGCTAAGGAAAGAACTTGGAATAACAGCGACAAAACAAGTTCGACTTAATGATTTGTATAAGCAAATAAAGAAAGGTGGCGCAAGTCCTTTCACAATGCAATGCATATTTCTAGTAATTTTCTAGAGTATTGTCTGCCCCACTCGACACGCAAGGATAGGCCGAGAGGCTGGAATGATACACAATGTAGACTACAAGAAGCTTCAAAAAATGGATATCTGCCGCATAGTAGTGGATGAACTGAAGAGAGGAGTTCAGAATTTTTTTGCAGAAAAGAAAAACAGAAAAAAGAAAAAGGGTAAGGGTCCTGTTAAAAAAACAAATACCAAAGGAGCCGAGGGATGCGCAATTATGCCTTTAATAGTCTATCTGGACACTAAAAGGTGTGAGAATTCAATCAACACGGTTGAAAGACCACGGCTGAATGTTCTTGACAATGAATTATTGTCATCCATTGTGAAGAAGGACAGACAGAAACATAACATTGAGGAATTCGGAGCATTGAAACATGTAAGTACACATACTTAATATGGATCTTTGTATTTCCTTATTGCATATCTGATTTAATTCTGTAACATAATAAGATTGAGCATAAAAATATCTAAATTGTCCTCTCCACATGAAACAGGTTAAGACTAATTCCTAGCTGCAGCACTACAACAAAGGTTTTCATACAAAGAAAAACAGTTCCTCAAATACGGTGGTGGATAATGACCATGAGAACCGGAAGGACAAGTATGCAATAGTTCTTGTTGGAGACAACTCAAACATTCCAACTGAAGAACCTTCTGTCCAGCCAAATCCAATCGGAGGTATCATGACAGATGTTGAGAAGATGCAGCAAGCAATGGATCTCCTGAGACAGATTGTAGACAACCCTGAAAACATATGTCCAAATTTAGAAACTAACAACGAACTAGGCCTCATCAGTAACTATAGACAAGATGTCAAGACAGCAGGACTTGAGATTCTAGACTCAATGGATCAGCTTAAGTTATACATGGAGTCGGCGAAAGATATAGCAGTTAGATTAACAGCAAAAAGAGGACCTGTCAGAATGGAAGATCCTGCATCATGTTCATTGCTGCAGAATAAAACTGAGAAAAACAACTCTGGCAGTGTTGAAACATCTAAAAAAACAGAAGACACAACGATCGAAGCTACAAAGGTAATTTATATACCTATTGCAAGTTATTGCACGATATAATAATAATGATTGCTCCTAGTTTAACTGTGCTATATTTTTATTTCTAAATGGATTGGACAATCAAGCAGATGATACGAATAATGAAACTGCATCAGAAGGACAAGAGCATGCAACATCGACAATAACAAAAGACAAATCTGTAAAGGTAGACGCTCATTTAGTAGAAAGGGGTCCATTTGCTATAATATAAAGCAAAAAGAAAAATCTCATGATGGTTATAACATTCATAACAATTCAACAAAGAACTAATATAAACTTCTGATTGTAGGAGGACGCAGGAGGAGATACAAACAACCAAACCCCCTCTAACGAAGCAGCAACAGTAGAAACAAGCATACGCTCATCTGACATAGCGAACAGGCAGGAACAGGATAAACAAGAGCAACATCAGACAGAAGATAAAGAAAAACAGAATATCAAAGTTAAAGACAGTGAAGTTGGACACAAAGCAGAAGATTTACTGCCAGTCAGTACCAATCTGACAGCAGAACGTCTCTATGAAAATTAATTTGTTGAACAATTTGATTCATTTGTAAACATACCATGTTTCTACTGGTGTAAATAAATTAAAGATACACTTGCAAAATAGAGAGCTTGCTAAACATATCAAAAAATCTGGCTGTAATGACCATGAAGAGATTTGTATAAACGAATATGGTTACAAGTACTAGCCAGTCTACCATTTGCACTTGTCATACACGATAGTTGAACCAGTAAACTGCCTCAACTACTGTAAATGAACTATCATCGAACTACCATTCTAATGCACTGCCTAACATCAGTCATTGCACTGATTTTTCTGCACTTCATTTTTTCACACACTAACATTTTTTTCTTTCCATAGATACAGATAGTGGAGACCAAGCAAACAAGGACAGCAGGCAAATACAATCAGAATGGACAAAATTGTATAACCTGATATGCAAGTTCACAGACAAAAAACTGTCAAAAGAAGATACAACTATATTAAAGTGAGATGGTTTTAAAATTATCATCTTGCACTTTGCATATTTTTTCAGAACCATACTGTGTTATAATAAAAATTACTCCACTCTACAGATGTCGGTATATCTTGAAGCACGAGAAAAATCATATGAAGGTGCCACTGTATTACATATCAAGTGCTTTCAGAAACGAAGGACTGCTAGACGACGTAGACGGTGAATTTGTGTTAACCTATCTTGAATAACAACTTAGGATAATCAAGTCGAAGAAGAAAATTATTCATTACAGAGCAACTGTAAGTACTATAGAAAAAGCAACTATAAATAATAAACAAAGGTTTTATATATTAACATCAAACAAACTAACAGTTGTTTTGCACCAAGAACTTATTAACATTAGAGCAGTGAAAGACGATGAAAGAAGTATGCGTTGGGTAGAGGACTTGTTTAAACCAGATGCACCAGACCGTCTAGACAAATATGAACTAGTAAGTAGAACAATAATGTGCATTATAGTATTTTTTTTGACAACTTGAAGAACACCATACTGCGAAAATACAAGCTTGTATATTAATTTTTCAAACAAAAAAGAATGTTAACAAATTTTAAATAATTGCTCATGCAGATAATGTTTCCTTTTCTCGAGCAACCTCCTAAGGGAACTTCAGGTTCAGTAGGTCACTGGTTCAAATTGACAGTAGATATTTTGGAGAAGAAATTCATAATTTATGATTCGTTGAGAGAGCTAGGGGATATTGATCTTGAAAAAGTATCCTCAAAAATTGATCAGGAAAATAAAGACATTGTGGAGTGAAGATTTTGGAACAATAGAAACAAAATTCCAAACGCTGGATGATTTTGAGGTAGTATATGAACACATGCCTCTACAAGATAACGGGTAAATGTTCATACATAACATAAAATATAGTATTGCATTGAACTACTTATCTTTGTCAACTTTTAACCATGTGACAAACGTTATGCAGATGTGACTGTGGGTTCTTCATGCTCTATATGATCGAGAACTGCACCAGAGATCATGTTATGGAATTCACAAAAAATGATATTCCGGGTTACAAGGAAATGCTTCTCATGAGGATGCTGACATTAGACATCTTCAATGTAAACATCGAAACATTAAATGATAGAATATTAGGTATTCTTTTACACAGTTTTTTTTACTAGTATTGTTCATACTATAGTATGTTGTTTCATAACTTTGTTACTATCAAGTGCAACACAAGTATTTACAAATTTGCTGCATCTACAGGCCATTCCGAATATCAAGAGCTATTCACAAGAAGAGATTTCTAGGATTTGAATAGAGATATATTGCTAGGAATTCAAGAGAAAGAAAACAAGATGTCAAACAAATCAACGATACAACTGAAAGAAACTAAGGAGAAAGAGATCTTCAGAGAAAGATATAGAAGAAATCCAAAAAGGTGCAAGGTTTCCACGGAAGAACAGAAAAATCGAAATCCAGAAGAAAGACTTGTTTTCATTCCAGCAGAATTTAAAGAAATAGAAAATGCAAGGAAAGTACGGCAAAAACTAATCGAATATGCATCAAAACCAGATTACGGAGAGTAAGTGTAAAGCTTAACTTGATACAGCTAGATCTCTTTTAATTACCCTAGATATTTTTTGACCTAATCTAAACTAACACCCCTGTAATACTAATCCTGTTTTTTGTAATACAACAGGAGCGTATTTATCAATACAACTAGATCCAATGAATCAAGAGATTTTAATCTGACATATACTGCACGTGAACTAGTAGACAGTTGCAAAGAGAATGGATGGATAGACAATGAAATTTTAGATGCCGTCATCCACACATGGAGAAGTAATGATGAGTTCAAATATCTTTTCCAGGAAGGTAAAAGGGTAATCCTACCCACACAGGTAACATCAGTATTAGATTTTGTGGAAAAAAATAAAAATTTCAAACATGAAGATATTGCACGCACAATTGATTACCTCATAGGAACAGACGACCTTACCAAAGCAGGCACGGTGAGTTATTTTATAATAAGCATAAATTTCTATATTCACTAAGACACCTCATCAAACTAAAAATTACAACATATTTAAAACTTACTTGAGTATTATATCTACTTCCATACACAGATACTACTACTAGTTCATTGCAAGAAACATTTTTCAGTTTATGTCTTAAATGGGTCTGCTCGGAATCCGAAGGTTGAGATCATAGACTCCTTCACATACAATAACAGTACAGAGATGCAAGATTACCACAGTAACATAGGACAAACTATGGTAAGACTCCTACCAAAATGTAGACATTACTAGAAAACTTTTACTAGAGTAAGAGTGTTATTTCTATAAAAAACATATCAGAACTCACAAGCCTTTTTATCTAACAATGTCACTATAATGTTTTAATATACAGCTAAGCAGGTTCGAACAAGTGCTAGAGTGCATTTATAAAGATGACACATTGCCAAGATGGAGTGCATCATTCAAAAGTGCACGCTACGTCAGAACTAAAAAACAAGATGAAGACGCATGTGGACTGTGAACATTATATTACCTGCAGAGATACAATGGCGAAATTGTAGAAAAAGGAAAGTCGTCAAGTGTAAGTAGTAATTAGATAGAAATTTTTCAAAAATGTTGATTACATATACTTGAAAACTAACAAGACTTTACAATACTTATCAAGACACAAGCTCCAGTATTAGAGATGAACAACTGTACACAATGTTGTTCCACAGATCTAACCAAGCACTGAAGAACCTACCAGCAAATCTTAGGGAGTTGGGCCCAGACATGGAGATGCCACAGATTGCAATAACATTAAGTGATTAGAAGAAGATTCCGAAACATGTACATTATTTCGTCAAACCTGATTGCATGCACATATTGCATCTAACTAGACAGAAGCAAAGGAAATAACAATATCTGTGGGTGTAAGTACACGCTTGTTAATCTGTAACAGATATCTTGATTTATGATTTTAAGTTGGTAGTGCAATATCTACTTGCAGTGTATCGGCATCTATGGGCCGGTGCATCTGCATACACTCTTGCATAGCTATGTGTAAAAAATATAATTTCATCACAATGAACCAAATAATAACTGGCATCTATGTGAGCAGTGCATATCACAAACACATACAGCGATAAAAACAATTGCATAGGTATGTGTAAAAATTATATTTTCATCACACTGAACCAAGTATAAACTACTTCCACATGACGATAATAATCAACCCAGTATAAACTTCCTCTAAGTAGTCTTTAAACAAACTGCTTACATAGGTATCCTTGCACTACCGTCGACAAATTGCATACATAAGTAAAGAAGGCAGCGCCAAAAATCAGCACAAGGAAGAATATACGTATGTACGAGGCAGTGCACCTAAATTTACATGGGTAGTGAATGCACCACTAAAAACACTCTTCCATCCCTATGTGTGAAAATTATATTTTCAGCGCACTCAATAGAGTATAAACTGCTTCTAGATGATCAATTCGAAAACTGCCTAAATAGATATCGTTGCACTACTATAGAACCATGAGTACATGAGTAAATACGACAATGCAACCAGTCTAGTCAAGGCAGAACAAATAAGCTCTATAGCACACACAGAAAGAACTCCGTAGTGCCCCGTAGCTAGTCAGAGCAGTGCAAATAGAAAATTCACTGACAGACATACACTTGCACGTACGTACTTACTAAATTACATATAAACTTGCTCAATCACATTCATCAAGTGCTCTCCACAAACACAGTTACAAACACTTACAACATGATAGGCCAAATTTAGCTACCATTTAAAACATGGAAGACGCTTCACAAGTTATTTAGATAGTTTCTTATCAAGCTCCTTGACCTCTTTGTGAATATCATCCATGCACTCTGTGCAATTACGACGGCGCTCAAGGATGTCTATTGGGGGGATACCCCCGGGTAGGGTCACGCCGGGGTATAAAGGCCGAGTTAGCCGAGGTTCAGCAAGGCCAAAGCAGATGGTGGCCGGGTCACCCTAAGGCAGGCCGAATCACGGGGTAATCCGGACCTGGGGGCGTTCGCCTAACTAGGCCTCATCCCACCTTAAGCGGTAAGTCGGAAGTGTATGTTTTGCATGTATGCAGGAAAGGGTGTGGCCGGATGAAGCATCATCCGGGTCGCAGCAAGCTTCTCGGAGAAGGAAGGAATCTCGCTGGTCAAATGGAGCCCCGGTACGCACTGCCTGAGCGAAGCGAGCAAGGTCAGGACCACCGGGGCGTGGCCGACAAGCATGACGACGCCCGTGTCAGCTGACGAGGACGCCGCAGTGGCTCACGTAGCTAAAGCATGTGTGACGCAGGGGAAAAAGCACCCCGGTCGGCTTACCACTTTGGGAGGAGGCATATTCTTAGGAATATGCCTCCACGTATGTCCTAGGCTGAAACCGAGCCTCCTCTATAAAAGAGGGGTTGGGGCTTCAGTAGAAGGGGTTGACGGTTTGGTCTCTTGACGATTCTGTTGAGGTCTAGGGTTTCAGGGGTGAACTGTGGGTGAGAGTAAGAGAGCTCCTTCTTCCTCCTCTCGCCAATACAGCTCTAGGAGCACTTGTAACCTTGGGAGAAAATCAATACGAGTTCTTGTGTGGAGAATCACTTCACTATCCCTCCCTGGGTTCCCCTAGCGTGTATTAGTCCCCACCTTTAGCCTATACATGGCATCTGCCGTGACACCACCACGACAGTTGGCGCCCACCGTGGGGCTAGCGGCGCTAGCAGGGGTCAAAATCTGGACGGGAAACTTCATCGCCACCGGGGAGCGCATCTTCTCCGGGCTTGTTCAGCGCTTTGGACCGCGGGACTTCGTCAGCGACAACGCAGGCTGCTTTGGCACGCGCCCTCTCCCACGCAACGGCATCTTCGTCAATCTCGGCGCGCACAAGGTCTACGTTGCGGTGGACGTGTCTAGCATTCATCCGCGCCACGTCGTCGAAGCGGGCGAACCGCCCCTCACTGTGGCTCGCGGGGACCGTATCGCTCGTTCCCCGGACAATGCAGAGGTAATGATGACAGCGCTAGGTGCGGGTGCGAGCAAAGATCCGGCGCTAGATCCGGAGGTGACGCCCAAGGCACCAAGGAAAGGTAGAGGTCCTCCACTAGAGAGGCCGGAAAACGTGCTGAGAGAGGAAATGGATAGCTTGGCAAACCCTGTAGTAGCAGCGGTAGATCCGGCTCGTGCACAGGCCGAGCTAGAAGAAACTAGGCAGAAAATACTAGAGGGCACAAAGAAAATAGCCGCGGCCCAGCAGTCGTTGAACATGACGCTGTGTGAATACGCTAGGGCGAACAAGGTTGATAATGCAAAAGTTAAAGGGAGAAATCTCATGAGCGAGATGAACAGAGAAGGTGATGTTGGAATCGAGGAATCAGAAAACTGTTTTTCCGTGGGGCTGCCGAGGTATAGTACCCCGACCAAGAACCTCAGAGCAGTGGATGCAGCCGCATCCGAGTTAGAGGGACTGACGGGTGAAGCCCGGCAAAGGCAGCAAGATCGGGTTAACGAGCTGGTTCGGATTGCAAATAGGCAAAACGAGGAACTGATCAGAGCAAACCCAGAGAGAGCTGGAGCCTCCAAGATCGTCCATTCGGCGATGGGTAACCCAGAGAAATCCACTGGAGCCGCATCGTCCCCTCATGGTGGTCCAAGGAGAGAGGAGGTGGTAACCTCGGCCAGACGGAACAAACAAATTGTCCCATATGACCCGACACGAGCAGGGAAAGAAAAAGAAGCACAGAAAAATGATGATCGACAGAGTGTGAGCCGAGCCGAAGCCGGCCGAGGTAAGCATGACCAAGGTGATGCCGGTCAAAGGAACGTTGTCAACGGCAATGCCGGGCAGCAAAACTCAGCCGGAGCAAGACAACGGTAGCAGCGGAACATGCCAAGGCAAGAGCACAGTGCCGGCCGAGGTATGCAACAGAAAGGTGCGCCGCAAGAGCAAAACCGGTATAACGACGGTGACTCGGAGATGGCTAATGCGGGATATCCCAGACCGGACTATCATGTGATAGGGTCAAGATTGGGAAGTAGGGATTTGATGCCGGACGATGCAAGGTTGAAACTGCATCGACTATATAGGTCGGAACAGATTGAATGTCAAGGTCCACCGGGTCCAGCATGTTTTGGACCCCGGATCATGAAAGAGCCACCAGTACCGAACTTTCAGCTGCCCAGGGGCACCAAGACCTATGACGGTAGTACCAAGCTAGAGGATTGGCTGATAAACTATGCTACGGCTGTAAAAATTGCCACAGGCAACCTGAGATGGGTTGTACGGTATGTACCCCAGATGTTGGAAGGCCCGGCAAGGGTGTGGTTGAACAATTTGCCACCAGGAAGCATCAACTGCTGGATAGATTTCGAGGAGATGTTCATCAACAATTTTTCAAGTACGTATCAAAGGCCAAATAGGCCACAGACCCTAGCTATGTGCAAGCAAAGACCCAATGAGACAAACCGGGAGTTTTTGACCCGGTGGCGTACTGTGAGAAACTCATGCGAGGGCGTGATAGAATCACAGGCCATAGCATGGTTTGCACAGGGGTGCAGATATGGAAGCGAGCTGTGGATGAAGTTGCAACGGAAAATGCCGGCTACGTTGGCAGAAATGATCCGGATTGCAGATTCGTATGCGTTGGGTGACCCGACCCAACCGAGGCTCGAGTCAAGCGATGACTATTATCAGAGGGATGGATCCGGATCATCCCGGAGGAATGATTACCGAGGAAAAAGGAGAGACGATAGACCGGACCATAGGTACGATTCGCACTAGGTTGCAGCTGTGAATTAAGATCAACCCGGAGCAGGGGGTAGCCAGCGCTAGAAAACTGGAGGTCAATGGACTCCAAGAAACGATGGGAAGAAAACTTGGACACCGGAGCAAAAGAAGCAGTGGCAAGAAAGGAAAGACCGGCCGAGGTATACTTACGAGTCGATGTTGGACCAGCCGTGTAAGTTTCACAGGCCAAATCCGAACAACCCAGCGGGTCATATGACGAGGCAATGCGAGTGGATGCGCAAAATCGAGCAAGGTGGTTCAGGGAATGCTTAGGCACCCCGGAATGATCAGCTTCGACAGGAGTTACCCCGGCAGCAATTGCTCTCCGGAGCGAACACGCAACAGCTAATGTTGCCTCCCCCTCCGCCGAGGTATGATAACAATGAAAGAAGGGATGCAGTGCATCAGGTAGAAAATTAGCATCAGCCGGATCAGAGGCACCCCAAAAATGAGGGGAGAAACGAATACAGGGAGCATCACCAGAGCTACTGTGTATTTACCACAGAGGAAACTGATAGAAAAAGCTTGCAGCGTAGGCATATGGAGGTGAATGCAGTAATGCCGGCAGTGACGAGGTACATGCCTTGGTCCGATCAGGAAATCACCTAGAGCATTAGGGATCATCCCAAGCTCATGCCGAGCCCTGGTTCGTATGCGTTTGTGCTGGATCCTACATTCATTGGACCTAGCATCAACATAAGATTCTCAAAGGTACTGATCGACAACGGCAGTAGCATAAATATCATGTACACGGACACAATGCGCAAGTTGGGTATCTCGGAGAACATGCTCCAGGCCACGAGGACAACTTTCCATGGGGACTTCCGACGTTCGATGGAATGTGCGTCAGTCGGATCAAACTTAGTCTAGTCACTTGTGATCGTGCAGGAAAAAAGAAAAATTCAAGAGGTGGGGGCATTGGCTCAGTCCGCGCAGCAGTATATGCCGGCGCTGAGTAACCTGCGTGGAACTGTCTCTTTCCAGGCCACGAGAGATACCAAAAAGGTTCCCGTTGATGACATGTTCCCAGAGCACACTGTAACAATTGGTGCCGGGCTAAGCGATAAATAGGAAAGCGAGCTCGTCAGCTTCCTCCATGAGAATCGGGACATTTTTGCTTGGTCCACACAGGACTTGCAAGGTGTTTCGAGGGAGTTGGCCGAGCACTCTTTGAATGTGAGACCCGGAGCCAAGCCGGTGAAGCAACCTCTCCGCCGCTTCGCCGAAGATAGGAGGAAAGTCATTGGAGATGACATAGCTCGGTTGCTAGCTGCAGGATTTATCATGGAAGTGCTTTACCCGGATTGGCTGTCTAATCCGGTGCTAGTGGAAAAGAAAAAGGATGATCCGAACGTAGCAGTGGTTTGGGGCATGTGTATCGATTACACGAACCTGAACAAGGCGTGTCCAAAAGACCCATTTCTGCTGCCAAGAATAGATCAAGGTATAGACTCAACTGGTGGATGCGAACTATTGTCATTCATTGATGCTTATTCTGGTTTCCACCAGATACCTCTGAATCCGGATGATCAAATAAAGACTGCATTTATTACCCCGTATGAGGCTTATTGCTATCGCACCATGCCGTTTGGTTTACGAAATGTAGGGGCAACGTACCAGAGATGCATGCAAAAATGTTTGCACAACCAAATAGGTCAAAATGTACAGGTGTACCTGGATGATGTGGTTATCAAGACCAAGGAAAGCAAAACGCTCCTTGACGATATCAGGCAAACGTTTGCGAACCTAAGAAGGTTCCAGATGAGACTTAACCCGGCTGGAAAATTGCTCGGTTTTCTTGTCTCCAGCCGAGGTATCGAGGTTAATCCACCTAAAATCCGGGCCATCGAGCGAATGGAACTGCCGAAGTGTCTTAATGATGTCCAGAAGTTCACAGGTTGCCTGGCCTCGTTAAGTCGGTTTGTATGTCGGTTGGGAGAAAAGGCTTTGCCTCTTTACCAACTCATGAAAAACTCGGATAAGTTCATTTGGACACCGCAGGCTGATGAAGCCTTTGCCCACCTAAAGAAAATATTAGCCACGGCACCAGTGCTAGCCTCACCACTATCAAAGGAGCCAATGTTACTCTATATAGCCGCAACCAACCGAGTTGTAAGTGCAGTGGTAGTGGTGGAACACGATGAGGAAGGTAAGTTGGTGCAAAGGCCGGTATATTACTTGAGCGAAGTGTTGTCCACCTCAAAGCAGAACTACCCACATTATCAAAAAGTGGCGTATGACGTGTACATGGCCGCCAAGAAACTGAAGCACTACTTTGAGGAGCATCCCATCCGGGTCATATGTGAGGCCCCCATATCCGAGATAATGAGTAACAAGGATGCAAGCGGCAGAATTGCAAAATGGGCAATTGAGCTAGCTCCTTATGCTCCGCAATATGACCGGAGAGAAGCCATCAAGTCTCAGGCTGTGGTGGACTTTTTCGTGGACTGGGCCGAGGTGCAGTACGAACCACCCCTTCCTGATCCGAACTATTGGCGGATGCACTTTGACGGATCAATGACCAAAACCGGGCTAGGTGCCGGAGTTGTACTCACGTCGCCAAAGAAGGACCAATTGAGATATGTGCTGCAGATCCACTTCACCGCATCAAACAATGTCGCTGAATATGAAGCACTTGTGCATGGGCTCAAGGTAGCAAAAGAAATTGGTATACGTCGGATCGTATGCTTTGGCGACTCGGATTTGGTGGTGCAGCAAGTGTCCGGAGTATGGGACGCCCTTGATCCAAACATGGCACTATACAGATTTCATGTGCAGAAGATTTCTGGTTACTTTGAGGGATGCGAATTTCATCATGTACCCCGGGTGGAAAATGAGGCTGCCGACATGCTGTCGAAGCTCGGGTCAACCAGACAAGCAATTCCATCGGGTGTAGCATTAGAGCACCTCAAGAAACCATCCATCAGGCCATCCCCGTATCCGAGTCATTCTACGTCCCGGAGGACACGGAATCCGGAGCCGTGCCCATGGACGTCGACACAGGAAGTGGCGCGCGAAACCCGGGGACTTCTTCGCAAAACCCAGGGACTGCTTCGCAAGACCCGAGGATTGCTCAGCATGGTCCGGTTGAAGTTATGCTGGTGGATCAGATGGAGATTGATGAGGACGTGTTCCCCGTGCGGCCAATACCAGCTTGGGCACTGCCTATATTTCAATTCCTGAAAGATGGAAAGTTACCCACTTAGGAGGTGTTGTCCAGGCAAACAAAGAGGAGGGCAAAGTCCTACACGATCATCAATTCCGAATTATACAAAAGAAGCGTGACCAATGTCCTCCAGCGGTGTGTTGACCCGGAAGAAGGGCTTGAAATCATCCGAGATATACATCAGGGGGAATGCGGGCATCACGCCTCATCCCGAGCCTTGGTAGCAAAAGCTTTCCGACACGGATTCTACTGGCCAAATTCCTTAGAGCAAGAAGAAGATCTGGTGAGAAAATGTAATGGTTGCCAGAGGTACGCTACCAAGACACATATGCCAATGTCGGAACTCAAGACCATCCCAATCACTTGGCCATTTGCCGTATGGTGCTTGGATATGGTTTTCCCGTTCAAATCAGCAAGGGGAAATATGACCCACATTCTGGTAATGGTGGACAAGTTAACGAAGTGGATTGAGGTAAAGGCTATAAGAAAATGTGATGGAGCTACGGTCGTAACGTTTCTCAAAGATATCATCTTGAGGTACGGTTATCCACACAGTATCATAACTGATAATGGAACAAATTTTGCGGAAGGAGCATTTGCTCGTTTCTGCCGGGTAAATGGATCCGGCTTGATGTAGCTTCGGTAGCCCACCCCGCATCGAACGGGCAAGTGGAAAGATCCAACGGATTAGTGTTATCCGGGATAAAACCCCGGCTCATTGAGCGACTTCAAAGATCAGCGGGGTGCTGGATAGAAGAACTACCAGAGGTACTTTGGAGTTTAAGAACAACTCCGATTCGATCAACAGGCTATACGCCGTTCTTTCTGGTATATGGGGCAGAAGCTATATTACCAGCCGACATAGAGCATGATTCGCCTAGGGTCACCCAATACACAGAAGCCGAATTGCAAGAAGCCCGGCAAAATGATGTTGATCTGCTGGAAGAAGCGAGAGAACTAGCATTGTCCAGATCCGCCATATATCAGCAAAATCTCCGACGCTATCATAGCCGGAAAGTGTGCCCCCGAGTCTTTCGGGAAGGTGATCTGGTGCTCCGGTTGGTACAACGTACTACTGGAATGCATAAATTATCCCCCCCCCATGGGAAGGGCCGTTCATCGTGAGCAAAGCATTGCACAATGATTCTTACTATCTTATAGATGCAAAGCCACAGGAAAAGAACAAGGCGGACAGGTCCGGAGAGGAATCCAAGCGACCATGGAACATAGCTCTACTTCGGCCTTTCTACACCTAGTTAAGAGGTGAATGTATCCGGGTTATCTCATATGTCGGTATGTATGTCGGCAATGAGCTTATCAATTAAATGTTGGCACCTCGAGCAGTAACTCGGGGACTGCCTTAATAATGTAACTCGGGGACTGCCTTAATAATGTTTGTTATTTTCTGTGCGTCAACTGGAGTAAGTTATTCTACTTAGCTCAGATTAGTAGTGTGTGAGCACCAAAGACCCAAGTCTTCGACTTGCTGCTGTCCAACAAGAATTGGCTTCATGGCAAGCAAGAGAACAAGTTTGGAATTGCGTAACACATGAAAAACGACTAAGGAAAAGAATTTATTCGAGCTGACGTTTTTGTTTCGGACTAGCCCCATGTTTATTTTCAAGTTATTATGCAGTTTTATTTTGGTGTTAAGTCTAAAAGTTTCCTAGTACTGTTAAGACAATTTTTGAAGCTCGGATTCGTAAGTTGTAAAACCGAATCAAGGATAGACACGATCCGAGCCAAAAGATTGAACGAACAAGAAAAAGAAACTCGGGGACTACGCCCAAGTTAATCCGGCTTAAGTACTCAGTAGCAAAATATCACATGTGTTTGGAATACAATTCCACCTAGCATACCGGGGATCTGATGAATTTTCAACTGTTTTTACTTAGGGAGCAGCAGGAGGAAGTTCGGCATCATCATCGCCCTCGTCGATATCCGAGGCAGTGTCCTCCTCGTCTTCACCCGAGTCATCTTCAATGTTCTCAACTTCCTCTTCGCCTGCGGCTTCCAGGAAGCTCGGACCCTCAGTCCATTCATGAATGGGTGCATATTCGATGAGGCTGTGGGCGCAAGCCTGGCGCCGAGCTACCCACTCCGGGTCATCTGTCCATTTGGACCCGGTGCGTAGGCATGTGAGGAGGCTGAGATCTATCTTCTCGTACCACATCAAAATGTGGTGAAGGATGGTATCGGCTGCAGCACGTCCAGCGGATTCTCGCTAGAGGTCGAGCTAGGTCTCGATCTCCGAAAGCCTTTCAGCGAGCTGTGTCACTCTTTCCGGAGCATCATCGGCGGGCCAGAAGGTGTTAAAGACCCAGACTAAAACATCGAGGAGGTCCCTGCCGTAGTTCTTAATAATTTCCATGCGAGACGACAGGCTGACCAACAGGTCCTCCATGTCAAAGGGAACACTCTCACCCTCATGAGCGACCGGAGTACCCCTTTCTTGGCGGAAATTGGCGACATCAGCACTTGCAATGGCAGTAACCTCTGGAAAGTGGCCTGGGAAACAAGGCAAAGGACAAAGTTGAGAAAACAAGGCATATGAAATAACCCGGAGAAATAAGGCGGATAAAGAAAAAGAAGTAACGTGAGGTGTGACTGTGAATCCGGGTCAACTCCTTGATGCAAGCATCACGCCTCTTCTGAAGCTGCTCGAGCTCAGCATTTGCCGACTCAAGTTTGACCTCGGCCTCCTTAAGAAGCTTAAGGTCCTTAGCACTTTGGAGTTTGAGGCGCTCGCGTTCTTCGGTGTAGTCCTGGCCAGCCTTTTTCAGCTTGGTTTAGTGCTGCGCCTTCATCTTAGCCATTTCAGCTTTGAGCTTGGCTATCTCGTCGTCTTTGGTCTAGAGGAGGGCAAGCTCATCATCTTTCTTCTTCGGCTCGGCTTGGTGCTGTCCTGCTTGTTCGAGAAAATGCAGCATCATGTCAGGCACATGCACGCTTTCTTCAAGCAATGCTGAAACCGTGTGTTGGCCCGGCAGAGCCGAGGTATGAATGTTTGCCGAGCCAAGGAGGTAAGATGATGAAAAGCATAGTAAAAACAGACAAGAAGGACATACCCATGATCTGCTCCAAGTTCTTCCGCATTATTTTGTTTTCAGCTTCCACCCTAGCTGCGGAAATCGAACAATCCGATCAATTCGGCAAAGGAAGTGGAAGGGAAATGAAGGAGTGTTAAAGAAAGAAATTTACCCCTTTTCTCGTACTCTGCGATGAGTGCAGCCTGTTTCGTGCGAAGATTTTTGTGCGTATCCAACAAGCGCTGGAATTCAGCACTTCGGCGGTTGGTGGTCACCTAAAAGATACACAGAAACTTAGTCAGCCTTGTGCATGTTCGAAGTGTACAAAATCCGGACAAAGTGGAACTTAACCCGGCTCTAGGTGTGTGCATGTTTGAAGTGTACAAAATCCGGGTCAAGTGGAACTTAACCCGGCTCTAGGTGTGTGCATGTTCGAAGTGTACTAAAACCCAGGCCAAGTGGAACTTAACCCGGCTCTAGGTGTGTGCATGTTCGAAGTGTACTAAAATCCGGGCCAAGTGGAACTTAACCCGGCTCTAGGTGTGTGCATGTTCGAAGTGTACTAAAATCCGGGCCAAGTGGAACTTAACCCGGCTCTAGGTGTGTGCATATTCGAAGTATACTAAAATCCGGGCCAAGTGGAACTTAACCCGGCTTTCGGTGTGTGCATATTCAAAGTTATTATGGAGCTACGTTAGATCTATAAAAGAGCATCCGGCCGAGTAACAAGTTACTCCCCCGGAGGCTTGGGGACTAATGGTTATTATCTACAATTTGCAAAGAAGAAACGACATACGTCCATCATTCGTCCAGCGAGGTTGATGGCCTTGGCGGCGGTATTCACCTGATCAGATTCACGGACTACCTCGGCCTTGTTCCAGTTCATGACAAACTCCATCAGGCTCGGGGGGTACCGTTCACCTGTGGGCATATGAGGCGTCACCAAACCCTTAGCATGTGCTTCCTTCCTCTCCACCAAGGCAAGGGCGGGGCTGGTGTGCAGAACCAACTACTGAGCTTCGGTTGGCTCGGCAGGCGCGTCCTTTTCCGCTGATGTCTTCTTGGGGAGCATGGACTCAAGGGTGCATTGCCCAGGCTCGGCAGCACTGGGCTTGGCAGCGTCCTGAATCTTCTTGCCCTTGGCTTGCTAAGAAGAAGAAGCCATAGAAGCGGTTTTTCCCTGCCGAGGTTGAGATGACTCGGAAGATGTAGAGG
Organism: Avena eriantha; assembly: GCA_910589775.1. Classification (NCBI taxonomy): domain Eukaryota; kingdom Viridiplantae; phylum Streptophyta; class Magnoliopsida; order Poales; family Poaceae; genus Avena; species Avena eriantha. The sequence goes on from OU342741.1 coordinate 261,937,337, forward strand.
AACCGGGCGCTGGTACCCTCGCGGCTGGGCTTGGTGCCGGCACTGAAGTTTTCGCTGCCGGAGTTGTTGTTGCTGCCGAGATTGGAGTTGGTGCTGGTCTGGCTGCTGGTTTGGCTGCTGGTACTGGAACGGATGCTGAAGTCGAGGTAGCCTTAGTGGCTGCTGGTTGTGGCGTTGTCGAGGTAGTGGGTGCCATTGCTCCGGATGAGCCGGTTCCCCCCGCTCCAGGATGACCTGGAGCGGCCGCAGAGCTCTCGGGAATAGGGCTCAGCGGACATGACTCGTTGTCACGACGGGGTGAAGGGCTAGGCCGGAGAGGCGAGGAGATACTGGATCCACTTTGAGGTACCTCCACCGGAGCCCTATGAAATCAGGTAACGTCAGAAGAAAAATTACGACGAAGTAAGGAAGAACGAGTTACAGAAAAAAGAAGGACATACGCATCCGAGGTTTCGGCTGCTCTGGGATTCCGAGCCCTTCGTGCGGGGGCCTTCTTTTGCCTTTTAATGGGCTGTGAAGGTCCGGAGGAAGAGCTTGAGGAAGCCCCGCACTTTTTCTTTGACGCCACCGGAACTGGCTCGTCCGTAGCGAGGGGAGGATCCTCGTGGATATGACCACCGGGGTGAGCTGATGGCGGAAAAGCAAAAGAAAGGGGACAGCCTCGAAGGGTTCAATTATCTCGATATCCGAGTAATCTTCATCATCGGCCCAATCTCTAGCAGAAGAGAAGATACCCGTGGGTCGTTTCGTGGCGTCGGTCATGGGGAGAAACATCTCTTGGTCCAGCTCCTCCTCGTCCGAAGTCGCACGGTCCGGTGCCCACTTAAGGGTCGGATCGGTGCCGTCCTCGAGAGTCTGCTGAAGGAATAGCTAGGGAAAAGAGTAAACAAACGAGTCAAAAATGCAACAATAACGGACACGTGATTAGTCTGGGGTAAGTTTGCAGCATGAAACTTACCGCGGGAGGAAGCCGGTCACGGCAGAAATGCTCAATCCCCCAAGTCCAGTCAGAGGAGAAGTCCTTGTGAGTGGTGAAGAGAGCCTTAACCCGGAGAAAGATCTCCGTGTTGTTCAGTTCAAAAGATGAAGTCCGGTTGGGATCGCGACAATAACTCATATGGCACACCTTGTGGGTGCGCTTCTGGAGAGGGGAGATTCGGTTGGGCACGAAAGTGATCATTGCATCCTCGTTGTGCAACCTAAGCTACTTCAGCTCCACGAACCTTTTGTTCACTTGGTTGGCCAGGGCCGTAGGTTTCCTCGGAACGGCATCCCACAGATCTGTGTTCGGCGGACCCGGTGTATAGGGAAGCAACCGGATCAAATCTTCGGTGCCCGTGTTCCGGACGTAAAAGAACGTCTAGGCCCAACCTTTGCAGGATTCTAGTCCTGTGACCCAGGGAAAACAGAGAACCTCCGGGGTGAGATGGAGGCCGCTCCGAACTGAGTAAGCCGCTTGTCCTCCGGATCAGTGTGGATGTCGGGAATAACGTTGCGGCGAAGGGCCAAAAACTAGATCCACAGCTCCTTCGTGGGCCATAATCTGGCGTAGCCTTCGATCGTAGAAGCGAAGGCAGAGAGAGAAGTAATGGCATTGGCTGGAAGATGGTGTGGCTGGAGATGGTAGGTACTGAGCCAATCGTGGAAGAAATCGCTCACCGGGAGTCCAAAGCCCCGTTGAAAGTGAGACACGAACACAACGAACTCCCCGGGATTAGGTGAAGGAGCTAGCTCGGCGGAGGCGAGGCGAGCGGCGATGCCGGCGGGGATGCGTCTGGTCTGGTAGAGCCAGTCCAGATCGTCCTGGCAGACCTAGGAGCCGGCCGATGCGCCACGGTCCGCAGCAGCGGCGTCCTCCTCCATCTCTTGCTCAGCAATGGCGAGTTCTTCTTCCGCCATCTGCTCCTCGAAGCTCTCGCTGGCGCTAGAGGCGGCGGGGGACAGTGGCTTGGATTGACGAGAACCCGTAGAGGGAGATTTGCGTCGCAGTGACGGTGACGCAGAGGCGCAATGGAGAAGTGCGGCGGCGACGCTGCTTTTTGGCAGTACTGGCGGCAGCGCGGTCGCGAGGAAGACGAAGAGGAATAGCAGCGGGCAGAGGGGTGCGGAGGCGGAAAAATCCTAAGGGACGCACCCCTCCGCTATTTAACCACTCCCATCAGGGGTGAGTGGGATCGCACCTCGTAGACCAGCCACACGCTGTGGCCGTGTATTACCCGTTCGGACCAATCAGTAAGGAGCCACACGGAAGGCCACAGGGCGAAGAGAGTCCTGTGACGTGACGCACTCATGCGGTAAACGAGGAGGCAGGCGTGACGTGACCCGCGCGAAGTGATAACTGACAATTACTGCGGCGGTTACTGTACCGTCCCTTAAAATAAGACAACATAATGATTACCCTTCACATGGGATAGCGTACGAGAGAAGGAAGCAAGACCCGGATGGAACTGTGGTAACCCCGCCGGCATGTGGAAACTTAAAATGTGCGAAGGGAACGTAAATCCAAGCAGTCCGGAGTACAGAGGTAACTCAGCGACAATGACCGGGGCACGAAATTGAACCTAGTATGGCCTCAGCGGCCAAGGCAGCTAAGACCGTACCAGCTTCGGGGACTAATGTTGGGGGGATACCCCCGTGTAGGGTCACACCAGGGTATAAAGGCCGAGTTAGCCGAGGTTCGGCAAGGCCAAACCAGATGCTGGCCGGGTCACCTCAAGGCAGACCGAATCACGGGGTAATCCAGACCTGGGGGCGTTCGCCTAACTAGGCCTCATCCAACTTAAGCGGTAAGTCGGAAGTGTATGTTTTACATGTATGCAGGAAAGGATGTGGCCGGATGAACCATCATCCGGGTCGCAGCAAGCTTCTAGGAGAAGGAAGGAATCTCACTGGTCAAAAGGAGCCCCGGTACGCACTGCCTGAGCGAAGCGAGCAAGGACAGGACCACCGGTGCGTGGCCGACAAGCATGACGACGCCCGTGTTAGCTGACGAGGATGCCGCAGTGGCTCACGTAGCTAAAGCATGTGTGACGCGGGGGAAAAAGCACCCCGGTCAGCTTACCACTTTGGGAGGAGGCATATTCTTAGGAATATGCCTCCACGTATGCCCTAGGCTGAAACCGAGCATCCTCTATAAAAGGGGAGCTGGGGCTTCAGTAGAAGGGGTTGGCGGTTTGGTCTCTTTACGATTCTGTTGAGGTCTAGGGTTTCAGGGGTGAACTATGGGTGAGAGTAAGAGAGCTCCTTCTTCCTCCTCTCGCCAATACAGCTCTAGGAGCACTTGTAACCTTGGGAGAAAATCAATACGAGTTCTTGTGTGGAGAATCACTTCACTATCCCTCCCTGTGTTCCCCTAGCGTGTATTAGTCCCCACCTTTAGCCTATACATGGCATCTGCCGTGACACCACCACGACAATGTCCTTCAGAGATTGCATTGCATGTAGCCTGTCAAGACGTGCATTTTTTGTTGTTTCAATGTCTTCAAAATGATTGACTATCATGTCGGCCAATTGGTCATCAAGCTTCTGTCTATCAGCTAGTAGCTGAGCCATATCCATCGTCAGAGTATCCCGCTCTAAGTCCCCGGCTGCAGCGCCAACTTTATACTTGTTCAGCTCCACCTTCATCATAGCAGCATCTTCGACAACGTGCTACATTCCGACGATCTCGTGTCAAAGACGGTCACACTCTACAGTAATAGTCATATTTTCTACCTCCTTCTCGGAGAGCATGACACACAATTCTGATACCTTAGCATTCTCAGGAGCAAGTTCATTACGAAGCCTCTGATATTCTGCATCAACATGATTACTGCCATCCGAAACTCCTATAACTAATGGCAATGAATCCTAATATTTTCACAGAAAACAACAACAAGATTTACTATAAATAGAACTGATCGTACTAAAAAATAGCCAACATACAAATACACGCACATTGATTAGCCCGCTCGGATGCACCACAGGAATAGACGGTGACGGAGTAGATGCCAAATGCGAGCAACCATGAACACTAGAGGAGTAAGCCCTATATGTAAGTTCCAAACGTCAATGACACAACAAGAGTTTCAAAAACCTAATCCAAAAACTTAGAAATGAATACAAGAAAAGATAAAAAAGGAAAACTAACCCGGACTCCTTGATCTTGTGACTGTTGCATCGAGAGGACGACGAACCTTCGGCAAAGGAATCCACCATGGTGGGCAGCAGGGCAGCCACCTCCGAGCCCCGTCTCCTCCGCTCAGCAGCTTCCAAACGTTTCGTAACAGCTCTCTGCTGCTTTCTATACATAGGCTTCCTCATTGGATCCATGGCAGAAAGAACTGAAAATAAAACTGGAAGAAGAACCGTCTAGAGGAAAACAAACCGTCTAATAGAAGAGGTACTGGGACTGGAATGCGAAATGTTAAGCATCGACGTCTGAATTTATAATTTACTTATACACATTGAACAGTCGTCTCACCTACCAACAATAAAACACACCCCACACATCATCCAAGACCAAAGATTGACCAAAACTATAATACTATGCCTAATGTAAACGCAATTAACAATTCAGCGAATGAAACAACACACGCGGATCGAAACTTAAGTTTACCGAGGTTGCGAACAACAATACACATGAATCTGCAGTAAAAATAGAGCAGTAATCGAAACTTAAGTAATACAATACTAGGGCACTTCAACAAGCTAATAATATGGCAGTGCATAGAGATAAACTGTGCAGTACTCCATGTAAAAATTTCGTAAAAAGTATAATACTTTGAGTAAAATGAACTATAAAATTTCAATCACCCACAAATAAGAAAACATAATATTCACTGCCGAAAGTGTCAACTATGAACTGCCTGGATGTACAAGTTCAGATTTGTTGTTAGTCTGTCAGACTTTCAATTTTGTTGCATAGGGACAGAGGGATTGTCAGTCTCAGATGGTAAACGATAGGATACCTCAGACAGTGGCCGGGGGAACAGCACGTCAAAGCATTAGGACATAACCGTTTTAGTTGCTTGATTTATAAATGCAGGGAAACCGAAGGGACCCCGTTCAGTTTTCTCCACTACTCTCCCACTACGCACGTCCAGAGCACTTCCCGAGGACAGTTCCCGAGAATAGTTCCTCAGAGCAGAGCAGTTTCTCAAAAAAGTTCGTACCCTCCCGATCGAGTTTTCTCCTATAATTCCGTATCCCTTTCCTTGTATTTATTGATTTGAGTTCTAATCCTTATTTCTTTCTTCATTTCAAGAAGATTTGTTATTTTATTTTAATCTCCATTCCATTGTCTTAGTACAAATCGACGGTGAGTTTTGCATCACACTTCCAATTATTTTTTTAGTTTCCTCGTAATTCTTTATGTGTTCTTCCTATCATATTATCCCCGTAATACCATGGTGTAATTTATGCCTAATAAATGATCTGTTTGACACTTTCTAGATTAGGAGTTAATACACAGTTCACTCCTTAAATGGATTATTAATTTTATCAGATCTTTCTTGGAATGGACTGTACAGTGTGCGGTCAATCTGTCAACAATTGTGGTAGGGCACAGAGGAGAGCAACCAGCTTGCAGGTTAACATTGTTCAAGGTTTTCCCATTGATGGTGTGGTAAGTTTTTACATATGTAGGATAATTTTTTCGAAGGTTTTATTCAAAAAGTTCGAAATTTTCATTTTATGTAATGTTTATTTTACTGTCTTGTAGTCACATGAACTGAACCATGTTGTTTACCTTCAGGTAGTGCCATGCTCATTTAGGGAAAGAATGAATGATTTCACTCCAAATAATTAGATGGTTGCAAACAGTGAAGCATTAAGGAATTTTGATTTGTCCCTAAAAAGTCAAATGTTAGGACAATAATTTGTGGTCCATACTAGAAGTCCCTAATGAGGGTTTATGATATAGCACTTGGAGATGTAGTGCATTTTGAATATTATGACGACCAACTTGATGATGTTGGTTTGAACTTGACCAACTTATTTCATGTCACTGTTTACTCTAATGGTGAAGAGAAAAAGATTCATGAAGCAACTGGTGTTTCCCTTATTTACTGTAAATAATTTGCACATATAGTTTTTCCTTGCCGTACTACTATTTCATCATAATAACATTCTTTAATACTCAACATGTATTTCCACTCATTCATCAGAGGTGGGAGATGTGCCTACATCCATCAGAAGCATTCTACACATGACCATCTTCTCAGACATAAATGCACTAACTGAGCAGCAAATGGCTTCAATCCTTTTTGGCATTTTCAAAGATCTTCATGTCACAAAACATCAGTTTTTTGAAAGTAAAGATGAAAAGCATTTCTGGGTACACATGATGAATATCGATAACCATGACCATAATGCACTGGTTAGTTTCCACATATTTAATAATATTTTATGTTCAGATTAAACATATAATTTAGTGAACTTGTTAATTTAGAATGCTTGTTAAAATACTGAATTTTTTCTTTATTGCAGTTCATGCCAATTGAGGTTGTAGATGGTTTCAGGTACCCAACTCAGGGCATAGCACATCTGTAGAGACATGGACATGATCTTGAAGGAGAAGAAGAGAATTATATTGCATGTGCATATACTGTACAAAGGGACAATGGACGTGTCAGCTTCACTACAGGATGGTCTGACTTCACATTTGCTGTTGATGTTGGATGGGCATCACTACTTCACATGCCATCCACTACCCAAGATACAAGGAATGCACTTCGGCCCTGTGCTACCAGCAAGCCACTCGAAATCCAACTGTAAGAAGTGGACTGCCCAGCAAAGCGCAGATGCTCAGCAGTGCATGCCGTGCACTGCTGAACATACAAACGGTGAACTGCCTCCCTGTCCTACAAGCAAGCCACTCGAACTCCTCCTGTAAGCACTACATTGCCTCCTGATGCGCAGCACTACATGCCACGCACTGCTCGGGATACAGGCTATGCACTGCCTCTAGGTCCTACCAGCAAGCCACTCGAACTTCTAGTCAAAGCAGTGCACGGACTAGCACAGAGCAGATGCTCAGCAGGGCACTCCATGAACTTCATAGTCTACAACCGTTGCACTACCTCACTTTGGTACCAACTAGCCACTCGATCTACTCCGGTAAGCAGTGCATGGCCTCCTGTAAGCAGTGCACGACTCATTACTACGCAGATGCCCATCACTACACGCCATGCATTGCCCAAGATACAAGGAATGCACTACGGCCCTGTGCTACCAGCAAGCCACTCGAAATCCTACTGTAAGCAGTGCACTACCCAGCAAAGCACAAATGCTCAGAAGTGCACGCCCTGCACTACTGAACAGACAAATGATGAACTGCCTCCATGTCCTACAAGGAAGCCACTCGAACTCCTGCTATAAGCACTGCATTGCCTCCTGATGCGCAGCACTGCACGCCACGCACTGCTCGGGATAGAGGCTATGCACTGCCTCTATGTCCTACCAGCAAGGCACTTGAACTTCTAGTCTAAACAGTGCACGGACTAGCACAAAGCAGATGCTGAGCAGGGCACTCCATGAACTGCTCAGTCTACAACCGTTGCACTGCCTCATTGTGCTACCAGGTAGCCACTCGAACTACTCCAGTAAGCAGTGCATGGCCTCCTGTAAGCAGTGCACGACTCATTACAACGCAGACGCCGAGCACTACACGCCATGCACTGCCCAAGATACAAGGAATGCACTTCGGCCCTATGCTACCAGCAAGCCACTCGAAATCCTACTGTAAGCAGTGCACTGCCCAGCAAAGCGCAGATGCTCAGCAGTGCACGCCGTGCACTGTTGAACGTACAAACGATGAACTGCCTCCATGTCCTACAAGCAAGCCACTTGAACTCCTCCTGTAAGCACTGCATTGCCTCCTGATGCGCAGCACTGCACGCCACGCACTGCTCGGGATACAGGCTATGCACTGCCTCTATGTCCTACCAGCAAGCCACTAGAACTTCTAGTCTAAGCAGTGCATGGACTAGCATAGAGCAGATGTTGAGCAGGGCAGTCCATGACCTGCTCAGTCTACAACCGTTGCACTGCCTCACTGTGCTACCAGTTAGCCACACGAACTACCCCGGTAAGCAGTGCATGGCCTCCTGTAAGTAGTGCACGACTCATTACAACGCAGATGCCCAACACTACACGCCATGCACTGCCCAAAATACAAGGAATGCACTGTGGCCCTGTGCTACCAGCAAGCCACTCGAAATCCTACTGTAAGCAGTGCACTGCCCAGCAAAGCGCAGATGCTCAGCAGTGCACGCCGTGCACTGCTGAACATACAAACGATGAACTGCCTCCCTGTCCTACAGGCAAGCCACTCGAACTCCTCCTGTAAGCACTGCATTGCCTCCTGATTCGCAGCACTGCACGCCACGCACTGCTCGGGATACAGGCTATGCACTGCCTCTAGGGCCTACCAGCAAGCCACTCGAACTTCTAGGCTAAGCAGTTCACGGACTAGCACAGAGCAGATGCTCAGCAGGGCACTCCATGAACTTCATAGTCTACAACCGTTGCACTACCTCACTGTGGTACCAACTAGCCACTCGATCTACTCCGGTAAGCAGTGCATGGCCTCCTGTAAGAAGTGCACGACTCATTACAACGCAGATGCCCATCACTACACGCCATGCACTGCCCAAGATACAAGGAATGCACTACGGCCCTGTGCTACTAGCAAGCCACTCGAAATCCTACTGTAAGCAGTGCACTGCCCAGCAAAGCACAAATGCTCAGAAGTGCACGCCCTGCACTACTGAACAGACAAACGATGAACTGCCTCCATGTCCTACAAGCAAGCCACTCGAACTCCTCCTATAAGCACTGCATTGCCTCCTGATGCGCAGCACTGCACGCCACGCACTGCTCGGGATAGAGGTTATGCACTGCCTCTATGTCCTACCAGCAAGCCACTCAAACTTCTTGTCTAAGCAGTGCACGGACTAGCACAAAGCAGATGCTGAGCAGGGGCACTCCATGAACTGCTCAGTCTACAACCGTTGCACTGCCTCACTGTGCTACCAGGTAGCCATTCGAACTACTCCAGTAAGCAGTGCATGGCCTCCTGTAAGCACTGCACGACTCATTCCAACGCAGATGCCGAGCACTACACGCCATGCACTGCCCAAGATACAAGGAATGCACTGCGGCCCTATGCTACCAGCAAGCCACTCGAAATCCTACTGTAAGCAGTGCACTGCCCAGCAAAGCACAGATGCTCAGCAGTGCATGCCGTGCACTGTTGAACATACAAAAGATGAACTGCCTCCATGTCCTACAAGCAAGCCACTCGAACTCCTCCTCTAAGCACTGCATTGCCTCCTGATGCGTAGCAGTGCACGCCACGCACTGCTCGCGATACAGGCTATGCACTGCCTCTAGGTCTTACCAGCAAGCCACTCGAACTTCTAATCTAAGCAGTGCACGGACTAGCACAGAGCAGATGCTCAGCAGGGCACTCCATGAACTGCTCAGTCTAAAATCGTTGAACTGCCTCACTGTGCTACCAGCTAGCCACTCGAACTACTCCGGTAAGCAGTGCATGGCCTTCTGTAAGCAGTGCACGACTCAGTACAACACAGATGCCCAGCACTACAAGCCATGTAGTGCCCAAGATACAAGGAATGCACTACGGCCCTGTGCTACCAGCAAGCCACTCGAAATCCTACTCTAAGCAGTGCACTGCCCAGCAAAGCACAGATGCTCAATAGTTAATGTCGTGCACTGCTGAACATACAAACGATGAACTGCCTCCTTGTCCTACAAGCAAGCCACTCGAACTCCTCCTGTAAGCACTGCATTGCCTCCTGATGCGCAGCACTGCACGCCACGCACTGCTCGGGATACAGGCTATGCACTGCCTCTATGTCCTACCAGCAAGCCACTCGAACTTCTAGTCTAAGCAGTGCACGGACTAGCACAGAGCAGATGCTCAGCAGGGCACTCCATGAACTGCTCAGTCTACAACCGTTGCACTGCCTCACTGTGCTACCAGCTAGTCACTCGAACTACTCCGGTAAGCAGCGCATGGCCTCCTGTAAGCAGTGCACGACTCATTACAAAGTAGAGATGCCCAGCACTACACGCCATGCACTGCCCAAGATACAAGGAATGCACTGCGGCCCTGTGCTACCAGCAAGCCACTCGAAATCCTACTGTAAGCAGTGCACTGCCCAGCAAAGCGCAGATGCTCAGTAGTGCACGCCCTGCACTGCTGGACATACAAACAATGAACTGCCTCCCTGTCCTACAAGCAAGACACTCGAACTCCTCCTGTAAGCACTGCATTGCCTCCTGTAACTAGAAAAGACTTCGTTCAAAGTATAGATAAATAGGAGTTCAAAGTAGGACCCCTCCCATTACACCCCACAAAATCTCCATTGCCCGTAAATAAAGGAAAACAAACAAAATTAAATAAAAGTAAAAAATAAAAGCATATACTAACTATCGAAAATGAGCAAAAAAAAGACTGACAAATAGAAAAATAGGAACGAAAAAGAGTAACCATAACACTGCGCCACTGCCAAGACAGATTATTGTGCACTACCTCCAGTCCCACGACTAACTAGAACTCCTCCTACAAGCAGTCCAAGCAACGCAAACCGCGGTTCATACGAACCGGAAAAGAGAAAAAACCGACAAAACAACGGAAAAACCGAGAGACGTCCCGCGTCGGAAATAAACCACCGAACACCCCAACCCAAACATCCAGAAGCGCTACAAGAACTACATGTGTCAAGAAAACAAGACACCCCCGCTCGACGGGACGCACCAAAATCATCCACGTGCTGCCACGAGCAGCGTCGCGGAGCGTACTCCCATGAGGGCGCCATTTTTCTAGCGTTTTCGCTGTCCGGATCATGTACGATGCACTTCTACATCGACAAGTACAATGGAAAGAAGAAGTCCAGCCACCTCCTCAAGGACTGCCACGAGTTCCTCAAACTACATGAGGGATTGGTTCGAATGAATCACAACGCAGTCGAAAGAGGCTCCGGAGCCGCTCCAGGTGCCGTAGCACATGGAGCTCCGCCACCACCACCGGGGCAACCTCCAAATGCAGCTGCGCCAGACCAGCACCACGGAGGCGAACCATACCCACGGGCGATGGGTACCATGATGATCCAAAAGGGACGCCCCTCCAATCGGGTGCAGAAGGCCATCACTCGGCAAGTCAACTTGGCCACAAACTCGCCACCATCTACCACTGAGTACCTCAGCGGAAGCGAGTCCTGCATCACTTTCGACAAACGCGATCATCCGCCTCAAGAGCCTCGTCCAGGCCACTGTCCCCTCATACTCGAGGCACAAATCAGAGGTTTCGACATGACTCGCGTTTTCATGGATGGCGGAAGCCGCATCAACCTCATATTCGTGAGTATCTTGCGAGCAATGAGGATCCCTCTAACTTTCCTAGAGGCCTCAGACACAACATTCCACGGCATCGTCCTAGGCAAGGGCGTGTATCCCTGGGCAAAATCAACCTCGACGTCATCTTCGGCACGCCAAAAAACTTTCGGCGTGAGCGCATCGACTTTGAGGTCGTCGACTGGCCCTCACAGTACCACTGCATCCTCGGACATGTCATGTTCGCTAGGCTCATGGCAGTACCACACTACACCTACCTGCAAATGAAAATGCCAGGTCCCAATGGCGTCATCACAGTCAACAGGAGCTTCGAGAGATCCGACAATTGCGAAAGTGAATTCAACATAATTTCCCAGTCCTTTGGAATGCAGGAAGAACTCGCGAGACTGAAGGAGTCGACAGACAACAGTCTGCCTCGCCTAAGCCGGCCAAGCTCACCTGATATATCTTTCGATTCATCGGTGCACACAAAGAAAGTGCAGGTCAACCCATTGGATCCCGCCAAGACGGCCCTCATCGCCAACAACCTGAGTCCCGCATAGGAAATTTTCGCCTGGTGTCCTGCGGACATGCCAGGAGTTCCCAGGGAATTCGCCGAGCATGCACTCAACGTCAACCCAGATGCAAGGCCAGTCAAGCAAACAATCCGGCGATTATCTGAGCCATGGGCGCAGGCGGTTGGAATGGAGATCAACAGACTCCTCGACGCCAAATTCATACGCGAGATCAAGGAAAGCACTTGTCTCACCAACACGGTGTTGGTACCAAAAAAAGGACACAGATATCCTGTGGATGTGCGTGGACTTCACCTCTCTGAATAAGCACTGCCCAAAGGATCACTTCCTATTGCCGCGCATCCACCAGATCATCGACTCCACCTTGGGATGCGAGCGCCTCTACTTCCTCGACGCCTACTCAGGCTTAATCAGATTCGAATGAAGGAGGAAGATCAAGAGAAAACAGCATTTACAACGCCCTTTGGTGTGTTCTGCTACAACACAATGCCCTTCGGGCTAAAGAACGCGGGAGCCACCTACCAGCGGTGCATGCAGGCTTGCCTCAAGGAACAATTGGGTCGCAACATTCAAGTCTATGTCGACGACATAGTAATCAAGACCAAGGAGGAAGCCTCCCTAATCGACGATTTGCGTGAAACCTTCGGCAACCTTGACCGCTACCGGATCAAGCTTTATCCAGAGAAATGCACCTTTGGCGTCCCATCTGGGCAACTACTCGGGTACCTCATCTCCGCGAGAGGAATCAAGGAAAATCCAAAGAAAATAAAAGCCATACTAGTCATGGAGAAGCCGAAAAACATAAGGGGCGTTCAGCAGTTGGCTGGGCGAATCGCGGCCCTCAGTCGATTCATCAGTCGGATGGGAGAAAAGGCACTGCCCTTCTACCAACTCCTCCGCAAAGCTGAAAAGTTCGAGTGGACCAATGAAGCGCAAGAAGCATTCTAAGACCTCAAGCGCCTGCTATCCACTTCACCAGTACTGGTGACCCCACAAGATAGAGAACCGCTGTTGCTGTATATCTCCGCCACCAACCAAGTGGTCAGCACAGTACTTGTGGTCGAACGAGCCGAGGAAAACAAGGTCCACGGGGTACATCGCCTAGTCTACTACCTCAGCAAGGTCCTCATGCGAACAAAACAGCGGTACCCGCACTACCAGAAGCTGGCGTACGGTGTCTTCATGACCGCCCGGCGACTGCGCCATACTTCCAGGAACACCCAATCGTGGTGGTCAACGACGCCCAGTTGGGACACATCCTCAACAACCCCGACGCCACGGGACGAGTCACGCTTTGGGGAATAGAATTGTCTCCACGAGACATTACATACGAAAAGCGCGACACAATCAAGTTGCAAGTTCTTCCTGACTTCCTCGTGCATTGGATGGAGAACCAGCTCCCTGAAAAACCAGATATGTCCTACCTGTGGACAATGCACTTCGATGGATCCAAGCGAAAGGACAGAGCAGGCGCATGTGTCATATTGACATCACCTCAAGGAGACAAGTTGAAGTACATCTTGCGAATGCAGTTCACCGCCTCCAACAACGAAGCTGAATACGAGGCCCTTCTACACGGGATGAGGATGGCAAAAGCCTGCGGCGCCAAGAGGCTCATTATTTATGGCGACTCCAAGTTGGTTGTCAACCAAACAATGCATGTGTGCGACGCACTAAACGACAACATGATCGCCTACCGTGACCTCTACGACACACTCGAAGGGGACTTCGACAGCTGCGAACTACGACACATTGGATGCCAAAGCAATGAAGAGGCGGACACACTCACCAACATAGGCTCTACCTATGCCCCCATACCACCTGGGGTATTTCTCGAGCGCATATGCAAACGCTCCATCAAGCCAAAGGCTGCAGAGAAGAAAACAAGCGCAGCAACGGACTCGGGGCCTACGCTGCCCAATGAGCCAATGTCACTCGATGCCTTGGAGCTGGACACAGGACTCGAAGGACCAATGAGCTTCATGATGATTGAGCAATCCTGGACGTAACCATACATCACATACCTCCTCAACAAGAGGCTACCGGACGAGCCGACTGATGCACGGCACATCGCACGGCGATCCAAGGCATTCGCTGTTATCAACGGCGAACTATATAAACGTAGCATCACAGGAGTACTCCAACGATGCGTCTCCACAACCGATGGAAGAGTTGTTCTCCTCGACATCCATGAGGGACCTGCGGGCACCACGGCGGCATTCGCGCCCTCGTTGCCAAAGCTCTACGAGATGGATTCTACTAACCTACAGCCATGCGTGATGCCAAGGACATCATCCACACTTGAAGTTTATGGCGACAACGCCTCATAATTTTTCCCTACAAAGAGATCGCATCTCCTGGGTCACCCAAATCATCTCCGTGATGATAAATTTTGGATGTCGCGCTTACAGCGTGAAGGTAAGACCTGAATAAGGCCTGGCAACACATTAAGATGCACAATACCATAAATATATTCGTGCTTGTAGGTACAATGAACATGCCTTGACGGACGCGTCGAGTGCTCACACCCATATAACTGGAATTCGACTCCTGTAAGACCTCCGCGGCTTGAGTCGAATTACACCAGCACTTTTCCGGATTCGAGTTCGGGGACTCGAGTTCGAGTAGATTGCGTTGTTTCACCCTAAGGTGGTTAACTGATACCGATACATCGGTTAAATCAGGCACGCACATCAACAATCCCTATGACACAAACAAAGCAGTCGAAAATATACTCATTCATACACTCGAAAGGCTTCATAAAGTCCCTAGTCGAATCTGCGATTCCACTGGACACTCAGGGGCTACTGACATGGGTATACCCTACAGGTACTCGAGCTTGGTATATACGTCCTGAATACGTGGAGGCCCACGGTGTCGCCAAGCCCCAAATGAAGGACTCGAGTGGCCTACGGACTCTCGATTGCTTGAAGAACAAGAAGAAACTAAAGATATAAAGTTCAAAGGGGAAAACCCTAATTTGTAACCGACTCGACCTACTACCTGAGACCTAGCCTATCTATATAAAGGCTAGGAGGGGGCGGTGAGAAGCACACACAACCCTAATTTCCACCACCCTCGCCAGATTGCATCTACGCACCATTGTAATCTTCGATTCCCTTGATAATTCCACGAGCAGACAAACAGGAGTAGGGACCTCTACGAGGCCTGAACCTGGGTAAATCTCCGAGTCCCCTGTGTGCTTGTTTGCTAGCCAATAGATATCTCCAGCGCTCCCTCCTTCTCCAAAACCCAAGTCCATAACAATGGGCATTGATGAGTTAAACCCTCGTCAATGACTATCTGGAGAAGGATGCTGTGGACTTCTACACCGATGATGATGACTCCGACTTCATCGATGATGAGTAGATGCACTAGAGCACTATCGTAGCGTGAGGAGTATCGGTCCCATTGTATCATAGCTTACAGAATGGTTGTTAAAACCATCTGTTTTCCTTTGATGTTGTGGTGTGTGTGTTTGTATCGTGTGCTTTCCTTAAATCAAAACCATGAACCTTAGAACTTTCCCTCTTACCCCTTTATCTATCTCAATCTTCAGATGACTCATGGAAACCCCGGAGGGAGCACCTCATCGTAGGACCCGATGCTGCACATTATGCAGATGCTAGTTGTAGACCGTGAAGCAAGCAGGGCCGAGCGCCAAGCCAACCTAGCAACACTACAGCAGATCACCTAGATGGCCCAAAACAACCAAGGCCATGGAAATTAGGATCATCAAGCATCCAAACTGAAGAACTTCCTGAATACCAATCCCCCAATCTTTAGCACTTCGGAGAACCTACTCGATGCAGATGATTGGTTGCAGATAATGGAGAACAACTTAGAAGTAGCCAAAGTTTATGACAATGAGAAAGTTCTTTTTTCCACCCACTATTTGGTAGGAGATGCAAGAGCATGGTGGAAAAACACCCGCACGATGAACCATGGGCAAGTGATGACATGGGAAGCCTTCAAAATCATGTTCAGTCGCACCCACGTGCCACAGGGTCTTGTCACCCGAATGAGGGATGAATTCAGAGAGCTGAAGCAAGGCACAATGACTGTAGTGTAGTACCGTGACAGATTCTTGTCCCTAGCTAGGTATGCACCTAATGAGATCAACACGGAGGCTAAGAAGAAGGAGAGATTCCTGAACGGACTGCATGATGAGATGCAGCCTGTCCTCGTCAACATCCGTTTTGAAGATCACGAAGAGCTAGTTGACTCTGCCATTCAGATGGAAGGGAAGATTAACCAGGCAAACGACAACCGCAAACGCCGTATGATGCACCAAGCTGGATCCAACAGTCACCCGAAGTACCGTCCCAACCCCTCTGCGGGATATGCACCAAGTAACAATCGAACCCTAATGTCTCGCCCAAGCCACCCCAACCGTAGCGGAGGAAATGTGAAGTCTGGAGGAAACAACAATCACCTCGGCAACGCCAGCAATTTCAACCGTGCACCTCCTAAGAGTAACAAAAACAACACTACACCGAGAACTAGAAGCAATGTTGTGCTTGTGGCAGCAAAAGACAAGTCTCAGATCACTTGTTTCGAGTGTGGGGTGAAGGGTTACTATTCCAATGAGTGTCCCAAGAAGATTGCCGCCACTGCCAATGTGAATGCCCCAGCTCAACAGCAGTGTCTTGTTCAACCAGGAAGAAGATTCGCCCCAAGGAACCCTCACAACATCAACGGCCGTCTCTTCCACATGAAGGCCGAAGAAGCCCAAGAAGCGCCAAATGTAGTTCTGGGTATGTTTTCTGTCAACTCAGTTTGAGCAAGAGTATTGTTTGATTCTAGAGCATCGCACTCATTTGTCACTGAAGAATTTGCATGTACTAGTAAGATCCACCCAACCAACTTGAAGCATGTCATGATAGTTCAAATCCCCGGTTAAACTACAAAAGCTAGAAAAATTTGCAAAGCTGTGCCTATCAGAATTCATGGGATAGATTTTTATGCCAATATAATAGTACTTGGAACCAAAGGTTTGGAAGTAGTACTAGGAATGGATTGGATGTCAAAGCATAAAGGATTGATTGACTATGCCAAGAAAGCCATCACCATGACCAGTACCTCTGGAGTATCAGTAGAGCATACATCTGAAACCTTGCCGTGTCAATTCAAGTGTAATAAGAGTCTAGCTAGGTATGCCCCTTGATAGGGATATTGAGTTCATTATTGAACTAATCCCTGGAACCGGACCCATAGCCCAGAGACCCTATATCATGAACCCCTCAGAGTTAGTGGAATTGAAGAAGCAGTTCGACGCTATGTTGGTAACAGGCTTGATTCAACCAAGTGTATCACCATGGAGATCGCCAGTGTTATTCGTCGACAAGAAAGATGGTGGCAGCCGTTTGTGCACATATTACAGAAAGCTAAATGACGTCACAATCAAGAACAAGTACCCTTTGCCAAAGATAGAGGATTTATTTGATCAGTTGACTAGAGCAAATGTGTTCTCTAAGATAGATCTTAGGACTGGTTATCACCAACTTAAGATTCGTGGAATAGATATTCCGAAGACCGCCTTTAATAATCGTTATGGATTATACGAGTATATGGTCATGTCTTTTGGATTAACCAATGCCCCTGCTTATTTCATGAATCTCATGAATAAGATCTTTATGAATTTTCTAGACAAGTTTGACGTTGTGTTTATCGACGATATCCTTATCTACTCCAAGTCAGAAGAAGAGCATGAGCAACATCTGAGAATCATCCTTGAAACCTCAGAGAGCATCGGTTGTATGCCAAGTTCAACAAATGTGAGTTTTGGTTGAAAGAAGTAGGATTCCTAGGACATATTGTGTCTGCCGGAGGAATAGCTGTTGATCCCAACAAGATCAGACATGTCTGTGCATTTCTCGGATTAGCGGGATACTACTGCAAGTTCATAGAAGTATTTTAGAGCATAGCAAGACCCATGACCCAATTGTTTAAGAAGGACAAGAAGTTTGAATGGACTGACAAATGTGAAGCCAGTTTCCAGGAGCTGAAGAAGAGATTGATTTCAGTCCCAATATTGATCATGCCAGATATCAAGAAGCAGTTTGATGTGTATTGTGATGCATCCAAGATTGGTCTCGGATGTGTATTAATGCAAGAAGGCAAAGTTATCGCATATCTATCTTCAAAAATGAAGCAGCATGAGCAAAACTATCTGACCCATGATCTTGAGTTAGCAGCCGTAGTTTTGGCATTGAAGACATGGCGTCATTATCTTATGGGTAATCGCTATGAGATTTACTCAGATCACAAGAGCTGAATATGAGGCAAAGAAGATGGATAGAGTTAATCAAGGATTATGACCTTGACATTCGGTATCACCCCGGCAAAGCCAATGTGGTAGCGTATGCTCTTAGCAGATTATCGTGTAGGCTAAACACCCTGATCAAGGAGAAGCAACCAAGTTTGTATGAGGGGTTGGAGCAGTTTGGAACTGAGATAGTTAGCAACGGATTTCTAGCTAGTATTGAACTTCAACCTACTTTGATCAGCCAAATCAAGGAAGCCCAGAAGGGAAATGAAAGTATCAACAGAATCAAACGTCATATTGGTACAGGAAAGGTACCTGGATTCACCGAGGACGAAGAAGGAGTTATGTGGTACAAAGGCTGTATCTGTGTTCCAGCAGATTCGGAACTGAAGCAAGTTATCATGCAAGAAGCTCATGATACTCTTTATTCTATCCACCCCGGAGGAACAAAGATGTATCAAGATTTGAAGGAGCAATTTTGGTGGAACAAGATGAAAAGAGAAATCGGAAGCTACATGGCCAAGTGTGATATCTGTCAGAGAGTCAAAGAGGAACATCAGGGATCCATAGGACTGTTGCAACCATTGCAGATTCTAGAATGGAAATGGGATTTTGTCGGAATGGACTTTATCACCGGTTTGTCTACTTCTAGTAGGGGAAATGACTCAATCTGGGTCATCGTTGATAGACTGTCCAAGGTAGCTCATTTTATACATGTCAAGACAACCTACCAGAGTTCAAAGCTAGAAGAGGTGTACATTGCTAGAATTATTAGTTTGCATGGAATCCCCAAGACCATAGTATCAGATTGAGGAACCCACTTTACCTCGAGATTTTGCCAGAAAGTCCAAGAAGGATTAGGAATCAAGTTGAATTTCAGCACAGCTTATCACCCGCAAACCGATGGATAGACTGAAAGAGTCAACCAAATCCTAGAGGATATGTTGAGAGCTTGTGTTTTGGAGTATGGATCAAAATGGGAAAATTTCCTGCCTTTCATAGAATTCTCATACAACAACAGTTATCAAGCGAGTTTGCAAATAGCACCATTTTAATTCCTATACGGAAGAAAGTGTTGTACCCCTTTGAATTGGTCGCAAGTAGGAGAGAGTCAGATTTTTGGACCCGACATTCTCCGAGAAGCTGAAGAGAAGGTTCACAAAGTCCGTGAGCACCTCAAGACCACCCAATCTAGATAGAAGAGTTATGCTGACAAGAGAAGGAGAGACCTGACTTTCAATGTCGGAGATTTTGTATATCTCAATGTTTCGCAATTAAAGGGAATGCAAAGCTTTAGTCTAAAAGGAAAGTTATCCCCTAGATATATTGGGCCCTTCAAGATTCTGAACCATCGAGGAGAAGTATCATATCAACTTGAACTGCCAGAAGAGATGTCAGCCATCCATAATGTGTTCCATATCTCATTACTTTGCAAATGCTTAGAAGAACCGGAGAACACCGAAGTGTTCAAAAACATCGATCACCAAGCTGTTGATATCAACAAGGATCAGACATATCGTCAAGTGCCCATCCGTATCCTAGAGGAAGCCTACAGAACCACCAGGACCCGGAGTATCAAATTTCTCAAGATTCAATGGAGCAACTTGGGAGCGAGAAGATTACATTAGGATAGAGTTTCCAGATCTCTTTAGTTCCTAGTTTTTTCTTAAATCTCAGGACGAGATTTTGTTTAAGGGTTGAAGGTTTGTAACATCCCAAAACTTCAATCCAAGAGTATTAAGATCCAAATCATCAAATTGAGGGTTAACAAAAACTTTTCCATTTAAAAATCTTTAAGCATTCATATGTGTGTTCATTGAAATAGGAGTTGTTTTGAATTGCCATGATTGAGTGATTCATTAGTTGTAAAATGATTCTATGATGAATGACACATCATCTAGATCATCCCCAAGCAAATCCAAAGAAAAAAAAATCAAAAAGAATAAAAAATGGAAATGGTCACTTTTGCCATTTTAATCAACTAGCCCACTTTGGGTATTCCTAGCACTCAAATTCCAACAGAAATAATTGTGGATCTTTGCACCCCTTGCTAGTACAAGTAGTGATGTGCCAAGGCCCACGTTGTGATCTCCCAAAAACATTCAAACTCTAATTTTAAAAGACAAGTGAAAATGGAATCTAGTTCATATGTCTAGATCCCACTATTTCAAAAACCATCCAACTGAACTCCATTTCAAAATTCCAAGCAACCACAGATGCTTAAGCATAAGATAAAAAAAATCCCCCAAAAATCATCTCAAAATTCAAATAAAAGTTTCATGCGGCCATTTGATCGAACACCTTGTGTGTAGAATCATTATGGCCTAACTAACACTGTTTTGGAGGAAATATTGTTGAGCCATTTGATGCACATTGATTACCTTGGTCTCCCCCAGGTCCAACCAGACCAAAACCACCCCATGCCCTAGCCCCTAGTGCCAGTGCACCGCCACCCTGAGGACATGCTCTTCGGCCAAACATGCACAAGCCGCAGCAGACCGCCAGCCCCTCTCCGCCGCTCCAGGGAGTGAGGCGCCACCTCATCGCCGCCCACGGTCCAACCCATGGCCCCTGCTAGCCACTGGACCACCCCAGAACCGCGCCGCCGTTTTCTCTCTGCATGTAGCTAGAGCACGCCAGAGCGCCCTCGCCGCCAGCACGTCACATACTATGCCTCGACACCAAACCACGCACTCCGCTCTGCCTCGACCCCCTCACCCTGCCAGACACGGCCGTGCACCACCGCACGACCCACAGTCGCCAGGAGCACCGTCGAGCACCGCCTCTATCCCTTAGAGCGCGGGAAGCTCCCGACCGTTAGGCACTGCCCCTAGCGTTGCCATTACGTCGTAGAGGACTGCTAGCAGACCGCCCACCGTCTGCCTACCTCGCCCACGACGGTAGCCCCCTGTATCACCATCACCGACGAGCTCCGGCCACACCTGCTGGTCCTCTCGTCGAGCCTATATAAGGAGGCCACCCCCAGCCTCAATCGCCACACCATTCCACTCCCCTCTCTCCACTGATCGTTTCCCTCTCTCGCTGGTGCCGCTCGAGCAGCCCATCACCGGAATTCCACCGGAGGCTGACGCTGCAGAGGAGGAGACGTGGTCATCGATTTCGTCCACCTCAGCCCCTGCCGCGACCTCGCCTGAGTCCGCCGCCGTGCACCAGTTCGTTTGCCCGCCTCTCCGCACTAGCTGGAGCCCTGGTACGTCCCTAGTAGACCCCCACCGACCGCTTAGGGTTCAGTCTCACCGGCGACGAGTCCGTCGTCGACGACGACCGTGCATCGTTAGATCGTATTCTAATCGTGTGGTCCTGATCGCACAGTACCACTTCAGGTTATAAGTGCCACTGACATGTGGACCCCCCTTGTCAGTTTCCGACTGCGCCGCTAAGCGTCACTGGGCCGGCCCAATTAGTTTCCCGCACTGACCCAGTAATTCAAATTAGGTTTTTTCTATTTAGACTTAAAATCAATTATTTCCCTTAGTTCAAAAATCAATTCAGAGAGTTAAACGAATCCAAATTGAGTGATTCCAATTTTGTTTGAAAGCTAATGAAATATCTATCGAAGCCTGTTGGATTTAAATCCGTTAGAGTTAGAGATCTCGCCTAGTAAAAATAACAAGACAATAGCATTTGCACATTCAAACATTTTTTAAAAATCAACCATAATAGATTTTGAGTTGATTTCAACTCTCAAAAATCACATTTAACCAAAACTATATGTAATAATATTAAGGTTTGCATGCAGTGACTTTGGACTAGCACCAAAATAATGCTATATAGGCATTTCTAGTTACTTTAAATCATATATTAAACTTAAACTTATTAAAATGAGATCCAACATTTAAATGACATTCCATATGTTAAAATATGTGGTGATGACAAGTGTCCACATGATCCCATATTTTAATTGTAGGATATTAAATCTTAGTTAATTTCAATGAGTAGAAATTACTTTTCTTAAATAAAAAGAATGAATCTGGTTAATTGGACCTTGTGATGCTTGTGATGATAATAGATCATCAAATGTGTTCCTTAGTATGCTAAGTAGACTAGTTAAGTATTGTTTGGTGATTGTGTATCCTGTATGTATTTATAGACGATAGTACCGACAAAGCTTTCGAGGAGGAGGAGGAAGAAACTTCAACCACTACACCAACCAAGGCAAGCTATTGTTAGCAAGCTAGAATTAAGGTAGATAACCTAAGCAAGATGCATTAGGCATGCTTTGGTTATACCACTTTGACTATTACCTACCCCAAGTTTTATTTCCAAGCTTTACTCTCTTTACTTTATTAAAGTCCTTTACTTGTTTAAAGGTAGCATAAAAAGTATAAAACTTGATCTATCTAGTTAGACTTAGATGTCATTCTATGGCATGAGATTAAGATTAGCATTCCACATTAGTGAACACTCTTAACTTAGGAGTTTAGAGCTAAATCAAAACTTGATTTACATTAGATGGGAATACTTGGTGAAAATGACTTGTGAAAACCTTGGAATGATGAGTCCTTCTATTGAGATGTTTTGACATGTGTTGAGAAACACAAATGGTTTATGAGGATGAAAATGTTGAGGCATGAGCCTTAGCCTTTTTTCAAAACCGATGGTTGGATTCGGATGCGATACCATTCCAATTTTACCATACAATCACAATACCTTAATTGCGTAAGGCTTAGCCGGAAGTTTATATGCATTAGTATTAGTTCCCTCGCGGGAGAGGTTTGATCTGAGGCTACCTCTCAATGTTGTCCACCTATGAAGTGCCCAGGATGACAGATGGTCATGGCTGGGAGGCCATACTCATAGGAGAGGAGCTTATACTAGGGTGTGTAAAGGAAAGGTTATGTTTCATTATCTGCATACTAAGTATGATGATTCAGGGTTATCCCTGATAGATGTATCGAATCTTGTGGTGAAAGTGTACCACCTCTGAAGAGTGTCAAACTATTCGAATTGTTGCGTCCACGGTTGTGGACAGTTGGAGTGGCGATACTATTCCATTGTCAGACGTTTTCAAAACAACTTATGAAATCAATTGTGACATAACTTGACCACAACGGAGTTGTGACTATGATAATTAAGTTCCCACTTAGGTGATTTCAAACTTTATTTTATCTTTCTTTATTTCTGAACTCAGCTTAGGTTTCAAACTTAACTTTACAAATGAACATAGAGTTAGCATTCCTACTAGAACTACCTTACTTGTTAGTGATAGTTTGCGAGTACTTAAAGAGTACTCATGGCTTTTGTCCCTGGCTATTCATATGGCCAGACTATGAAGGAGACTACCATGATAACTAGGACTGTCTTCCATCGTCAGCATTGCATGTGCCCATGAAGATGGACCCTACCGCTACACTTATTATTTATTCCGCTGCTTGTTGTATTAAGACTGGATCATGAGATCCTTTATTTGTGTAAGATCTTATATGGTTTGTAATGGATGAAGTACTGTGATATCCAATCTGTTATGTCTTAGAAAAATGGTAATCCTGGGATTGTGTTGTATGGCATAACAGGCATCTGGGATTAAAAATTCAGGTGTTGACACATGCAATGGCACTCCATGTGCAAACCATGGTCAGAAAGCCCTAGAACATGTTGGAATGCAGCATTGGAATGCAATGGAGCACCAGTGTGACATAGGTTGCATCACCACACCCACTTGAGTGTGTGTGGTGATACGTTGCAAACGTATCTATAATTTTTGATGTTCCATGCTTGGTTTATATTTACTTTCTTATGTTATGTCCACACTTTGGAGTATTTTTTACACTTTCTGGGGCTAACCTATTTATAAGATGCCATAGTGCCAGTTGTCTATTTTCTTCTGTTTTTGGTTCCAGAAAATCCAGAAAATGAATATTTTTGCAATTGGATCGGACAAAAGACAAAGTTGATATTTTACCGCAAGACTCACGGAGCTAGAAGACGAGTCGGAGAGGGGCCAGGGGTTGGCCACACCATAGGGTAGTGCGGGTCCCACTTGGCTGTGCCACCAGGTGGTGTGGGCCCCTGGTCCACCCTCTGACATCGCCCCTTCGCCTATAAGAATCCTCCGATGATAAAACCCTAAATAATCCAGCCTCTAGCCATGAAAAGTTCCACAGTGATGCCCCCACCAAAGGGAGATTCAGGGGACAGAAAGTCTCTGTTCTAATACCCTGCCGGGACTGGGAAGTGCCCCCGGAGCCATCTCCATCGATCTCCACCGCCATCTCCATCGTTGTTGCTGATTCCCACGATGATGAGGGAGTAGTTCTTCCTCGAGGCTAAGGGTTATACCGGTAGCTATATGTTCATATCTCTCTCTATGCATGATCATATTTTGATCATGAGCTATGTAATCAAGTAGATCTACCTTGCTACTCAGGTGCTTTAATAGATCTCTGCTCTCCCCATGTGTGTGAAAGTGACAGCGTGCACACCATGGTGGCACTTAGGCTAGAGATTACAAATACTTGTTATGAGTTATATCTGGAGTTGGATGTCTCCATGAAATTGTGGTGTTTGTTGGAACCATCTAGAGCTCAAGGTGATAGTGTGGGGTTATCTAGATGGGGAAAGCAAACTTTGAGGAGTGGTGTTATAGACCTACCATGGATTAGAGTGTCAAACTAGAGAGTAGTTCAGAGTAGTATCATAAAGAGATGATATATATATATATATATATATATGAGAGTGTTCACTAGTGAAAGTATGATCCCTAGGCCTTGTTTCTAAGCATTGAAACACCGTTTGCAGCTAGATCTGTTACATGTTTGCTAGCTTCCATCTTTATTTAAGTTTGGCTTTACTCTCTTCCACGCCATCAAAGCTATTTTCTAGCACTATTACCACTTATAATTATCTATACCACTTGTATTTTACTATATCTTCACCGAACTAGTGCACCTATACACCTGACAAGTGTATTTGGTGTGTTGGGGACACAAGAGACTTCTTGTATCTTGATTGGAGGGTTGCTTCAGAGGGATACCTTTGACCACTTCCTCCCTGAGTTCGATAAACCTTGGGTAATCCAGTTAAGAGAAAACTGGTTGCTATCCTACAAACCTCTGCACTTGGAGGCCCAACAACTATCTACAAGAATAGAAGTGCGTAGACATCAAGCTATTTTCTGGCGCCGTTGCCGGGGAGGTAAGGTAAAAGGCACTCACATCCGCTGGCTACTAAGCTATCTTTTAGTACTGTTGCTGGTGTGTGAGTGCTCGAAGTTATTTCCTTTAGATTGTGCAATTATATCTTTTTGTTTCTTGTTTTTATTTTCACTAGTTAGGCTTAATGGAAAACAACAACAAAATTAGAGAGATTTATAATATTTATCTTGAGTTAGGACATGAAGTGTTTGAAGAGAAAATTAAAAAACCTATGGAACTTTATTTGCATGCTAATAGCAATATTATTAGTATGAATTCTTTGAACACCATTATTGCTAATTCTATGGAAAAGTCTAAGCTTGGGGAAGCTAGTTTTGATGAGCATGATATTTTTAGTCCCCCAAGCACAGAGGAGAAAATTTACTTTGATGATACTATACCTCCAATATATGATGATTACAATGATGAATATGATATTTTCAGTCCACCTACTATTGAGGAGAAAATTAATTATGATTACAATTTTCCTCCTATATTTGATGATTATGGTGATGAGAATAATAATGATATCTATTTTGTTGAAATTGCTCCCACTACAATTAATAAGACTGACTATGTTTATATGGGGAGTATTAATTCTCTTATGCATGTGGCTCATGATAAGAATGTTTTATGTGATAGTTATATTGTTAATTTTATTCATGATGCTACTAAAATTTATTATGAGAGAGGGAAACATGGTTTTATGTATCTCAACAATATTAAGTTTCCCCACTTTATGTTGAAAATTTTGAAGTTGCACTTGTTTTTCTTTCCTATGCTTGTTGCTTTGTGCTTTCATGGCTTGTTTCTTTACAATATTCCTATGAATAGGAAGTGGGTTAGACTTAAATGTGTTTTGAATTTGCTTCTTGATGCTCTCTTTTACTTCAATTCATATTTCTTATATGAGCATCATCGAAATTCTTATGCCTAGCTCAAAGGCGTTAAAGAAAAGCACCTATTGGGAGATAACCCAAATTTTTTAGTTGAGTCTTGGAAGTTATAACCTCTGTAATAACCTCTCCTTATCCTTTTTGTGTGATTTTTGTGCCAAGAGTAACCTCTAATGTGAGACAAGTAATGCTTGGTAAAGTTGCTGTCCCGAAACAGATTTTTGTGCTTCACTGTAAAAATTCTTGAAACATCTCTGTACATCGGTTTGAGCTGTGACGTTTTGTGGTTCTGCCCCAGGTTGTTATCCAACTTTTGTTAGTTCAAAACTTTTCGATTTGAGCAACAGAAGGTCTTCCAAAAAATTGGTTTTTACCTGCTAGTCTGTTTTGTCAGATTCCTGCCATTATTTGCACTTGCTTCTTGTTGATTCCTTTCGGGCTATTTTTGGGGAAATAGAGCTTTTTGAGGGAATTCTACAGTAGCTTGTGTTTTAATGGAAGTTTTACTTGTGTTGAAACTGAACCAAAAGACTTATTACCTCTAATGCACTAATGTTGCTAATGAAGATTATGTGATGTTTTGTATGAAGGAAATTTTCAGGTGTATGGAAAGAATGATGTAATGAGATGAAGAATGGACTAAAGTTCAAGCTTGGGGATGCCACCCTGTGTCACCCCAAGAAATATTCAAGAGGTACAAGCGTCAAAGCTTGGGGATGCCCAAGGCATCCCCTTCTTCATCAATAAAAATCTCAGGTCTTTCTAGACACTTCCTATTCATTGTTTCATGCACTATTGTGTTGTTCTTGGAGCGTCTTTTTTTAGTTTTTAGTTTTCTTTTGCTTGGTTTGTTGCACGATACTCAAATAACCGGCTCTGATACATGGCTTAGTCTACTAAAAAATTCCCAGGGAGAAGACCAAGAGCTGGAGATAAGAATGGAAGAGGAGAAGGATCAGACTGATCGATTGGAATAATTGGTCAAAGCCTTAATGCATATGCTCGGGTCATGCCTTATGGTTTACCTGGGGCCGGGCTGATGGATCGCATGCTTAGGATTTTTTGATAGCATGGCTTGCCTCACTACATAAATGGTTGATGGATTCAGGTTTAACCACATACTAAGGTTAGCTGGAACAAGAAGCGGCGAGTGGTCAAACAAGTTCTGTCGAAAAAGATAGCTCGGATTCGATCGCTACCTTCGTGGCACAAGCACGAACTCTAAACTTCTTTGCTTCTGGTAAAGAAATAAGTTGGATTGGATCCCAGCACTTCTTTTGGAGAGACACACACTGCATTCATTGATTAGAACACTGTAGTTTTCATTCTTATTGTTTTGCTCGTGTTCTCTTTTGCTAGCACTGTGTTTAGCCTTAGTTTTCCTGTGCTTTCATCTTAGAACTTTTTAGTTCTTCTTTTTGAATTTGCGAGACAAGCTAACTAATCGTTATTTATTGTTACCTTTGTGAGTTCTTTCAAATAAGTCGATTGGTGTTCGAAAAGAGTAGGAAAGTTCATGCTTAAGTGGTATAGAAGGAGCTTGTTTTTGACTGTGGCTTAGACTTTATCATGTCATGCTAGATTTTGCTTTGACCTTATTCTTAGTTATTATTGCTGTAGCATGACTTGTTCCAAACAATTGATATTTCTTAATGTGCCATGAAAAAATCATGCGTTGTTTTAGCATATAAAATCATAAAATTGTGGTATTCTCCTTTAAATGCATTATTTGGGTTGACTTGGTGCATGATCACACCATGTTAAGACTATACCAAGTCACCATAGCCTCTATTATCATTTAGTTTTTGACTTGTAATATTACTTTATCCTTTAATTAATAATGTTTTGTCGCTTTGCATAATTATGGCCATTATTGCTCTCTGAGTTGGTTGCTCCTAGTCTTTTGCTAGGCTCCATAACCAAGTATGAGTCCCACTCATGCATCCAACTCCACACAAAACCAAGTTATTCCAAAGATTCCACCATACCTACCTATTAGCATTTGCTATTCCAAGTATATCCATGTTTTTATCTACCTTCCGAATTAAACTTGTTATGTGAAAATTAGTGATTAAAGCTCTCACGAACTTAATGGCACACTATACTTTTCTTACACTTAATAAACTTGAACCATTGTGTCATCTATGTTGTATATGCTTGCACTTATATGTTGGGGATTAGCAGAACCATACTTTCATGGGGATCGTTTTCAATGTTACACTTGTACATTGTACCCAGTTGATATCATGCTCATTTTTTTATGGATGTCGTTGGTGTGAAATGAAAGGGGAGCTTGTAAGTCCATGGAGTTATGTATGTGTGTTAGAGAAACGCTTGGGCCACTGGTCTAATCCATTCCTAATCATGGTGGAAACCTGCAGCGTAACCATAATGAGCAATCTATGAAGCATTCTTCTTATAAAAAAGTAGATAGGGATTGATAAAAAAGAAAAAAGATGAGAAAAGAGGAAAGAGAGAAAAAAGCACCATTTTCCCATGGTAAATAAGATGATGCTGAGATGCTTATTGTTTGCTTGCCTTGTCATTTTGATATGGGGATTCTTCCGCATCATCGGGCAAGGGGTACCCCGTCAGCGGTTCTCTATGATACACATGTACTTACTATGACAAGAACTTATCGGTAACTAAACTTGAGTAGCATGAGGAGCTTCCCTCGTATTCAAGGGACATGAGATTTCCAACTTATACTTTGTCAAGCATATGCTCCATAGTTTGTTCACTTTAACCTTAATCACTTCAATATGATTATGGTAGGGGTAATGAGAGCTGAAAGCTAATAAGTACCATAATTTTTGGAAGCTCTTTATGAGACTTGAATCCCTTATTCCTTCTATGAAGGCCTTTCTTTTACTTTTATGTTGAGTCTCCATCTTCTATCTTTATGCACCTATTAAGAGAGCATTGTGGCCATTCTTAGTTTAATGTGCATTGTTCCAAGACTTGTTGATTGATGCATAACTTTGATATTGCTTGTTCTTAAACTATTTGTATCTAGTCACCCTTATGAACTTTGAAGGTGTCCTATGCATTTATGTTTTGGTACTCCATGAGGGACAAGCTGAATGCCATTATGCTATGTTTTCTTTATGTGAAACAAACAAACATCTTGCAAAGCATTGTTATTCATGAATCTTTTGTTTGTACCTTTTCATGTTATAACACAGTTGCTATGTCTTATTGATAGAACTATATCTTTCATGTTATGTTAAAGTACTATGATCCCAGCTATCAATGTTATAAATACCTTGATCAAATGGTGCATGTCACCTCAAAAATTATTCTTTTTTGTCACTTACCTACTCGAGGACGATCAGGAGTTAAGCTTGGGGATGTTGATATGTTGCAAACGTATCTATAATTTTTGATGTTCCATGCTTCGTTTATATCTACTTTCTTATGTTTTGTCCACAGTTTGGGGTATTTTTATACACTTTCTGGGACTAACCTATTAACAAGATGCCATAGTGCCAGTTGCTTGTTTTCTTCTGTTTTTGGTTCCAGAAAAGCCAGAAAATGAATATTCTCATAATTGGACTGGACAAAAGCGAAAGTTGATATTTTACCGGAAGACTCATGGAGCCAGAAGACGAGACGGAGAGGGGCCAGGAGCTGGCAACACCATAGGGTGGCGCAGGTCCCCCTTGGCTGTGCCACCAAGTGGTGTGGGCCCCTGGTCCACCCTCTAACATCGCCCCTTCGCCTATAAGAAGCCTCCGATGAGAAAACCCCAAATAATCTAGCCTCCAGCCACAAAAAGTTCCACGGCGCCTCCGCCACCTAATGGGAGATTCGGGGGACAGAAAGTGACATGGGTATACCCTACAAGTACATGAGTTTGGTATATACGGTCCAAGTACGATGAAAGCCCACGGCGTTGCCACGGCCCAATGAGGACTTTGAGTGACCCACAGACTCTTGATGACTTGCGAGACAAGAAGAAGTCTAAAGATAGGAAGTTTAAAGGGAAAACCGTAACTTGTAACCGACTCGACTTGCTACCCGAGACCTAGCCTATCTATATAAAGGCTGGGAGGGGGCGGCGAGGAGGACACACGCAACCCTAGTTTCCACAACCCTCGCCAGATTGCATCTGCGCACCATTATAATCTTTGATTCCTTCGTTAATTCCAAGAGGAGAGAAGCAGGAGTAGGGACCTCTACGAGGCCTGAACCTGGGTAAACCTTGCGTCCCTGTGTGCTTGTTTGCTATCCAATTGATGCTTCCAGCGCTCCCTCCTCCTCCAAAACCCAAATCCATAACAATGGGCATTGATGAGTTAAATCCTCGTCAATTGGCGCCATCTGTGGGAATTGGGAGTGCTGATGTCACGGTTTCTTCGGCGCCATCAACTACGATCTACAACCCTACAACAACGGAGATTCTCCAGCTCTTCGACACATTCGACTTCACCGTCCACACACCGGCCACTCGCCCGGCTTTCGAGTCCGTGGGCGATGGAATTAGCCTGGCGACCGGGAGCTTACGCTTCCAAGTTGGTCAGATGGGCATGCTTCGCATGGCCGACCAGCCGACAACACCATCGATTGCTCCAGCATTGTGGTTCCCTCAGCCGATCGGCACCCTCAGTGAGCTCAATGCATCAGCGACAATCAAGAACACGAATAGCGACAGCAGTCGCGAATCTGATCTGGGCGATTTAGCAACTGAAGATGGATCCTACGGCTGCAGATCTAAAAGTTGTGGGAGCAACAGCTTCCCCAACCACTTCATGTGCACCGTCATCAACGCTGGTGACACCTCTGCCAATCACGACAAAACAAGCAATGGTGGCAATGGATCCGACCCACCAAACGGTGGCATACCTAATGGCAGACTGCCCAATGGAGGGGCAGTCGAACCGCCAACCATTGTGAATGAAAACACTGGGGAACGCATAGTGATCAGGCTCAACGACAACGAGTGGGCACGTTGTCCAGAAGCCGTACGAGGCAACCCTCTTCCCTTCGGCTCCGTGCAAGAACTACTGATGGGCTACCACTGGCCCCTCAAGGAGGAATACAAACTCCAAGTGCATACACTCGCCCAACTCGAAGCGCGTAAAAAGGCGGCAGACGAGTCAAGCCTCCGACGAGCAGGGCTCTCCTCCCACGGAGGATCGTCCTCCAAATGCAACTAGTACGTCGCTAACA
The DNA here is from genome assembly GCA_910589775.1 of Avena eriantha. NCBI lineage: Eukaryota > Viridiplantae > Streptophyta > Magnoliopsida > Poales > Poaceae > Avena > Avena eriantha. The sequence continues at coordinate 261,968,703 of OU342741.1, forward strand.
AGAGACGATCTGGACTCGCCCAACTCACCGAGCAAGAACGTGTAGAAGCCGAAAAGGTCCTCGACTTCGGCTCCATGACGGTGGATACGCGTGCCAATGTGCTCCTGAAAATGCCGCAAGCCGCGGTAACGGCGGCCAAAATGTACCTCCTCAACAACCAGCCGCTAGCTAGAGACCCACGAGCAGCCATGCAACAATCTACGATCGCGGGCTTGGGACTAATCGAGGCCACCCTCAATAAAGAGCCAACGCCAGAGCCTAAGAAAGGCAAGGCCCTGGCGAGACGCTATTCCTCACCCTCATACAGCGACGACAGTCACGATCTGTCTCGACGTCGCTGCTCACGGCGGCACGACCACGATTACGATGCGCGCGATGATCTCGTGCAGCGCAAAATCGACAAGTCAAGGACAAGACGTGCTCGTTCGACTGATTCAGAAGAAGACGGGACTGAACTCTGCGTCGCCAGATGCTTCAGCAGAGCCATCAGGCAAAGGCGAATGCCTAAAGGATTCAAACTCCCGTCGGAAAATCCAAAGTTCGACGGCGTAGAAGACCCGAAGATCTGGTTGGAAGACCACTTTTCCTCCGTCAAGCTACACGGCAGGAGTCGAAGCACGGCCATGCAATGCTTGCAGCTACATTTGCAGGGCGCTGCCCGTGCATGGCTCAACAATCTCCTGCGTGGATCCATTCGCAGCTGGGAAGAGGTGGCCTACAGTTTCATGCGCAACTTCAAGGGCACTTACAAAAGGTACGCATCAATCAAAGAACTGAGGAGCTACAAGCAAAGGTCGGGCGAATCGCTATGCTCGTACATCCAGAGGTGGTCTATCATCAAGAACTCCACAGAAAATATCTCGGTGGATCGCGCAATCGACGCATTCAATGGCGGTGTTTGTCGCATGGAGCTCAGAGAGGCGCTGGGTCGCTCGAAGCCCAAAACAATTGACCACCTGATAGACATCGCGAATCAGTGGGCCGACGGAGAAGATTCGGTGAGAAACCGCACCTACTCTGACGATGAAGAAGACCTCGGGCGCAGACGCGACCGTCGAGACAAGCGGGGAATGCGCACCTATGATGACCGCGACGACATCAACATGGCGGATATCGGGACACCAGGAAAGCCACACAAGTATGACAATGCCGCACTCGCGAGGAACCATCCGTAGCATCCATCGAGGACAAACTGTCCGGGCCGTGCACCGTGCACTTCTACATCGACAAACACGACGGCAAAAAGAAATCCAGCCACCTCCTCAAGGACTGCCGCGAGTTCCTCAAACTCCATGAGGGTCTGGCTCGAATGAATCACGACATGGTTAACAGGGGCTATGGAACCGTCTCAAGCGCTGTGGCACATGGAGCTCCTCCACCACCACCTGGACCACCACCAACCGCAGCTGTGCCTGACCAGAATCACGGAGGCGAGCCGTACCCACGGGCCATGGGCACCATGATGATCCAAAAGGGACACCCCTCGAATTGGGTGCAGAAGGCCATCACTCGCCAAGTCAACTTGGCGATAAACTCCCCACCATCCACCACTGAGTACCTTAGTGGAAGCGACTCCTGCATTACCTTCGACAAGCATGACCATACGCCCCAAGTCCCTCGTCCAGGCCATTGTCCACTCGTACTCGAGGCACAGATCGGAGGCTTCGACATGAGTTGCGTATTCATGGACGGAGGAAGCGGCATGAACCTCATATTCGCAAGTACCTTGCGTGCAATGAGGATCCCTCTGACATGTCTGGAGGTCTCAATCACGACATTTCACGGCATCGTCCTAGGCAAGGGCATATATCCCCTGGGCAAAATCAACCTCGACGTCATCTTCGGCACACCAAAAACTTTCGGCGCGAGCGTATCGACTTTGAAGTCGTCGACTGGCCTTCACAGTACCACTGTATCCTAGGACGTGTCGCGTTCACTAGGTTCATGGCGGTACCGCACTACGGTTACCTGCAGATGAAAATGCCAGGTCCCAACGGCGTCATCACAGTCAATGGGAGCTTCGAAAGGTCCGACAGTTGCGATAGGGAATTCAACAGAATCTCCTAGTCCTTCGGCATGCAAGAGGAACTCGCAAGATTGAAGGAGTCAAGGGACAATAGTTTGTCTCCCCTAAGCAGGCAAAGCTAACCCGACGTGTCTTTCGACTTGTCGGTACACACGAAGAAACTCCAGGTCCACCCAACAAACCCGACCAAGACGGTCCTCATCGCCAACTACTTGAGTCCCGCATAGGAACTCGCGCTCGTCGAATTCCTCCATGAGCACTAGGAAATCTTCGCCTGATGTGCTGCGGACAAGCCATGAGTTCCCAGGGAATTCGCCGAGCACGCACTCAATGTGAATGCAGACGCCAGGCCAATCAAGCAGACAATACGCGACTGTCTGAACCACGAGAAAAAGCAGTCGGGATGGAGATCAACAGACTCCTCGACACAAAATTTATACGCGAGATCAAGGAAAGCACTTGGCTCGCCAATACAGTGCTAGTGCCCAAAAAAGACACGGATATCCTGCGGATGTGCGTGGACTTTACCTCTTTGAATAAGCACTACCGAAAGGATCACTTCCCGCTGCCACGAATCGACCAAATCATTGACTCCACCGCAGGATGTGAGCGCCTCTGCTTCCTTGATGCCTACTCAGGGTACAACCAGATTCGAATGAAGGAGGAAGACCAAGAGAATACGGCATTTACAACGCCCTTTGATGTGTTCTGTTACAACACAATTCCCTTCGAGCTAAAAACGTAGGAGCTACCTACCAGCGGTGCATGCAGGCTTGCCTCAAGAACCAACTTGGTCGCAACATCCAAGTCTACTTTGATGACATCGTAATCAATACTAAAGAGGAAGTCTCGCTAATCGACGATTTACACGAAATCTTCGCTAACCTCAACCGCTACCAGGTCTAGCTCAATCCGGACAATTGCGCCTTCCGCGTACCACCTGGGAAACTACTCGGGTATCTCACCTCCGCAAGAGGGATCGAGGCAAACCCGAAGAAAATAAAAGCCATACTGGCCAAGGAGAAGCCGAAGAACGTAAGAGGCGTCCAGCAGCTGGCCAGGAGAATTGCGGCACTCAGTCGAATCATCAGTTGAATGGGTGAAAAAGCATTGCCCTTCTACCAACTCCTCCACAAAGCCGACAAGTTCGAGTGGACCAATGAGGCACAGGAAGCATTCGAAGACCTCAAGCGTCTACTGTCTACCTCACCAGTACTGGTGACCCCACGCGAAATGGAACCACTGTTGCTATACATCTCCGCCACCAACTAGGTGGTCAGCACGGTGCTCGTGGTAGAGCGAGCCGAGGAAAACAAAGTCCACGGGGTACAACGCCTAGTCTATTACCTCAGCGAGGTGCTCACGCCAACAAAGCAGCGGTACCTGCAGTACCAGAAGCTGGCATATGGCGTCTTCATGACAGCCAAGCGACTGCGCCACTACTTCCAGGAGCACCCAATCGTGGTGGTCAATGACGCCCTGCTTGGACATATTCTCCACAACCCCGACACCACAGGACGAGTCACGCTATGGGGAATCGAGCTGTCCCCACGAGACATTACATACGAGAAGCGCGACGCGATCAAGTCGCAAGTACTCCCTGATTTCCTTGTGCACTGGATGGAGAACCAGCTCCCCGAACAACCAGATATGTCCCATCTCCGAACAATGCACTTCGATGGGCCCAAACGAAAGGACGGCGCTGGCACAGGTGTCATACTGACATCGCTCTAGGGAGACAAGCTGAAATACATTATGCGAATGCAGTTCACGGCCTCCAACAATGAAGCCGAGTACGAGGCTCTGCTGCACGGGATGCGGATGGCGAAAGCCTGCGGCGCTAAGAGGCTAATCATCTATGGCGACTCCAAGATGGTGGTCAACCAAACAATGCACGAGTGCGACGCCCTTAACAACAACATGATTGCTTACCGCGATCTCTACGACACACTCGAAGGAGACTTCGACGGCTGCGAACTGCGGCACGTAGGCCGCGAGAGCAATGAAGAGGCAGATGCACTCGCCAACATTGGCTCTACCTGTGCCCCCATACCACCTGGGGTATTTCTCGAGTGTATATGCGAACGCTCCATCAAGCTGAAGGCCACAAAGAAGAAAACAAGCGCAAGAACATACTCGGGGGCTGCGCCACCCAATGAGCTAATGGCACTCGAAGACCTGGAGCTTGACACAGGACTCGAAGGACCGATGAGTGTCATGATGATCGAGCCATCTTGGACTCAACCGTACATCACATACCTTCTCAACAAGAGGCTACCGGATGACCCGACTAACGCACGACACATTGCGCGGCGATCGAAGGCATTCACTGTTATCAACAACGAACTGTACAACCGCAACATTACAGGAGTGCTCCAACGATGTGTCTCCAACAAAGACGGAAGAGCTGTCCTCCTCGACATCCACGAAGGCACTTGCGGGCATCATGCTGGCAGTCGCGCCCTCGTCGCCACAGCCCTGCGGGCTAGATTCTACTGGCCAATAGCCATGCACGACGCTAAGGACATCGTCCAGCGCTGCAACGCTTTCTAGCGATTCGCGGACAAACCACACGCACCAGGCCCGGTGCTCCGACCAATACCATTAGCTTGGCCCTTTGCGCAATGGGGACTCGACATGGTCGTTAAGCTCCCAAGGTCCTCACGAGGAGGCTACGTCTACCTCTTAGTCGCAGTTGACAAATTCACCAAGTGGATAGAAGCCATGCCAGTGACAAATCAATCGGGGAACAGCGCTGTAAAATTCTTCGAGTCCATCCTCTACCGCTTTGGCATGCCACAAAGTATCATCACAGACAACAGGACGAACTACACCTCCAAAGAGTTCCAAGAATTCTGTGAAATCCTGGGAATCAATATAAGCTACGCCTCGGTGGCTCACCCGAAGACCAACGGTCAGGTCAAAAAGGCCAACGGCCTCGCATGTGGTGGAATCAAGAAATGGCGTCTCCGGCCACTCGAGTAAGCTGCGGGATGCTGGCCAGACGAGCTGCAATCCATACTCTGGAGCCTGCGCACAACTCCAAACAGAGCCACGAGATACACCCCGTTCTTCATGGTGCATGGCGTTGAACCGGTACTACCCGCATAAGTACACTACAAAGCCCCACGGGTGGTCGCATACAGTAAGAAGGAGTCAACCCTCACACTCGAAGACTCCGTCGACCTCCTCGACGAGGCACAAGAAATCACAGCTGAGAGATCAACGATCTATCAGCAAAACCTTCGCAACTACCACAACAGAAGATTACGCCCCAGGTCCTTTGTCGAAGGAGACCTGGTCCTGCGACTGAAGCAACAAGGGCATCTCAAGCTCGAGTCCCCCTGGGAGAGACCATACGTGATTACAGAAGTAATCCCAGGTGGCACCTATCGCCTTAAAGATTTCGAGACAGGAGTCACATACTCCAACCCCTCGAACATCGTGCACTTGTGGCGCTTCTACCCTTAGTCATTTTCCTTTCTTTACATTACAAATAAGGATTTTAAGCCAGGCTACTTAGCCACACATTGTACCTCGTACTGTTCTATGAATAAATAAAGCTAAGTGCCACAAACTCTGTGTCTTTCCCATTATTTCTTACAAATCTATCTACTCGGGGGCTACGCCACCTTTTACGCATATGTTCTATGAACCAATCGCGATATCCTGAGTAGCTGACGCATTAAATCGAACCCTTGGCAAACACCAACCCAGCTACAACGCACCTGACAGGTTGGCAAGGTGCTGAGATAAACGCGAGTTAGGCTAACGAAAAGGAATCGCATAACGCAACGCACTCGCAAAACATACGAGCTAACAAGCTCCTTACATATCAATATTATTCAATTATATACAGCATACGTACGAGGTTGCATCACCACACCCACTTGTGTGTGTGGTCATGTGGATCATTGTGGTTTGGAAAAGAACACCTGAAATGACACTCCATGTGTAGAACCATGGTCTGAAAGCACTAGAACATGTACAAATGCAACATTACAATGCAATGGAGAACTAGTATGATAGAGGTTGCATCACCACACCCACTTCAGTGTGTGTGGTAATGTAGATCATAGTGGATTGGAAAAGAACACATGCAATGACACTCCATGTGTCAAACCATAGTTAGAAATCCCTACAACATGTTGGAATGCAACATTGGAATTTAATGGAGCACCAGTATGACAGAGGTTGCATCACCACACCAACATGAGTGTGTGGGGTCATGTGGATCATTGTGGTTTGGGAAAGAACACATGAAATGACACTCCATGTGTCAAACCATAATCAGAAAGCCTTAACATGTTGGAATGTAATGGAGCACCAATGTGACAGAGGTTGCATCACCACATCTAATTGAGGGTGTGGTCATGTGGATCATTATGCTTTGGAAAGAACACATGCAATGACACTCCATGTTGAAAACCATGGTCAGAAAGCCCAGGAACATGTTGGAATGCAACTATCCCATGCAATGGAGCACCTATGTGATAGAGGTTGCATCAGCACACACACTTAATTGTGTGTGGTCATGTGGATCATTCTGGTTTGGAAACGAACAAATGCAATAACACTCGATGTGGCAAACCATGGTCAAATAGCCTAGAAAAATGTTGGAATGCAACATTGGAATGTAATGGAGCACCAGTGTGATAGAAGTTGCATCACCACACCCACTTGAGTGTGTGCGGTCATGTGGATCATTGTGGTTTGGAAAAGAACATAAGCAATGACACTCCATGTGTCAAACCATTGTCAAAAATCCTATAAATATGTTGGGATACAACGTTGGCATGTAATGGACCACCATTGTGATAGAGGTTGCATCACCACACCCACTTGAGTGTGTGTGGTCATGTGGATCATAGTGGTCTGGAAAAGAACACATGTAATGACACTCCATGTGTGAAACCATGGTTAGGAATCCATAGAACATGTTGGAATGCAATGGAGCACCAGTGCGACAGAGGTTGCATCGCCACACCGACTTGAGTGTATGCGGTCATGTGGATCTTTGTGGTTTGGAAAAGTACACATGCAATGACACTCCATGTCTATACCATGGTCAGAAAGCCCAAGATCATGTTGGAATGCAATATTGGAATGCAATGGAGAAACACTGTGACAGAGGTTCCATCACCACACCTACTTTAGTATGTGTGGTGATGTGGATCATAGTGGTTTGGAAAATAACACATGCAATGACACTCCATGTGTCAAACCATGGTTAGATATCCCTAGAACATGTTGGAATGCAACATAGGAATGCAATGGAGCACTAGTGTGATAGAGGTTGCATCACCACACCCACTTAAGTGTGTGTGGTCATGTGGATCATTGTGGTTTGCAAAAAAGAACACATGCAATGATACTCCATGTGTCAAACCATAGTTAGAAAGCCCTAGAACACGTTTTAATACAATATTGGAATGCAATGGAGCAACAATGTGATAGAGGTTGTATCACCACACTCACTTGAGTGTATGTGGTCATGTGGATCAATGTGGTTTTGAAAATAACACATGCCATGGCACTCCATGTGTCAAACCATGGTCAGAAAGCCCTTAAACATGTTGGAATGCAACATTGAAATGCAATGGAGCACCAATGTGACAGAGGTTGCATCACCATACGCACTTGAGTGTGTGTGGTTATCTGGATCTTTGTGGTTTGGAAAATAACACATGCAATGACACTCCATGTGTCAAACCATGGTTAGAAAGCCCTAGAATATGTTGGAATACAACGTTCGAATGTAATGGAGCGCTAGTGTGACATAGGTTGCATCACCATACCCACTTTAGCGTGTGGGGTCATGTGGATCATTGTGGTTTGGAAAAGAACACATGCAATGACACTCCATGTGTCAAACCATGGTCAGAAAGCCTAGAAACATGTTGGAATGTAATGGGTACCAGTGTGACAGATGTTGCATCACCACACCCACTTGAGGGTGTGGTCCTGTGGATCATTGTGGTTTGGAAAAGAACACATGCAATGACACACCATGTGGAAAACCATGTTTAGAAATCCCTAGAACACGTTGGAATGCAATATTGGAATGATATGGAGAAACAGTGTGATGGACGTTGTGTCACCACAACGAGTTAATTGTGTGTTGTCATGTTGATCATTGTGGTTTGGAAACGAACACATACAATAACACTCCATGTGTCAAACCATGGTCAGAAAGCCTAGAAATATGTTGGAATGCAATATTGGAATGCAATGGAGCACCAGTGTGATCGAAGTTGCATCACCACACCCACTTGAGTGTGTGTGGTCACGTGGATCATTGCGGTTTGGAGAAGAACACATGCAATGACACTCCACGTGTCAAACCATGGTCAGAAAGCCTAGAAATATGTTGGGATGCAATGTTGGAATGTAATGGACCACCAATGTGACAGAGGTTGCATCACCTCACCCACTTGAGTGTGTGTGGTAATGTGGATCTTTATGGTTTGGAAAAGTACACATGCAATGACACTGCATGTGTAAAAACATGGTTAAAAATCCCAAGATCATGTTGGAATGCAACTGCCACATGAAATGTAGCACCAGTGTGATAGTGGTTGCATCGCCTCACCCACTTGTGTGTGTGGTCATGTCGATCATTGTGGTTTGGAAAACAACACCTAAAATGACACTCCATGTGTCAAACCATGATGCAAAATCACTAGAACATGTTCGAATGGCACATTGGAATGCAATGGAGAATTAGTATCATAGAGGTTGCATCACCACACCCACTTGAGTGTGTGTGGTCATGTGGATCATAGTGGTTTGGAAAAGAATACATGCAATGACACTCCATGTTTCAACCATAGTTAGAAATACCTAGAACATGTTGGAATGCAACATTGGAATTTAATGGAGCACCAATATGATAGAGGTTGTATCACCACACCCACTTATGTGTGTGGGGTCATGTGGATCATTGTGGTTTGGGAAAGAACACATGCAATGACATTCCATGTGTCAAACCATGGTCAGAAAACCAAGAAATATGTTGGAATGTAATGGAGCACCAATGTGATAGAGGTTGCATCACCAAACCCACTTGAGGATGTGGTCATGTGGATCATTATGCTTTGGGAAAGAACACGTGCAATGACACTCCATGTGGAAAACCATGGTCAGAAAGCCCATGAACATGTTAGAATGCAACTACCCCATGCAATGGAGCACCTATTTGATAGAGGTTGCATCACTCCATGTGTCAAACCACGGTCAAATAGCCTAGAAACATGTTGGAATTAAACATTGGAATGTAATGGAGCACCTGTGTGACAGAAATTGCATCACCACACCCACTTGAGTGTGTGCGGTCATGAGGATCATTGTGGTTTGGAAAAGAACACATGCAATGACACTCCATGTGTCAACCCCATGGTCAGAAAGCCTAGAAATATGTTTGCCTGCAAAATTGGAATGTAATGGAGCACCAGTGTGACAGAGGTTGCATCACCACACCCACTTGACTGTGTGTGCTCATGTGGATCCTAGTGGTTTGGAAAAGAACACATGCAATGATACTCCATGTGTCAAACCATGGTTAGAAATCCATAGAACATGTTGAAATGCAACACTACAATGCAATGGAGCACAAGTCTGACAGAGGTTGCATCTCCACACCCACTTAAGTGTCTGCGGTCATGTGGATCATTGTGATTTGGAAAAGAATACATGCAATGACTCTCCATGCATCAAACCATGGTCAGAAAGCCTATAATAGGTTGGAATGCAATATTGGAATGCGATGGAGAAATATTGTGATAGAGGTTGCATCACCACACCCACTTGAGTGTGTGGTGTCATGTGGATCATTGTAGTTTGCACAAAAGAACACATGCAATGACTCTCCATATGTGAAACCATGGTTTATAAAGCCCTGTAACATGTTGGAATTAAATATTGGAATGCAATGGAGCAACCGTGTGATAGAGGTTCTATCTCCACACCCACTTGAGTGTATGTGGTCATGTGGATCAATGTGGTTTGGAAACTAACACATGCAATGGCACTATATATGTCAAACCATGGTTAGAAAGCCCAAGAACATGTTGGAATGCGACATTGGAATGCAATGGAGCACCAGTGTGACATAGGTTGCATCACCACACCCACTTGAATGTCTGTGGTCATGTGGATCTTTGTGGTTTGGAAAACAACACATGCAATGACACTCCACGTGTCAAACCATGGTTAGAATGCCTATAAATATGTTGGAATGCAACTTCCACATGCAGTGGAGCACTTGTGTGATAGAGGTTGCATCACCACACACACTTGGTCATGTGGATCATTTTGGTTTGGAAAATAACAAATGCAATGACACTCCATGTGTCAAACCATGGTCATAAAGCCTAGAACATGTTGGAATGCAACTTTGTATTGTAATGGAGCACCAGTCAGACAGAGGTTGCATCACCACACCCACTTGACTGTGCATGGTCATGTGGAAATGACGTTCCGAAAGAAATCAAGGTTCCCAGGTCACAGCTCTGATTCTTCTTCCCTTATCGCACTTTCCACACCTGTTGTGTACAATCTCCCATCAACATCTCAGCTAGATGGCTTAGACGCTCAATCATTATGGTTTTGAAAGAACACATGCAATAACACTCCATGTGTAAAACCAGTGTGATCGAACTTGGAATGCAACTGCCACATCCAATGGAGCACCAGTGTGATAGAGGTTGCATCACCACACCCACTTGAGTGTGTGTGGTCATGTTGATCATTATGGTTTGGAAAAGTACACATGCAATGACACTCCATGTCTATAACCATGGTCAGAAAGCCCAGGATCATGTTGGAATGCAAATACCACATGGACTGTAGCACCAGTGTGACAAAGGTTGCATAACCACACCAAGTTGGGTATGTGTGGTCATGTGGATAATTGTGGTTTGGAAAATAACACTTGAAATGACACTCCATGTGTCAAACCATGGTCAGAAAGAACTAGAACATGTTCGAATGCAACATTAGAATGCAATGGAGAACTAATATGACAGAGGTTGCATCAACACACCCACTTGAGTGTGTGTGGTCATGTGGATCATAGTGGTTTGGAAAAGAACACATCCAATGACACTCCATGTGTCAAACCATGGTTATAAATCCCTAGAACATGTTGGAATGCAATGGAGCACTAGTGTGACAGAGGTTGCATCACCACAACCACTTGAGTGTGTGTGGTCATGTGGATCATTTTGGTATGGAAAAGAACACATGCAATGACACTCCATGTGTCAAACCAGGGTCAGAAAGCCTAGGAACATGCTGGAATGAAACATTGGAATGTAATGGAGCACCAGTTTAAGTGAGGTTGTATCACCTCACCCACTTGACTGTATAGTCATGTGGATCATTATGGTTTGGAAAAGAACACATGAAATGACACTCCATGTGTCAAACCATATCAGAAGGAACATGTTGGAATGCAATGAGCACTAGTGTGACAGAGGTTGCATCACCACACCCACTTGAGTGTGTGTGGTCATGTGGATCATTGTGGTTTGGAAAAGAACACATGAAATAACACTCCATGTTTCAAACCTTGGTCAAAAAGCCTAGAAAAATGTTGGAATGGGGCATTGGAATGTAATGGAGTACCAGTGTGACAGAGGTTTCATCACCACACCCACTTGAGTGTGTGTGGTCAAGTGGATCATTGTGGTTTGGAAAAGAACACATGAAATGACAATCCATGTGTCAAACCATGGTCAGAACGCCCTAGAACATGTTGGAATGCAACATTCATTACAAGAAAAGTTTCCTTCCGTAACGACTTGGCCTGACGGTCGTCGTACAAGGCGCGTCTTCTGCGACAAAATTGTCGGCTCGTCCATGGCCGATGGTAAACTTTTTTTTGGTATCGCAACCCTCTACTATGACGGATCTGCTAAAAACATGGAGGAAGCTCGGCCAACGCGTGGCAGAAGCATGATTTTCGTTTCCTAGCGTGATGTTGACTCACCGAAGTCTTTTGAGGAGTGTGGGTCCCAGACGTCAGTGTCTCTAGCGGAACATACTTTTCGGTCACGCCTCCCTGATTTGAACTCGATAACATTACTCGATGCGTCTGCCCTTTAGTCAGAATGCTAGGGCCCACATGTCAGCCTCTCATTAGAAGGATCGTGTGTATGATGGAATTTTTTTCCTTCACTCCCGCTACCTTGTGCCGAAGTGGATAGCGTTGCTCGATGCATCTACCGATTAATCAACCTCTCAGGACCCACATGTCATCCTCTCATTAGAAGAAACGTGTGTATAATGGAATTATTTCCCTTGGGTATTGCCTCCTTGATTTCAACTCGATAACGTGTCTCAATCTATCTATGGTCTAGTCACGCTGTTGGGTCCTCCATGTCAGCCTCACATTATAAGAATCGTGTGTATGATGGAATTTTTTTCTTCGGTCGCGCTACCCTGTTCCGAACTTGATACCGCTGCTTGATGCATCTACCATTTAATCAAACTCCTAGACCCCACAGGTCATCCTCTCATTAGAAGAAATGTGTGTATGATAGAATTTTTTCCCTCGCTCGCGTCTCTGTGTTCGAACTTGATAGCGTTGCTCGCTGCATCTACCGTTTAATCATGATGAAGGGCCCCACATGGCATCCACTCATTAGAAAAATGTGTGTATGATGGAATTTTTTCTCTCGGTCATGCCTCCATGTTTCGAACTTGATATCCTTGCTCGATGCATCAACCGTTTTTCCAGGTTGCTGGGTCCCCCATGTGAGCCTCTCATTAGAAGTACCGTGTGCATGGTAGACTTTTTTCTCGCTCGCGCCTCCCTATTTCTAACTTGGCAACGTCACTCGAGGAAGAACCTGTACAAGGCCGCGCTACTGGGTCCCACATGCCGGTCTCTCTGTAAATCAAACCTGTGTATGATGGACTTTTTTTGGCTGCGTCCGCTACTTTGACCTTGGCAACGTTGCTCGATGTGACACCCGTGTATGGTCTTGCTACTGAGGCCGCCATTTCAGCCTCTCTGGTATGTTCTGGCTTGTGGGTCCAAATGGAGCCTCGTATGTTCTGGCAGGTGGACTCCCGGTGCCAGCCTCTCTGTACAAGTATTTAACTTTTTTTTCAAGCCCGACCATCAAACTCGAGGGATGCTGCAGGCTGGTGGGTCCATGATGTCAGCCTCTCCATAAACCAATATTGCTAGAAGAAAACACATATAAACCATGTGTGTTGCCACTATGACAAACAAATAATATGAACATTCTCATTAAAAAGCTTTATAGTATCTATAACTTATATATTAGCCTTCTTAAAAAGATTTTATGTGTCCATGTTATCTCTCTTATTAAAATAAAAGGGAAGCGATCCTGGTATGTCAATTTATTAAATGCCAGATAATGGAGTAGTTTCTTTAAAACATGGGTAGGCTGGTTTTTTGTTTTTGTTTTAAAGGGCAATTCCAAAAACACAAAATTAAACATTTTGGGCTATTCTACATCTACTATACTCAATGGGCTATACTCCATGCCCTATTCTCCATGGGCTCTTTTCTAAATAATTAAGTGGGTTGACGTCAGCAAGTCCCCTGACCCCTACAAGGCCGAATTAAATTATTCTGGGCTAAAGAGGGACGGAATGGGCGAGATTTTACCTCCTATTAAGTAAAACTTGCATGATGCTATGGCTCGACCGGATTTAGAACACAGACCTCACTACCGGAGGGAGAAAAAGCAATAATTCTTTTGACATATATTCGTGTAAAAATATCTAAAGAACAAGGGACACGGACCGCGTGCGCCAAAACTAGATTGTTATCCAATGACTTCACTTGGTACCATATAATTTATGTCCGAAACACATCCAACGGTTCTGATGACACACATGCAAAAGCTATAGTGCAAGCATCCCAACAGCAGCGACAAAACTTTTTTACAAATTCAGTAGTACAGAATAAGACAGAAAAAATATCGACAGATTCGTAGTTGATATTCAGAAGCACTTGACCGATTGTGCACCATTCCAAAGTGACTATTTCAGCTATACAAACACTAAAACTCAATAGCAGTATAGAGAGAACCCATTCTTGTTTCAGCTCTAAAAACCTTGTGGCATGATCAGTTTGCCCTTTTCTCCAAGCACACTCGATCATTGGAGCAAGCATAACTGACGATCAAGTATGCTTTTGTGTGCATACCTCCTCTTCACATCAATACAAGTGTGACCCCCATATATGCATCTTAGAATGCCCAAACCTCATCTACATTGTGACAAAGCCAAGTTTAAAAAGGAAAGCAAGACTATCTACTACACTTGATCTAAACAAGTACCAGTACATCAATATTTGTTCTAGAAAATACCTTAGTAACAGTAACAACATAACACTTGACAGATTGAGTAGCATTTGAAGATTGAGCAGTACAGAATAAGACAGAAAAAATATCTATAGATTCCTAGTTCATATTCAACACCAGATGATAGATTCAGCAACATTTCAAAGTGACTGATTCAGCAGTATAGACAATGGCCAAAAGAAATGACAGATTTAGGAATGCAGACATTAAATTTAATAGTTGTAGCAAGGCCATGACTCAAAAGGAAAGAGAGTCCATATTCAACACTCGATCGGTCGGATATGAACAAGTACTAGTACATATGTATTACTACAAAATAGATTAGCAGCAGCAAGTTAAGACCTCCATACAAAATACTTGGCATAACGCAACAGCGTGTAAGTGCTGGCCGGGTGGCACTTTCTTTCCTGCCTGTTACGCTTTCCTTATCACACCGTCGCCTTTGGGCCCACTATGTCAGCAGCGTAAATTGGAAATAGGTATACATTGCCACAAATTTGTTCCACCTCGCCCCATACAAATTGAATCTGTCACCAACATAAAGTAGTAATTAACTAGTACAACATTACATATCTTAACATTGGGATCATCACAAAGAATATTTAGATGTTTTATCTCACTTTTGAGACTTGTCGATGTAATACTCCTAATCCATAAGGAATTCCGACAAACGGTTCAGAAGCTTCCAGGTAACACCACGGCTATGACATGTATGACCTAAGCCCTTCCAGGGAGACATCGGTCGACGATGGCCTGCTCGCTAGCTTAGATGTCACCACCATTTCGACCGCATGGAGCTCATGCCACAGAGACAGTGACCAAAGCTTCACCTTGTACCGTGGCGATTCACACGCCCCTGAACTGATGAACCTAGGGGATATGATGATGTCCATGGCGTGGCCATCAATTTGGGTGAAGAACACGGTGCCCTCTTTCCTGATGCCGATGATATCCGCTCTCCGCGAGCCCCTTGTGGGCATTGACTTAGACAATTCCTAGTGTTTGTGGCTATGAGGCATTATGGGTGTAGTCCTCGAGTGGGTAACTCTGAGGTGGCGGACGAGCTCTACCATAGATGTTAGCTCTACCAACGAGGTGATGAACTCGCATCCAGGCTCCGTGCAAATTTGCTGGCTATGAAAGCACCAGATTATGTGGTCGTAGACATCGTTGTAGGGGATGAATGTCCCGCAGTGGTCATTGGGGGCATCTACTACCTGTTCCGCCCGCGACTTGGTGATACAACTCCTTGGAGCATGCGGCCATCTGGGTGATGCTGGTTGTGTCCAGACGCATAGCAATTTCGATGAAAGCGTTGTTGCTGACCTTGCTCCAGACGCCGTGAAGTGGGTTGTGCTTCGATTGTGACATCGGGATGGATTGGGGGAAGAGGTCGGGCCAGAGTATGACTATTGAGGGACTTTTGGGGAGGGATGGCGCAGCCTGCAAGACCCTATGCAGCGGGCGAGATTGCGAGGAAAATGTGCAAAGCACGCACTGGAGACGATCCCAAATGTGGGGTCAGGCATCGTTGGTGAGTGAGGATAAAAACAACCGAGATGGGGAATATGGGATGGGTCTTTGAATGAGTCTTTTTTGCAAGGCCTCGAGAGCTATATACAGGACGCCGATTAGCTTGGCAGGCATGCTACAATGCCCTAAATTAACCATCTCAAATCCTAGCGCATTTTATAGCTAGGCTGGCATGCTGTTGTGCGCTAAATTAACCATGTCACAACCTGGGCCATTACAGCTAGGCCAACACACTTCCATGTACGCCGACTAGAGTTACTGCTGCTGTCATGTTTGACCAGATGATATTTATTTACAGCTTCTATTTTCCTAAAAAAATAGTACTCCTACCTAGTAGTAATACACTTGTACCAGTACAATATGTATTACTACTAGCAGTAGAGTACAACGACCAATCATCTCGTTACTTCTACTGCATACATGAGTTGTACTACACCTACCCACTTAATTGTTAGGTACACCAACACGGCACAACTCTTGTATGCAGCGGAACTAACAAGATGATTGTTTAGTTTGCTAAAAAGGATTATACTGTGGAACAGGAGGTAGTACAATACTAGCATGTAGTACACTAGATGTTTGTTTTGCAGTTTTGCTACAAACATAGTACAATAAATACCTCCACATTGGAGCCTAGGGCGATCAAGTACCACGGTGTTCTAACACGATGCATGATAACGGAAGGTGTTCAAGCACCTCTTTACATAATAGTTATAATTAGAAGCGAACAGTCACTACATTAATACGCCTACGATATAGTAAATTGTCCATCAAATGATGGGTGATAACCTGCACATCTGATCACCTTCTCGCAGTTATCATGATCCGATACTATCACCTTAAAGGAAGTGGTGGCAAGGTTCTTGAATACTAGAAAGTATCCTACCTTCATGTCATGTGCTTTGACAATATCTAGCCATCCTTTGTCAAGGATTACCTTGCCATCTTGCTTCTTTAGCTCGACGTCCCAGTTGCAGGCTTTGCATATCTTTAGCTTGATGGCCTCTGGATACTCACTGCCAAATGTTGGCAAAAAGGTTCTGGGTATGCTCCGCACGTCTAACCCTCCTGATATTAACAGAATCTTGTAGAACTCGTCACAAGTGTTCTCCACGTGTATGTTCCTGGCTCGCCCCTCCATCTAGACTGCACAGGGCTCTCTTGTCTTCTTTGATGATGAGTTTATCCAAGCTTGAGCTTCTTGCCCAAAGACTGCAAAAAAATCCAGTGGATAGATAATGTCTCTACCAGCTATCAATAATTGTGAAATAGTACAATATTAGCTGATAGAGTACAATAGAAGATCAGCTAAGAAAGTAAACGGGAGCAATTTTCTGACTAAAGTACACAAATTAAAGTCTTAACTATAGCTAGCATGAACGCCGGTTATATTAGTACTACTTCCAAGGTCTAGGCATCACATTAGTGCAGTTCTTCATCGAGCAGTACAAATACCGAACACCTAGGAACAGTCGAATGGACAAACATGATGAGCTTTATCTACTGCCAATGCTAGAGATGCATACATATACTTGACATTTTGGCAAAAATCAGGGTAGGGTAGCAGCCGCCCTAACATGCCCAAATTTAAGGGACCTCCGCCCCTGAGACCAATCTAAAGCAAAACATGCCAAGTGGCCTCCCAAATCATAATCAGCCGTGGATCAATCAATACAAAAATTGAACTTATTATTACAGTTCACCATAGATCTAACCCCGTAACTAGCTTGCATGTGTAAAACTGAGCTTTAGTATACAAACGGGTTAAATGCACTAGATGCAAACTATAGTCAACACCAGCCCAATGTTAACCAAGTGCTAATAAAAGCTTGACCACATCTCATCATCAAGATCAAGGGTTTCGGGGATTATGTACATACCGCACTGCCACCGTGATGTCTGAGGGATGCGACGGCTCTATAGATGAGGTTGCAGGGACCGCCACCCGCAGCTAACCCGCCTAAGATGAGTAAGTTGCAGAGGTGGTGGTCGTCAATGGAGGGAAGCACCATGGCGATTAAGGAGTGTTGTGTGAGAGAGGTCTAGGGATGGGGCTAGGGCTGGTGAGGGAATAAATGTGGCGAGGTTATACGAATACTATGGACAAAGCAAACCTTGCCACCAATATAGTACTACTATTTGTCATGCAAAAATTAATACCCCAGAAAATTGGGCACGACAGCTTGAGTGGTTGAATAGGGAAACATCAAACACATACTATGAAAGTACATTATTACGTACATGGTGCCTAGTACAAGCAATAGTGGAAATGATGTGTAACATCCCAATTTCAGCAACCCTGATTAGTTGTCCAGAATGCAAAAATCAGTGGGAACAAAAACTTTTTCTTGTTCATTGGTGTATTGTTTGCTTGTTGTTTGTTTGTTATTGTGCATGTGAGTGTATACCATATGATACTCCTTACCTCAACATCAGTTGGCAAAAATTGTTTAACAAAACAATCCTGGCACATTTCACATATTCTCAAATGTTCTGGCATTCCAAAAACATGAGCCAAGATGCTTATGTAACCAAAACTAGTTTAGTAGCTTCCATTGAGAAACATATGGAGAGCTATAACCTCCTTATGTTTTCAAGACAGAACCTTCAACTACTCTTACCTCTAGGATCTGAAAAACCTTTTATTAATATTTTGAATTCCACTCTTGGTAGAGATACCAAGGACTCTCATCTTATTCAAAATCCAACCTCCTCAAATGCCCCAATCTTACCTCAAGCTAGGCTTGATGGTAACCCCAGTAGGGGATTGCTTAGTTTATAAGATGAGTTGCCTTGATCTGTTGTCTGATGAATTGCCTTGATCTGCTGCTTGGTTTGTCTGCTTAGGAGATAGTATGAGATACTCTATGAGCTCATCACTAGGATCAAGATGTTTCCAAATCATCACACCCTAAGAAAGAATACAAACCTGGATCTGATCTATAGCTACTAGGTGATCCTCTAGAACCCTTAACTAGATAAATTCTGAAGATATCCCTTCTAGATGCTTCCAAGTCAATGAAGACCAATATCAAGCATGGACCACTTATACTCAATATACTCTTCAACCTCATCCACTGGATGATGCTTTGGTACCCTGCATCCCATCAAAATCATCACCACCCACATTCTAGTCAAAAACCCAAAATCTGCCAAATTGGCTAAGTCTGGAATCTATTCCAACATCACCTTTTGGAATGTCTCCTTTCCTCAACCCTTGTGCATTTATGAAAATGCATTTAAACCATATTGTTAACCATCCTAAGGACTACCATGTACCACTCTTTCTCTTGGTTAGATCCGCCTCCAACCCACTTGTTCCTGATGGTTTTGTAGGCAAGAAAATAACTATTCCTGCAAATCTAGTCAACATGCCTACTTTGATAGATGCTCACACCACCATCCCACCTTCTCTGGACCAACTCTTTGCATGGTTGTGTTCTACTCATATAGATCTATCAACATCTACTTCAATTGTTCCCAGTTGATCTTTGTGCTTCTTCAACCCACATGGTTTATAAGGAATCATGACTCATCTAGTATGGCAGCCTTATTTGCAACAAAGTTTGCCATCACTTCCAGAACACCTCAAATGTAACCAATATAAACTCCTTCTGCAATGATCATATATATGACTTGGTCTAATTATCCATCTATCCCTTGCATCAAGGTGAGCTTTGAGCTCCAAGATCCAACAAGGTTTTGGTGGTATAAAAATAACATCAGCCTAAATCCTCAACTCCTGGTTTTTCCATCTAATTCAAGTTCCCAAGGTTCAAAATGCTTGCTACACCTTGTATACATCATCTACCTTGATCATCAAGATTTATCAAATACTATCCATAATTATTATGGCTCCAAATCTAATTAATCTCTTTAATAGACAAAATCTCCAAAACTCCCCCCCCCCAAGGGAAAGTTTGCTTTTGCCAAAGAACTTCCCCAACCTTTGGCCCAATTAAGATCCATATATCATACTCTATCATTCCACCTAAAAAATAAATATTTTTGAAGACCTTTGTTATTTCTTTTTGCCTATTTTCTTAAATGGCAGAAACAAGAAATAATTGTTTAAAAATACTTTTCCTTCCCAATAAATCCAAAGAAAATTCCCCAAGATGTGTCTTGGTATCTAGTACCATCTCAAACCAAAAACCACACATGTACAATTCAAAAATACCAAATGAGCTTCTATAAACCATTACTGCACTCTTTTGAATAAATGGATTTAAGTGGACCAAACTTTATCAAATAATTCCCAAATAATTCATGGATATGTACCTGAACCATATCCACCTACCAGCATCCTCACCTCTGCTTTCCAAGATCAAAAATCATGAGGTTCTTCATGATCATCATGATGGCCAAAAATGGAGATATTCAAAACCATTATCCAAAGTTAAATCAAGACCTTCTCAAAATTGTCAAAAACTACTCCACAACAACCAGAACTCCTCCCTAGTCGAGGCTACTATAACATTGCACCCTGTTGTCCTTTAGCTATTGGAGCAAGTGAGAGAGAGAGATCAAATCAAGGCCATATCTTGCAAAATCTTCAAGGCAGCAGCAGCCACCACCACTCCCCTCTCTCTCTATGGTCGTGTACCATGCCCCACCTCATCCCCTCTACCTCCTCCCTCGACCAATACCCTGCCAGCACCCCCTCCCCATCTTCTCCTTGGACCAAATCCACCATGAACCGATCCACCTCGAGTTAAATAAGCTAGAGACCACCCCAGGCCTCCCTCTACCCCTCATTCACGCCCTCTGCTCCCCACTCACCTCCCCCGAGCAGCACTCCCTATCCCCTAACCGGTACTGCTCGAGAGAGAGAAAGAGAGGCACTTTGGCCTTTGCTCAAGATCTGAGCGTAGCTCTCCCTCTCCTGCCCTTCTTGCTCTACATGTCGCCCTCTCGAGATCTCCTCCCGATCCTGCATCTGACCTTGGTGTTCTTATCAACATGTAGCAACAACAGTAGCTCGGGAAGCAACTCCGGCGAGCTCCCGAAGCTACTTCCTCGGTCGACGTCACGTGAGCTCCTTCCCGAAAGCAAACGCCGCCTTTCCGCACATCCCCGAGGTCGTCGTCGTCGACTGCGTCCCCTGGCTCCTCCACGGCCGCCGGCGAGCCTCCCCGCTCCCCGCTTCCCTCTGCTAGGGTTTTTGCCCGTCGTCGCTGTCGTGAGGTGGACGATGGACGCAGACCGTCGATGCCCTTCCAATCGGACGGCCCTAGTCCCTCCTTACTCATTCGCCCTCCCACACTGACTAGCAGGTGGGCCCCGCCTGTCGGGTTCAAAAGCCCCCTCCCGCGTGCTGGCCTCGCCCGGGTGGGCCGATTTCGCCCAGGCCGGCCCAACTCGGCGCCGATCCCGACATGGCGCACCCCTTTTCTTTTTCTTTTATTAGTTCTGTAAAAATCCATAAGTTTTGGCCTTAGATTAAATCAATTCAAAAATGCTAATCAACTTCAATTTACCAGATCCAAAAAATCGACCTTGTTCCTGAATGTTTTGTGCAACATGTAGAACAAGTCCTTGGCCAAAAGCACTTCTCATTATTTATGGGTATTTAATTTACTAGCATGTATCTATTAAATTAAATAAAACACCCACAAAGTTATACATATTCAAATGGAATGAATCTAGTTTCATCTGATAGATAATTCAAATACCCATGTTTTGGTCCTCTCCTCATGACAAGGTGAACCATGGTGTGGCATTGGTAGAAATAAGAAAAACAGGGCATCTCTGACTTTAGGAAATTCTCTAGGCCAATATATGAAATGTATTGACCTTATTCCTACTCCTTTTGATGTGGTACACTAAGGTCTACCAAAATCCAGGAGCTCAAATTTTATGGAGGCTCTGTGTAATTTTGGTGAATTAATCCTCTCTGCCTATGGTATTCTCAATAGAAAATTCTCTAAGGGAGTTTGACAACCCCAAAAAGAGTGAATCCAATTCCTACAGAAAGGTACTCAAGAGACCTACCATATGGCATTGGTTTCCTACCAAAAGCTATTGTAGATTAAATCTGATGAAAAAGACAAGTTGTATACATAACTGCCTTTGGGAATTTCCTAAGAGCATTCTGGTAAATATTTTGGCAATAATTCAAGTATCAGTAAACAAGTACATCAATCCCTACCTAACCATCCAAGGAAATAATGTTTGGAGATCAAGAACTTTTCAGGTGATTTATTTCCTAAAACTAGAGCCTTTATAACTAGAAAATTTATAAGAAATTAAAGAAAAGTGGTAAAAGCATGAAACAACTTTTGTTCGTCTTGTTTTATCAAAACCTACCTGATTGTATTCTGGTTGCACATTGATACCATACTTACCCAGGCCTTGGTCCCAAACCCCTTCATTAGTGGTTTTGACAACTTCCCGAGCAAAGGAAATCCCACCACTGCAATTAGGGTTTGTGCAATGGTTCTAAACTCAACCACTCAAAACCTACTGAATATTATACTTGTATTGTCCACTTTCTTGCTATGTGAATGTCCACTTGTATGCCTTGTTTTGATTGTGGTCTTGCTTGTTTGCATGTATACTCGATGATGACGATAGATGCGCTTGTATTGACGCCGAGAAGAAGAGATCTTATTATTATTGGTATTGGTATTATTGGGTATTCTAAGAAGAAGTCTAGGGACATATTGCCATATTGCTGATCATCAGGCAAGCCACCTTCTTGCTCATAAGCCTTGTCCTACTATTTTACTTATGCATGTTTTATCTATTATTTATGAAACTGCATTGTTATATTATATGATGATGTATATCTTGTAGTGGCTTGGCTTCTCCAAACCATTACGCTTTTGTACTATTAAGTACAACCCTCTTGATGACACCTATTTAACCCTAGTATGATAGATGGTGTAACACACCATACCCCTTTGGAGACCCCGTTTTAGCCGAAGCAAAACTAGAGGATGGGAAGACCCCCGAAAAAGTTTTACCAAAAGTTTTATGATAAAACCTTGGTGAGGTGGGACCTCCCAAGAGGTGTTGAGAAAGAAAAAGGTTTTGTTTTAGAAAATGCTGAAGGAAAACTGGAGGAAAAAGGTTTACAAAAACGCATATGGTTCTTTGCAGTTTAGCTATAACAACTTAACCCATGCAACCACATTACTCTGGAATGGGACAAGGCTGGATTTGATGTTTGCTTATTCTGGTATAAGCTGCCTCGCAACGACTACATGGGATAAAAATTCCTGGAGGGTGGGCCTTCTCCTGTAAGGGTCCATGTGAGACATCGACCAGGAGAAGGAACGAAGGGTCTACGGGCCTCCACGCGTTACTATGAGCCCATCAGTGAAAGCGCACACTTGTGAAGTGGAAAAAGCGCTCTGGTTGGTCCTCGGTACCCGACGTCCCGGTGTTGAGGGAAACATCACTCATAGGGTAGGCACTTATATTGGAGTGGGCATCCGGAGAGTCTTGATCGGTTACTCGACCCACGATCACTGTAGATCAGGGTAGTGTACCCGGATGGTGTGGGTAAAGTGTGCAACCTCTACAGAGTGTAAATCTATTCGAATAGCCGTGTATGCGGTCATGGAAGGTTGGGAAGGTTACTGTAGAGTGGTGGTGGTTTTTATTTCAAAAAGGATTTCGAAAAAAAGCAAGGGCTTTGGAAATGTTTTGACCATGGGATGGTCAAAAAGGAGAAAGGTTTTGACCATGGGATGGTCGGAAGGGAAAGAAAGGAGTTTGGTCATGGGACAACCTGAAGACGGGAAAAAAGGGGTACCCCAATCCTAGTGTTTACAAAACTTTTGAAAAGGTTCCCAAAAAGGCTTTACAAAAGTTTTCAACAAAGATACGTAGATGCTATATCTACAAGAGTAACTAATTTAGAAAAGAACATCTCTTGGAACCCTCCTACTACCACAGCCATAATGCATATCCTCTTGTTATTACTACTTACTTAAGGTGGTTTGCGAGTACATTCAAAGTACTCACTGGCATTGTCCCTGGCTATTCACTTGGTCAGATATCGACAAGAAGGTGAAGTGGATGACTATGCGAGCTAGGACGTTCTCCCAGTCAGTTACCTGTAGGTTAAGGCATGGCTCGTGCTCCACGCTTGATGTAGTTCCGCTGATGTTTATTGATATAGCCATAATGGCATGTAAGGTATGACTTGTATCCGAGTAATTAATGGATGTCTACTTTGATACTTGTTTGTTATGTGCGACGACTAACTGATCATGGGATCGTGGTTATATGCATAACAGGGATTCTCGGAAGATTAACCCGGGGGCCCCACATCATGTTGCAAGTACTGATACTACAATACAATATGAAAGTATGTTATTACTTATCATTATGTACATTACATGGTGACAAGTACTAGCTACAGAAATGATGTTGCGAGTGCTCATAATCAACTTTTCGGTATTTTAGTCAAACTTCACATAGTTCTAACGAAGCAGGATTGGCACGAACCACATTGGCTCCTCGAATATTTGCTCCTTAGGTTCCGCTCCAGTGTAGTTAAGTGATGAACCTTTGGCACCCCCCATTGACATGCATGCGACTCCAATCTGAAACTAGTTGTGGGCGATGTTGGCAGCGCACGTGTGTAGCAAACACATAGTCTCCTCTGAACACTAGCAGAGCTTCGTGAACATCGGCAGCACCAGGTTCGGGGTTTTTAGGGGGCTTGAGGATGAATGGATGCTTGAATCCCACAAACTCTGACCTCCCTTCAAGATTATCCCTTCTGATCCAGTCCGGTGCTACAGGGTTATCCAAATTAAGGGCCATCTAGAAAACGTGGCAGCGACGAGAGGGATAAGAGAGTAGTTCTCTACCCATGTATGATACAGGATTACCATGACTACTGGTTCATGCACCCCTGTTGTGAATCCATAGGATATCCCAGCCATGCTCTGCCAAGTACCAGCTGCATAATGCAATATCTTCAGCCTTGGCATCGTCACCGGCTTGGACGTTTGCTGGCTCTTCAATTACTGGAGCCTGTATGACATGCGGGCCTGCAAATATATATGTGGGTGCATTTCAGTTAGCAAAAGTATCACGAACAATGCAGTTGTTAGTAATTTATAAATTTTACTTTTAAATAACAGGACTCACTCCACTTGTTTGGTTCCCAGACAAGAACATCTCCTCGCGGTTC
The DNA here is from genome assembly GCA_910589775.1 of Avena eriantha. Classification (NCBI taxonomy): domain Eukaryota; kingdom Viridiplantae; phylum Streptophyta; class Magnoliopsida; order Poales; family Poaceae; genus Avena; species Avena eriantha. The sequence goes on from OU342741.1 coordinate 261,993,760, forward strand.
TGTCACCGCATATATGCAATCAATAGAACCACTGATTAGACACATGGCAATGGCATCGACATATGTTGCTGGTGCATGATAGTCGTTTTGAAGGATAATCCAGTCCCTGTCACAAGGAAAATATATGGTAGCAATGAATTTGTCAAACACCTCCATCGCATTGTAGTGCCATTGGTTGTCAAATCTGTACGATTTCTTTCCTATTTGTATCTTCAGCAGCTCAATATTCACGTGCTTGTAGAGGTAAGTGCATGGGGGGCTGGGGAAACACTGGTTACCCGATGGATAAATATCAACACGCTACACACGTGGCAGCTCGATACGTGCCATATTGTAGACATTTTGGAGACACCGGCGTCTCAAGTGCTTTGCCATCGCAATCAATTCTCCATTGGCACCAACCCAGTGACCACTGTTTTCAAATCCTTCATCATCCCATGTTTTGGGTATTTCATCATGAACTAGTACAAATGCTTCTACGGTTGGATTGTCTAGTGGCATCAGCAACGTGCTAATGCCCTACAACAGATTTTCTTCATATCTAGGGGCATGCAAGGTGTTTGACAAAGGGCGGAGTGCTAGATAACTTTGCGGAAAAACTACTATCTGAAAGATGCAGAAACGTGATGAATAAATAATGAATGCATGCAGACAAACACACCAAGGAATAAGGTCTTGTTTTCATTAAATAAAAAGTGTAGGAATAGTTCAATTTCTTATGCTGGCACTGTTCAGAGGAATGCATCAGAGGAAAAAACATAGGAGACCGGGATCTTCTGCAATCCCTCGACGCATGCCAACCATGTCGTGACCTAGGCGAGCGGAGCTCAGAAGATCGGCGCGACCGGTGATGTTGCTCAGCGGTCCGTATTGGAGGTTGCCAAATCCGATTGCCTCGCTGTAGCGCTTAGACATCTTACGCTTCATTGCTCTAGATGTCGTTCCAGGGAAGAGTACTGCAAAAGACTAGTCGGGATGGGTTGGCGGTTTCTACCTTTCTGCAAGGGTGGAGAGGGGCTACGATGGTGCACAAGCGGCTGGAGCGGCAGAGGAAGACGACGAGGGGCGCGGGGTGGTTCTCCTCCGGTTGTCGGATTGACTACTCCGACCTAGTATTAGGAAAAAACTACCGCGGGACATTAACATAGACGATTATGCAAAAAAGGAATAATAATAGAAAATTAGATATATTTCTTAAACACTCCAGCCCGCAACACTGGCCCCTAGTTTGAGGCGCTACTATTTTTTCCGGAAGGTAGCTAGGGATAGCAAATCACACTGTGTCGAAGAAAAAATGTCGAAATGTCCTCAAATTTGCTTTTCGTGTGGGGATGGTGATGCCGCACTGAAGGAGACAGAAAACACAATTTGTTTTGAATAAATATTTAGTACTCACTCCGATCCATATAATGTTCTCAGATTTATCTAGATTAGAATTTATATAGTCATGTTTTCGTGCTAGCTTTATCTAATGGATGGAAACTACGAGTGGCAACATTGTTACCATGACATGATTGACTCATTTACTCCCAAATATTGGAACACCACCGATTGTGGGAGTACAATTTACATCAAGGACCTAAAAATGGAGAAATTACATAGAGGTCCTTACATTTAGCATGAAGCACCATAAAATTAAGCAAGGGAAATAGTCGGGTTTGGCTCCTTCTCAAGAGATCAGAGCCATACGCTTCATACTACTTTCTATTCATTTGTTTTGAAAATATATGGCCAAATTTGGCGGCATGAAAATTCCTAGACATGGGATCATCATCAGCATAAAGTATGATGTAGATATGGCCATGACCTTGGTCGTTCGGCTTGAAATACAAGAATGTTCATACTAATCGACAACTAATAAAATTAAATACGTTTAAATTTTACCACTTGCTTTTAGGTTTGAATTTTACACTTAAGGACGAAGGGATTACATTTTAAATCAAGGACCTAAAAACGTAAAATTTTATCGAGGTCCATACATTTAACACGAAGCACCATAAAATTAAGAAAGAAAAACATTCATGTTTTGCTCCTTCTCAAGAGAAAAGTTGATCGAGCCATACTCTTCATACTACTTCCTCTTCGTTTGTTTTCAAAATATGGCCAAATTTGGTGGCTTGTCAATTCTTGGATATGGGGTCATGAATCATCAGCATAAAGTATGATGTAGATATGGCCATGACCTTGGTCGTTCATCTTGAAATCCAAGAATGTTCATACTTATCAACAACTAATAATCTTAAATATGTTTAAATTTTTACAATTGCTTTTAGGTTCAAATTTTACACGTACGGATGGTGGGAGTACATTTTACATCACGGACCTAAAAAGGTAAAATAACATTGATGTCCATATGTTTTGCTCCTTCTCGAGAGAAAAGCTGACCGAGCCATACTCTTCATACTACTTCCTCTTGATTTGTTTTCAAAACATGGCCAAATTTGGCCACATGCAAATTCTTGGATATGGGATCATGAATCATCAGCATAAAGTATGATGTAGATATGTCTATGAACTTGGTCGTTCGTCTTGAAATCCAAGAATGTTCATACTTATCGACAACTAATAATCTTAAATACGTTTAAATTTTTACAATTGCTTTTAGTTTCGAATTTTACACGTACGGATGGTGGGAGTACAATTTACATCAAGGACCTAAAAAAGGTAAAATTACATCGAGGTCCATATATTTAGCACGAAGCACCCTAAAATTAACAATGAAAACTGTCATGTTTTGCTCCTTTTCGAGAGAAAAGCTGACCGAGTCATACTCTTCATACTACTCCCTTTTCATTTGTTTTCAAAATATGGCCAAATTTGGCCAGATGAAAATTCTTGGATATGGGATTAGGAATCATCAGCATAAAGTATGATGTAGATATGTCCATGACCTTGGTCGTTTGTCTTGAAATCCAAGAATGTTCATACTCATCGACAACTGATAATCTTAAATACGTTTCAATTTTACCACTTGCTTTTAGGTTCGAATTTTACACGTACGGACGGTGGGAGTATAATTTAAACCAAGGACCTAAAAAGGTAAAATTACATCGAGGTCCATACATTTAGCACGAAGCACCCTAAAATTAAGCAGGGAAAATAGTCATGTTTTGCTCCTTCTTGTGAGAGAAGCTGATCGAGCCATACTCTTCATACTACTTCCTCTTTGTTTGTTTTCAAAATATGGCCAAATTTGGGGGCATGCAAATTCTTGGATATGGGATCACGAATCATCGGTTTCGTGGAAATGGCCACGGCAGTCACTGCTATTGGCAGCGATTTATTGAGATGGGGGCGAGAGCTGGCGGCCATCTGCGGTGCAAGATGGGGGTGGATGCACATGGTTTACCTAGGTTCGACCCCCCGGAGGGTAAAGACCTACTCCTGCTAGATTAGATTGATGGAGAGCGAGTTACAGGGGTGACGAGCTCGGCCTCTAAGCAGCGAGTCGCTTGAAGGGGTGTATGATTGTAACACCCCGTCCACTCCTGGACCCGGGGGGTGTCACTCCTGACAGCTTAATAGGATATCTAGACTGGCTCCACATACCAACACTAGTCTTTTCTGCGCACTTTGTCCTCACTCGTGCGCACCCGGTTACCCACTTTCCGGTCGGTCACCCATCCTAGAATTGCTCTAGGCCAGGCACGCTTAACGTTAGAGTTCTTTTCCGATGAGCTTCCGGAAAAGAAGTTGCAACTTGTTGATATGGGTATCCTATCAATCTTATTAAGCCATGTGCCTGGATCTCACATACACCCACCCTTTAGAAGATCGATGCCCTCATCGATCAAGCACACCCTAGGAACGTTCCCTCTTGGCACGCGTTTGTGCGTCCAGTGCCGGCGCATGTGTCATGCCGTGTCCACTCCGGGCCACATGCACTATGCTCCACATGTCCCGCCACTGACCCGCACACACCCGTGTAATCGGAAGGGTTGGCTTTGATACCACTTGTAACACCCCGTCCACTCCTAGGCCCGGGGGGTGTCACTCCTGGCAGCTTAATAGGATATCTAGACCGGCCCCACATACCAACACTAGTCTTTTCTGCGCACTTTGTCCTCACTCGTGCGCACCCGGTTACCCACTTCCCGGTCGGTCACCCATCCTAGAATTGCTCTAGGCCAAGCACGCTTAACCTTAGAGTTCTTTTCGAATGAGCTTCCGGAAAAGAAGTTGCAACTTGTTGATATGGGTATCCTATCAATCCTATTAAGCCATGTGCCTGGATCTCACAATGATGGAACGTAGTACCTCAGGATACCCTAGGGAGGTTTATATATGTTCACCTGTGGCATCCCGCTAAAACCACTATAGAAAATCGCTGTGTTTTTGTGCATTGCATCATCATGACGGCATGCTCATGTCATCATGCCACATTGCATTTGAGCATCGTCATCATCATGCATGGTTTTGTCTAAACCTATTTTCGAAAACCTATTTTGTTTTTCTAAATATGCCCCATCTTTATTCAAACACAAAACCTAGGCTTGGCCGGAATATTTTGTTTCGTCTAGAAACAGATTTCAAACGCCCCGTTTTAAACAAATAAAATATATATATTATTTTTGCAGGAGGCAGCCCGCCAGGCCCGAGAGCCCAGCCGGCGACCTCCAAAATCCCTAATCAACCCAACCCTAATCTACCCAGCCACTTCCTCCATCCCTCCACCTCACCCCGTCCTATCACAGCTCGACACCTCACCGCACCCCTCCACCTAATCACCCCAGACCAAACACAGCAGCTGCCACCCTCTCTCGGCAGCCTGGCCCCACCCCCTGCCACATCCCCCATACCACCTGGACTCCCTTACTGCCTAACCCCACCGCTCCTACACCCAGCCACCAAACCACCTTCCTCCACCGACCGAACACACGCACCACTTACCACACCTGCCGCTACAGCCAACCCCACCTACCACCATACCCTATTCCCTGGCCCCACCCCACGCCGTGCATCGCACCAACCCAGCGCGCGCGCGTCGCGCCGTTCCCCTGCACCCCGCACCCAACACGACCAGCTCACCCCGCGTCGCATGCCTCTCTAGCTCTCTCCCGCCCACCTGCTACACTCCCACGCGCCTTGCCCCACTCCCCACCACCGACACGCTCCCGACCACCTCGTGTTCTCCGCCCGCGCATCCGCCCCTCCCTCCTCGTGTCGTGGCGTCACCCAGCCGTGCCGACCTTCCCCGCCTCCACCGCTCGACCTCGCCGGCCGCCCTCCGAGCTCGCCTTCGTGCCAGATGCCTCGCTCGCTTGGCCCTGCTAATCACCAACCCCCGACTCCATCACCTCCATCCCGCCCGCGTGACCGCCGCCGCCTGTGAGCTCTCTCGGGCCACCTCCCTCCGTCAACCTCCCACCCCCGGCCGCCATCTTGCGCGCCAGCGACCCTGGCCGCATGCACCACCTTCCTTCCCATGGACCGCCTCGCCTAGCCTGCCTCTTTCCCGCCGCCAACAGAGACGCCGCTGAGCTCCCCGTCGTCCTGCGCTCGCCCCTCTATTCCCGAGCGCTTTGCTCGAGGCCCGCCTGCGCGTCTCGCTTCCTAGAGCCGTCTTCTCTGCCCTGCAGTGCGCCCCGTCAGCGAGCCCTCTACACCTAGTCTCTGCTCATCTCCTGGGCGCCAGGGCAGCACGACCTCCTCCAGGAGCCCCAACTCCACCATTGGTTCCGCGCATTTGCCGGGTCTCCTCCCGACCAAGCTCTACAGCGCCGTTGTCCTCTCCGCAACCTCGCGTTGGCGTCTTCCTCTTGCAACTTGTCGCATCGACCCTGTTCTGCGTCCCTACGGTCAGCTGCAAAGCCAGCTTCGGTGTGTGTGTGCTTGCTTATCGATATCAATCTTGCCGCTTGTTTGTTCGTGGTAGCAAACGACCACAAGTTCTCTGGTGTTCGGTTCTCGGGATCTTTGTTTTGCTCAAGCGCTCCGGTTAAGGCCACGGATACAACAATTATGTTGGTGATCGAGTTTGTGCCATCACCAAGCATGTCATATGACAAGATCGCCGCACGAACTCGAGGACCCTGATCTCGAACCCGAAGACGCCGAGCTCTTCTTCCCGGACCCCGAATACAGAACCCGGTGGCTTTTGCTGGACCATCAACAAGATCTACGATGGGACGCCATGACTGAGACCCAAGATCTCTGAAGTTGGGACCGACAAGATCTTCATCACGGACACCAAAGATCTACTTCCAAACGCGTTGACCGATGTTCGAGATGGCACACCAAGTTATTCATCCCGGTACGACAAGAGCATCGCAAGGGATTCAAAAGCCCGAACCCCGGATCCGAAGACTAAACCCTGGCGTGGCAAGTTCTTCGACCCGAAGACCGGTCCATTGGAACGCCAAGACCTCCGTCCGAACCCGAGTTCTTCATCACAAGCGTCAAGATCTCCTACACGGAACCGAAGACCACCGGTACCCGATCCATTCAAGTTCGCCATCGACGGCAAGATCGACCGCTTGGAACCCAAGTTCACCTTCATGTCTCGACAAGTTCTCCATCTTGTATCCGAACCTCGTTGTCCCCATCGAACCCCCGGATCCAAGATCTTCGGAACCCCATGTGTGACCCCGATCCGATATCCATATTTTATAAATGCTATATATATACTTGTTGCATTAAAGCATTTATCTCGCATACATATCATTGTTGTTTGGGGGGTGTTTAGGCGATTCACCTGAATTAAATATGGATTCCATATGCGGGCTACTCTAGTCTTATATTGGCTCCATTTAAATTTGTGTAGCGATCGGTGCCCTGTTTCGCCTTGTTAATCCAACATTTAATTTGCGGGGTAGCTAAATAACTTGAACCATGTAATTAATTATCGGGACCCCGGTTCCGCTTAATATTTCCTAATTGCACCGCATCTGTGCCATGCCATGCATCATATCAGAAGCATGCTGGATCTTCTGCCATAGTAATAAATATTGCATCCGGTGTTTCTTATAGTGTTTGCTTGTTCGCGGATTAGACCGATCAGTTGATGCGAGAATCGACAAGTTCTCCGGATATGATCCGTCCGCAGTGTTTTCCCAGGCGAGCATCTCTCCCCCTTCTACCTATTTTGCATTTATAGTCTTTATTTCCTCCTGTTGATCTATTGCTATCCGTGTCGTGATGCTTTATTTTCCGTACACCAGTTATATCCCGTGCAGCCTTTATATTGCCTTGGACACCACCTATTAACTGTGTTTGGTAGATAGTTGGCCTTGCGAGTCGTAGTTGCTTGCTCAGGTGTGATCTCGTGTTGTCAAGTACCACAGTTGTTGGAGTGCTGGCAGATGTTTATGGTGGAGTTGATCATGACTTTAAATACAACTATTAAATTGCTAGATATAACTAATGCAGAGGCATCGGTGGGCAAAAGATGTTATTTGGTTCTTCCACGCTCACTTCTGTCCCATAGGACCCCGAGTACTTGATACATGTTCCTTGACTATTCGCACTATCCACATCCAGGAGACCCTATGGGATCCCCCTGAGCCAGAGCTTGACTCATTTCTATTTCTTGGGGCCACAAACTAGTTTGGGGATTTATTACTATCCTGTACTTATGCCATGCTTACTGCTTTATTTACGATTGTGCGTGGAGCACCTGTACTATTTTGGAACGTGGAATGTTTTTGCGGTACCGACAAGCCAAGTCACACTTTCGGGTTCCCAGTCGTTTACAGCCATTGTCACAAACCCTGGGCCCGTTTCGGTGCCGGCCAACTTTGTTGTGGGTACCTTAGTGGGGTGCCCCCCTGAAATATTTATGAATCCTGTGATTGCTTTGTCGTGAAAGCCTCGTTGGGTTTTGAGTTAGTTTTTCCAAGGTTGATCAAGTGTGTGTTGCTATTTGTGCACCCCTGTAGGGTAAAACTTTCTGAAAGTCGTGTCCGCGATTATGGACGACTCGGAGCCCATTATCTAGATCATAGACAAGCATAACTAAAGTAGTGTTATAAATTTGACTTAATATGTTACTAGTAATCAGCTTCACTACAACAGAATGGATAATAAAAATACCAACAGTTGGTGGATCTGTGGTGATCTGTGTCATACTATACCTGCCTAGTAAGTATTGCAACTCCAATGGAATGTGATAAAAGTGCCAACAACTGCTGGGTTTTGGGATTCCTCAGGACAATTATATCTGACTAGTAAATGTTCCAACTACAATAGAATGTTAACTAAAACTGCCCAGTACTTAGGCTTCAGAACGACTCATGCTATCTATATCTATTTAGTAAGCGGTGCAACTATAACGGAATGAGTAAAACTGCCAACTGTGTGAGTTCCTTGGTATTAACTTCCTCGTTTGGTTTCGAGGGGGAAATGCCAGGATGGGTATGTGTGGTGTTACTATCAGGTTGGATCCGGATAGGTCTTTCTTATCTCTCTCTAATAGCCGACAGTTTATCGAGTCTCTATAGGTTGTTTAGTGCATGCTGCGCTGCCGCTTCAGTCCACCATACCTATGTAGGAGAGAGCCGCCGAATTCTAGCCTCGCCATGTATTGGCCTCAATACCGACGCTCCTCTTTTCCTTTGCCCGTTGTCGGCACCCCTTTTGTTTAGCAGGTTTGAGATCGACGTCGTTAGCAGGGTTACCCTTCTGGCTTGGCCTGGGCAGGGTTATGGACGCCATTGGTTATTCTTCAGGGCTGTTAGCCCCATTTTCCTCTTGTCCATACTCGGACGCTGTAACGTTTTCAAGGTGATTTGGATCTTTGTATTGTATATCTGTATTCTTGACTCGCTGAGTCACTGTTGTATATATATCTGTTCTGTGGGTCCCATCGAGGACTGTTGTGTAATCGTATTACTTCGTTTTCCACCCGCACGAAAGTGCCTGGTGGGCGTCCTTGAATCGTTTCTATGGGGGTTTGGCGGAAAGGGCTAAAACTTGCATAGGGTCGATTCGAGGGTGTTACAGAGTGGTATCAGAGCTCAGCACTTGCGATACCCCACAAGTCCAGCCTGTAGGATAACCTAGCTAATGGCCGAAGTAGAGTGTCAAAACTATTTTGGAAAAATCGGATTGGATAGATCTGATTAGGTCTGATTTTACTCCTTACCCCTCTGCTGTTCTCCTCTTACCTCTGCGTGTTTTGAATCTGCTCTCTTCCCTTTCTTCGAGTCTAGAAATTCTCGTGGTTGGGTTCCGTCGTACCTTCAGGGTTTCGCTTCGTCCTTTGGTAACGGTGTTGCTACATCCGGTCTTCATGCTATCTGAGGAATCCTTCATCTGTTGGACTTCTCTTTGTTCCTTCTCGTGCCTTTCGGTGTTTTCCGACACGACGACATCATCCATGCCAGATCCGATGCAGATCCTGCATCACACCTTTGTTCCGAACCTCGATTGTCGAGATCTTCAGTCTGATTCCAAGAATGGTTGCACGCTTTTCTACTGATTGTGTGGAGTAATAGTTTGGGTGCGTGATGGATTGGCCCCCATGCTGACTACTCTCTCTATTTGCTCGTGTATATTAAAGTGGATGAGAATGCATCGGTTCTCTCTTTCTATCGAAGTTAGAGGTGGCTTTATTGTGGATACCTTTACCATCGTCATTTGTTTCCCGGAGTGTTCTCTCGACGATCACGGACAAAGACCTCTTGTTAGTGGTGTCGCGAGCATCTATACGAAGCGAGAAGATTCAGATCGCCGACCTTCTTCCCGGTACCATGAGGCGGATCTCGAGGGCGAGATCCATTGTTAGTGGTGTCGAATTGTGGCATCCCGCTAAAACCACTACTAGAAAATCGCTGTGTTTTTGCGCATTGCATCATCATGACCGCATGCTCATGTCATCATGCCACTTTGCATTTGAGCATCGTCATCATCATGCATGGTTTTGTCTAAAACTATTTTCGAAAACCTATTTTGTTTTTCTAAATAAGCCCCGTCTTTATTCAAACACAAAACCCGGGCTTGGCTGGAATATTTTGTTTCGTCTACAAACAGATTTCAAACGCCCCGTTTTAAACAAATAAAATATTTATATTATTTTTGCAGGAGGCAGCCAGCCAGGCCTAAGATCCCGGCCGGCCACCTCCAAAATACCTAATCTACCCAGCCACTTCCTCCATCCCTCCACCTCACCCCGTCCTATCACAGCTCGACACCTCACCGCACCCCTCCACCTAATCACCCCAGACCCACACAGCAGCTGCCACCAGCTCTCGGCAGCCTGGCCCCACCCCTGCCACATCCCGCACACCACCTAGACTCCCTTGCCGCCTAACCCCACCGCTCCTACACCCAGCCACCAAACCACCTTCCTCCACCAACCGAACATAGCCACCACCTACCACACCTGCCGCTACAAGACCTTGCTAGGGTTTACAGTTTACAACGGAACAGAATATGGATTCGGAGGCTTTGACCTAATCCGACTAGGCTTCGAATATGCTTTTGGGCTTCCAGTGTCTAGTCGCCAGGCCTTCTCCTTAGTCGCATTCCAGTCGCCGTCCTGTAGACCCACTCGTGAGACCTTTGGCCCAATCGGAACGTCCTGCTGGGCATACCCCATTCGGCATATCCCCATCAGGATGTTCCGATTGGGCCAAAGGCCTCGCGAGTGGCCCTTCAGGACGGCGACTAGAATGCAACTGAGGAGAAGGCCTAGAGATTGGAGATTGGAGGCCCAGAAGTGTACCCGAAGCCTAGCCGGATTAGGTCAAAGCCTCCGAATCCATATCTTGTTCGGTTGTAACCTGTAAACCCTAGCAAGGTTCCCCATATATAAACCTCCCTAGGGTAGCTTGATGACTTATGTTCCATCATGCACCCCTTCAAGCGAGTCGCTGCTCAGACGCCAAGCTCGCCACCAATGTAACTCCCTCTGCATCAATCTAATCTAGCAGGAGTAGGTATTTACCCTTCGGGGGTGGAACCTGGGTAAATCCATGTGCATTCGCCCCCATCTCGCACCACAGATGGCCGCCATCTCTTGCCCCTGATTCTATCAATTGTTGCCTATGGCAGCGACTGTCGTGGCCATTTCCACGACAGTGCCACCCACCGTGGGGCATAGCCGGACTCGCCTGAGTTCTGCGGCGAGACCCTACTTGTTGATCGATCGACCAATCGCCACCGGCTGCATATCACCACGGGTGGGATCTTATAGATCCTGCCTAGCAGCTACATCCCGGAGTCGCGCCCGATCACCCACAGCACGATAATGCCGGTCGGCACCATCAATCTATTCATCGGCTTCACCGACGCAGTCGACCCGGCGACAACATCGGCGAATCGTCGCCACGCTGCGATCTGCTCTCGGTGGAGCGGGTACACTCCATCAGCCGCCTCTCTACTGAATAGGACTCGGCCGCCAGCAACACGGTCGAGACCAACGCCGCCGCGGACGACGCGTCCCTCCATGACAACGCCGATTCCGTGACCCCTGCCTTGGTCGACGGATCCATCACTACAGCATCATGGGAGGAGTCCATCATGCGGGTCTCCAACCCTGAGAACTTCGAGGATCCCTCCAAACTTGGGACCTTCAATTCCGAGTCCGGCTCGGAGTCCCCCAAGGACTTCCGCGCCAAATCCAATCGCTTCAACTCGATCTACATGGCGGGCAGCATGGTCACCCTGCCAGACCCATTCTCTACACCGATCTTGCCGACCGCCACATCCACGGAGGTGGAGGAAGCCCACCTACGACTGGAGGAGGCGCTATGCAAGGAGCTAGCCGAGCGCGAGAAATTCTACATCGAGCGGGAAACAGCGCAGGAGCTGTCGCTCTACCACCAGCGCTGCATCAGGACCGGCCTGACCTCCAACATCCAGGGCCATGTCCTGAACATCAATGAGAAAGCGACCCCCACACGCGGCCGAGCGCGAATACTGCGAGAATGCGCCACCAGGTGTTAGCAACCGACCACCACCCGGCGCACCGGCGACTGGGGCCCCATCGCCAACCATTGGTCGCGCGCCCCCATCGGACCAGCATCGGATCCTAATCTCGCCACAGGCCTGCGACGCCAATAGGCTCCCACTCTACTCCACTCCAATGGACAATGTCATCGCGGCTGACACTGCAGTCGCCTACCTCGACGTCCAAGGAGAGGGCGCGCTACATATAAAATACGCCAAGGCCTTACTCGGCAGGGCCATCGAGCAGCAAACCGCGGGAGTTGACCCACGGAGACAGATGTATTCCCTCTCATCGGCAAGCAGGGCAACATCAAGCAGCCCTCCAACTGTCACCAACACCATGACCTTCCCACCACCCCAACCCCTGGCGCATCAGTCATGGGCCGCCAACCCTGCGCTCTCCACCAACGAACAGTGGCCGGTGAACAACACGGTCGCCGCCAACGGGCAACCCATCGACGCCCGAACGCACATCATCAACAACCAGGCTTGGATGGCGCACCAACCCAATGAATTGAGGCACACCCTCACCAACCACGGCGACCCCGAGCCTAGTGGCTCGCTTAACCGAGTCGCCCCCCAGTGCTTGGACCTACGATCCGAGGCAAGAAGTACCCTGCCAACTTCAAGGCGCCCAAGGAGATAGAAAAGTATGACCCAACGTACGACCTAGTGGTGTGGCTAGACACATACCTCATGGCGATGGGAATCACAGGACACACCGACTTGCTAGCCGCTCGCTACCTCTCCCTGATGATGGAGGGTGCGACCCGGCAATGGATCAACACGCTCCCTGCCGACAGCATCGACTTGTGGGAAGAGATGCAGGATGCCTTTGTTAGGCACTTCGTGGGCTCCTACACCTGCGCCACCACCATTGAGGACCTGGAGCGGTGCAAATAGGGACAGCGCGACTCGACCCACCACTGGATCCAAAGGTGGTAGGAAATATGGATCAACGCCTCAGGCATCCACTTGGACACGGCGATCCACTATTTCAAGAATGCGTGCCGGTACGAACCCCTGGTCACTAAGATCAAGAGGGTCTACCGGACGCTCGACAACATCCCCGACCTCCTCGAGATCACCAATCGCTACGCGGAGGAGGAGCCCAACTAGGACTCTAATGACGAGTCGGGAGGAACATGCCGCATTAGCGGCCATGACAACGGGCGACAGCGCGATATGCGCTACAACAACACCCGCCTCACCGGCAATGGCCGCAACGACGGGCGCGTCGACTTTGTTGCCAACGCCAGTTACGGCCAATGTGACCCGAAGAACTTCCGCCACCCTGCTCAACCAGCCTAGCGTCTACCATAGCAGGGAGTGAAAACCGGCCACCAACACCACCGCAGACTGCCATTCTCTTAAAGAGATCGGAAAGGCAAGGCGAGCAAGGGAGGACCCCAACAAAAACCCACCAAGGGACAACGGCAATGCTGGCGGGTTCGGACACGCCGCCGGCTCGCTACACACCTTCACTGGGCTCGGCACCAAACGCGAGAAGAAGGTGCTTGCCCGCGCGGTCGTCGTCAATGTGGTCACCCAAGTTGACATCCCCTGCTTCCTCAACTGGTCCAAGCAAAACATCACATGGAGTCGCTAGGATCACGCACCTAGGATCGAATATCCAGGGCGAGTCGCCCTGGTGCTCAGGCCCAAAGTGGGCGACTACTGGCTACCAAAGACGCTGATGGCTGGCGGAAGCTCCATCAACATCATGTACTTGGACACATTCAAGAGGCTGCACCTCCCGGAGTCAGCGATCTTGTCGACGCTCACCACCTTCCACGGCATCGTCCCTGCTCGGAAGGCGTATCCGATCGTCAAGGTGATGCTGCCAGTCACCTTCGACACACCAGCAATTTCTGCCCCGAGATGATCGTCTTCGAGCTGGTGAACTTCAGCAGCCCTTACCACTGCGTCCTAGAACACCAGGCATTCGCCAAGTTCATGGCGACCCCGCATTATGCCTACAACATGATGAAACTCACCGGGCCAAGCGGCATCATCACCGTCCATAGCGACCTCGACATGGCCGTGGAATGCGAGGATAAAGGTGCCAAGCTCACTTACGTTGTCCTCGCCTTGGAGACCGACCACACGGAAGACCCCGTGAAATACGCGGGCAGCATCAACAAGGACAACCCCACCATTCTGAAGAAGCCAACCGCCACGAGCTCCACGTTCGAGCCGACCACGCACACCCGCACCATCGAGCTCGTCCCGGGCGACTCCAGCCAGATGTTCCCTATTGGGGCACACATGAGCCCCACATAGGAAAGTGCGCTCATCGAGTTCCTCCGTGAGAATCACGACATCTTCGCGTGCAAACCATCTAACATGCCCAGTGTCCCGAGGGAACTCGCTGAGCGCAAACTCAACACCGACCCCGAAGTGCGACCAGTAAAGTAGTCGCTGCGACCCTTCAATGAAGAGCGCTGCCGAGCAATCGCCGAAGAAGTACATCGCCTGTTAGCCATAGGCTTCATTCGGACAATCAAGTACTCCAAGTGGCTGGAAAACCTAGTCCTGGTCCTGAAAAAGAACTGGAGAATGTTTATAGACTACACAAATCTCAACAACGCCTGCCCGAAGGAAGAGTTTGTCCTACCGCGCATCGACCAGCTCATCGATTCGACCGCGAGATCGGAGTCGATGTGCTTCCTCGGCGCATACTCTGGCTACAACAAGATCAAAATGGCGGTCGAGGACGAGGAGAATACAACGTTCATCATGCCATTCGGCGCCTTTTGCTACACGGCCATGCAGTTCGGCCTCAAGAACGCCGGCGCTACCTACCAAAGGTGCATGCAAGAGTGCCTTGCGAGCCAAATTGGCCGCAATATCCACGTCTACATCGATGATGTGGTAGTAAAATCCACCCGCCAGGACGACTTGCTTGCCGACCTGGCTGAGACCTTCGTAAATCTGCGGATGTACAACATCAAGCTCAACCTAGGAAAATGCACCTTCGGCGTCCCTACTGGACAGCTCCTGGGGTACGTGGTCTCCAAGCGAGGTATCGAGGCCAACCCCACCAAGATCGACACTGTCGCATGGCTAGGGAAACCCGAGTGCTTACGCGAGTCCAGAAGTTGGCCGGGCGAGTCACGGCTCTCAGTCGCTTCATCCCCCGGCTTGGCGAGAAGGCAATGCCTTTATACCGCCTGATGCACAAGAACCCCACGTTCCAGTGGGATAGAGGCAAATAACACGCTCAAGGCGCTCAAAGAAGTGCTACTCGCGGCTCCACTACTCGCCGCCCCAATCGACAAAGATCCGGTGCTTATCTATGTCGCGGCCTCCACTCGAGTCATTAGCGCAGTAATGGTCGTCGAACAGCCATAAGAGGGCAAGGAGCGCCTCGTACAACGCCCTGTCTACTACGTCAGTGAGGTCCCGACAGACTCAAGACAATGCTACTCGTAGTACAGAAAATTGGTGTATGCGGTCTTCAGGGCCGAGCGGCGACTCCCGCATTACTTGCAGGAGCACCCCATCACAGTCGTCTCCTCTGCACCGCTATAGGACATCATCCGCAACTGATAGGCGATTGGGCGAGTCGCTAAGTGGGCCGTCGAGATTGGCATCAACAACATCAAGTACGAGCCATGCAAAGCGATCAAATCGCAAGCCTTGGCCGATTTCCTCGCTGGGAAGAAGCGCAGCAGCCGGAGAACCTCCACTACTGGTCGGTCCACTTCGACGGCTCCAAGAACGCCGATGGCGCTGGAGCCGGGGTCATACTGACCTCCCCCAAGGGAAACAAGTTCCGCTACGTGCTCCACCTCAACTTTAAGCCCTGCACCAACAACATGGCAGAGTACAAAGCACTCCTCCACGGCATGCGGGCTGCTAAGGAGATGAATGTCAATCACCTGCGATGTTATGGCGACTCCGACCTAGTCGTCGGCCAAATCGCGGGGACCTGCGATGCTATCTCTCCTACATTTATAGCATACTGCCAGGCGGTAGACCAGCTGGGAGGGCCCTTCACTTGCTACTCTGTCGAGTGGCTCGACAGGCGCAAAAACCAGGAGGCAGATGCCCTCTCCCGCATCAGGTCAGCTCGGCAAGCGCCACCCGCAGGTGTCTTCCTCGACATCATCCACAAGCCTTCGGTCTCCCCGCCAAAGGAGATCGACATCGGGATACCACTGTAGCCCGAGCCGGCCCTAGTCGCCATGATCGTGGAGCCCAGCGACTGGATGGCACCATACATCGCCTTCCTCGAGCACAAGTTCCTCCCAAGCAACGAGACGGAAGCGTGAATGATCGTGCGCCATTGCAAATCCTTCATCATCATAACGGTGAGCTCGAGAAACGCAGCGTAACCGGCGTGTTCTAGCGCTGCGTATAGCCAGAAGAAAGACCCAAGATCCTCCAGAACATCCACGCCGGTGACTGCGGCCATCACGTCGACGCCAAGTCGCTGGTCACCAAGGCCATGCGGCATGGCTTCTACTAGCTCACCGCGCACGCCGACGCCACCGACATCGTCCAACGATGCGTCGGGTGCCAGAATTACGCCAACCAGACGAATTTCCCTGGTTCGGCACTCAAGACCATCCCCATCACCTGGCCATTCGCCGTATGGGGCATGGACATGGTCGGCCCGTTCAAGAAGACCCCATCCGGCTTCACCCACCTCCTGGTAGTAGTTGAGAAGTTCACCAAGTGGGTCGAAGCCAAGTCGATCAAAAAGTGTGACAGCAAGACGGCCACCAAGTTTCTCCGTGAGCTCATCTACCGGTACGGCTACCCGCACAGCATCATAACGGACAACGGCCCCAACTTCACCAAGGGCGCCATGGCAGAATTCTGCAAAGAACACAGCATACGACTCGACCTCGCCTGGTCGCCCACCCGTAGTCGAACGGCCAAGGAAAACACGCTAATCAGAGCGTCCTCCACGGGCTCAAGCCGTGACTTTAAGTGCCCCTCGAGCGAACCCAGGATGCTGGGTCGAAGAGCTCCCCTCCGTAATATTGGGGATCCGCACCTCCGTCAACCGTTCCACAGGGTTCACGCCCTTCTTCATGGTGTACGGTGCCAAGGACGTAATGCCAACCGACCTGGAGCACGACTCACCTCGAGTCGCCAAGTAAGTCGAGGTGACAAACGAGACTGCCTGCCAAGACAACATTTACCAGCTCGACGAAGAACGCGACCTAGCTCGTTCCCGCACCACCATCTACCAGCAGGGACTCCGCCGCTACCACAACCGCCGTGTCCGGACCCGCACATTCCAGGAAGGTGACTTGGTCCTCCGACTGGTCCAGGCCAAGAAGGGCATGCACAAGCTTTCCCCCTTGTGGGAGGGGCCATTCGCCATAGGGAACGTCCTCGCCAACGACACCTACTACCTCATCGACATACGAGGCAATGGCCCGCTTGAGGTCGGGAGGCCATGGAATGTAAACCTCCTCTAAAAGTTCTATACATAGAACTCAAACTTGTACTCAGCTGCTATATAATGAAATACATTCGTATCGCACAAATTGTGTCTACTCACCATCCTATTGTGCCACTCGCACTCATACTTTCAACAATATGCTACCTACGGAAGTCAACCCTTGGTTGAGCGACTGGCACGAAGTAGTGCGACCCAAGGGCACCGAATCGAGCCTTGTGCCGTCCATGAACACGTCAACCCGGAGCCACCATCGGAGTCACCCCGCTCGACTGGTCTACCGGGCCAAGACAACCGATAAACGCTCCCCACAGCGACATGTCCTCCCCATCCCCATGCAAAGCGACTCGAACGATTAAGTAGCATGCAAGGGGACTGCGCAACAAGAAAATTCCACGCGGCGCGAGGACACACCAAGTAAGAGAGCTTCCATGGACTCACCACGCGACTGGCTTTCCAAGCTAGGGAATAGACGTGTTACAAACAACGCATTAGACCATAGAATAGGCACACACCCAAGACGACGAAGTACCACGCTCGGGGACTCGCCTAAATCAAACTCACTTGCGCTCGAGGACTCGCCCCTTCAGAGTCGCAAGGCGACTGGCCCCACATCCATGGAAAATTAGCCTAAACCCAAAACATACCCCACTAAAGGGCGGACGCGCACGGGGACTCGCTCAAACAAAAATGAAAATATCACACAACTAACCATGCATTGCGAGTCGATCTACTCCCCTGACTTCCATACATATGTATTGTTCATATCACAAAATGGCCATAAGTCATAACGTACAAAATCCCCCATGGCAGACATCTATTTTGCAGGCTCCGACGGAGAAGCACCATCACCGCCCTTTACCCGGATGAATGGCTCCCACAGATTCGTCGGGTACGTCGTGGTGCTCCGGCTCGGGGTCACCCGGTGCCACCACCGTCTCCTAGTATGGAAGAAAGTACCCCATCGTCAGCACCCGATCCGCGAAGGGAGTAGCCTGGGCGGTCAACTTCAACATCTCCGACATCTCCACCAAGCTAGTCGCCGAAGGGTAGTCGCTGGTGACATCGTCGAGGTCGAAGTCGTCTAGAAAATGCGCGAGCCTCAGGCTGAATGCCATGGTGGCCCCGCTCCTGAAGGCCGAACGTGCCATCCAGTCTACAACGGCAGACGCCTCCTTCGAGTAGCTCCATACTTCAGTTAGTCCCCCAGGTATAACCTCGGTGGGGGACATCCCTTAAAGCAGAGCCTGGACGCATAGCGCCGAGGCGGTGGCCCCGTTCACCACCTTAGTCACGCACTATGAGGAATGGTCTGCACCACCGGATCGCCTTCCCCTATCATAGATGCAACGTCAGACGCCTAGTGTCACTATGGACTCACCCACTCGGGGATTCACAGGACATATCAAAGAGAAGAGCAACCACTCACCAAGGAGTTTCCGGCAGTTCTCTGTCACATGCTTCTCCAAGACAGCAAGATCGCTCTGCAGCCCAAGGATGATTGGTTCAGCAGGCTTCCGCTCCTCCTCCGCCATACCGATTTCGGCCTTGGCCCAATCCTCAGAAGAAATAATCGACGCCTTCGCCTGCTCCAACTCCTTCACCAACGATTTGATCCGCCCGTTCGCTATGTCCAGCTCCGCAGCCGAGACATACCCCTCTCGGGCCATGGCAATGGCAGCCAGAAGACCATCCAAAAGGAACAGCAACAATAGTCAGCTTCCCGCAAACACCAGCAGCTCGTGATCGCCAAGTAAAAGAGATACTAACTAGCAGTCTCCTGGAGTCGCCGGTTAGCCTCCTGCGCCACGCGCAGGTCACGCTCCAGGCGCTCATTCATGGCCTGCCGATCAGTCGACTCCCTCTGCAAGCCCTACAAGCATAACGAACAATCAGCAACTGCAAACCACAATTTCAGTGCCTAGTCACTAAAATTCAGCGATTAGACACCTATGGACTGGCGACTAGAAGAAATTTAGTGCCTAGTCGCTGAAATTCAGCGACTAGACACTCGGGGACTGGCGACTAGAATAAATTCAGTGCGTAGCCGTTGAAATTCAGCGACTAGACACTCGGGGACTAGACATACCTGAATGGCGGCACCAAGCATGCTATGAAGCCCACTAGCGTCCGTTGAAGGGACCACAAAGGAGGTGCACCCGCGACGAGGCCCAACGTCCTCATCAACGATCTCTAGCATCTACGGAGACTAGTTTTCCACCACCCCTGGAAAATCCTTCGCCATGAAACGCGGAAACAACGCAGACACCCTCGCCGGGACACTAGTTGCCGGGGCCGGTGGTTCTATCGTCGGAGCCCCCTTAGCTGACTCCGATTGAGTGACCGCCACCTCCTCGGTGCTGGCGGCAGGGTCACCCCCCTGGCGCTAATTACTGGCAAGGCATCGTCGGCACCACCCCTCTGCTTCTTCGTCCCCTCAGCAGGCGCGACGTCCACAACAGGCTTACTCTTCGTGGGGAGATTGCCTTCCCCTGCGGTAACGACCGGCGAAATCTTAGCCACTGAAGGGCGACCTATCTTCTTGGCGCCGGACCTGCAAAATCACCAAAGTGAGCAAAGAAATCATACAAGAAAGCACCAAAGAATAGAAAGGAAAACTCGCGACTCACATGGCAACCGAGAGAACGCGTAACCCCGTGCTGATGTGGGCAGGTTTGTCCAATTTCGGGCCCAGCTTGCATGAGAGACCCTTCTCAAAAACATCCGAGGCCCATGACACCGCGGGCTTCTTTGATGATGAAGCCGCGGTTTTCGGAACTTCTGGGCCAGACGACGCGGTCATTCCCACCGGTCGCAGTGATTGGCTCATCGCAACTACAGTGGCTCCTGGCTCTGATGCGGCCGAGATGGTTGGCGCGATCACCGTAAGCGGAACTTCTACCTCCATGGCCACATCCGCTACCTCCGATCCCATCTTCGGAGTTGGACCCTCCGAGATGTTGGGCGAGACCTTGGTCACGTTATCATCGGATTTATCATCCAAATTGAATGCCACCACCGACCTGGGCAGCGATGCCGGCATCGGAGCATGCTTCTTTGCGGGCGACTTCGGGTTGCGTACGGGTTTCGTCGTCGTGGCGGTGCGCCGTGAACTATGCTCCTGCAGAATGTCGACATCGTCATCCCGCTCGTCAAGACAGTGGGTCGCGTCGATCTCACCCTGCCTCTGCATGCGAGTCTTGCGAGCCACAGGCGCTAGGGGAGGAACCTCCCTCTCTTCTCCTTCACTCTCGAAGGAGTCCCCTTTGGACCCCTCTTCGAGCTCTCTAGGAACCTCCTCGTCGAGTGGACAGAGCAAACCCTCGAGAACCTGAAACAACTGAGAATGGGCACGAAAAAACATGAAAGGATGCGGTTGCAAATTGCACCACGAGAGTCATGAATGAAGGTAAATCTAGAGAGAGAGGCTTACCGTAGGATCTTCATTTTTCTCGGGCACGTAAGGGGCGAGCCCAGCCGACGTGGTAGTAAATTACGCATCAGTAATCTTATTTAGGGTGGCCTTGTAGTCCGCAACATATCATGAATCCTTGCTGGTCCGGGAAGGATCATTCTTCCCATTGTACTCATACATCCAATGGGGTCAGGTCACCAACGGGACCAAGCACCGCCCAAGCCAGCAGTTGTACATATTGATTGTGGACAATCCTTGGTCCTTAAACTTCTGGATCTGGGCCATCATCTCCGCAATGTCCATTCTCTGATCGTCGGGGAGCTTGTCCGCTACTAGCCGGCGAGGCTTGCTTCTCTCTGCGACGTACTCGGGAAGCGCCACCTCACCCGAGGGGGTGGATTCTTTCACATAAAACCAGCTCTTCTTACACTCGCTCACGGCCTTCTCCAGCGATAGGAGCTTGATGAAGTTGGCTTTAGGCTTCAGCTAGAATGTAACGCCACCTGCCGCCAACATCGGGCCGCTGAACCACTCACGCCCAATGCGGCCATGCAACAGCTCCAACCACAGTGGGAAGTACGACCTGCAACCGAGGTAGTATTCACAGAAGGCGATGATGATCGCCAGTTGTTCGATGTTGTGCGGGCCGATATCCGACGACTTGATCGCGTAGTACGCGCAGAAACGCCGGAAGATTACCGAGGTGGGGAATCCCAAGCCCCTCTCCAAGTGGCTTGGGAAGCAGATGAACTCGCTAGCGTGTGGCTTCGGCTCGACCTCAGAAGGAGCGGGGATCCGCCAGTTCCCCTTGCAACGGACCCCCGCGTCCTTGAATGACTTGAGCTGCCCTGTAGTGCACTTGGATTTCCCCCACACGTCTTTCGGAGGCGCCATCAAAAAAAGAAAGTTCGTTTGGTCTGGGAGACTAGATCGAAGAGAGACAAAGAGAATGGATGCACAAAGATGAGGAATGAGGGGAAGGTTCAACAGGATAGCTCCGTCGCTCTCCTTATAAAGAAGCATTACCCACCAATCTCGGGATAGCCGTTACCCACGGTAATTGTGCCGAAGTTACCGTTGGATTAGCCAACGGCTAGTTTGACCGAGATGACAGTCCAACTCCACCCACTCGACTCGCCTGCAGCTATACCTTGTTTAGTCGATAAGAGCGACGTCTCGGTAGTGAGTGCATTAGCCAAAGCCGCGACTGGAAGCCCGGTGGAAAATTTCCTCGGTTATCGACAGAGTCCACGCCGATTTGACTGAGCGTGCAAATTGGAGTCGCTTACTCAGACCGCCAAATGAACAGCTGCGTTTGAATCAACGATGGACTCGGGGACTGTAACACCCCTAGTTTTATTAATACTAATTAAGGTTTGATTTGTGCAATCAAGAGCATCATCTTCTAAAAATGCACGCAAGAAAGAAAATAAAACCCTAGTTTCCTCCCTCTCAAATCAATTCAAAATGTTTTGAATTTCGAAAAGTACCAAAAATATTGGAGCCCAAATGGATTATAAGGGCCCCTACAATATTTTCTATAAATTTACAAATCCTCTGGTATTTTCAAAATGTTCAAAACATAAAAAAGTTTGAAAATACAAACAAAGAAATGGAAACAGAAAAAAAAGGTTTTAAACAAAAAATAGAACCCTAGCTTTATTTGGGCCACAGCCCACCTCCTCTCCTCTCTCTGCCACCTACCCTCAGCAACCAGCAGCAGCCAGCAGCCCCGCGCAGCCCAGCTCAGCCCAAGCAGCCTGATACCCATTCCCCGTGCTTCTCCTTTCTTCTTCCTCGGGCCGCCAGAGAAGCAGCTGCCTGGCAGCGTTCTTGCCGTCGATCTCTTGTCGCGATGCTCGCCATTGCCACTGTCAGATGAAGCGGATAAGAACCTGCGTCACAGTCCTTGCTCTCCCTTATCCTCTCTTCCCTCTCGTTTTTCCCTTCCCCTACTCCCTGAGTGAGCCGAAACCCTAGCTGCCGGAGACCACCAGTCGTCACCGCTCCCCAGGTCCCCTCGACCAGCCGAGGCCACCGCTGGACTCGCCTCACCGTCCTCATGCTCCCTGACAAATTTTGCAAGGTGGGAAGCCCTTCCCTGGCCGGAATCGAGCCCGATGTCATTACCTTCCCGAGCTCCGGCCGCCGGCGATTTTCCTCCGTCCGGCCTCATCCGGCCTCACCGCACCCTCCATCGGCCTCCTGGTGAGCCACTGGTGCTCCAGCATAATTCCTACGTCTCCCTCCCTCATTGTATCGTCCTCTCCACGAGCACCTGCCTCTGCCGCAGCTGGCCACCGTCAAACCCCATGCTCAGGCGACCCCCTGCAAGCGGTGCCGCCAGTTTATCGCTCCCCACGCTCGCCCGCATCGATTGCCCCCACCCTCGAAGCCCCATGTGCTCCCAGTTGCCCGATTCGAGTAGCACCTGGGAGGTGCTCCATTGCTGATGTCACGCTGACATTAGCATGACACCATAATCCCCTTTTTCTTTTATTTAAATGTTTTTGTAATTATTTTCTAGAAATAAAAATAACCCCTATGGGCCTTGTCTGTTAGGTTTTTAATCTTTTTGGAAATTATTTCTGAAATTAATAAAAATCTGACATGTGGGTCCAGCTGGAAAATAATTTAATAAATCCCAAAAATGTTTAATTGTTTTAATAATGAGTTAAAATGAATTAAAATTGGGAAAAATCATAACTAATTCATTTTAACTCAGAAAAATACAAATAATATATCAAAATGTTCAGAAAAATGAGATCTACCTCATAGCATCAAAGTCATGCATCATCGTAACAACTAAAATGATTTCCTTAGTGAAACCCTAAAGAACCCTCTCTATGCCTCTGGAGTTTATCAAAAGTGTTATCTAGGGCATTTCGACTCCGCTTAAAATGGTTCATATATCATTAGGGTTTGATGTAACTCCTTTAAATATGTCATATCATCATTCTTGATTGAGCATTACATCGGTGCCATGTGTTGATTGTCGTTTTCCTTTCCTGTGTTTCTGCTTCTTCTCGGTAGACCTCAGAGTTGATGTGTGCAACGAGATCAAGTCCAAGATTGAAGATCGATATCAACACCATTGAAGGTTATCAATAAATGATGCCAAGCATATGAACCCTTAAGATCTATAGTTGAGTATCAACAGGCAAAGCCAAGCATAACCACACACATGATAAAATCCTATGCTTTCAAAGTACTTTAATTCTTGCCATGTGCATATGATTCCAAAGTTTTTATAGATAGATAGATTAATCCTATCTGATGCATGTTATCTTTGTAGGCTATAGTCCCTAATCCACTGCTCCTAGCATAACTAGGATTGGCTTGTGAGCTTCGCTAGAGCTGTTATATCTGTTGTGCTTAGCCATGCTTAGCTGTTACCACTGGTCCATTCGGTTGATGAATCACAGCTACGAATGAACCTAGTTGGACAGGATGACATGGTATGATTAGAGAGGAAAGTTAAACATGCTAAGGCTTGTATGGGAGGCCACGTCGGGTTGTGGTTTTTGCAGTCCCATACTTGCCACCACTAGGACCTGAGTTCTTGCCTCTTGAACCAAGACGAGCGTACAGCCACACGGGGGCATGGAAACCCCCTCGACCAACTAACTTGACTAGTAGATTCCATGAGTCACATAGTTCAGGTGTTCCATTTGACATATGCATTCTGGTTGTTCTGGAAGCTGGTGGAGGAGGTGCATTCATACAGGTTGGTAAGCGTGGCAGGGAATGGGAGAGGTACGGTCTCCGTAATCTCAAACCATGTACACATCTCTAGGGACCGACTTCGGGACTTGACCTATTACGGCGGCATCTCCTTAGGGCGTGACTCATGGTCTAGGCGAAAGAAAGGTAAAGGTAGTGTCCAACCGCTCTCTGTCGGCCTTCCAAGGAAGAGGTTTAACGATATCTGGCATTAAGAGGAGGTTGGTACATGTGGGTAATGTTGTGCACACCTGCAGGGTTAAATCTGTTCGAAAAG
The DNA here is from genome assembly GCA_910589775.1 of Avena eriantha. Lineage (NCBI taxonomy): Eukaryota > Viridiplantae > Streptophyta > Magnoliopsida > Poales > Poaceae > Avena > Avena eriantha. The sequence continues at coordinate 262,018,483 of OU342741.1, forward strand.
CCACATGCACGGTTAAGGATGACTTGGGAACGGATTCAAAGATCATAAAGTCTTGCGGAGTACACCCTGTACTCAGCCTTCCTTTGTTGATACTTTTGCAGCAGGTAAGTGTTACCACATAAGATGAGTTCATTACAACATCTACATTGACGAGTAGTTTGGGGTTCCTGGTCGGCAGCCTCGAATCTATGAATTGGGACGTCATCGTTATGCTTCAGGCTTCTTAGGCCATTTGTTAAGTTTGCTATACTTAATAGCATAATTTGCCTTTTGTTGTTTGATGTTTGTGGTCAGTGACCTCTCCTTGTAATATTTTGGTTCTCTGCTAGTTATGAGCTTGATGTAATAATTTTTGTGCCGTAGGGTCACTGTAATGTTACTGATTCTCTATCTGTACGCTTTTGAGACTAAGAGTTAGGCTTATATCAGACAGAGGTCTGGGACAGGGACTACTGATGGGGATATGCCGGAGGGGGTATGCCCAGTAGGACGTTCCGATTGGGCCAAAGGCCTCGCAAGTGGGCCTGCAAGACAGCGACTGGAAAGCGACTGAGGAGAAGGCCTAGCGATTGGAAATTGGAGGGCCAGAAGTGTACCTGAAGCCTAGTCGGATTAGGTCAAAGCCTCTGAATCCATATCTTGTTTGATTTTAAGCTGTAAACCCTAGCGAGGTCCCCCATATATAAACCTCCCTAGGGTAGCTTAACGACTTACGTTCCATCATACACCCCTTCAAGCGACTCGCTGCTTAGACCCCAAGCTCGCCACCCCTGTAACTCGATCTCCATCAATCTAATCTAGAAGGAGTAGGTCTTTACCATTCGGGGGGGGGGGGGGGGGGGGGAAACCTGGGTAAATCCATGTGCATCCGTCCCCATCTCGCACCGCATATGGCCGCCAGCTCTCGCCCCGGATTTTATCAATCGCTGCCTATGGTAGTGACTGTCGTGGCCATTTCCACAACACATCTACCTTTGAAAATACATTTAATTCAATAGCAATCAATTTCCATTACTTGTGTAGATGCTAAGAATGGAAAAGAAGAGCCAATGGTTAGCATTGTTTGGATTTGCTGGTCTTGACCAGCGGTTAATGTTCAAAGTTATCCGTACAATATATAGTGGTATGGTATGTTATTGTAAGTGATAATAGAAGATAAAGATAAGATAAGAAGTACTGCGAATGGCTGATCTTTTGAGTAACCTTCCCTCCCGATGTTTGGGAAGCAAGTGAAAATTTCGAAAACCAGAAAAGTTTAATTTTTTTGCCACCAAGGACCAAAGTGGTTTCCGTCCTATGTACTCCTCGTCCCTACACCACACCAACGCGGTTGCCGAACACGCCAGAGACACATAGCCGCTCTACCAAGGCACATATGCGCAGCACCATACTATGGACGAGGGAGAGATCAGTCGGGCTGGTGCGCGAGGGGAAAGGGTAGGAGAGAGGGAGGATGGATGGTGAGAGGCAGCGACGGAGAGACAAAACACACAATTTCTTTTGCGTGCATAGGTCCTGAAATTTACTACTAGTAGAGTGGCCGCAGGAGCACCTCGTGTCAGGAACCCATCATAACTTTCCTTTGACATCGAACCGCCTTCAACTCCTCTTCGTTGCTTCCCTCTTAGCCTACCTACATTCTATTCTCTCGGCATGTACAACACGTGGATAGAGGTGAGAATATGTCTAAGAAAATAAATGAGAACTACTATACTAGTGTACTACTAATATACTATTTTCTTTTTCCCTAATAAGGGCATCAGCAATGTGTACAAAAGCACACCTTAAGGCCTAGTATGTGGCATCCGCTAAGGTTCACCATATACATTGTGGAGAAAATAAAGTTTGTATCTTTAAGCCTAAGGTGCACCTCAAGCTTGTGGGTTTCCATAGAGAATAGAAAATTTTCATGTGATCGTTCTCAAAAGGTGTTCAAAATTTTCACGATGCAAAATCTTAGCTAGAAGTCGAACCACTCGTCAAAACTCTCCGGTTTCTGATATATTAATTAACCGCTCGATGGGTACCTCCAAAACCTTTTTTCATAAAACTTTCAAAGCAACCTACAATTTATTACTTGTAGTTCAAGTTTGACCTAATTTCATTAACACAAAGTATTATCGAAAAAAAGAATAATTAATAATGTTTGTATTATAATTTTTATAATGCGTGTTTCCGGATACACGTAACACGATGCCACAAAAAATATTATACTTCTTATTATATTTTTGAAATGTTATGAAAGCGTGTCAACCTTTTCAAGATGCGGATGCATAGCAAGAACATGAAATTTTCAGAACTTTCGGTAATTTTTCGATGTACCGAATTCCTGCTTAGCTTCAAAAGATTTTTCGAAAATTTTAACAGCAACCTATTGCGCTTACGTTTAGTTAATATTTGAGAAGGTCGGTGGGAGTACAATTTACATCGAAGACCTCAAAAAATAGAAAATTGCATAGAGGTCCATACATTTAGCACAAATGGCACTATAATGAAGCAATGAAAAGAAGTCGGGTGCGGGTCCTTCTCCAGCGAGCGGTTGAGCCATACCCTTCATACTACTCCTACTGTACTTTCGATCCAGCGTGCTGCGGGTGTGCTTGGTGGCTTCCTCTTTGCAGGGTGTGAAATGGAACGACAATGGAGTACTATGGAGTAGTGGTAAAGCTGGTCAGATCAGAATGAAGTGCGTCGAATGCGATGGGACGTACTGCAGATAGTATAAACTATCCCTTGTGCACCACTATCTTTTGAATAACCTTCCCTCCGGATGTTTGGGAAGGAAGTGAAAATTTCGAAACTGTGAAGGTTTGAACTCTAGCTCTAATAATAGTATGAGTACTGTACCGTTTGTCGCCAATCCCCAAAATGGTTCCTTCTACGCAGCACGCCTGATGCTGACATGGAGCCGACGACAAGGCAGGTCGAGACACGTGTGCAGCGCCACGTTTTGGACGAGGGAGAGATCACCTAGCCGGGTTGTGGGGATGGTGATGAGGCAGTGAAGGAGAGAGAAAACACAATTTGTTTTACGTGCATACAGTATATAGTAAAGGTCCTAAACTTTACTAGTACTAGTTCCGTACTACCAGTACTACTACGTGACTGTACCATGTACCTCGTGCCAGGAAGCCATGATAGCTTTGGTCTCATATCGCACCGTCTTCAACTCCTCCTCTTCGCTGCTCACTCGAGATGCTTCCTCTGTGCCCATAGTTTATCTTCTTTATCTTTGCTTCTTTTCTACAGATACATATTCTTCCTACTTGCTTTATAGAAAATACACTCCTCTCACTTGGAAAATTAATTTTTTTCCTTTACTCATGGTTGGAAACTCCGAGTGGCAACATTGTTACCATGCCATGATTCACACCCATTTTACGCCCAAATATGGGACCATCACGGACGGTGGGAGTACAATTTACATCAAGGACCTAAAAATGGGAAACATTATATAAAGGGCCTTACATTTAGCACGAAGCACCCTAAAATTAAGCAGGGACACAATCAGGTTTGGCTCCTTCTCGAGAGAGCAGTTGGTCGAGCCATACTCTTCATACTACTTCCTCTTTGTTTGTTTTCAAAATATGGCCCAATTTGGCGGCACACAAATTCTTGGATATGGGATCATGAATCATCGATATAAAGTATGATGTAGATATGGCCATGACCTTGGTTGTTTGGCTTGAAGTCCAAGATTGTTCAGACTCATTCACAACTAAGCTTAAATACGTTTGAATTTTACCACTTGATTTTATCTTTGAATTTTACACGGACGGTGGGAGTACATTTTACAACAAGGACCTAAAAAGGGCTAAAATTAGATCGAGGTCCATACATTTAGCACGAAGCACCCTAAAATTAAGCAGAGGAAACAGTCATGTTTTGCTCCTTCTCATGAGAGAGGCTGAACGAGCCATAATCTTCATACTACTTCCTCTTTGTTTGTTTTCAAAATATGGCCAAATTTGGCGGCATGCATATTCTTGGATATGAGATCACGAATCATCAACATAAAGTATGATATAGATATGGTCATGACCTTGGTCGTTCGTCTTGAAATCCAAGAATGTTCATACTCACCGACTACTAATAATCTTCTAAATACGTTTAAATTTTACCACTTGCTTTTAGGTTCGAGACCTAAAAAAGGTAAAATTACATGAGGTCCATAAATTTAGAACGAAGAACCCTAATATTAAGAAGGAAAAACAATCATGTTTTGCTCCTTCTCCAGAGAAAAGCTGATCGAGCCATACTCTTCATAGTACTTCCTCTTTGTTTGTTTTCAAAATATGGCGAAATTTGGCGGCATGCAAATTCTTGGATATGGGATCATGAATCATCAGCATAAAGTATGATATAGATATGGCAATGACCTTGGTCGTTCGTCTTGAAATCCAGGAATGTTCATACTCATCGGGAACTAATAATCTTAAATATGATTAAATTTTACCACTTTCTTATAGGTACAAATTTTACAGGTACGAACGATGGGAGTAAATTTTAGATCAAGGACCTAAAAAATGTAAATTACATCGAGGTCCATACATTTATCATGAAGCACCCTAAAATCAAGCAGGGAAAACAGTCATGTTTTGCTCCTTCTCAAGAGAAAAGTTCATCGAGCCATACACTCCATACTACTCCCTCTTTGTTTGTTTTCCAAATATGGCCAAATTTGACGGCATGCAAATTCTTCGAAATGGGATCATGAGTCATCAACATAAAGTATGATGTAGATGTTTCCATGACCCTGGTCGATCGGCTTGAAATTCAAGAATATTCATATTCATTGACAACTAATAAGCTTAAATACGTTTAAACTTTACCACTTGATTTTATGTTTGAATTTTACACAAACGGTGGTAGTACATTTTATATCAAGGACCTAAAAAAGGTAAAATTACATCGAGGTCCATACATTTAGCACGAAGAACCCTAAAATGAAACAGGGAAAACAGTCGGGTGCGGCTCCTTCTTGATAGAGTAGCTAGTCGAGTCATACTCTTCATACTACTTCCTCTTTGTTTGTTTTCAAAATATGGCCCAATTTGGCGGCATGCAAATTCTTGGATATGGGATCATGAATCATCGATATAAAGGATGATGTAGATATGGTCATGTCCTTGGTCGTTTGGCTTGAAATACAAGATTATTCATACTCATTCACAACTAAGCCTAAATATGTTTAAATTTTTCCACTTGTTGTTATCTTCAAATTTTACACGGACGGTGGGAGTACATTTTACAGCAAGGACCTAAAAAGGGGTAAAATTACATCCAGGTCCATACTTTTAGAGCAAAGAACCCTAAAATTAAGCAAGGAAAATAGTCATGTTTGGATCTTCTCGATAGAGAAGCAAATCGAGCCATACTCCTATTCGTTTGTTTTCAAAATATGGACAAATTTGGCGGCATGAAAATTCTTGGATATGTGATCATCATGAGCATAAAGTATTATGTAGATATGGCCATGACCTTGTTCGTTCATCTTGAAATACAAGAATGTTCATACTCATCGAAAAGAAATAATCTTAAATACTTTTAAAAAGGTAAAATTACATCAAGGTCCATACATTTAGCTCGAAGCACCCTAAAATTAAGCAGGGAAACAATCATGTGTTGCTCCTTCTCATGAGAGAAGCTAATCGAGCCATAATCTTCATACTATTTCCTCTTTGTTTGTTTTCAAAATATGGCCAAATTTGGCGGCATGCAAATTCATGGATATGGGATCACGAGTCATGACCTTGGTCGTTTGGCTTGAAACCCAAGAATGTTCATACTCATCGACAACTAGTAATCTTAAATATGTTTAAAATTTTACCACTTGCTTTTAGGTTCAAAATTTACACGGACGGTGGGAGTACAGTTTACATCGAGGACCTTAAAAGGGGGAAATTACATCGGGATCCTTACATTTAGCATGAAGTACCCCAATATCAAGCAAAGAAATAAAACAGTTCAGTTCGGGTCATTCTCAAGAGAGCTCCCGATCGAGCCATACTCTTCATACCGCTACTTCCTGTTTGTTTGTTTTCAAAATATATTGCCAAATTTGGTAACATGCAAATTCTTGGATATGGGATCATCATCAGCATAAAGTGTGATGTTGATATGTCCATGACCTTGGTCGTTCGTCTTTTGAAACTCCAAGAATGTTCATACTCATTGACATCTAATAATCTTAAATACGTTTAAATTTTACCACTTGCTTCTAGGTTCGAATTTTACACGGACAGTGGAAGTACATTTTACATCAAGGACCTAAAAAGGTAAAATTACATTGATGTCCATAGAGTTAGCACGAAGCACCCTAAAATTAAGCAAGAAAAATAGTTGGCTGGGAAGCTTGAGAACTCATAAAACTTGGTAATCAATCCTAAGTGTATCAAAGTCCATGCTTTGTCTAAAAACTAGGGTTGTTGTGGTACTCTGAGCCATTTTTCTTCGTACTTGCTTACAGAAAAAATCTTGTCGCTTTCAGTTTTATTGTCCCTATAAGTTGGAAACTGTGGTGCCAGCATTTTTCACCTTGCCAAGATGCACACATCTACCAAATATGGGAACATTACAATACAATACGATGTGCATATGGTTATTACCTTTGTCATTCGTCTTGAAACCCAAGATTGGTCATACACCGTGGGCCATATATATTGTGTAACTATTTTTTGTAATTTATGATGACTAACAGTTATTAATTATTTTTTAGTGCAAATAGTAGTACACGGAAGAGGACACCATGAATAAGGCTTCATTTTTAGGGTTTTCATTATTTTTGTTCATAGCTAGTGAGGATCAAATTGTCAACATGCATATTCGTAGCAAGAATTTTAATCCTACAGAACTCTCGTTGTTTTTTGAAGTATTTACCGCCTCGGTACCATAAAGACTCAAAGGTTGTTCGTAACTTTTTAAGAGCATTATATCATGTTTTTACTTGTAGTTCAAATTTGAAAATGATTTTTTATTCCTAAAATTTGGAAACCCCTAGTACTGGTAGCATTACTGTTCACCATGCCAAGATGCCCTCTTCTACCAAATATGGGAACATTACCATAAAGTATGTTGTACATATGTAAGGCCATTTAACTTGTCTTTAGGCCTGAAGCCTAAGGATATGTTCATACATGGCAAGCCATATTTTCGATTACATTGTTTTTTATATGCGAACTCTCGTGATAATAATCATTTTTCATATCAAGTAGGACAAGTCAGAGGTCACTGTGCAATTTTTTATTGTTTTCAAATAAAAGAAATTTTTTGTAGATGCAAATGCTTAGCAAGAAGTTGAATTCAACAAATTGGTTTCTGATATATTGACATTCTGGGTGTGGGTACCTTCAAAAGATACTTGTACTACATTAAGAGCAATCTACTACTTACTCATAGTTCAAATTTTATCTAACATTGATAAATCAACTTAAATTAGTTTAAGAATGTGAAGTTTGCTAGGAAACCTTGAGAACTCAAAAAAGTTCCTAATCGTAAGTGAAACATATATAAAATTTGTCTAGAAACTAGGCTTATAGCATTCCGAGGCATATTCACCATGCTTGCTCTCAGGAAAATAAATCTTTCGAAAATAATAATCTGCTTCAAATTTATGATAAATCGGGGTCTTTTTTGTTTGAGGTGTAGTAAACAAACATATATCGTTTGTTGACACTTTAAACTAAACTCTTTGATGGACATTTGGATATGTGAATGAAACGTAAAATCTTATGTACAAACATGTTATGTTCAAAAACAAGTTTATTACGACCAAATAAAGCCTTCACAAATTCAATGTTTGACAAACTGATATGTGTGTAAACATTGACGTTTCATATGAAATAAGTCTCTTACATACCAGCTACATGCATCCAAAAAGTATTGTGGGTGATAAATATCGTTAGTATCCAGTTTTTAGCATCATTCAAATCTTTGTGTGTGAATGGGAGCAATGGCATTTAGGGACCAGTTGTTAGTATTGCAACCAATGAGGTTAAATCGGTCATTACATGACTAACTGGCTAAATTTGTGCATATTAGGCTAAAAACTGTTAAAATGTGCAAAAATGACGTTCACCAAGTGTTTTGTGCAAAAGTGCAATGAAAAGATGGTGGATCGTGTAATTTCCTCTATCTAAAAAAATGTTTTGTACCACCACGGAGGGTAATACAAAGTATTGTACTATAATTACTACTAGCAAAACAGGTACCTGATGGAAGTTTGAAACCTAAAGGGAACCCACTATTTTAGTCGGTTCAAAGAAATGAACTAGTTTGTCAAAAAGTGATGATATGTGAAATGTAGTTTTTTTGTAGTATGGTACTACTAAAGTGGATAGAGGATTACCGACCCCCATTCTCTCACTCTTCCCCCACCATTGCATGTCTCGCTATCACATTCCCACACTCACCTTACAACTCTCAGTCGTTAACCCAGTCGTTGCCTCGATGAATCCAATGCGAAAATCTTTGTCTATGGTTGAGCTGGGGTCCTCATCAAGCTCTGTTTCAGACCTGCAGGTGGCTTGTTCGATTCCAACGGCCACAGCGCCATCTCTGAAGTGTCCTTTGCCTTTCACGTGTGTACGGGTCGTGCCCAAGGTGACGTGTCCGTCGCCCTTAGGGTTTTGGTCGGTCGCGCTGAAACCCTCATCGCCCGCTGAGCGGTCGTCCAAGCCTCAGGAGCCACGTGCATTGGGACCGGATGCTCGTGCAACGGCGGACGCGTATTTTTCGTCTGCAGGTTGGACTCTCATTCCCAATGTGCCAAATTTCAGAGTGTACGCGGTGAAACCCCTATCGATGCCCCCCTTCATCAGGATTGTTTGTGCTTCTTCGGTGTATGTGGCTAGTTCTTCGTTAGTGGAGCCCTGTTAATCTACTCAACCCATCGACCCCTGTGCAACTTCGCCCCCAACTACAACAAGGTTAGATCCAGAGGATTGGGGCGTTCAACCAAGTCGACGTGCATCTAGTCAGATTTTTGCAACGTGTATTGCAGGTCCTTTGTTGAACTGCTTAGTTGTATATCATATTCTCTCAAATTGTCTTTTGTGCTATTCTTTATACTCCCTCCGTCCAGAAATAACTGACTTGACTTGGCCTAGATTCGAATGTATCTATATTTGTCTTTTGTGTTGTTCTTCTTAGTTATGGAATATTCTTGATCACGATGATGCAGGTTTCCGTTTTGGTATTTAGATGATGCATTGTGGTGTTTAGGAATTTTCCACGACGCGTTGTACTGTTTTGGTTTTTTTATGATGCATTGTGTCATGTCTCCTCACTGTGTTGTTTTGTCCATTTTGATCTGCATCCTGCTGTTTACGATTAAATGATATGCCTTCTAGCTATTCAGATTATTTCAATGACCCATCAGTTTAGGTAATTTTGATTGTACAGACACTGTTTATTAAAGTTAATTACATGATGATGCACTGCATATATGCTGTTTTGTCTATCCAGATAATGCATTGTGCTGTTTTGGCCATACAGATAATGCATTGTGTTATTTAATCGATCTAATTAAACGTTATGCCTTCTAGTAGTGGTTTAGATAATTTTGAGGACCCATCGGGTTAGGTCATTCTGATGATGCATTGTGCTCTATAGGAAATTTAATTTACCAGATACCTTGTGATGTTTAGGTAATTTTGATGGTGCCATGATGCATTGTGATCTTTAGTCAATTTATACAATTGATTGTGGTGTCTTGGTAATTCCAAAGGAATGATGCAATGGTAATTTTCATGTATGACGGCCCAGTTGTAATGCCGAACTTAGACTACTTTCTTGACCGGACTGCTCTAGCTCGAGGTGGCTATAAAGATGCTCTCCCTATCATACCAAGGGAGTTGAAGATACCGGCAGGAGAGTGGAGGCCTTGGCAAGGGCAAGGGCTGCCAGGTCGGTCGCTAGTTCTGCCAAACCGACAAGACGCCCTAGATCGGTTGGACACCATGCCACGACGCATCATTCTAGGCGCTTCTACATTTAGTTAGTCCAGCATGACTTGTATATGCTTATCATCCCGACTTACTTCAAGCCTTACTTTAAGGGATGCCCCTACCCACAAATAGTGCTGGTCCAAACATGCAAGGAATGCGAGTGGGTTGTCCATGACAACCGCAATAAAGACCAGATCGTCCTGGACAAAGAGTGGGCTACCTTTGCTGCTTTCCATGTGTTGAAGGAGGGTGACTGCCTTATGTTCAAGGTCACCACAGATGGGTTCAGGACGAAAATCTACGACCACATCACCTCTTGCCTGAAGGTGTTCCTCTGCCGTGAGCACGCACATCTTGATTAAGTGCCAACTTGGATCGAATGATTTTCAAAGGAATTTTGGAGGAATTCGACCCATAAGATTTTTTTTCATAAGGAAGCCCTTTGGATGAAAGGAATCATACCTCCAAAATTCAGATAGATTGCATTTCTACACCCCAATCCCATAGCAATTTCAACATCCACTTTTTTACACTCATTCGTGTAGGATTGAGGCAATTTTCCTCCGTGTTTACTGTGTTTCATCGAAATGACTTTAACCCAGCAAATTTCCTCTATTTTGTACCTCGTGTGAACCCAATGTTTTGAAATTCTGTGATCCAAAGAAAGCTATTTCCTCTATTTTGCAATCCATTGTTTTGTACTTGTGACCGAGTCAAATTCCTATGTTTTTAAATCCTGTTATCTAAAAAAGCACTAAGTTATCTTTAAGTTTGTCGTTCGATCTTTTGGCGACCGTTTGTGATGCTTATGCATCAAGCCCTAAGTATATTTAATGTGACTCCTACTACTACTACTACAACTACTCCCTTCGATTCATTTCTAGATACGTCCAATTCAGCAACAAGTAATATGGATCAGAGGGAGTACTACTACTACTACAAGCAAGCATACCATGAGCCATTCCTAACGTGGCTAAGAAATGTATGTACTAGACTTTTTTTCCGAATCTACTAGAAATTTACTAGACTGGCCAGCAAAAACCAATCATAAAGATGGGACCCACTTAGTACAGCATAATCCAATTGATTGCAGCATTATATATCTAGCCAAATTTCTCCATAAACTTTGGGTGGGTCGTAAATATTTGCAGCTAGAATCTCTATTGCTTGATGGACCAACAAGATGTCTCAAAGGCCGGCGATGAGACCCAGTACTTGACGTTTTGCTTCCACTATTCACTCTCCTCTCTCCTCCTACTTAGTACTAGCTCACTCCGCCTTTGCAGAAACCATTTTCTTGCACTGCTCCTCCCTTTATTCTCTACTTCATCATTCAGCAATGTCACAAAATATCCTGTCTCATAGGAAGAATTGCAAGATGGTGGTGGTTAGATCTATGGAGAAATCCCGCCGGCAGGGTGTCCTGCAGGCTCGGACTGAGAAAGGAGACCAGCCATGGGGCGAGGGCTCGTCTTTGCACATGTATCCGAAGAGCGGCTATCATGGGGACCAAGAGCCCGGGTTGATTTGTACTTCTGTTGATTCCTGGGCTTTCTTCTCCTACTATTGAACCGTCTTTGTACATCTTCCAGGGAAGGCGACTCGAGTGTCCAATTTTCCACCCCACGGGTCGATAGGATGATGGATATCTCTGACGCGTACGATGCCCTCATGCCCGCTCTCGGTTGAAGATGAGAGGTACTATAGTCACTATACATGTATTGACATTTTATTTTCTTCTCTGCATGCACTCCATGCTCTCTTACTAATGATGCATTTTCCATGCAGGAAGTCACGGCGAGAATCTCAACCAAAGTAGATGAAATCTACAGCCATAACATCAACATTCTTCAGAAAAAACTTCGATCTCAACCTAGAGTGTGATCGCCTCCGAGCCGATTTGGCTTTTAAAATGACGCTCGCACGATCTTACGAGCGTGACTCCTCCACGCTTCGCGCTGAGTGCGAAAATTTGAAGAAGGAAGTCATGGATCTCCACACCCAGTAGCTACCACTGCGGAGATTGTCCAGGTCACGCCCCGCTAAGTAGGAAGAGAGAAGCCATCTCATGTTGGCCGTCGAGGTCGCGCCCATTGCGGAGGTCGTCGAGGCCCTGCCTCCACAGGGCGGCCATAGTGATGCAAGCACCAAATCTTGGAGTAGGAACTAGGAAGGGGGAGGACTTGCCAACGTGGCCCTCCTTTTTCTTCCTTTTGGCTGCATGGATCGTTTTTTCTCATCCGTCTTTGCATAATTATATTGCACTCTTTAGCATTTGAATGCGCTTTGTGGAGCTTTTGTAATGATATACTTGCCGTATAGTAGTCATTATTTAGTATACATATACATTCAAATTTAGTCAAATATGTGACATCCTTTTTAATTAGGTTGGAGGGCATTTTCAGAAAAATTAGGATGGAGAGAGTGTATGGCTGATGGCTGATAAATTAAAATAATTAAATCGTCAATGAGTGATCTTCAAATTTGGTAATACTTTCTACTTTGTCAGATGTGTAGGGATCTAGTGTCTAGTATACTTATCAACTATCCTGTCTTCTATTTACATGGCCCCTACATCGTTTAGTGAGTTACTGGGTAATTTTGTTTTGCTCTTCCTATTAAAAATATTGTGATTATGATATAGGGGAGATAATATAGGGTTGCTGATCGAGATAAGAAAAATCTAGGGGAAGAATCCTTTTATGCTAGTCATTGTGCAAATAACTTCGTGAGTATCAGCCACACCGTTGCGTCGGTTCAAGAAATTTTGTCAGAAATTGGAACCACTCTGGGATAGCCATAGTGTATGGAATCTCTGGTGGGACCCACTATTTACTTACTCTACATGCATGCATCCTGGCTCTCCTCACATTTATACCACTTGTCCCCACAGTTGCATGAAACAAGCGAACTAAGTTCTTGAAGCGCTTCTTTGTGTTAGGTTGCATGAACTGATTCCTAAAATGTATAGAACTGGTTCAATAGGAGGTGAGACAAGGTTAGGAATCGCTTTTTCAATACAGTGTGGCTAGTCTAAGGGTCCTACTCAGAGAAAATTGCTTATGTGGCAGTGAGTTATTCACACATACGAAGCTGAAATTAGTCATTACCTAATAATTAGTCTATTATTGTATTAACATAGACTAATAACTTATGCATGTTATAGTCTATGTTTAACTTACAAGTTTTGTTTAACCTTGTTCTCTTCTCTGGTTCCTTTTTCATTTCTTTATTGCAGTAGACATTGTGTAGTACTAGACTCACCTAAGGGAATCTTTCTTACTCAATTGCGCTCCACCATTTAGACAGTAGTAGTATATACTATCAGGAGGCGCGATGTCGATCTAGAAAAGAAAATGCACCGTCAGTGTCAGGGACACCCAGCTATTGTCTGGAGTACTTTGGGTCACAAGCACAGCTACCCCTATAGTCTACCCATGGACACCCAACAATTCCATGCATAGGCATTCCCGCCAGAGCCTTCGCAGGGAAGGTATCCTCTTTGACCCGTTAATTTCGAATTGGACAGACAAGATTGCTAGACGCTGAACTTTGTCTCCATGGATGATGTTCCTACTACTAGTACGTAAAAATACAACTATGTGTGAGCTATGTTTATTAGCGAGGGTCATCAGCGGACGGGGGCCTCGACCGCAAAAAAAAGGTTTCTCACTCAATCAATTGTGCTCACATCCATGCACCTCAGAAACTAGACTGATATCAACGTATATAAGGAGAGAGAATACGAGTAATACAATGATCAACCAAATAGAATCCACTCATTACTAAACGATGCATGCAACTCAGTATCCTAATAATATCATACATGTAATCACGTAAGTACCTTTTTTTAGCTGCATGCATTCACTCCTGAACACCATAAGTAAAAGTTTGAACTCGTCGAGCTCCAAAATGACATTGCACCAGCCAGCCCGATTAATGGTCTGTTACTATAGTAACCTACACATCTACGCCTATAGTCTACTCTGGGACACCCAGAGATTGCTTGCATAGGCGTTCGTGCCAAAGCCTTCGAAGGGGAGGTATCCCCTATGGCCCGTTGATTTGGGATGGATGGACAAGATTGCTAGACCGCTAAAATTACGTGGTCCCCACTCCCTCGCGCCCCTCCATTTCAAACGATACCAAAATCACGTGTTCCCCACTACCTCGCACCCCTCCATTTCAAACACTGCGAAATTTCTCGCGCCCCTCCATTTCAAAAGATACCAAAATCACGTGGTCCCCACTCCCTCGCGCCCCTCCATTTCAAACACTGCGAAATTTCTCGTGCCCCACCGTTTCAAACGATACCAAAATCACGTGGTCTCTACTCCCTCACGCCCCTCCATTTAAACACTGTGAAATTTCTCACGACCCTCTATTTCAAACGATACCAAAATCACGTGGTCCCCACTCCCTCATACCCCTCCATTTCAAACACTGCAAAATTTCTGACGCCCCTCCATTTCAAACGATACCAAAATCACATGGTCCCCACTCCCTCGCGCCCCTCCATTTCAAACACTGCAAAAATTATCGCGCCCCTCCGTTTCAAACGATACCAAAATCATGTGGTCCCCACTCTCTCGCGCCACTCCATTTCAAACACTGCGAAATTTCTGGCGCCCCTCCATTTCAAACGATACCAAAATCACGTGGTCCCCACTCCCTCGCGCCCCTCCATTTCAGACACTACGAAATTTCTCACGCCCGAAACCTCCTGCAACACTTCTCTGGCTGGCTTTGCCCACCAAAACTCGAAACCATGCACTCCTTAGCCAATAGTATCTCGGAGTTGCATCAGCTGTAGTCTCATCCAAATCATCATTTCCGCTTCACCGACATCCACCGCACCCGACCTTGGTCACCGAGTCTGTCGTTGGCCACCACACCTGATTTCCTTTTCCCACTTTCCCCTCCCCGACACCGAATCTGTCAACAACTGCCCAATATCTGCATCAACGCCACCGTTATCATCCCCACCCATACCTTACCTGAACCATCATGCAGTGCACCGACTCTCCCTCGTCCATTGCGCTCAAGCCGACATCGAGCGCCCAAGATCTGCTTCCCCGACACAAACAGCCGGCGCAACCGCAGCACCCTGAGTGACAAGGATGTCACCCACGCCAGTAACGATGATGCTTAGAAGCCTATCCGACCATGGTAACCAAATCACCAACTCTTTTTTTGTTTTGTCAGCAGTACAGCAGGTTCAAGCCTGTCGTAGTGAACTGCATTTTTCTAATCGTCCTGTACACCTAGTCAAAGTGCACGCCTATTCTTCGTGCTAGATACTATGGAGTAGGTCACTAGACATGTTGGTTTGCATTCGCTGCTCTAAAATTTTTGAAGTCATGAACATGTTCTTAGCTACTCCGAACAATAGTACTTGCCTGCTATCGTGTAGTTCTTGCAAAATGTAAAAATAGTGGAAAATATTAGTTTGGATTCCCTGCTCCATAGTTATTGAATCTATCTGGTCCGTCCTAAGATAAGTTCCTGTTATTTTTTCCTCCTTGACATTGTTATGTTGTCCTGTAGTACCCGTTTAGACTCTGCATACTAATTTGATTATAATTTTCTTGTTGCCATCTGGTTTTTCAAAAGCTGCAACACTAACTATTTTCTTTTTCTTGCATAGAGCCCAGAATAGTATCGGACCTTCTCAAAAGTGGGTCGTTCGTAGGCGGCCTAGGACGAGCTGTGAGACCAGTGATGGGCTGACCGTGGGCCTTAATAGTATCAGGCCTACTTGACGCGGGCTGTTAACGGGCCGCACAATATTCGAACAATGTGGGATTTTATAGGCCGAAACAGTAACGGGGCTGACATTCATAGGCTGTTGCTGGCCACATCTTTTGGGCCAATTTCAAACAGTGCCGGACAAAACAGTAACGGGCCATAATCTTATTGGGTTCTCCTAATGGGCTGACCCACTTAATAATTAGCAGGCCTGGCTTCTACCACAATTTCTGTGGCCATTAATAGCGGTAACTAGGCATTAACGATGTTTTCCAGGTGGCATTTTGCATGACGTGAGTAGTCAACGTGGCTGGCAAACATATCAATGACAGAGCAAGTTTTCGTGGCTGAAGGGTGCGATCCGCCACGGTCATTTAGCATAGAAAAAACCATGGTAGATTCTTTTGTGACAGGGCTTTTACCATGAAGGGCATCGAACGTAGAAGACTTTTTAGCCACAAAAAATGGGCCTTCAACCACCAAAATCGTCCGTTGTAAAAGCCAACTTTTCTTGCAGTGATTGGATTGCAATGGAGAACTAGTGTTACAGAGGTTGCATCACCACACCCACTTGAGTGTGTGTGGTCATGTGGATCAGAGTGGTTTGAAAATGAACACATGCAATGACACTCCATGTGTCAAACCATGGTTAGAAATCCCTAGAACATGTTGGAATGCAACATAGGAATCTAATAGAGCGCCAGTGTGATAGAGGTTGCATCGCCACACCCACTTGAGTGTGTGCGGTCATGTGGATCATTGTGGTTTGGAAAAGAACACATGCAATGACACTCCATGTGTGAAACTATGGTTAGAAAGCCCTAGAACATGTTGGAATGCAATATTGGAATGCAATGGAGAAACATTGTGATAGAGGTTGCATGACCACACCAACTTGAGTGTGTGTGGTCATGTGGATCATTATGGTTTGCAAAAATGAACACATGCAATGACACTCCTTGTGTCAAACCATGGTTAGAAAGCCCTAGAACACATTGAAATGAAATATTGGAATGCAATGGAGCAATAGTGTGATAGAGGTTGTATCACCACACCCACTTGAGTGTATGTGGTCATGTGGATCAATGTGGTTTGAAAAAACACATGCAATGGCATTCCATGTGTCAAACCATGGTCAGAAAGCCCTAGAACATGTTGGAATGTAACATTGGAATGCAATGGAGCAGCAGTGTGACAGAGGTTGCATCACTACACCCACTTGAGTGTGTGTGGTCATGTGGATGTTTGTTGTTTGGAAAAGAACACATGCAATGACAGTCCACATGTCAAACCATGGTCAGAAAGCCTAGAAATATGTTAGAATGCAACTGCCACATGCAATGGAGCACGAGTGTGATAGAGGTTGCATCACCAAACCCACTTGAGTGTGTGTAGTCATGTGGATCATTGTGGTTTGGAAAAGAAGACATGCAATGAGACTCCATGTGTCCAACCATGGTCAGAAAGCCTAGAAACATGTTGGAATGCAAAATTGTATTGTAATGGTGCACCAGGCGAATAGAGGTTGCATCACCACACCAACTTGAGTGTGTGTGGTCATGTGGATCATTATGGTTTAGAAAAGAACACACACAATGACACTCCATGTGTAAAACCATGGTTAGAAAGCCTAGGAACATGTTGGAATGCAACTGCCAAATGCAATGGAGCAGCAGTGTGATAGAGGCTGCATCACCACACCCACTTGAGTGTGTGTGGTCATGTCGATCATTGTGGTTTGGAAAAGAACACGTGAAATGACACTCCATGTGTCAAAACAAGGTCAGAAAGCCCTTGAACATGTTGGAATGCAATGGAGCACCAGTGCGACAGAGGTTTCATGACCACACCCACTTGAGTATGTGTGGTGATGTGGATCATAGTGGTTTGGAAAACAGCACATACAATGACAATCCATGTGTCAAACCATGGTTAGATATCCCTAGAACATGTTGGAATGCAATGGAGCAGTAGTGTGACAGAGGTTGCATCCCCACACCCACTTAAGTGTGTGTGGTCATGTGGATCATTGTAGTTTGGAAAAGAACAAATGCAATGACACTCCATGTGTCAAACCATGTTAGAAAGCCCTAGAATATGTTGGAATGAAATATTGGAATGCAATGGAGCAACAATGTGATAGAGGTTGTATCACCACACCCACTTTAGTGTATGTTGTCATGTGGATCAATGTGGTTTGGAAAAGAACACATGCAATGGCACTCCATGTGTCAAACCATGGTTAGAAATCCCTAGAACATGTTGGAATGCAACATTGAAATGCAATGGAGCACCAGTGTGCTAGAGGTTGCAGCACCACACCCACTTGAATTTGTGTGGTTATGTGGACCTTTGTGGTTTCTAAAAGAACACATGCAATGACACTCCACATGTCAAACCATGGTTAGAAAGCCCTAGAACATGTTGGAACACAATGTTGGATTGTAATGGAGCACCGATGTGATTGAGGTTGCATCACCACACCCAGTTGAGTGCGTGTGGTCATGTGGATTATTATGATTTGGAAAATTACACGTGCAATGACACTCCATGTCTAAAACCATGGTCAAGAAGCCCAAGATCATGTTGGAATGCAACTACCACATGGAATGTAGCACCAGTGTGACAAAGGTTGCATAACCACACCCACTTGAGTATGTGTGGTCATGTGGATCATTGTGGTTTTGAAAATAACACTTGAAATGACACTCCATGTGTCAAACCATGGTTAGAAATCACTAGAACATGTTCGAATACAACATTAGAATGAAGTGAAGAACTAGTATGACAGAGGTTGCATCACCATACCCACTTCAGTGTGTGTGGTCAAGTGGATCATTGTTTTTTTGAAAAGAACACATGAAAAGACAATCCATGTGTCAAACCATGGCCGGAACGCCCTAGAATAGTTGTAATGCAACATTGGTTTGCTATGGAGAACTAGTGTGACAAAGGTTGCATCACGACACCCACTTGAGTGTGTGTGTGGTCATGTGGATCATAGTGGTTTGAAAAAGAACAGATGCAATGGAACTCCATGTGTCAAACCATGGTTAGAAATCCCTAGAAATGTTGGAATGTAACATTGGAATGCAATGGAGCACCGGTGTGACAAAGGTTGCATCGCCACACCTAGTTGAGCGTGTGTGGTCATGTGGATCGTTGTGGTTTGGAAAAGAACACATGCAATGACACTCCATGAGTGAAAGCATCATCAAACATCTCTAGAATAATATGGAATGCAGCATGGGAATGCAATGCAACACCAGTGTGATAGAGGTTGCATCACCACACCCAATTGAGTGTGTGTGGTCATGTGGATCACTATGGTCTGTAAAAGAACACATGCAATGGCACTCCATCTCTCAAACCATGGTCAGAAATCCCTAGAATATCTTGGAATGCAACATTCGAATGCAATGGAGAATCAGTGTTACAGAGGTTGCATCACCACACACACTTGAGTGTGTGTGCTCATGTGGATCATTATGGTTTGGAAAATAACACATGCAATGATACTCCATGTGTCAAACCATGGACAGAAAACCCTAGAACATGTTGGAATGCAACGGCCACATGCAATGTAGCACCAATGTGAGAGAGGTTGCATCACCACACCCACTTGAGTGTGTGTGGTCATGTGGATCATTGTGCTTTTGGAAAAGAGCAAATGCAATGACACTCCATGTGTCAAACCATGGTCAGAAAGCCCTAGAAAATGTTGGAATGCAAATTCCACATGCAATGGAGCACCAATGTGATAGAGGTTGCATCACCACACCAAGTTGAATGTGTGTGGTTATGTGGATCATAGTGGTTGGAAACACTAGTACAAAAAACGCCTCTCGTCCCGGTTTGTAAGGGGCTTTTCTCCCGGATTGCAATCCGGGACCAATGTATCGGGACTAAAGGTTAAGAATTTAGTCTCGATTCTGTTACGAACTAGGACTAGATTGTCTCCACGTGGCCCCGATGGGTGCGTTGGCCTGCAGGATCTTTAGTCCCGGTTCGTAACACAAACCAGGACTATAGTTGTTCTGCCGCGGTAGGAGATGGGGTTTTAGGGTTTTCTTTTTTTCTTTTTTTGTGTTCAATTATTTTTCATTTTGTGTGTTTCATTTCAAACAATTTTTCATATACATATTATTCTAAGCTACTACATGCTGTATACGTTGATGCATATATAATATCATTTCTCTCACGATTACATACAAGCATATATATAGACACAACTTGGTATACGAGTGCCAACCGATACTAGAGATCGACTATTTGATTTACACGAAGATCATTATATTACATGGATAATTTAAGGTCTATCCATGTTGTACTGTCCTTTTTGTGTTTATGATGTCCCTGAACAAAAATCCCGACAACTCCTCTTGAATTGCTAGTAGGCGTTCATGTGGTAGGAGCTTATCCCGCATCACATCCAACTATATATAAAGAAGTTGATCATTATGAATGTGTAAAATAAAAATTATGGTATAAAATAAATTGTGAATATATTGTTTATGTACTCGAAGAAAGTATATGCCTTGCTCCATACACCCATGAATGATCTCGCATACGTAATATACACATAAATTAGTCCCCTGTGGCTGCATCGCACACTGTTCGAGAATATAATTCAGTAAAATAATGATCAAGCATGATAATTGTATGGATACTAGAATTGAAGAGATGTGAGGACCTAGCTCTTGTACTACTTACCTGGATCAGACGAAAAGTCAGCTCTTTATGCCAATCACCCTGAACCTCCTTCGTGAACCTCTTCCAAACCCTATTCGGCAAAAAAAAATGAATTAATTACTTGACATCTCACAGAATGAACGAAAGAGACAGATATAGTGCGATAATGATTGAAATTACTTTTGGAGCATATCGAGTATGTTACGGTTGTCTTCCATCGACTTCTTTAATGAGTCCGAGATTTCAACTTTTGCATGGTCAACGTCAATGTTTAGAAGAATCCAGTGGTAGCTGCGCACGTGTATATACACTTAACATTGAGTAAACAAAAAATGAATGTGTACAGGACAGTAAGACTGTCACCCATAGTGGTAAGGTAATAGTATTTGCATCTTGTAATGTTGTTCCATTGAAAACATTAGCAAGTTATCCTCCGTTTCCTCGTGGTGCTCTTTTAGCGTATGTCCATTAACTCTGTTTGGGTCAACAAACCCAATGCCATACATTGACTTTATTCTACATTCCTGAATCTTCATTCTGCATATATAATATCATACAGAAGGAGATATAGTGTGGATAACTACATGCAATGAATTGAACGAGCTGATTTAGAGATTTAATTACTTACAGACAATAGCAGTTGAGGAGGGACTTGTCGAGGTCGTCTAGGTTGAATATCTGAAATAATTCAGAAAGTTCAATAGAGATCATGTATGGACGGAAGTACTCCTCTCAAACTTTACATAGGATAAATTGTCGCTCTTCCTTTGTGACTTTCAAGTACCAGGCATGCAAAAGTCGCATATGTGTTGGCAGATCATCGAATATCTCATCGCTGACCAGGGCTCCCCGTAGAAAAATTTCTGTGCTATTGGTGCCTTGGCGACATCTCCGCCGCGTAGAATTAGTTCGACAAGCACGTTACACTCCTTGGATAATTTAATAGCGTCTTCCATAACTATTGCACCTTGAGCTGGCGGGGGGTAACACCTGGAGTAGGTCGATCAATTGTTTTGCCTATTTGCCGAGCTGGGCAACTTCTTTTGATCTTCTCCTACTTGCAATACTGCTTGAGACTTCTCTTTTAGTGTCTTCGTAAGAGAGCATGTATAGTCATCTTTCCTATTTAACACATGTTGGGGTGGTTGTGCAAGGAATGCCTTGAAGTGCTTCTTGACTTTTGGATCAACTTGCACCTGTGGCTCGAGTTGTTTTGGTGCAAAATGGGAGTTCACTTCGTCTTGGGAGATGATCATGCTTTCCCCATCAGCTCGATGATAGGAGAACTTGTGAGGAGACGGCGATACTCTTGGGAGGGTCTCTTGTCGTTTTTGGCATCGGTTATCCCTTGATGTAGCAGTGCTATTCTTCCGCTTTCTTCCCTTTGATTCAGTGGGCGGAGGCGGAGGCGCCGGATATGGAGATGCACTCGCGGTGCGGTCCCTCTGAGGGAGGGGTGGGCTATTGTTTCTCGGTGGAGACGGTGACCTCAGAGGTGATGCTGGCCTCGGAGGTGATGGATTGATTCTCGGAGGAGAAGATTGCCTTGGCTCCCAGCCTAGAAACACGGTGTGCTGCTTTTTCCAAAGAATGATCCCACCCTCCACTTCTCCTAGTTTTTTATCCCCTTCACCTGCAGGGATGTCAAGCTCTAGTGATCGACATGTCGGTTCAACTTCATCCACACCGACACAAGCATAGCCAGCTGGAATCTTACTTCCATGGTAGGTCGCTTCCCGTGGACAAGGTAAAGCAAAGCCGAGCGCCACCTTCATAGAAATGTTCTTCACTGTCACATGTCGCTCACAAGTTGTCCTTGCCTCGACTTGATCCATGGGGTACCTAACCATCGTTGCGCCGGCCGTATCATCTATCACCGGTGCATTATTCTCCATCGCTGGTAGATTATTAGCTAGTACCTCCATGGAAGCCATGCTGCTTCTCCACAGAGATGGGCCCACCGGATTATCGAATGCAGGATCTTGCTGTCGGGCTAGTACTCTAAGTTCATTAATCTGCTCCTGCTGTAGCTTGAACATGGCTTGAAATTCCTCGTTCCTTTTTTCAACCGCCTCTAACCACGCTGCCTCCTCTGCCTTCTGCCGGTTTGTTTTTCTGGATCAGCTTCTATAACTGTCAATGTCCTGGGGAAACCCAGTCTTCCATGGAAGAGATGGTCCAAAGCCTCGTGTTCGTCTAACTTTTTCAGGATTCCTGAGGGCATGTGCCAGCTCATGGTTCTCTCTGTAGGGAACAAACATTCCATCTTGTCTCTCTTTTATCACTTTAACAAGTTCATCTTTGGGTTTAATAATGGCCTTCTTTGTAACAATAATCTCCCCGGTTTCAGTGTCATACGATCCCCCATGCCCAAGTAACCAATTTTTTGACCTCACGGGCCTCTAATTTGTAGCTAGAATGACCCCTTTATCATGTATGGCTTTCTCAGTTTTTGCCCACTTATGCATGGCCGTCTTGTACCCACCTATCCCCGTAGTATGTTGATATTTCTTTTTGGTCGCATTTTCCTGATTCTTTGCCGACCTTGCCTTAGCTTCTTCTGAGCCCTTGTATGCCACAAATGCGGCCCAGTTATCCTGCTGCATCTCTAGCAGGCCAGTGAATGATGGAGTCAGCTTCTTCTTGACAAAGTTGTTGTACAATCTTTTCTTCCAGTCCTTGAATTCTTCACCCATCTTCTTAAGGGCCCACTTTCTGACTGTCATGAGGGAATTCCAAAGACACTCTTTGGCTCTCTCATCAACAAAACTTGCTCCAATTTGATTACTTTTCTTTCCTGGCTTATTCCACTTCTGAGTGGTGATCGGAATGGTGTCCCTGACGATCACTCCGCATTGATATACAAATACACGTACAGCCTCTGTTGCTCCAAAGGTTCGCCCAGCTCAGAAACTAGATCAATAGTGAAACGCGCACCATCGGCCAACTTTTTGGTCGGGCCTCGTTTCCTTGTAGAAGATTGGCCCGATGTGGAGGTCTAAGAGAAGAAACATTCATTAGTATATATATATATGAATCAACTAATGCATCTACTAGCTCGTGATCAGTAGAGGCTTTATATACCTCGCCAAACTTTGCTATGGTGTCTCCACCTTCGTCTCCGTCATCGTCTCCACCAAAGAATTCATCATAGTTGTCTCTACCGTTGGCTTCATCCAAGTTGAGGTCTTGCGAGCCATCATCATCTCCATCGTCGTCTACTCCATCGTAATGGTAACCTCCTGTACCCTAATCTATCATCATGTACATGTGCTCTTCATCGTCTCTACCGTCCATAACTTAACTAATAGAGAAGAAAGATAAAACCATTTTGCTTAATGCGATAAATAAAGGAAGATCAAGTAATTCAGCTTAATATACCATATTACACATTAAAGTACCAATTAAACAATGTGATGAAGAAAGATAAAGTACCAATTAAACAATAATACATCTCGAATAATCCAGCTAGTACAACAATAATAAAAGATCCCTATTACTCATCTAGCTCAACCAAGATGTCAACCCCCGGCTATTGAGCCGCGGGAGGTGTCCACCCAAAGAGTAGGAACCATCGCCGGCGAATATCTCGGGTAGGGTGCACGAAGAACCTACCATGTATCGGAGAACCCAACTTCCAAAATGTACATGTAACGTCGGACATGCTCATCCTCCTTCCTGGCACGATGTTGTACCACCTTGTCGGGGGACGGTTCCCTCTACACCACGCCTGGACCACTCGGCCACCACCACAGAAGATCCGGGTCGACGACGACACCCGGATTCCTCACCAAAGTACTCCTCTCGGTTGGTAGAACCTCCTAGTGCTAGCCCGGCGATGCCTGGCGACAGATCCTAGTAGACCTCTATTGTTCCCACCGAGTGAACGAGGATGAGAACGCGACATAATCCTAAACACTAAATTAAACTTATACACTTTAAACATGATGACAGTAAATAGTATCAACTAAAATAAACTATATTAAACACTAAGTACCTAAAATATCTAAACAAAATTATAGTAACAAAAATCTCTAAACAAAATTACACTAACAAAAATGTCTAACTAAAATCTCTGATAAACTAACTAACTAAAATTCATCAAATAAACTATAACCAACTAACTAAATTAACCCTAAACTTTGAACTAATCACCTAATTAACCCTAAATCCTAAAATAACCCGAAAATACTAACGAACTAATTAACCCTAAAATACTAACTAACTAACTAACTAATTTACACTAATTAATACAAAATTATAACAAAAACTAAATAATATAGAGGCACCGGAGAGCGCACCTGCGGGGCGGGTGGACGCGGGCGGCGGTGCGGGCGCGGGCGGCGCACGGGCGCGGGCGATGCACTGGCATGGGCAGCGGACGGCGCAAGGGCGCGGGCGGCGGACAACGCTGGGGAAGCCATGCGGTGGACGGCGGTGGGGCGCGAGCGGTGGTGGCGTCGAGTGAGGGGAAGATGTGCTCCGGTCGGTCCTCGAACCGGGGCGGACGGGGTGAGTATTTATATACCCCCTTAGGCCCGGTATGTAACACAAACCGAGACTAAAAGGTAACATTTAGTCCCGGTTTGTGTTACAAACCGGCTTTCGGCGCGCTGCGTTTTGCGCACATGGTCGCACCCCTTTAGTCCCAGTTTGTAACACAAACCAAGACTAAAGGTGTATTTATTTTATTCTTTATATATTCTACTATGTTAATTATCCTCGAGTTTATTGTTTATGGTTTAGGGTTTAGGGTAAGGGGATTAGGGTTTAGGGGGGGTTTAGGGTTTAGGAGGGTTTAGGGTTAGGGGTTTAGGGGGGTTAGCGTTAGGGTTAGGGGTTTATGGTATAGATATTTCATGCCATTTCCCACCGCTTCCTACCAAGTTTTCCTGCCCTTTCCCTCTGAACGGACCTTTTAGTCCCGATTGTAGCCACTAACCGGGACTAAAGATATTTCCCGCTATTTCCCACCGCTTCCCGCCAAGTTTTTCCGCTCTTTCCCTCTGAACGGACCTTTTAGTCCCGGTTTTAGCCACTAACTGGGTTTAAAGATATTTCCCGCTATTTCCCATCGCTTCCCACCATGTTTTCCCGCTCTTTCCATCTATATATAGGCCGACCACGCCATGGCAATCCACACATCCACACCTTCCACTCTCACAACAATGGACAGTGCCCACTGGGCCATTCTGACCCTCGAGGAGGCCGAGGCGCTATGCGCCTCTAGCTACCCATGCCCGTCAGGCTACCGTCTGCCCACCGGCTGGATGCTGAGCGCTGGAGGCGTTCATGTCTCTCCTGTGCCTCAAGGTTCCACCCGGTAGGCGGCCATCACAACTACGACACCTGGAATGCCTTCTTCGCTAACCGGTGGGAAAGGGAGCTCGCCAGGTATGATGGTGACAACCCTCCCCAAGTGAACTACAACGAATCCGACCATCGTTTGTGGTGGGCGAACCGTACTATCATCGGTGTGATGCGCTACATCGTCGGGGGAGACCATCCTCGCCTGCGGTGCCCACCTATCCCTCCGTAGAGCCATAAAAAGGATGGCAGTAGTGGCATCTTCATCCAGGAGACCCCTTCCCTGCCCGCAGTGAATCCGAGGCCAGAGTGGCAGGTGCCCCCGATATATGCCATGGCTGGGCTGAGGATCCAGTCGCGTGCGCCTAGCCACGATGATGATGAAGATGACGACGACGATGACGAAGAAGACCCTGAAGCTGCATACTATAGGACTAGGCATGATTATGACTAAAGGGGCGGCTTTAGTCCTGATTCCGTAGTCCTGGTGTTTTTAATATTAATAAATGTCTTGAGTGTTAGCTAGTCCCGGTTTGTGGCTGGACCAGGACTAAATATGAATATGTTGTTGTATTCTTGTGAGTTCACTCAAGTGATCAAATGCTCTTTTTTCTACCTTCCTTTAGTAATTTCAGAAATTATAAAAAAATAGGGTTAATTCACAAAAGGTTTAATACATTATTACATCACCAACATCCACATCTAGTGTTTTGGTTCTCTTCTTGTCCGTAGCCATGGAGCATCTTCCTTATTTAGCGGTATGCTTGGGTCAGTTTTCACTTTGAATGGCGGAATTTCATGAAATTTGTTATAATATTCTGACATGTCTGTCCTATCCTCAACTCCCACCATGTTTCTTTTCCCTGAAAGAACTATGTGCCGCTTTGGCTCATCGTATGTTATTGTATTCTTTTGCTTATCTTTCCTTTTTCTCGGTCTAATAGACATGTCCTTCACATAGAAAACTTGAGCCACATCATTGGCAAGGACAAATGGTTCGTCTCCATACGCAAGATTATTGAGATCCACTTTTGTCATTCCGTACTGCTGGTCTACCGTTACCCCGCCTCCTGTCATCTTGACCCATTTGCATCGAAACAATGGGACCTTGAAATTAGGACCATAGTCAAGTTCCCATATGTCCTCTATGTAACCATAATATGTGTCCTTATGCCCATTGTCATCTGATGCATCAAATCGGACACCACTATTTTGGTTGGTGCTCTTTTTATCTTGGGCATGCATG
Source organism: Avena eriantha (assembly GCA_910589775.1). Lineage (NCBI taxonomy): Eukaryota > Viridiplantae > Streptophyta > Magnoliopsida > Poales > Poaceae > Avena > Avena eriantha. The sequence goes on from OU342741.1 coordinate 262,045,423, forward strand.
TAAAATATATTCCCATTTATCTCATACCCTTGGAAAGTCAATATAGTTGAATATGGAGACCTGGCCAACAAGTACAACTGATCTCCAATAGTGGTGTCATTCATGAGATTTGTCTGTAACCAACCGCCGAAATTCTTCATGTGTTCATCTCTAATCCAAGAGTCAGACTGCCCGGGTAGTTGGAGCGTACAATATTCTTGTGTACCTCAATATATGGAGCCACCAAGGTGGAACTTTGTAGAACTGTATAGTGTGCTTTAGTGAAAGAATGCTTGTCCATACTTATCTTTGCTTTCTTTCCTAGCGTGCCTTTTCCACTAAGTCTCCCCTCGTGTCATGATTCAGGTACACCGACCGGCTTAAGGTCAGGAATAAAGTCAACACAAAACTCAATAACCTCCTCTATTCCATAGCCCTTGGAGATGCTTACTTCTGGCCAAGCACGGTTATGGACATATTTCTTTAAGAGTCCCATGAATCTCTCAAAGGGGAACATATTGTGTAGAAATACAGGACCGAGAATGGTAATCTCTTCGACTAGGTGAACTAGGAGGTGCGTCATTATGTTGCAGAAGGATGGTGGGAACACCAACTCAAAGTTGACAAGACACTTGACCACATCTTTCTGTAACCCTAGTAGATTTTCTAGATCGATTACCTTCTGAGAAATTGCATGGAGGAACGCACATAGCTTCACAATGGGTAATCTAACATTTTCCGGCAGAAGCCCCCTCAAAGCAACCAGAAGCAAGTACGTCATAAGCATGTGGCAGTCATGAGACTTCAGGTTCTGGAATTTTTTATCTACCATATTTATTATTCCCTTTATATTGGATGAGAAGCTAGAGGGGACCTTGATACTACTCAGGCATTCAAAAAAGATTTCCTTCTCTTCTTTGGTAAGAGCATAGCTGGCAGTACCATGAAACAGCTCTTGATGCCTACTGTCTCGGTCTTTCATATGTTTGTGGTCCTGCTGTGCTTTTGGTGTATCTTTACTCTTCCCCAACCAAAAAGCCTAGCAGTATCACGCAAAGATTCTTCGCCAGGTGCATCACGTTGATTGCAGAGCAGACCTCTATGACTTTCCAGTAGGGTAGCTCCTAAAAGATACATTTCTTCTTCCACATGGGTGCGTGTCCGCCAGCGTCCTTCGGAACGGACTATCCGCCAGGACCCTTTCGAAAGATTACTTTTAAATCCTTCACCATAGGAAATACATCATCACCAGTACGACGAATAGGCTTACTCTGGTGATCTGCTTCACCATTGACATGCTTGCCTTTATTTCTTAGGGAATGCATTGGTAGAAGAAAACAACGATTCCCTAGGTACACATTCTTCTTACCCTTATCCAAATAAATACTTTCAGTGTCATCTAAACAGTGTGTGCATGCATTGTATCCCTTGTTTGTCTATCCTGAAATGTTACTAAGAGCAGGCCAATCCTTGATGGTTACGAACAACAATGCTCATAGGTTGAATTCCTCATGTTTGTGCTCATCCCACACACGTACACCTTTTCTGTGCCACAGCTGTAAAAGTTCTTCAACTAATGGCCTTAGGTACACATTAATGTCGTTGCCAGGTTGCTTTGAGCCTTGGATGAGCACTAGCATCATAATGAACTTCCACTTCATGCATAACCAAGGAGGAAGGTTATATATACACAGAGTCACATGCCATGTGCTATGACTGCAGCTCTGGTCCCCAAAAAGGACTCATGCTATCTGTACTTAGACCAAACCATAAGTTCCTCGCATCACCTGCAAAGTCTGGGTAGTTTCTCTCAATTTTTCTCCACCGCGACCAATCAGCGGGGTGTCTCAACATCTCGTCTTTCTTACAGTCTTTTTTGTCCCATCGCAACAAATTGGCATGCTCTTCATTTCTGAACAAACGTTTGAACCGTCGTTTTATAGGAGCATAGCACATCACCTTGGCGGGAGCCCTCTTCTTGGGGTGCTCCCCCTCAACATCACCAGGGTCATCTCGTCAGATCTTATATCGCAATGAAGTGCATACCGAGCATGCATCCAAATTCTCGTACTGCTCACCGCGGTAGAGGATGCAGTCATTAATGCATGCATGTATCTTCTGTACCTCTAATCCTAGAGGGCAGACAACCTTCTTTGCTTCGTAAGTATTGGCGGGCAGTTCGTTATCCTTCGGAAGCAGCTTCTTCATTATCTTCAACATCTTTTCAAATACCTTGTCGGGCACACCAACCTCTCTTTCCATTGCAACAATTCCAGTGTGCTACCTAGCTTTTTTGGGGCCATATTCGCAATTCGGGTACAACAATTTGTTGTGATCCTCTAACATCTGCTCAAATTCCAACCTCTCCCTTTTGCTATCACATTCTCCCTTTGCATCAGCAATGGCCTAACCAAGATCATCATCTGGCTCATATGATGCACGTTCTTCTGCTTCTTCTTCATCATTGTCTTCCATTGTATTACCACCGTATTCAGGGGACATAGGATATGTAGCATCCCATCTGTCTAACATATGTAATGCTACATGGTCTAGTAATATAATTGATATTTCCTACATATAATGGTTGCATCATAATTATATCATGCTCATGTCATCATCCCACCTTGCATTTGAGCATCATATAAAACCCTTTTTCATTTGGTTCTTATCCCATATGCATTATTAATTGTATTTGCCTCTTGATATATTGTATTTGGATCTTGACAAATGCTTGATGCCCAAGTTGAGTTGGGGGAATATATTTTATTCAACTCCACCACCTTTTCCTTGCCACCACCTTATAATTCCACCATCCTAATTATACATGGGCTTTTACATTTTCCCTTGGCATTTAATCTAGCTCATGTGGGTTGGGATGGATCCACTTCTATTTTTCCACATGCCCTCACACTAGCATCATGTTGTTTCACATTATTGATATGTGGAGCCACCTTTGCATGCCTTGTGAGTGGTACCCCTTTTTCTAGCCTCCGTATGGATTGGTTTGGAATAATTCCTCATGTTGGAATATTGTTGAGGATATAATGCACCTAGTGGAATATACACACTAGCAAGTCCTAATTATATTCAAATATGACCTTCTCCATCTACTCCACATGGAACATCCTTTTCCAATTCTTTTAGCTTGGCCTTAGCTCCATATTTTGGAATGCATGTGAATAAATGCCATGAGACCTTATTATTGTTTTAACAAAATGAGCATGGCATTTATTAATAATGCATGGGCCATGCAAGTCATCACCATTTTGAGCTCCTTTGGTTTTCTTTGTTTGGTTTGAATGTTCTTCTTTTGTGAGCTCCCCCCTTTTTCTCTCAACCCTCATCATCTTGGACCTAGTTCCTTGCTATGTGCATCATATCTCACCCCTCACATGTATATGTTTCCATGCATGATCATGTGTGACCATGCCCAAAACTCCACACACACCTTCTTCTCACCCCACCTTTGTTTGATCTTGTTACATCATAACAAAACCCTAAACCCTTGCTTGGTCTTGTTTTGTCCATACTCAAAACCCTAACCATCACGACACCCCTCCTTGCTTTGTTCATGAGAAACCCTAACCTACCACCTTACCCCTACCCTAAACCCTCATCTACCTTGCTCTCACCATATGGAGCACCCCCTAGCTGCTCTCTCTCTCTCTGCCAACCAGGACCCACCCCATCAACCCTAACCTAACCCGAGCTACCCCAACCCTAGCCCGAGCTACCCCCCAAACCTAGCACCATCTACCCGAGCCTCCCCTCTCGGCCCCTCTCTTTATCTCGCTGCACGAGAGACCCACTGAGCATCTCCTTTCCCTCTGCTGGCCCAGCTGCAGCCACCACCCCCTAGGTCGAGCACGTGAGGAGGAGAGAAGGGAAAGGTGGCCGAAGCGACCTTTTTCTCCCGAGCCTCCCCACGGCCTCCCCATGTGCGTCTCCCTCTCCCCTCTGCCTATCTACTCCCTCCTCTCTGCATGTCGTCACCCAGATCCACCAGGGCCTCGCCTTTCGCCTCCTTCCCCACCTACTGCTACCCCCCTCTTCCATCTTCTCGACCACCTCGGCATCGGCGTCCACCGACAGATCAAGGAGGCAGGCGAGGTGTTGTCGTTGTTGAGGAACGTCAGGAGGTCCCCGGCGTCGCCCCCGTACATAGCAGTGAGGAGGAGGAGCCCCAGACCTTGCTGCACATCATCGACGCCCGAGCGAAACCCTAACACCACCAGCCGTCTGCATCGTCGCCGATCTGCTGCTCCCTGGCCCGATCCACCACCGCCGACCACCTCGCGGTGAGCCAACCTCCCTCCTAGACACCCCCTCTCTCGCCTGGTCCCCTTGGTCTCGCCGGACTTTGTGCCGAGCGCTCTCGGTGCAACGGCGGGCGCTGGTTCCTCCTCATCAACGCGCCGCGACCGCACTGGTTCCGCCCTCTGCACGCGAGCGAGCACTCGCTGGTTCGAACTCCCGCTGCGACGGCGCGCGCTTCCGTCAGTTTCGTCAGTAAATCGGGGGAAGAAAAAGAGTATATGTGGCCACTTTGCAAATAACCGCCAAACCTTTTTGTCTCACAACCCGCGGTCCAGCTAGGTCCCACCTGTCATCGTCGCGGTGCGTTTTACAGGAAGATACCTGAGCTTTTGTATTCATCAACCCGCACTCCACCTAACCCCACCTGTCAGCCACTGTGGACTTTTACGAAAAGGCTCCCGCACTTTTGTAAACTCCACCCGCAGTCCCTAGCTTCTCCACGTGTCAGCCGCACTCACAACCACTGGCTTGTGGGACCGTCTGCGGCACGGGCCCGCTCGTGAGCGGCTGTGGCTGGCTGAGCGCGTGGTAGAAAAAGTTATGCGCGTGGTTTTTCGCCAGCCCAGCGCGGCCCCACATGTCCGTGGCTGTGGCTAGCTCGGTCTGTGTATAAAAAGTTTGGCTGTTTATCTGTTTTAATAAAATAATTTCAGGAAATGTTTAAATTCAAATTTAAATCTGTTTTTAATAACTTTTAATTTGTAAATCCAAATAATACTTATAATATATGTTTCTGAATCAGAAAAATGTGAGGATTTCAAATATGCCATTCAAAGTATTATTTGAGCACTTTAATTTTCGAAATTATTTAAATGTAATAAAAAGGCCTTTTCTTAATTAATTAATAACTTTAAATCTACAACTCCAAATTCGACAAATAATATGTCTAAATCGATCAACACGACGAGCCCGTTCTGTTTATGCATTCCATGTTATCAATTGAAGCATGCATCATGTCATTATTAAAAATCAGAACTGTTTATGGCAATAAAACTTGACTAGATAATTAATAAAATGATTTATTCTCGTCCCCACACCTAACCCTTGCCATGCTACATTACTGCCATGTAAATGGTGCAACATTCATCATGGCAGGCTTGTTTGCTTGTCGCATTTTATCCATATGCTTGTGCACTTTATTTATGTTGGCCGTTGTTTGTTTGGTTCTTCTTCGAATAGACGCTGAGCAGGAGAAATACCAGGAATCCCAGGAGTACTACTCAACTCCTTCTCTCGCTTCAACTGAGCTGCCAGGAAAGCACTACCACATGCTTGCATACATATAGTACCTATTGCCTCTATCTTATTCTTGCATCATTGAGTCGCGATTGCATTAAATTGAATCCCAAGTACTGCATAGCCTTTACTTTTAAACCCCACCGAAGCTTGTTCCTCCATCCTATGAGCCATTACTACAGGAGTTGTTTGAGCCATGCGAGTCGTAGAACAGCATGTGTAGGGTATGTGAGCGTCTGATGGATAACGAGGTACCTAAACAACTTAACCTGAGTAGTAATGGGATAACTAATGCAGAGGCATCGGTTGGCAATAGATGTTATTTGGTTCTTCCACGCTCACTTGTGTCCCGTAGGACCCCGAGTACTTGATACATGTTCCTTGATTTTCCGCACTATCCACATCCGGGAGGCCTTATGGACCCCCCTGAGCCAGAGCTTGATTCATTTCTATTTATTGGGGCCACAATTAGTTTGGGGCTTTATTACTATCCTGTACTTATGCCATGCCTTACTGTTTTATTTAAGATTGTGCGAGGAGAACCTGTACTGTTTAAGAATGCGGAATATTTTTGCGGTATCGACAAGCCCAGTCACATTTTCGGGTTCCCAGTCGTCTACAGCCATTATCGCAAACCCTGGGTCCGTCTCGGAGCCGGCCAACTTCGTTGCGGGTAGCTTATTGGGGTGTCCCCCTGAAATATTTCTGAATCCTGTGATCGCTTTGTCGTGAATGCCTCGTTGGGTTTTGAGTTGGTTTTTCCGTGGTTGATCGAGTGTGTGTTGCTATTTGTGCACCCCTGCAGGGTAAATCTTTCTGAAAGCCATGTCCGCAGTTATGGATGACATGGAGCACAGTTTCTCGATCATAGACAAGTATAACTAAAGTACCGCTTTTAATCTGACTAAACACCTGACTAGTAAATAGTGCAATACTCATGGAATGGTTAATAAAACTGCCAACGGATGGGTTGTTCGTCTACTTTCTCGTTGGTAAGCGAGAAGGAGGATGGATCTGTTAATTATACTGTTATAACTGTTGTTACTAATTAACGTACATCTGCCTATCATTGGTTAGGCGGGTGGTTAGCGAGTATCTATAGACTTGTTAGTTATTATCTTTTGCTGCAATTGCGTCACCCCAGGTATATGTTCCCTTTAGAGGCATAAAGACTTGTGAGCACCCCTAGGGTCTCACACGATAAATTGTTTTATTCAGATGAACAAGTGTATTCGCAAGATGGATACTGGGTGGAGGAGACGGATGATGTTGGCAACGATCACGGGGTGTAGAGATTCCGGGGATTGGGATCTGTGAGATCTGTGGGAGAAATGTGTTTGTTTATGTGGCATCTTATGCCGATTTGCTTCTTATCCATACTCGAATCTTGTTTTCCGCCTCTGCCTGATACTCTGATGTTTGATAGAGGAGGAGCTATTCTAAACTATTATCTCTATCTAGGATATTTGGATCTTGCCGTATGGCGTTGCAATATTTCTATTTCTTTTAGATGGAATGGCTCTAAAAACTATTGTATGGTAGCTTGCATACATACTCACTTGTGTATGTATTTGATCTCTTCACCTGATGCCTATGCCGCTCGCTCTTGTCCTGATGTCTTGGAAGTGGTTAGGACGGCCGACGGGTCTACACGTGGGCGGTCCTCTGGCCCCCACTGTACTATTTTAACCACATCCGCTTTATCCAGGCTTGAACTTAGAGCGTAGGGTCCGAGGTAGTTACAATTGGTATCAGAGCCATCCTGCCCTTCAGGGTCTCAGCCAAATGGTCGTTGTCAGTCTAGCAAATATTTTGGTAGCTATGTATACTAGGGAAAAACAAAACATGAGAGTAGGACTGCTTCCATTTTTCTTCTTACCCACCTACCCACCCTTTTCTGGTAAGGAAGTGTAACGTTTTCAATCCTCTTCTAAAATTCAAACTAGGATTCACGTGTTCTAGGTTCCGTAGTACCATAGGTTGTGTGTGTGTCTGTGTGTGTAATTCCTTGTTTATCTATTGCATCCAAATGTTCACTATCTGCCTTTTGGATATCAACTGTTGGTACATTCCATACCAACAGGCCTTTGTAAACTGACACGATCTATCTGATTTGTTGTATACCGGCACGATATGTCTTACGCTTTGTTATCCGATGCTATCTTGTTGGGGTGTTCGTTTCCGTAGTTACTAATCTTTAGGTTCATCTTAGGAAGAAGGAAGTTGGGATATGTCTTTTCCTTATTCATGTGCGGAGTAATGATTTGTGTGCGGGATGGAGTCGCGACCATACCACTACTTTTATCATTCGCTCTTGTATATTGAATTGGTAGAGTTACTAACCTTGATTCGTTAAGTGGTTTTGCGCATATAGTGGTATTTTAATGCCGAAATTTGCCGAAATTTTTTCTTTGTTAGCTTGTGTACCACACTCCTTGTTCAGTCGTGTGCGATATGCTTAATATCTTCTAGGTGATTTGAACTTTGTTGATATTTTAATATCATCTTAGTGAATTGTATCATTTAATCTTGGTTAACTCCATTTTGGTACTATTTTGGATTATTATTATTCTCCATTATAGTACTGACTTGTGTTTTATATCAATCACAGGATGGCACCACCACGCCGTTCTGAGGAGGACATATCACCTGAACTGGGGGCTGCGTTGGCAAGTATTGCTAATTCCTTGGGAGCAATGCAGCAGAACCAGCAGCGATTTGAAGATTGTGTTAGGAGGAATGAGTTTGTTCCGCTACCTCCACCTCCCAAGCAAGGAGACATAAAGAGTTTTCTGAAGTTCAACCCACGCCATTTTGAGGTGTCTGATCAACCACTTGATGCTGATGATTGGCTGCGTGAAATGTCAAGGTTGCTGATGACTGCGGATGTTCCTGAGAAAGAATGGGTAAAATGTGTCATGCACCTTCTGAAGGGAGATGCAGCTCTGTGGTGGGAGAATTACCTCAAGGCAAACCACTCTGGTTTTTAGCCTACTTGGGAGCAATTCACTGGGGCTTTCAAAGAGCAATATCTGTCAGAAATTGTCATGGAAAGGATGAAGGAAGTGTTTCTCAACCTCAAGCAGGGCAATGACAATGTCAATACCTATATCAGAAACTTCATGAACCTTTCTCGGTATGGTGGCAATGAGATCTCTAATGACAAGAAGAAGCAAAAGAGGTTCAGGCAAGGACTCAATGCATCAATCAAATATGCAATCACTCATGCAAGGCCGGGGTCTTTTCTAGAACTCCAACATACAGCTCTGCGGGAAGAAGCAAGTAGGCAAGTGTTTGAGGAGTCCAAGAAACACAGCCGCAATGCAGCAAGATCTTCAGCTATGACATGTCCTTCTAAGCGCCATGTGTGGGTTCCTAACACCCCACCGTCACTCCCGGCTCCACCAAGACCGTCAAGCTACGCGGCAAGGCCACCAAACTCCTTCACCGCGGCTCCTAGGGGCTACAACCACAACTACCCTAGAGCGCCTGGCGGAGTCCCTGGCTACGCTGCTCCACGTCCACCTGGTGCCTGTTACACCTATGGAAACACTGGGCATCAACACTGGAGTTGTCCAATGAACAACAAAGCTCTTCCTCCACCACCTCCAAGACCTGCGGCAAGTTCTTCTATGGTTCGTGCACCTCCACCTCGGGCTCTCCACATCAACACCAAGCCCGGTTCTACGGTTGCTCGTGCCAACTGTGTCAACGTCGCTCAAGCAGAGCATGCACCTGGAGTTGTGTTGGGTACGCTTCCTGTTAACTCAGTCCCTACACAAGTTTTATTTGATTCTGGAGCATCGCATTCATTTGTGTCCTTCAAGTTTGGTCAAGAAAATGGGTTGTCTTCTGATTCGTTACCTAAAAAGCTGATGGTCCTTTCTCCTGGGCCAAGGATATTAACTTCCAAGATCAGTTATGACAATCAGGTTCAAATTGGGGATTCTTTCTTTCCGGCCTCTTTGATTATTCTGGGCAACTCAGATATTGATGTCATTTTAGGCATGGATTGGCTAGCTGCAAATAAAGCTGTGATTGATTGTGCTGAACATTCGGTCTCTCTCAAAATTCCTGAAGGCCATATAGTCTATTCTCCAAGTCTGACTCCTACAATTCAGCTTTTCTCTTTGGCGGCTCTGAATGATGATGCTATGGAAGCTATTCAGAGTGTTCCGGTGGTCTGTGAGTTCCCAGCTGTTTTTCCTGAAGAGTTGCCAGGTATGCCTCATGACCAAGAGGTCGAGTTTGTGATTGAGCTTGAACCTGGAAACGCTCCTATCTCAAAACAACCTTATAAAATGGGTCCTGCTGAATTGGCTGAACTCAAACGCTAGCTTGATGAACAAGAGAAGTTGGGTTTCATTCAGCACAGTACTTCTTCTTGGGGTAGCCCAACCATCTTTGTGAAGAAGCGAGACAAGACTGATAGACTTTGTGTTGACTATCAGGGTCTCAATGCTAAAACCATCAAAAATAAATATCCCCTTCTACGGATTAATGATCTCTTCGATCAGCTAGCTAGAGCTGTGGTATTGTCTAAGCTTGACTTGAGAAGTGGATATCATCAAATCAAGATCCGCAAGGAAGATGTTCCCAAAACAGCTTTCACCACCCGCTATGGCCTGTATGAGTACACGGTCATGTCTTTCGGTCTCACCAACGCACCTGCCACCTTCTCGAGGCTTATGAACTCGGTTTTCATGGAGTATCTTGCTAAGTTCGTTGTGGTCTATCTGGATGACATTCTAGTCTATTCTAAGTCAAAGGAAGAACATGAAGAACACCTTTGGTGTGTCCTAAACAAGCTTCGTGAGAACCGCCTGTATGCAAAGTTCTGCAAGTGTGAGTTCTGGCTGCCTGAAGTCACCTACCTTGGTCACATCATCTCTGCCAAGGGCATTGCCGTCAACCCAGAAACTGTTAAGACAATTGTTGACTGGCTTCCACCCAAAAATGTCAAAGAAGTCCGGAGTTTTCTTGGTTTGGCCAGTTACTGTCGTCGCTTCGTTCAGAACTTCTCGAAGCTTGCGAAGCCTCTTACCGATCTCCTCAAGAAAGGCAAGAAATACCTTTGGTCTCCTGCATGTCAAGCAAGCTTTGAAACACTCAAAGAGAAGCTCACTTCCACACCAGTCTTGATTCCTCCAGATACATCAAAGCCTTTCCAGATATTCTGTGACGCCTCCTTGCAAGGATTGGGTGCGGTCCTTATGCAAGAAAAACAATTTGTTGCTTATGCCTCTCGATAGTTGAAGACGCATGAGATCAACTATCCTACACATGACCTCGAACTCACGGCAGTTGTCTTTGCTTTGAAAGTATGGAGGCATTACTTGCTTGGCAACCGTTGTGAGACCTTTTCTGATCACAAGAGTCTGAAGTATATCTTCACACAACCTGATCTCAACCTTCGTCAGAGAAGGTGGATTGAAGCAATTAATGATTTAGATTTGACCACCAACTACACTCTGGGCAAAGCTAATGTAATGGCCGATGCCCTCAGCCGAAAAGCTTATGTCAATAACCTCACGGTGGAAGAACAACAGCCTCTATTGTGCGAGGAATTCCGCAAGCTCAACCTTGAAATTGTGGATCAAGGGTATCTTCTGAACCTTCTGGCAACCCCTCTCTTGGAAGAAAAAGTTCGCTCCATTCAACTTCGTGATCCTTACACTAAAAAGATCATCTCCAACATTCAGCTTCCGAAGTATGAGTCCTTCCATGTTGACGACCAAGGCGCTCTTTTCTTTGAACACCAGATGTTTGTTCCGAACTACCCAGGTTTAAGAGAGCAAGTTCTCAAGGAGGCGCATGATTTTGTTCTTTCTATCCACCCTGGCAGCACTAAGATGTACATGGACTTGAAAACACAGTATTAGTGGCCTGGGTTGAAACGATATTGTGCCAAGTATGTCTCGGAGTGTGATGTCTGCCGCAGAGTTAAAGTTGTTCATCTGAAACCTTCCGGTCTTCTACAGCCATTGAAGCCTCCGGAATGGAAATGGGAGAAAGTAGAGATGGACTTCATAACTGGTTTTCCAAGGTCACAGAAGGGCAACAATGCAATCTTTGTTGTCATCGAAAGGCTTTCTAAAGTGGCTCACTTCTTTCCCGTCAAGGAAACAATTTCTGCAATTCAGTTGGCTGAGCTCTATATCAACGAATTGTCTCTCTGTATGGGGTTCCTCTTGAGATCAGCTCAGACCCTGGAAGCATATTCACTTCCAAGTTCTGGGGAAGTTTCCAAAATGCTTTGGGGACAAAATTGAACTTCAGCACAGCTTACCACCCTCAGTCGCAAAGACAAGTTGAAAGGATCTATCAGATTCTGGAAGATATGCTCCGTTCTTGCGTTATCTCTTTCGGCATGAAGTGGGAAGAATGCCTTCCATATGCTGAATTCTCTTACAACAACAGCTTCCAGAAAAGTCTAAAGATGGCACCATTTGAGGTTCTCTATGGTCGCAAATGCAGAACTCCGATTGGTTGGTCGGGCGCAGGTGAAAGAAAATTGTTTGGCTCCGACATTATAACTCAAGCAGAGGAGAAGGTTCACATCATTCTTGAAAATCTGAAGGTTGCTCAAAGTCGCCAGAAGAGCAACTATGACAGAAAGCACACGGACATGGAGTATGTCCCTGGTGATCTCGTTTACCTTCGTGTCACTCCCATGAGAGGCACGCACCGCTTTGGTATCAAAGGAAAGCTGGCTCCTTGATACATCGGTCCTTTCAAAGTCCGTGGAAGAAGAGGAGAAGTGGCTTATGCTCTTGAGCTCCCTTAAAAACTCAAGGTCCATGATGTTTTCCATATCTCTCAACTCAAGAAGTGCTTCAAGGATCCCGGCAGGACCGTGGACCATGAACTCATCAATCTCCAAGAAGATCGGTCTTATCAAGAACACCCCATAAAAATCCAAGAAGTCGCAGAAAGAAGGACTCGCAACAAGTCCATCAAGTTCTGCAAGGTGCAGTGGTCGCACCATTCCGTTGATGAAGCCACTTGGGAACGCGAGGACGAGCTCCGTGCCAAGTATCCTACCCTCTTCGTGTGTTCTTCTTCTTCCTAGAATCTCGGGGCGAGATTCCTGTTTAGTGGGGGAGAGTTGTAGCATCCCATCTGTCTAACATATGTAATGCTACATGGTCTAGTAATATAATTGATATTTCCTACATATAATGGTTGCATCATAATTATATCATGCTCATGTCATCATGCCACCTTGCATTTGAGCATCATATAAAACCCTTTTTCATTTGGTTCTTATCCCATATGCATTATTAATTGTATTTGCCTCTTGATATATTGTATTTGGATCTTGATAAATCCTTGATGCCCAAGTTGAGTTGGGGGCATATCTTTTATTCAACTCCACCACCTTTTCCTTGTCACCACCTTATAATTCCACCATCATAATTATCCATGGGATTTTACATTTTACTTTGGCATTTAATCTAGCTCATGTGGGTTGGGATGGATCCACTTCTATTTTTCCACATGCCCTCACACTAGCATCATGTTGTTTCACATTATTGATATGTGGAGCCACTTTTGCATGCCTTGTGAGTGGTACCCCTTTTTCTAGCCTCCATATGGATTGGTTTGGAATAATTGCTCATGTTGGAATATTGTTGAGGATATAATGCACCTAGTGGAATATACACACTAGCAAGTACTAATTATATTCAAATATGACCTTCTCCATCTACTCCACATGGAACATCCTTTTCCATGAGACCTTATTATTGTTTTAACAAAATGAGCATGGCATTTATTAATAATGCATGGGCCATGCAAGTCATCACCATTTTGAGCTCCTTTGGTTTTCTTTGTTTGGTTTGAATGTTCTTCTTTTGTGAGCTCCCCCTTTTTCTCTCAACCCTCATCATCTTGGACCTAGTTCCTTGCTATGTGCATCATATCTCACCCCTCACATGTGTGTGTTTCCATGCATGATCATCTGTGACCAGGCCCAAAACTCCACACACACCTTCTTATCACCCCACCTTTGTTTGATCTTGTTAGATCATAACAAAACCCTAAACCCTTGCTTGGCCTTGTTTTGTCCATACTCAAAACCCTAACCATCACCACACCCCTCCTTGCTTTGTTCATGAGAAACCGTAACCTACCACCTTACCCCGATCCTAAACCCTCATCTACCTTGCTCTCACCATGCCGAGCACCCCCTAGCTGCTCTCTCTCTCTCTCTTTCCCTCTCTCTCTGCCAACCAGGACCCATCCCATCAATCCTAACCTAACCCGAGCTACCCCAACCCTAGCCCGAGCTACCCCCCAAACCTAGCACCATCTACCCGAGCCTCCCCTCTCGGGCCCTCTCTTTCTCTCGATGCACGAGAGCCCCACCGAGCATCTCATTTCCCTCTGCTGGCCCAGCTGCAGCCACCACCCCCCAGGTCGAGCACGTGAGGAGGAGAGAAGGGAAGGTGGCCGAAGCCACCTTTTTCTCCCGAGCCTCCCCATGGCCTCCCCATGTGTGTCTCCCACCTACTGCTACCCCCCTCTTCCATCTTCGTCGACCACCTCGGCATCGACGTCCACCGACAGATCAAGGAGGCGGGCGAGGTGTTGTGGTTGTCGAGGAAGGTCAGGAGGTCCCCGGCGTCGCCCCTGTACATAGCAGCGAGGAGGAGGAGCCCCAGACCTTGCTGCACATCGTCGACACCCGAGCGAAACCCTAACACCACCGGCCGTCTGCATCGTCGCCGATCTGCTGCTCCCCGGCCCGATCCACCTCCGCCGACCACCTCGCGGTAAGCCAACCTCCCTCCTAGACACCCCCTCTCTCGCCTGGTCCCCCTGGTCTCGCCGGACTTTGTGCCGAGCGCTCTCGGTGCAACGGCGGGCGCTGGTTCTTGCTCGTCGACGCGCCGCGACGCGGCTTACCTAGCCGCGCAGTCGCAACCCTCCAACATCCCCTTAGCCACCGCACTGGTTCCGCCCTCTACGCACGAGCGAGCGCTCGCTGGTTCGAACCCCCGCCGCGCCAGCGCGCGCGTCCGTCAGTTTCGTCAGTAAATCGGGGGAAGAAAAACAGTATATGTGGCCACTTTGCAAATAACCCCCCAACCTTTTTGTCTCACAACCCGCGGTCCAGCCAGGTCCCACCTGTCATCATCGCGGTGCGTTTTACAGAAAGATACCTGAGCTTTTGTATTCATCAACCCGCACTCCACCTAACCCCACCTGTCAGCCGCTGTGGACTTTTACGAAAAGGCTCCAGCACTTCTGTAAACTCCACCCGCAGTTCCTAGCTTCTCCACGTGTGAGCCGCACTCACAACCACTGGCTTGTGGGACCGTCTGTGGCACGGGCCCGCTCGTGAGCGGCTGTGGCTAGCTGAGCGCGCGGTAGAAAAAGTTCTGCGCGCGGTTTTTCGCCAGCCCAGCGCGGCCCCACATGTCGGTGGCTGTGGCTAGCGTGGTTTGTGTATAAAAAGTTTGGTTGTTTATCTGTTTTAATAAAATAATTTCAGGAAATGTTTAAATTCAAATTTAAATATGTTTTAATAACTTTTAATTTGTAAATCCAAATAATACTTATAATATATTTTTCTGAATTAGAAAAATGTGAGGATTTCAAATATGCCAATCAAAGTATTATTTGAGCAATTTAATTTTTGAAATTATTTGAATGTAATAAAAAGTTCTTTTCTTAATTAATTAATAACTTTCAATCTACAACTCCAAATTAGACAAATAATATGTCTAAATCGATCAGCGCGACGAGCTCGTTCTGTTTATGCATTCCATGTTATCAATTGAAGCATGCATCATGTCATTATTAAAAATCAGAACTGTTTATGGCAATAAAACTTGACCAAATAATTAATAAAATGATTTATTCTCGTCCCCACACCTCACCCTTGCCATGCTACATTACTGCCATGTAAATGGTGCATCATTCATCATGGCATGCTTGTTTGCTTGTCGCATTTTATCCATATGCTTGTGCACTTTATTTATGTTGGCCCTTGTTTGTTTGGTTCTTCTTCGAATAGACGCCGAACAGGAGAAATATCAGGAATCCCAGGAGTACTACCCAGATCCTTCTCTCGCTTCAACTGAGCTGCCAGGAAAGCACTACCACATGCTTGCATACATATAGTACCTATTGCCTCTATCTTATTCTTGCATCATTGAGTCGCGATTGCATTAAATTGAATCCCAAGTACTGCATAGCCTTTACTTTTAAACCCCACCGAAGCTTGTTCCTCCATCCTATGAGCCATTACTACAGGAGTTGTTTGAGCCATGCGAGTCGTAGAACAGCATGTGTAGGGTATGTGAGCGTCTGATGGATAATGAGGTACCTAAACAACTTAACCTGAGTAGTAATGGGATAACTAATGAAAGAGGCAACGGTGAGCAATATCTGCTATTTGGTTTTTCATGCTCACTTGTGTCCTGTAGGACCCCTAGTACTTGATTCCCGTTCCTTGACTATTCGCACTATCCACATCCAGGAGGCCTTATGGACCCCCCTGAGCCAGAGCTTGATTCATTTCTATTTCTTGGGGCCACAATTAGTTTGGGGCTTTATTACTATCCTGTACTTATGCCATGCCTTACTGTTTTATTTAAGATTGTGCGAGGAGCACCTGTACTGTTTAAGAATGCAGAATGTTTTCGCGGTATCGACAAGCCCAGTCACATTTTCGGGTTCCCAGTCGTTTACAGCCATTATCGCAAACCCTGGGTCCGTCTCGGAGCCGGCCAACTTCGTTGCGGGTAGCTTATTGGGGTGGCCCCCTGAAATATTTCTGAATCCTGTGGTCGCTTTGTCGTGAATGCCTCGTTGGGTTTTGAGTTGGTTTTTCCGAGGTTGATCGAGTGTGTGTTGCTATTTGTTCACCCCTGCAGCGTAAATCTTTCTGAAAGCCGTGTCCGCGGTTATGGATGACATGGAGCACAGTTTCTCGATCATAGACAAGTATAACTAAAGTACCGCTTTTAATCTGACTAAACACCTGACTAGTAAACAGTGCAATACTCATGGAATGGTTAATCAAACTGCCAACAGATGGGTTGTTCGTCTTGTTTCTCGTTGGTAAGCGAGAAGGAGGATGGATCTGTTAATTATACTGTTATAACTGTTGTTACTAATTAACGTACATCTGCCTATCATTGGTTAGGCGGGTGGTTAGCAAGTATCTATAGACTTGTTAGTTATTATCTTTTGCTGCAATTGCGTCACCCTAGGTATATGTCCCCTTTAGAGGCATAAAGACTTTCTGAGCACCCCTAGGGTCTCACACGATAAATTTTTTTATTCAGATGAACAAGTGTATTCACAAGATGGATACTGGGTGGAGGAGACAGATGATGTTGGCAATGATCACGCGGTGTAGAGATTCTGGGGATTGGGATCCGTGAGATCTGTGGGCGGAATGTGTTTATTTATGTGGCATCCTATGCCGATTTGCTTCTTATCCATACTCGAATCTTGTTTTCCGCTTCTGCCTGATACTCTTATGTTTGATATAGGAGGAGCTATCCTAAACTATTATCTCTATCTAGGATATTTCGATCCTGTCATATGGCATTGCAATATTTCTATTTCTTTTAGATGGAATGGCTCTGAAAACTGTTGTATGGTAGCTTGCATACATACTCACTTGTGTATGCATTTGATCTCTTCGCATGTTGCCTACGCTGCTCGCTCTTGTCCCGATGTCTTGGAACTGGTTAGGATGGCCAACGGGTCTACACGTGGGCGGTCCTCTGGGCCCCCGCTGTAGTATTTTAACCACTTCCGCTTCATCCAGGCTTGAATTTAGAGCGTAGGGTCCGAGGTAGTTACAGGATAGTTGTCATCATTCTCTTCATCTTCGTTGTCCCCTCTTTCTCCATGCTTGGTCCAACAATTATAGCCAGACATGAAATCGAACCGAAATAGATGGCCATGAAGGACTCTTGAGGAAGAGTATTCCTTCTGATTCCGACACTCACCACATGGACAACACATAAAACCATTTCGCTTGATTGCCTCTGCCACAACGAGAAAAGAACGCACGGCTTTAATGCACTCGCCAAAGCTTCGGTCGGCGTACATCCATTACCATCTCATCTGCATTATATAAGTACATCAAAAAAATCACGATGCTAAGATTAGTACTAGTCTAAAAATAAAAGCAGACAACATATACATCAAACAATTATGCACTGATTTAAAAACTGTCTACTCCATCTCTAGTCCTGGTTAGACACACCAACTAGGACTAAAGGGCTTGCGGCAGGCTGGGGCCGACGTGAGCCCGTTTAGTCCCAGATGGTGTCTCCAACCGGGACTAAACAAGACTCCATCCGGGACTAAAAGTGGGTGATGGCACTATATGTCGTGAGTGGAGACACTATGCCAGTGAGTGGTGACACTATTTCAGTGGGTGGAGACACTATGACAGGGGTGAGTGATGACATTATGTCATCAGTGTCGACACTAGGTTGTGATGCTTAATCTATAAATAGGCTTCCTTGTGAAATATCAATTGCAAGGAAGATTGTGTGCGAGACCAGGGACACCACTATGGTGGAGCTTCTCGAGGATGTCTTAGGACCTCGTCCTCAGACATCTTCGAGGAGCTCGCCTTAGAGGCACTCCCTAATATGTGAAACTAATTAGCTCCACCAGCATACTTATCTTGCTAGAGAATATATAAACTGAAAGATGGTGTGTGAGAGCAGGGACACCACTACGGCAGAGCTTCTCGAATATGTCTTAGGATCCTGTCCTCTGACATCTTCGAGGAGCTCGCCATAGAGGCACTCCCGAATTTAATTTGGTAGCTCCCCGGAGTGTTCATGTTTTTGGTTTGCTTAAATGGTCGATGATTAAAATGCTTGGGCACCACTATATATATGTATGCCTTCATAGTTTTGGTTGTTATTTTTGTTGGAATGGATTTTGTGATGGCATGTAGAAGAAGAAGGATATTTTGTTGCTCGACGGTGGCATGATGCATCTGTGAATCGTTTGAATTTCGAGACTATGTGCCAAACCAAGATATATAAATAGGACGAACTCATGTATCTCTATGCTTGGATGAATCAAATGAATTTCGAGGACTATATGTGCCAAATTAACCAGATATATAGAGATAGAATCCACACAAATCCCTCCATTTCTAGAGGATGAAATGAGCTAAAACTAGCAATGAATGAAATAGAATTTATGGTTACACAAACCGTTTTGCTAACCTCTTAGGACCCTTAAATAGATGTGGAGCAAAAAAATCTTCACAAATCTTGAGAAAAATCGGCAAGAACTCGAGATTGAGGGGAGAAATTTGAGGGAGATGCTTGTGTGAGCTTGAAATGGCTCGGGCAAGGGGAGGAAGAAGATATAGTCGGTCCCTTTAGTCCTGGTTCGTTTAACAAACCGGGACTAAATGTCCACACATCCGCTCCTTTCTAGCTCTATACCCTTTAGTCCCGGTTTGTTAAACAAACCGGGACTAAAGGTCCCCTACGAACTGGGACTAATGTCTTCTAGACCCTGTGGCCATTTCTAGATGTTGGGACCAGGGCATTAGTCCCAGTTTGTTCCAGAACTGAGACTAATGCTCTAGCCAAAGGTCCTTTTTCTACAAGTGAAAGAACACATGTAGTGACATCCACGTGTCAAACCATGGTCAGATCAACATGTTGGAATGCAATGGGAGCACCAGCGTGACAGAGATTGCATCACCACACCCACTTGAGTGTGTGTGGTCATGTGGATCCTTGTGGTTTGTAAAAAAACACATGCAATTACACTCCATGTGTCAAACCATGGTTAGAAATCCATAGAAGATGTTGGAATGCAACATTGAGATGCAATGGAGCACCAATATTACATAGGTTACATCACCACACCCACTTGAGTGTGTGTGGTAATGTGGATCATTGTGGTTGCGAATATAACACATGTAATGACTGTCCATGTGTCAAATCATGGTCAGAAAGCCCTAGAACATGTTGGAATCTAACATTGGAATGCAATAGGTTGCATCACCGCACTCACTTGAGTGTGTGTGGTCATGTGGATCATTGTGGTTTGGAAACGAACACATGCAGTGACACTCCACATGTCAAACCATCACTACTAGGAAACAGCTCTTCTGTGGGGCATGTATATCTATCTTCTATGGCACAGATGTTAGTCGCCGCTGTTACCTCTCCACAGATATCTACTTTCTGTGGCGCATATAGATATGCGCCATAGAAGTCTCAGACTTCTATGGCGCATTTCTCCATATGCGCCACAGGAATATGTTTAGTGGTGCATTTCTTCACATGCGCCCCAAAAATCATATGTGCCACAGAAATATTTTATATATGCGCGACTGACTATATTACATGTATTCAAAGTAAAATACGTTCCTGGTGTATAATCAGGTATTTATACAGGATTTATACAGTATTTATCCAGATCAGTATAAACAGTACATTGCACATGCAGTAGATGAAACCGACATATAACACAAACGCAAGTATAATTTCATCACACTTAGAGCCTGATCGAGATACATATATAGTGTCAAGTGCCGAATTTTTACACAAGTGCCGAATAAAAAGTTCATATCATGCATCTCAAATTACAATTATGAAGTGGTCACTGCCGCCTACACTAGGATCAAATAGAATACAACTGTGATGATGGTGAGCAAGAGCATGAGCCCGACCAATATCTTCATCTGGTTCTTCTTCCACAGGTGGTTCCCCCACTTGGCCACTGCCTCCTCTCTAGTCGCGTATCCTTTGTAGATGTTGCCGCTGAACTTGTTCACTTGTTTTTGACAATCCTCCCACTCCTCGTAGACTCCTGGAACCCTACCCATGTACACCACATACCACCTCATGGCCATATCTATAGACGAGAAGGCATATTAGTAAAAATGCAATGAAAATAATTAATAAAGGGTTCACATCCATATATATATATTCACAAATATAAAACAATGGATCCATAAACCTGAAAAATAGCATCGAGATCATCATAGAAGTAATAAGTTCAACGACAACACGACCACAAGATAGTAAAGTTTATGGCACACACACTACAGCAGGCATCCATCGAGAATATACATAGACACTCGATCATGCTAGAGGCACACATCGATTATGAAGACTTCTTCTTCTCGCTTGGCTTCGGGAATGGTTCATAGCCCTCTTTCTTCATCCACGTCCTTGTGTCACCCTGCTTACAGAGGCGTTCTTCGATCTCCCTCTTACTCAACCCTCTGGCTTGTTGTAGGGCCCCCCTTGTTTTAACATCTTCAATGATGATTTGCGACAACTTCTACTGAATGCAATGGAAGTATTCTCTAAGATCATCATTGTCACTTTGTGCCAAAGTTTCGGCCCATCCTGAGAGACTAGATGGCAACGTTAGGTTCTGGCAATCACGAACATATCCTTTAAGGTGATGGAGGATGTAGAAGGCCTCCTTGGCACTGCCAGAATAGGATGCTTAACGTAGGGGAACTCGAGCATGTGTGCAGTATTTGTCCTTGCGCAACACAATTGGAACGGAATGTTGGAAAAAAGAGCAAAGGAAGAAATCTATAAGAAATGCATAATTTACGGTGGCGATGAGCGAGTGTGTACTTACTCGGGAAAGAAAGGCAAAAGAAGTGTATCCTTCCTCATGTTGTCGACCATGAACTTCTCGAGGTACGCTATCGCCTTGGTCCGTGTCTCTAATCCTTTGACCAACTGGTTGTCCTGCATCTAGTAGGGATCCACTATCGCGACTTCTGGGGTACTCTCTCTCTCTTGATCTTGATCGCCAGATTGAGCGCGTATAGGCGGACCAAGTTATAGTCCAGCCATTTCGTGAGAAACAGCTTGAAGATATCCTCGTACGGTATGAAGAATATACCCGCGGGGAGTTCATCGACGAAGCCCACGTCCAATGGAACCTTGGCCATGAAAACCAAGTAATTTGGATCATTGTATTTAAGAAGGAGGCCCTCTAGTGTCTTGATACCCTCGTGCAAAGTTAACATGGTTCCAACCGTGAAGTAGAGCATATCTAGAGTCAATATTGGATCACCAGCTACATGCACTCGGGGTAAGCCATATTGTGTGGATGGTACAACAACGGCATCCTGAGCCTGGATCCTCTACGGAAGTGGCTGGCTCGCACCCTTCTTCTTATTATTATTACCTCTCTTCCTGTGCTTCTTCTTCACAATAGTGTCCTCCACTGCCATCTGCTCATCAGACACCTTTTGGAGTGTGTTGGGGCGGAAAACCAATCCCGGTTTCTCCTGTGGTGGATTGGCGTCCGGAGGCGTCTCTTGAGAAAAACCATGGAAGACCAGGCGTTGCGTGCATGTATTGGGCCGACCAGGTTGATGGTCGCGAGTTGTGAAGGGTTCTTCATACACGGAAGGCATATACAATCCTTTGTCGGTGCTGATGTTGATGAAGTCGTCAACATTGACCAATTCATCATCATGTTCATGGGTGCCATCATGTGGTGGTGGTAGCGGGGGCGATGGTGGTTGTGGCACAATGTCTTTGCCATGGGGCGGTACGCATGCTTCCAAGAGTTGCTGGTGATGGCAGGTGGTGGCGACGACGGCGGCTGCTGGCTTCTGAGGTGGCCGGGGGATCGATCGAGAGGTGGCACCGTTGTCCCCCCCCCCCCCCCCCGCAAGATGAATCTGGGTCTTCCGACATGTCAAGGGCCAATTATAGCATTCTCCAAGGGTCTTGTGTTCGTCGGCTCCCTGAGGTTGAAAGGGGGGTCCATTTCGTCGCATCCTGGCAACACCCGAGCCAACCTGACCCTCAACATGTCATCATCTATTGGATTGTTGTGCATCGTGTGGCTCACCGGTTGAATGAGAGTGCCCTTGGCAACATCCTTCAACTCACCGCCGACATCTTTAAGCAAGAGTATGCAAGAAGTGTCCTGAGGCAAAACATGGTGTTCGGCATCATGAGATGTTAGTAGTCATGCATCAAAGGAATAAAGGAGATGACTTGCACTAACTAATTAGTTACCTTGGTGATGGCATGGAGCTCCGCTAATGTAGAGACATGACCGATGCCGGCGGCCGGCCTATCATCATCTGCATTCTCCTGCTCGGGTGCCTCACGAAGCACCACCGCCGCCGGCTGCGCCTTATTGGTATCTTTGGTGGGAGGGGGCGTCGGTGTGACCAAAATGAGCGGTTGCGTCCCAGTTTTGATGGCCGGCAGGTTCACCAGGTCCGATGACACGTTAACATTGATGCCCGAGTTGCTGCCTCTTAAGCTGGGCAGATGTATCGGCCCCAGTCGACCTCCCACATTCCAAGCAGTTAGCCCCTTGAAAAACTCAGGGGTGATCATCATGCGGAGCTTCTCTTCCACTAACTTGTCCACTGTTTTCTCGTCCACTGCCTTCTCCTCTAGTGTCTGCACCTTCATTTTTAGCTCTTCAACAACGGCTTTATCCTTGAACTCCTTGCTCGTACCAAAGTCGGACACATGGCCAGCTGACGACGGCGGCAACCCCTTGTCCCTCTTCTTGTAAGAATTTGTCGCCCTGTTGAAGACCGTGTCCCATAGCTCCGTTGAATCCTAGGACGACTCTTTGGTACGAGCGTTCAGTTCATCCTCCCGCAGAGACAAGGAAAGGTGAACCCATTTAGATTCTTGGCTTCATTATTTTAATTAGAACACAATAGACTTGAGATCGGTGATAAATTCCTTACTAGCTTCTTCTCGAATTCCTTCACCTCCGTATCATCGATGATGAACTCCCTTGTTTCCTTGTCCAGGTAGTAGCGGGCCCGGACAAATTGAATAAGCTGCAAGTTCGTGATTTTAAGACAAGGGTTGTCCTTACCCAGGCGTTCAAGCTCGGCGTCCACCTTGTCCCAAATGGCATGTTTCCCTCTGTAACTGCCGCTTCCAAGCTGGCGGTTACCTATGTTCTGTTCCCGCATAGTCCTGCCCCAGTTAGTCCAATGTATAGCATCAGTGGTAGCTATATCCGCCATGAATATCTTAAACTCTTCTTCATCGAGCATCGGATATTTCTTACTAATAACCTCCCATATTTCACCTTTATCAATGCTATTCTTTACCCGGGTTTTCTAGCTGCTCAAGGCAATGCTCATCTTCGTGAGGGCTAGTTTATTCAATGGGTTCTTTCTCTCTAGGTTTCTAAACTGCTCTAGGAATCTGTATCGCTTGTGAAGCTCCTTAAGGAGGTTATCGACCAAAACTACATTGTCAGCATGTCTGATGTACTTCATGTTGATCGACATGCTTTCTCAGACGATGCACCCGAGTTGCAGGCCGTACCCT
Organism: Avena eriantha; assembly: GCA_910589775.1. Taxonomy (NCBI): domain Eukaryota; kingdom Viridiplantae; phylum Streptophyta; class Magnoliopsida; order Poales; family Poaceae; genus Avena; species Avena eriantha. Next base: position 262,069,266 of record OU342741.1, read on the forward strand.
TTGGAAAACGCCTCTGGCGCAATGGGTTGGCCACTTTCTGTGACTTCAGTGAACTCATCGCAGACGGTGGCGAGCACTGGCACCTTCCGATCCTTCTTTTCATTCTTCTTCTTCTTCTTCTTCTTCTTCTTCTTCTTCTTCTTCTTCTTCTTCTTCTTCTTCTTCTTCTTCTTCTTCTTCTTCGAAGCGGCCGGGTTGCCACTACCGCCATCCGTGCGCTCGCTGCCATCGGTGCGGACACCGACATCGGTGGTGTCATCCTCTTCGTCGCCCCCTTCACTAGTTCCATCGTAGTCGTCTTTTCCCCCCTCGTAATCAGGATCTCCTCCCTCACTACCCCCAGCAGCTCTGGCGGCGGTCGCCTCCTCCTCCGGTGGTGGTGTCATCCTCATCTCCTCCTCCTCCTGTTGGGACCCCCGTCAGAATGACTCGTTGGTCTATCTAGCTTGTTCTTCGACTCTCATGTGCTTAGAAGGGCCAACCTCGTTGTTTCCCGACTTTTTTGCACTCTATTAAAAAGAGGAAAAAAGTTAGCACAAATCTCGGCCAAAATTTTTGGCATGACCTTTGCTAATTTTTTGACATAGGAGTGCCCATTTCTCAACCGAAACGGAAGTGAATCGATGCTTCAAGAGAAATGGGCAACTCAATTGAAAAAATATATCCCTGGAAGACAAAACACCCCATCCCCATATTGACAGCCCCATCAATTGAACTAGGTGGTCAACACGGTGCTCGTGGTAGAGCGAGCCGAGGAAAACAAAGTCCACGGGGTACAACGCCTAGTCTACTACCTCAACGAGGTGCTCACACTAACAAAGCAGCGGTACCCGCAGTACCAGAAGCTGGCATATGGCGTCTTCATGATAGCCAGGCGACTGCGCCACTACTTCCAGGAGCACTCAATCGTGGTGGTCAATGACGCCCCGCTTGGACATATTCTCAACAACCCCGACGCCACAGGATGAGTCGCGCTTTGGGGAATCAAGCTGTCCCCACGAGACATTACATACGAGAAGCGCGACGCGATCAAGTCGCAAGTACTCCCCGATTTCCTTGTGCACTACATGGAGAACCAGCTCCCCGAAAAGCCAGATATGTCCCATCTCTGAACAATGCACATCGATGGGCCCAAACGAAAGGACGGCGCTGGCGCAGGTGTCATACTGACATCACCCCAGGGAGACAAGCTGAAATACATTATGCGAATGCAGTCCACGGCCTCCAACAATGAAGCCGAGTACGAGGCTCTGCTGCACAGGATGCGGATGGTGAAAGCCTGCAGCGCTAAGAGGCTAATCATCTATGGCGACTCCAAGCTGGTGGTCAACCAAACAATGCATGAGTGCGACGCCCTAAACGACAAAATGATTGCCTACCGCAACCCCTACGACACACTCGAAGGAGACTTCGACAGTTGTGAACTGCGGCACGTAGGCCGCGAGAGCAACGAAGAGGCAGATGCACTCGCCAACATTGACTCTACCTACGCCCCCATACCACCTGGGGTATTTCTCGAGCGTATCTGCAAACGCTCCATCAAGCTGAAGGCCACAAACAAGAAAACAAGCGCAACAACGTACTCCGGGGCTGCGCCACCCAATGAGCCAATGGCACTCGAAGACCTGGAGCTTGACACAGGACTCGAAGGACCGATGAGTGTCATGATGATCGAGCCATCTTCGACTCAACCGTACATCACATACCTTCTCAACAAGAGGCTACCGGACGACCCGACTAATGCACGGCACATTGCGCGGCGATCGAAGGCATTCACTGTTATCAACGACGAACTGTTCAAACGCAACATAAAAGGAGTGCTCCAATGATGCGTCTCCAACAGAGACAAAAGAGCTGTCCTCCTCGACATCCACGAAGGCACTTGCGGGCATCATGCTGCCAGTCGCGCCCTCGTCGCCAAAGCCCTACGGGCTGGATTCTACTAGCGATTGGCCATGCGCGACGCTAAGGACATCGTCCAGCACTACAACACTTTCCAGCGATTCGCGGACAAACCACACGCACCAGGCGCGGAGCTCCGACCAATACCATTAGCTTGGCCCTTTGCGCAATGGGTACTCGACATGGTCGTTAAGCTCCCATGGTCCTCACGAGGAGGCTACATCTACCTCTTAGTCGCAGTTGACAAATTCACCAAGTGGATAGAAGCCATGCCAGTGACACATCAATCGGGTAACAGTGCTGTAAAATTCTTCGACTCCACCGTCTACCGTTTTGGTGTGCCACACAGTATCATCATGGACAACGGGACAAACTTCACCTCCAAAGAGTTCCAAGAATTCTGCGAAAACCTGGGAATCAACATAAGCTACGCCTCGGTGGCTCACCCGAAGACCAACCGTCAGGTCAAAAAGGCCAACGGCCTCGTCTGTGGTGGAATCAAGCAACGACACCTCCGACCACTCGAGCAAGCTGCGGGATGCTGGCAAAACGAGCTAAAATCCGTACTCTGGAGCCTGCGCACAACTCCAAACAGAGCCACGAGATAGACCCTGTTCTTCATGGTGCATTGCGCTGAAGCGGTACTACCCGCCCAAGTACGCTACATAGCCCCACGGGTGGTCGCATACAGCAAGAAGGAGTCAACCCTCGCACTCGAAGACTCCGTCGACCTCCTCGACAAGGCACGAGAAATCGCAGCAGAGAGATCAACGATCTATCAGCAAAACCTCCGCAACTACCATAGCAGAATATTACGCCCCAAGTCTTTTGTCGAAGGAGACCTGGTCCTGCGACTGAAGCAACAAGGGCATCTCAAGCTCGAGTCCCCCTGGGTGGGACCATACGTGATTACAGAAGTAATCCCAGGTGGCACCTATCGCCTTAAAGATTTCGAGACAGGAGTCGCATACTCCAACCCCTCGAACATCGTGCAGTTGCGGCGCTTATACCCTTAGTCATTTTCCTTTCTTTACATTACAAATAAGGCTTTTAAGCTAGGCTACTTAGCCACACATTGTACCTTGTACTGTACTACGAATAAATAAAGCTAAGTGCCCCAAACTCTGCGTCTTTCCCATTATTTCTTGCAAATATATCTACTCGGGGGCTGCGCCACCTTTTACGCATCTGTTCTACGAACCAATCGCGATATCCTGAGTAGCTGACGCATTAAATCGAACCCTTGGAAAACACAAACCCAGCTGGAACGCACCTGACAGGTTGGCAAGGTGCTGAGATAAATGCGAGTTAGGCTAACAAAAAGGAATCGCATAATGCAACGCACTCGCAAAACATACGAGCTAGCAAGAGCCTTACATATCAATATAAATCAATTACATACAACATACATACGAGGTTGCATCACCACACCCACTTGTGTGTGTGGTCATGTGGATCATTGTGGTTTGGAAAAGAACACCTGAAATGACACTCCATGTGTCAAACCATGGTTTGAAAGCACTAGAACATGTTCAAATGCAACATTGGAATGCAATGGAGAACTAGTATGACAGAGGTTGCATCACCACATGCACTTAAGTATGTGTGGTAATGTAGATGATAGTGGTTTGGAAAAGAACACATGCAATGACACTCCATGTGTCAAACCATAGTTAGAAATCCCTAGAACATGTTGGAATGCAACATTGGAATTTAATGGAGCACCAGTATGACAGAGGTTGCATCACCACACCAACTTGAGTGTGTGGGGTCGCGTGGATCATTGTGGTTTGGGAAAGAATGCATGCAATGACACTCCATGTGTCAAACCATAATCAGAAAGCCTAGAAACATGTTGGAATGTAATGGAGCACCAGTGTGACAGAGGTTGCATCACCACAACTAATTGAGGGTGTGGTCATGTGGATCATTATGCTTTGGAAAGAACACATGCAATGACACTCCATGTGGAAAACCATGGTCAGAAAGCCCAGGAACATGTTGGAATGCAACTACCCCATGCAATGGAACCTATGTGATAGAGGTTGCATCAACACACACACTTAATTGTGTGTGGTCATGTGGAACATTCTGGTTTGGAAACGGACAAATGCAATAACACCCCATGAGTAAAACCATGGTCAAATAGCCTAGAAACATGTTGGAATGCAATATTGGAATGTAATGGAGCACCAGTGTGATAGAAGTTGCATCACCACACCCACTCAAGTGTGTGCGGTCATGTGGATCATTGTGGTTTGGAAAAGAACATAAGCAATGACACTCCATGTGTCAAACCATTGTCAGAAAGCCTAGAAATATGTTGGGATGTAACGTTGGAATGTAATGGAGCACCATTGTGATAGAGCTTGCATCACTACACCCACTTGAGTGTGTGTGGTCATGTGGATCATAGTGGTTTGGAAAAGAACACATGCAATGACACTCCATGTGTCAGACCATTGTTAGAAATCCATAGAACATGTTTGAATGCAATGGAGCACCAGCGCGACAGAGGTTGCATCGCCACACCCACTTGAGTGTATGCAGTCATGTGGATCGTTATGGTTTGGAAAAGAACACATGCAATGACACTCCATGTGTGAAACCATGGTAAGAAATCCCTAGAATATGTTGGAATGCAATGGAGAAACACTGTGACAGAGGTTGCATCACCACACCCACTTTAGTATGTGTAGTCATGTGGATCATAGTGGTTTGGAAAACAACACATGCAATGACACTCCATGTGTAAAACCATGGTTAGATATCCCTAGAACATGTTGGAATGCAACATAGGAATGCAATGGAGCACTAGTGTGACAGAGGTTGCATCACCACACCCAATTAAGTGTGTGTGGTCATGTGGATCATTATGGTTTGCAAAAAAGAACACATGCAATGACACTTCATGTGTCAAACCATAGTTAGACAGCCCTAGAACACGTTTTAATACAATATTGGAATGCAATGGAGCAACAATGTGATAGAGGTTGTATCACCACACTCACTTGAGTGTATGTGGTCCTGTGGATCAATGTGGTTTGGAAAATAACACATGTCAGGCACTCCATGTGTCAAATCATGGTCAGAAAGCCCTTAAACATGTTGGAATGCAACATTGAAATGCAATGGAGCACCAATGTGACAGAGGTTGCATCACCATACCCACTTGAGTGTGTGTGGTTATGTGGATCTTTCTGGTTTGGAAAATAACACATGCAATGACACTCCACGTGTAAAACCATGGTTAGAAAGCCGTATAATATGTTGGAATACAACATTCGAATGTAATGGATCTCCAGTGTGACATAGGTTGCATCACCACACCCACTTTAGTGTGTGGGGTCATGTGGATCATTGTGGTTTGGAAAAGAACACATGCAATGACACTCCATGTGTCAAACCATGGTCAGAGAGCCTAGAAACATGTTGGAATGTAATGGGTACCAGTGTGACAGATGTTCAATCACCACACCCACTTGAGGGTGTGGTCCTGTGGATCATTATGGTTTGGAAAAGAACACATGCAATGACACTCCATGTGTAAAACCATGTTAGGAATCCCTAGAACACGTTGGAATGCCATATTGGAATGCTATGGAGAAAAAGTGTGATGGAGGTTGTATCACCACACCCACTTAATTGTGTGTTGTCATGTCGATCATTGTGGTTTGGAAATGAACACATGCAATAACACTCGATGTGTCAAACAATGGCTAGAAAGCCTAGAAATATGTTGGAATGCAATATTGGAATGCAATGGAGCACTAGTGTGATCCAAGTTGCATCACCACACCCGCTTGAGTGTGTGTGCTCATGTGGATCATTGTGTTTTGGAGAAGAACACATGCAATGACACTCCAGGTGTCAAACCATGGTCAGAAAGCCTAGAAATATTTTGGGATGCAATGTTGTAATGTAATGGAGCACCAGTGTGATAGAGGTTGCATCACCACACCGACTTGAGTGTGTGTGGTAATGTGGATCATTATGGTTTGGAAAAGTACACATGCAATGACACTCCACGTGTAAAACCATGGTTAAAAATCCCAAGATCATGTTGGAATGCAACTGCCACATGCAATGTAGCACAAGTGTGATAGATGTTGCATCGCCACACCCACTTGTGTGTGTGGTCATGTCGATCATTGTGGTTTGGAAAACAACACCTGAAATGACAGTCCATGTGTCAAACCATAATGCAAAATCACTAGAACATGCTCGAATGCAACATTGGAATGCAATGGAGAATTAGTATCATAGAGGTTGCATTACCACACCCACTTGAGTGTGTGTGGTCATGTGGATCATAGTGGTTTGGAAAAGAATACATGCAATGACATTCCATGTTTCAACCATAGTGAGAAATCCCTAGAACATGTTGGAATGCAACATTGGAATTTAAAGGAGCACCAATATGATAGAGGTTGCATCATCACACCCACTTATGTGTGTGGGTTCATGTGGATCATTGTGGTTTGGAAAAGAACACATGCAATGACACTCCATGTGTCAAACCATGGTCAGAAAGCCTAGAAACATGTTGGAATGTAATGGAGCACCAATGTGATAGAGGTTGCATCACCACACCCACTTCAGAATGTGGTCATGTGGATCATTGTGCTTTGGAAAAGAACACATGCAATGACACTCCATGTGGAATACCATGGTCAGAAAGCCCAGGAACATGTTGGAATGCAACTACCCCATGCAATGGAGCACCTATTTGATAGAGGTTCAAACCATGGTCAAATAGCCTAGAAACATGTTGGAATGAAACATTGGAATGTAATGGAGCACCTATCTGACAGAAATTGCATCACCACACCCACTTGAGTGTGTGCGGTCATGTGGATCATTGTGGTTTGGAAAAGAACACATGCAATGACACTCCATGTGTCAGCCCATGGTCAGAAAGCCTAGAAATATGTTTGGATGCAAAATTGGAATGTAATGGAGCACTAGTGTGACAGAGGTTGCATCACCACACCCACTTGACTGTGTGTGCTCATGTGGATCCTAGTGGTTTCGAAAAGAACACATGCAATGATACTCCATGTGTCAAACCATAGAACATGTTGAAATGCAACACTAGAATGCAATGGAGCACAAGTGTCATAGAGGATGCATCTCCACACCCACTTAAGTGTCTGCGGTCATGTGGATCATTGTGATTTGGCAAAGAACACATGCAATGACACTCCATGCGTGAAACAATCTTCAGAAACCCCTATAACATGTTGGAATGCAATATTGGAATGCGATGGAGAAAGAATATGATAGAGGTTGCATCACCACACCCACTTGAGTGTGTGGTGTCATGTGGATCATTGTGGTTTGCGAAAAAGAACACATGGAATGACACTCCATATGAGAAACCATGGTTTATAAAGCCCTGTAACATGTTGGAATGAAATATTGGAATGCAATGGAGCAACAGTGTGCTAGAGGTTCTATCAACACACCCACTTGAGTGTATGTGGTCATGTGGTTTGGAAACTAACACATGCAATGGCACTTTATATGTCAAACCATGGTTACAAAGCCCTAGAACATGTTGGAATGCAACATTGGAATGCAATGGAGCACTAGTGTGACCGAGGTTGCATCACTACACCCACTTGAATGTGTGTGGTCATGTGGATCTTTGTGGTTTGGACAAGAACACATGTAATGACACTCCACGTGTCAAACCATGGTCAGAATGCCTATAAATATGTTGGAATACATCTGCCACATGCAATGGAGCACCAGTGTGATAGAGGTTGCATCACCACACCCACTTGAGTGTGTGTGGTCATGTGGATAATTGTGGTTTGGAAAAGAACACATGAAATGACATTCCATGTGTCAAACCAAGGTCAGAAAGCCCTAGAACATGTTGGAATGCAACATTGGAATGCAATGGAGCAGCAGTGTGATAGAGGTTGCATCACCATACCAACTTGAGTACGTGTGGTCATGTGGATCAGAGTGGTTTGGAAAAGAACACATGCAATGACACTTCATGTGTCAAACCATGGTTCGATATCCCTAGAACATGTTGGAATGCAACATTAGAATTCAATGGAGCAGCAGTGTGATAGAGGTTGCATCACCAAACCCACTTAAGTGTGTGTGGTCATGTGGATCGTTGTGGTTTGCAAAAAAGAACACGTGCAATGACACTCCATGTGTCAAACCATGGTTAGAAAGCCCTAGAACATGTTGTAAGGCAATATTGGAATGCAATGGAGCAACAATGTGATAGAGGTTCTATCACCACACCCACTTGAGTGTATGTGGTCATGCGTATCAATGTGGTATGGAAAAGAACACATGCAATGGCACTCCATGTGTCAAACCATGGTCAGAAAGTTCTCGAACATGTTGGAATGCAACATTGAAATGAAATGGAGCACCAGTGTGTCTTGTTATGTGGATCCTTGTGGTTTGTAAAAGAACACATGCAATGACACTCCACGTGTCAAACTATGGTCAAAAAGCCCTAGAACATGTTGGAATGCAACGCAAGAATGTAATGGAGCACCAGTGTGACAGAGGTTACATCACCACACCCACTTGAGTGTGTGTGGTCATGTGGATCATTATGGTTTGGAAAAGTACACATGCAATGACACTCCATGTCTATAACTATGGTCAGAAAGCCCAAGATCATGTTGGAATGGAACTACCACATGGAATGTAGGACGACTGTGACAAAGGTTGCATAACCACACCAAGTTGAGTATGTGTGGTCATGTGGATCATTGTGGTTTGGAAAATAACACTTTAAATGACACTCCATGTGTCAAACCATGGTCAGAAAGCACTAGAACATGTTCGAATGCAACATTAGAATGCAATGGAGAACTAATATGACAGATGTTGCATCACCACACCCACTTAGTGTGTGTGGTCATGTGGATCACAGTGGTTTGGAAAATAACACATGGAATGACACTCCATGTGTCAAACCATGGTTATAAATCCCTAGAACATGTTGGAATGCAATGCAGCACTAGTGTGACAGAGGTTGCATCACCACACCCACTTGTGCGTGGTCATGTGGATCATTTTGGTATGGAAAAGAACACATGCAATGACACTCCATGTGTCAAACCATGGTCAGAAAGCCTAGGAACATGTTGGAATGAAACATTGGAATGTAATGGAGCACCAGTTTAACTGAGGTTGTATCACCTCACCCACTTGAGTGTATGGTCACGTGGATCATTATGGTTTGGAAAACAACACATGAAATGACAGTCCATGTGTCAAACCATATCAGAAATCCTAGGAACATGTTGGAATGCAAGATTTGAATGCAATGGAGCACCTGTGTGACAGAGGTTGCATCACCACACCCACTTGAGTGTGTGTGGTCATGTAGATCATTCTGGTTTGGAAAAGAACATATGCAATAACACTCCATGTTTCAAACCTTGGTCAGAAAGCCTAGAAAAATGTTGGAAAGGAGCATTGGAATGTAATGGAGTACCAGTGTGACGAAGGTTTCATCACCACACCCACTTGAGTGTGTGTGGTCAAGTGGATCATTGTGGTTTCGAAAAGAACACATGAAATGACAATCCATGTGTCAAACTATGGCCAGAACGCCCTAGAACATGTTGGAATGCAACATTCATTACAAGAAAAGTTTCCTTCCGTAATGGCTTGGCCCGACGGTCGTCGTACATGGCGCGTCTTCCGCGACGAAATTCTCGGCTCGTCCATGGCCGATGGTAAACTTTTTTTCTGGTTTCGCAACCCTCTACTATGACGGATCTGATAAAACATGGAGGGGGCTCGGCCAACGCGTGGAAGAAGCATGATTTTTGTTTCCTAGCGCGATGTTGACTCACCGAAGTCTTTTGAGGAGTGTGGGTCCCAAACGTCAGTGTCTCTAGCGGACCATACTTTTCGGTCACGCCTCCCTGATTTGAACTCGATAAAGTTACTCGATGCATCTGCCCTTTAGTTAGGATGCTAGGGCCCACATGTCAGCCTCTCATTAGAAGGATCGTGTGTATGATGGAATTTTTTTCTTTCACTCGCGCTAGCTTGTGCCGAAGTTGATAGTGCTGCTCGATGCATCTACCGATTAATCAACCTCTCGGGACCCACATGTCATCCTCTCATTAGAAGAAACGTGTGTATAATGGAATTTTTTCCCGTGGCTATTGCCTCCCTGATTTCAACTCGATAACGTTGCTCAATCTATCTGCGGTCTAGTCACGCTGTTGGGTCCTCCATGTCAGCCTCACATTATAAGAATCGTGTGTATGATGGAATTTTTTTCTTCGCTCATGCTACCGTGTTCCGAACTTGATACCGCTGCTCGATGCATCTACCATTTAATCAAACTCCTAGACCCCATAGGTCATCCTCTCATTAGAAGAAACGTGTGTATGATAGAATTTGTTCCCTCGATCGCGTCTTCGTGTTCCGAACTTGATAGCGTTGCTCACTGCATCTACCGTTTAATCATGATACAGGGCCCCACATGGCATCCACTCATTAGAAAAAATGTGTGTATGATGGAATTTTTGCTCTCGGTCATGCCTCCGTGTTTCGAAATTGATAGCCTTGCTCGATGCATCAGCCGTTTTTCCAGGTTGCTGGGTCCCCCATGTGAGCCTCTCATTAGAAGTACCATGTGCATGCTAGACTTTTTTCTCGCTCGCGCCTCCCTGTTTCTAACTTGGCAACGTCACTCGAGGAAGAACCTGTATAAGGCCGCGCTACGGGGTCCCACATGCCGGTCTCTCTGTAAATCAAACATGTGTATGATGGACTTTTTTTGGCCGCGTCCGCTGTTTTGACCTTGGCAACGTTGCTCGATGTGGCAACAGTGTATGGTCTTGCTACTGAGGCCTCCATGTTAGCCTCTCTGGTATGTTCTGGCTTGTGGGTCCCATATGGAGCCTTGTATGTTCTGGCAGGTGGATTCCCGATGCCAGCCTCTCTGTACAAGTATTTCACTTTTTTTTCAAACCCGACAATCAAACTCGAGGGATGCTGCAGGCTGGTGGGTCCGTGATGTCAGCCTCTCCATAAACCAATATTGCTATAAGTAAAAAATGTAAACCCAAGATAATTTGATGTCAAGCACAGAGAATCGAACTCCAGACTTCAAAACACATATAAACCATATGTGTTGCCACTATGACAAACAAATAATATGAACATTCTCATTAAAAAGCTTTATAGTATCTATAACTTATATTTAGCCTTCTTAAAAATATTTTATGTGTCCATGTTATCTCTCTTATTAAAATAAAAGGGAAGCGATTCTGGCATCTCAATTTATTAAATGCCAGATAATCGAGTAGTTTCTTAAAAACATGGGTAGGCGGGTTTTTTGTTTTTGTTTTAAAGGGCAATTCCAAAAATATCGAATTAAACATTTTGGGCTATTCTACCTCTACTATACTCAATGGGCTATACTCCATGCGCTATTCTCCATGGGGGATCCTTTCTAAATATTTAAGTGGGTTGTCGTCAGCAAGTCCCCTGACCCCTACAAGGCCGAATTAAATTGTTCTGGGCTAAAGTGGGACCGAATGGGCGAGATTTTACCTCCTTTTTAGTAAAATTTGCATGATGTTATGGCTCAACCGGATTTAGAACACAGACCTCACTACCGGAGGGAAAAAAGCAATAATTCTTTTGACATATATTCGTGTAAAAATATCTAAAGAATAAGGGACACAGACCGCGTGCGCCAAAACTGGATTGGTATCCAATGACTTCACTTGGTACCCTCTCATTTATGTCCGAAACACATCCAACGGTTTCGATGACACACATGCAAAAGATATAATGCAAGCATCCCAACAACAGCGACAAAGCTTTTTTACAAATTCAGTAGTATAGAATAAGACAGAAAAAATATCGACAGATTCCTAGTTGATATTCAGCAGCACTTGACCGATTGTGCACCATTCCAAAGTGACTGTTTCAGCTATACAAACACTAAAAATCAATAGCAGTACAGAGAGAACCCATTCTTGTCTCAGCTCTAAAAACCTTGTGGCATGATCAGTTTGCCCTTTTCTCCAAACACACTCGATCATTGGAGCAATCAAGTATGCTTTTGTGTGCATACCTCCTCTTCACATCAATACAAGTGTGACCCCCATATATGCATCCCAGAATGCCCAAACCTCATCTAGATTGTGACAAAGCCAAGTATAAAAAGGAAAGCAAGACTATCTACTACACTTGATCAAAACAAGTACCAGTATATTAGTATTTGTTCTAGAAAATACCTTAGTAATAGTAAGAACATAACACTTGATATATTGAGTAGCATTTGAAGATTGAGCAGTACAGAATAAGAAAGAAAAAATATCTACAGATTCCTGGTTCATATTCAACACCACTTGATAGATTCAGCAGCATTTCAAAGTGACCGATTCAGCAGTACAGACAATGGCCAAAAGAAATGACAAATTCAGCAATGCAGACATTGAAATTCAACAGTTGTAGCAAGGCCATGAATCAAAAGGAAAGAGAGTCCATATTCAGCACTCGATCGGTCAGATATGAACAAGTAGTAGTACATATGTATTACTACAAAATAGATTAGCAACAGCAAGTTAAGACCTCCATACAAAATACTCGGCATAATGCAACAGCATGTCAAGTGCTGGCCAGGTAGCACTTTGTTTCCTGCATGTTACGCTTTCCTTATCACACCGTCGGATGTGGGCCCACTATGTCAGCAGTGTAAATTGGAAATAGGTATACATTGCCACAAATTTGTTCCACCTCTCCCCATACAAATTGAATCTGTCACCAACATAAAGTAGTAATTAACTAGTACGACATTACATATCTTAACATTCGGATCATCACAACGAATATTTAGATGTTTTATCTCACTTTTGAAACTTGTCGATGTAATACTCCTAATCCACAGGGAATTCCGACGAATGGTTCAGACGCTTCCAGGTAACACCACGGCTATGACATGTACGACCTAAGCCCTTCAAGGGAGACATCGGTCGACGATGGCCTGCTCGCCAGCTTAGATGTCACCTCCATTTCGACCGCATGGAGCTCATGCCATAGAGACAGCGACCAAAGCTTCACCTTGTACCGCGGCGATTCGCACGCCCCTGAATTGATGAACATAGGGGATATGATGATGTCCATGGCAGGGCCATCAATTTGGGTGAAGAACACGGTGCCCTCTTTCCTGATGTCGATGATATCCGCTCTCTGCGAGCCTTTTGTGGGCATCGACTTAGACAACTCCCAGTGTTTGTGGCTATGAGGCATTATGGGTGCAGTCCTCGAGTGGGTAACTCTGAGGTGGCGGACGAGCTCTACCATAGATGTTAGCTATACCGACGAGGTGATGAACTCGCATCCAGGCTCCGTGCAAATTTGCTGGTTGTGAAAGCACCAGATTATGTGGTCGTGGACATCGTTGTAGGGGATGAATGTCCCGCAGTGGTCATTGGGGGCATCTACTACCTGTTCCGCCGGCGACTTGGCGATACAGCTCCTTGGAGCATGCGGCCATTTGGGGATAAATACAGCCGAGATGGGGAATATGGGATGGCTCTTTGAATGTGGTTTTTTGCAAGGCCTCTGGAGCTACATCCAGGACGCCGATTAGCTTGGCAGGCATGCTACAGTGCACTAAATTAACCATCTGAAATCCTGGCACATTTTATAGCTAGGCTGGCATGCTGTTGTGCGCTAAATTAACCATGTCACAACCTGGGCCATTATAGCTAGGACAACACGCTTCCATGTACACCGACTAGAGTTGCTATTGCTGTCATGTTTGACCAGATGATGTTTATTTACAGCTTCTTTTTTCCTAAAAAATAGTACTCCTACCTAGTAGTAATACACTTGTACTAGTACAATATGTATTACTACTAGCAGTAGAGTACAACGACCAATCATCTCATTAGTTCTACTGCATACATGAGTTGTACTACACCTACCCACTTAATTGTTAGGTACACCAACACGGCACAAATCTTGTATGCAGCGGAACTAACAAGATGATTGTTTAGTTTGCTAAAAAGGATTATACTGTGGAACAGGAGGTAGTACAATACTAGCATGTAGTACACTAGATGTTTGTTTTGCAGTTTTGCTGCAAACATAGTACAGTAAATACCTCCACATTGGAGCCTAGGGCGATCAAGTACCACGGTGTTCTAACACGATGCATGATAACAGAAGGTGTTCAAGCACCTCTTTACATAATAGTTATAATTAGAATCGAATAGTCACTACATTAATACACCTACGATATAGTAAATTGTCCATCAAATGATGGGTGATAACCTGCACATCTGATCACCTTCTCGTAGTTATCATGATCAGATACTATCACCTTAAAGGAAGTGGTGGCAAGGTTCTTGAATACGATAAAGTATCCTACCTTCATGTCATGTGCTTTGACAATATCTAGCCATCCTTCGTCAAGGATTACCTCGCCATCTTGCTTCTTTAGCTCGACGTCCCAGTTGCAGGCTTTGCATATCTTTAGCTTGATGGCCTCTAGATCACTACCAAATGTTGGAAAAAAGGAGCTGGGTACAGGTATTGCATAACTCGTCACAAGTATTCTCCACGTGTATGTTCCTGGCTCGCCCCTCCATCCAGACTACACAGGGCTCTCTTGTCTTCTTTGATGATGAGCTTATCCAAGCTTGAGCTTCTTGCCCAAACACTGCAAAAAAATCTTGTGGATAGATAATGTCTCTACCAGCTGTCAATAATTGTGAAATAGTACAATATTAACTGATAGAGTACAATAGAAGATCAGCTAAGAAAGGAAACTGGAGCAATTTTCTGACTGAAGTACACAAATTAAAGTCTTAACTCTAGCTAGCATGAACGCCGGTTATATTAGTACTACTTCCAAGGTCTACGCATCACATTAGTGCAGTTCTTTATCGAGCAGTACATATACCGAACACCTAGGAACAGTCGAATGGAAAAACATGATGAGCTCTATCTACTGCCAATGCTAGAGATGCATACATATACTCGAAATTTTGGCAAAAATCAGGGTAGGGCAGCAACCGCCCTAACATGCCCAAATTTAAGGGACCTCCGCCCCTGAGACCAATCTAAAGCAAAACATGCCAAGTGGCTTCCCAAATCATCATCTGCCGTGGATCAATCAATACAAAAATTGAACTTATTATTACAGTTCACCATAGATCTTGCCCCGTAACTAGCTTGCATGTGTAAAACTGAGCTTTAGTATACAAAAGGGTTAAATGCACTAGATGCAAACTATAGTCAACACCAACCCAATGTTAACCAAGTTCTAATAAAAGCTTGACCGCATCTCGTCATCAAGATCAAGGGTTTCGGGGATTATGTACATACCGTACTGCCACCGTGATGTCTGAGGGATGCGATATATCTACAGATGAGGTTGCAGGGCTCGCTACCCGCAGCTGACCCGCCTAAGACGAGTAAGTTGCAGAGGTGGTGGTCGTCAATGGAGGGAAGCACAATGGCGATTAAGGAGTGCTGTGTGACCGAGGTCTAGGGCTGGGGCTGGGGCTGGTGAGGGAATAAATGTGGCGAGGTTATACGAATACTATGGAAATAGCAAACCTTGCCACCAATATAGTACTACTGTTTTTCATGCATAAATTAATAGCCTAGAAAATTGGGCACGGCAGCTTGAGTGGTTGAATAGGGAAACATGAAACACATACTATGAAAGTACATTTTTACGTACATGGTGCCTAGTACAAGCAATAGTGGAAATGATGTGTAACATCCCAATTTCAGCAACCCTGATTAGTTGTCCAGAATGCAAAAATCAGTGGGAACAAAAACTTTTTCTTGTTCATTGGTGTATTGTTTGCTTGTTGTTTGTTTGTTCTTGTGCATGTGAGTGTATACGATATGATACTCCTTACCTCAACATCAGTTGGCAAAAACTGTTAAACAAAATAATTCTGGCTCATTTCACATATTCTCAAATGTTCTGGCATTTCAAAAACATGAGCCAAGATGCTTGTGTAACCAAAACTAGTTTAGTAGCTTCCATTGACAAAACTATGGAAAGCTATAACCTCCTTATGTTTTCAAGATAGAACCTTCAACTACTCTTACCTCTAGGATCTCCAAAACCTTTTATTAAGATTTTGAATTCCACTCTTGGTAGAGATACCAAGGACTCTCATCTTATTAAAAATCCAACCTCCTCAAATGCCCCAATCTTACCTCAAGCTAGGCTTCATGGTAACCCTAGTAGTGGATTGCTTAGTTTATAAGATGAGTTGCCTTGATCTGTTGTCTGATGAATTGCCTTGATCTGCTGCTTGGTTTGTCTGCTTAGGA
Source organism: Avena eriantha (assembly GCA_910589775.1). Lineage (NCBI taxonomy): Eukaryota > Viridiplantae > Streptophyta > Magnoliopsida > Poales > Poaceae > Avena > Avena eriantha. The sequence continues at coordinate 262,085,493 of OU342741.1, forward strand.
GATAATATGAGCTCCTATATGAGCTCATCACTAGGATCAAGATGTTTCCAAATCATCACACCCTAAGAAAGAATACAAACCTGGATCTGATCTCTAGCTACTAGGTGATCCTCTAGAACCCTTAACTAGATCAATTCTGAAAGATATCCCTTCTAGAAGCTTCCAAGTCAATGAAGACCAATATCAAGCATGGACCCCTTCTACTCAATATACTCTTCAACCTCATCCACTGGATGATGCTTTGGTACCCTGCATCCCATCAAAATCATCACCACCCACATTCTAGTCAAAAACCCAAAATCTGCCAAATTGGCTAAGTCTGGAATCTATTCCAACATCACCTTTTGGAATGTCTCCTTTCCTCAACCCTTGTGCATTTATGAAAATGCATTTAAACCATATTGTTAACCATCCTAAGGACTACCAAGTACCACTCTTTCTCTTGGTTAGATCCGCCCCGAACCCACTTGTTCCTGATGGTTTTGCAGGCAAGAAAATAACTATTCCTGCAAATCTAGTGAACATGCCTACTTTGATAGATGCTCACACCACCATCCCACCTTCTCTGGACCAACTCTTTGCATGGTTGTGTTCTACTCATATAGGTCTATCAACATCTACTTCAATTGTTCCCAGTTGATCTTTGTGCTTCTTAAACCCACATGGTTTATAAGGAATCATGACTCATCTAGTATGGCAGCCTTATTTGCAACAAAGTTTGCCATCACTTCCAGAACACCTCAAATGTAACCAATCTAAACTCCTTCTGCAATGATCATATATATGACTTGGTCTAATTATCCATCTATCCCTTGCATCAAGGTGAGCTCTGAGCTCCAAGATCCAACAAGGTTTTGGTGGTATAAAAATAACATCAGCCTAAATCCTCAACTCCTGGTTTTTCCATCTAATTCAAGTTCCCAAGGTTGAAAATGCTTGCTACACCTTGTATACATCATCTACCTTGATCATCAAGATTTATCAAATACTATCCATAATTAATATGGCTCCAAATCTAATTAATCTCTTTAATAGACAAAATCTCCAAAACTCCTCCCCAAGGGAAAGTTTGGTTTTTGCCAAAGAACTTCCCCAACCTTTGGCCCAATTAAGATCCATATATCATACTCTATCATTCCACCTAAAAAATAAATATTTTTGAAGACCTTTGTTATTTCTTTTTGCCTATTTTCTTAAATGGCAGAAACAAGAAATAATTGTTTAAAAATACTTTTCCTTCCCAATAAATCCAAAGAAAATTCCCCAAGATGTGTCTTGGTATCTAGTACCATCTCAAACGAAAAACCACACATGTACAATTCAAAAATACCAAATGAGCTTCTATAAACCATTACTGCACTATTTGAATAAATGGATTTAAGTGGACCAAACTTTATCAATTAATTCCCAAATAATTCATGGATATGTACTTGGACCATATCCACCTACCAGCATCCTCACCTCTACTTTCGAAGATCAAAAATGATGAGGTTCTTCATGATCATCATGATGGCCAGAAATGGAGATATTCAAAACCATTATCCAAAGTTAAATCAAGACCTTCTCAAAATTGTCAAAAACTACTCCACAACAACCAGCACTCCTCCCTGGTCGAGGCTACTATAGCATTGCACCCTGTTGTCCTTTAGCTATTGGAGCAATTGAGAGAGAGACAGAGAGATCAAATCAAGGCCATATCTTGCAAAATCTTCAAGGCAGCAGCAGCCACCACCATTCCCCTCTCTCTCTATGGTCGTGTAGCAGGCGCCACCTCATCCCCTCCACCTCCTCCCTCGACCAATACCCTGCCAGAACCCCCTCCCCATCTTCTCCTTGGACCAAATCCACCATGAACCGATCCACCTCGAGTTAAATAAGCCAGAGACCACCCCACGCCTCCCTCTACCCCTCATTCACGCCCTCTGCTCCCAACTCACCTCCCCCGAGCACCACTCCCTCTCCCCTGACCAGTACTGCTCGAGAGAGAGAAAGACAGGCACTTTGGCATTTGCTCAAGATCTAAGCGTAGCTCTCTCTCTCCTTCCCTTCTTGCTCTACATGTCACCGTCCCGAGATGCCCTCTCGATTCTCCATCTGACCCTGGTGTTCTTATCAACATGCAGCAACAGCAGCAGCTCTGGAAGAAACTCCGGCGAGCTCCCAAAGCTACTTCATCAGCCGACGTCGCGCGAGCTCCTTCCCGGAAGCAAACGCCGCCTTGCCGCACATCCCCGAGGTCGTCGTCATCGACCGCGTCCCCTTGGCTCCTCCACGGCTGCTGACGAGCCCCCGGTGAGCCTCCCCGTGCCCCACTCCCCTCTGCTAGGGTTTCTGCCCGCCGGTGCCATCATGAGGTGGACGACGGTCGCACACTGTCGATGCCCTTCTTATCGGACGGCCCCCATCCCTCCTTACCCTTTCGCCCTCCCACACTCACAGTAGGCGGGCCCCGCCTATCGGGTTCAAAGGCCCCCACCCACGCGCTGGCCTCGCCCGGGTTGGCCGATTTCGCCCAGGCCAGCCCAACTCGGTGTAGATCCTGGCCTGGCGCTCCCCTTTTCTTTTTCTTCTATTAGTTATGTAAAAATCCAGAAGTTTGGCCTTAGATTAAATCAATTCAAAAATGCCAATCAACTTCAATTTACTAGATCCAAAAAATCCACCTTGTTCCTGAATGTTTTTTGCAACATGCAGAACAAGTCCTTGGCCAAAAGAACTTCTCATTATTTATGGGTATTTAATTTACTAGCATGTATCTGTTACATTAAATAAAAGACGCACAAAGTTATACATATTCAAATGGAATGAATCTAGTTTCATCTCATAGATAATTGAAATACCCATGTTTTGGTCCTTGCCTCATGACAAGGTGAACCATGGTTTGGCATTGGTAAAAATAACAAAAACAGGGCATCTCTGACTTTAGGAAATTATCTAGGACAATATATGAAATGTATTGATCTTATTCCTACTCCTTGTGATGTGGTACACTAAGTTCTACCAAAATCCAGGAGATCAAATTTTACAGAGGCTCTGTGTAATTTTGGTGAATTAATCCTCTCTGCCTAGGGTAGTCTCAGTAGAAAAATCTCTAAGGGAGGTTGACAACACCAAAAAGAGTGAATCCAATTCCTACAGAAAGGTACTCAAGAGACCTACCATGTGGCATTGGTTTCCTATTGAAAACTATTGTAGATTAAATCTAGTGAAAAAGACAAGTTGTATATAGAACTGCCTTTGGGAATTCCTGAGGGCATTCTTGTAAATATTTTTTCATGATTTCAACTCTCAGTAAACAAGTACATCAATACCTACGTAACCATCCAAGGAACTAATTTTTGGAGCTCCAAAACTTTTCTGGTGAATTATTTCCTAAAACTAGAGCCTTTATCACTAGAAATTTTATAAGAAATTAAAGAAAAGTGGTAAAATCATGAAACCACTTTTGTTGGTCTTGTTTTGTCAAAACCTACCTGATGGTATTCTGGTTGCACATTGATACCATACTTACCCAGGCCTTGGTCCCAAACCCCTTCATTAGTGGTTTTGACCACTTCCAGAATAAAGGAAATCCCACCACTGAAATTAGGGTTTTTGCAATGGTTCTAAACTCAACCACTCAAAACCTACTAAATATTATACTTGCATTGTCCACTTTCTTGCTATGTGAATGTCCACTTGTATGCCTTGTTTTGATTGTGGTCTTGCTTGTTTGCATGTATACTCGATGACGACGATAGTTGCGCTTGTATTGACGCCGAGAAGAAGAGATCTTAATATTATTGGTATTCGTATTATTGGGTATTCTAACCAGAAGTCCAGGGACACATTGCCATATTGCTGATCATCAGGCAAGCCACCTTCTTGCTCATAAGCCTTGTCCTACTATTTTACTTATGCATGTTTTATATATTATTTATGAAACTACATTGTTTTATTATATGATGATGTATATCTGGTAGTGGCTTGGCTTCTCCAAACTAGTACGATTTTGTACTATTAAGTACAACCCTCTTGCTGACACCTATTTAGCCCTAGCATGATAGATGGTGTAACACACCATACCCCTTTGGAGACCCGTTTTAGCAGAAGCTAAACTAGAGGATGGGAGGACCCCCGAAAAAGTTTTACCAAAAGTTTTATGATAAAATCTTAGTAAGGTGGGACCTCCCAAGAGATGTTGAGAAATAAAAAGGTTTTGTGTTACAAAATGCTGAAGGAAAACTGGAGGAAAAAGGTTTATGAAAACGCACCCTGTTCTTTGCAATTTAGATATAACAACTTAACCCGTGCAAGCACATTACTCTGGAATGGGACAGGGCTGGATTTGATGTTTGCTTATTCTGGTATAAGCTGCCTCGCAATGACTACAGGGGATAAAAGTCCTTGGAGGGTGGGCCTTCTCCTGTAAGGGTCCATGTGAGACATCGACCTGGAGAAGGAACGAAGGGGCTCCGGGCCTCTACATGTTACTATGAGCCCCTCATTGAAAGAGCACACTTGGGAAGTGGAAAAAGCGCTCCGGTTGGTCCTCGGTACCCGACGTCCCGGTTTTGAGGGGAACAACACACATAGGGTAGGGACTTATATTGGAGTGGGAATCTGGAGAGTCTTGATTGGTTACTCGACCAATGATCAGTGAAGATCAGGGTAGTGTAACCGGATGGTGTGGATAAAGTGTGTAACCTCTGCAGAGTGTAAATCTATTCCAATAGCCGTGTCCGCAACCATGGACGGTTGGGAAGGTTGCTATAGAGCGGTGCTGGTTTTGATTTCAAAAAGGATTTCGAAAAAAAAACAAGGGCTTTGGAAATGTTTTGACCATGGGATGGTCGGAAAGGAGAAAGGTTTTGACCATGCAATGGTCGGAAGGTGAAAGAAAGGAGTTTGGTCGTGGGACGACCTGAAGACGGGAACAAATGGGTACCCCAATCCTAGTGTTTACTAAACTTTTCAAAAGGTTCCCAAAAAGGCTTTACAAAAGTTTTCAACAAAGATATGTAGATGCTATATCTACAAGAGTAACTAATTTAGAAAAGAACCTCTCTTGGAGCCCTCCTACTACCACAGCCATAATGCATATCCTCTTTTTATTATTTCTAAATTAAGTTGGTTTGCGAGTACATTCAAAGTACTCACTAGCATTGTCCCTGGCTATTAACTTGGTCAGATATCAAGAAGAAGGTGAAGTGGACGACTATTCGAGCTAGGACGTTCTCCCAGTCAGTTGCGTGTAGGTTAAGGCATAGCTCGGGCTCCACGCTTGATGAAGTTCCGCTGATGTTTATTGATATAGCCATAATGGCATGTAAGGTATGACTTGTATCTGAGTAATTAATGGATGTCTACTTTGATACTTGTCTGTTATGTGCCACAACTAACTGATCATGGGATCGTGGTTGTATGCATAACAGGGATTCTCGAAGGATTAACCCGGGGGCCCCACAGACTTCGTATCAGAGCCAGGTTGACTGTAGAAGATCTTAGTTAGCCTGGATGTTAGACAAGAAACAACAAACCTATTTTCTAAAAAGATAAGGGAGAAGAGATGACTATTTGCAAAAGTGCTTATGTCTTTCCCCCTCCATCTTGAAAACTACTTGCATTAATATGATCTTCTAATCTTAAAATCTTGCACACTTGTTGCTAACCCAACCCCATCTCAAAATTGCTGTAGATGGCCTCTTTCCACTCGGAATGCATCATCATCGCAGACAGCTTCTGGCCTGTTGAAGAGAAGCTCCACGAACTGTTGAAGAGAGTCAACAGGCCCTCGCCAACGATTGAAGGGACCGAACTTCCTCGCAGTAATACCAATGTGATGCAATGGGTCATAAAGGTTGTAATTCCCTCCCCCGAAGAGGACACCGCGCCCGCAATCTTCACCTTCCTCGACAGCAACTAGGTATATGGCATGGTGCAAGCCATACAGGAGATCATGGCGCGCCTCTGCAAGATCCACGGAGAAGAGTTGAAGGATACCCCCTACCACTTGTTTGTAAAGCGGAACCAAGATGGACTTCCTACCAAGTCTTTCCTCACCTGCTGCATCGGGAATCAGTTAGAGAACATGGAATACCTACTCAAACGATCCCAGGAAGATCTTGACAAGGCCAGGAGGGAGAATCTGCTCCTAAAGATGGATATCAACCTGCTCCGTAACCACAAAAGAAGTCTTAGAGCCACCAATGCTCGCTTGGAGAAGAAGTTGACCATTGGAGTACCCCCAACCCCTGAAGACGAAAATCCCAGGACTGACGACAAACTCCTCTTCCTCAATGAGTACCACCCTATCGTATAGTCACCCGCACTGGCCGAGCCAACATCCAACCCTATACCTTGGGAAGGCACCACTCTCACCTTCACTGAAGTCGAGCTGAATATTCCACATACCCTAGAGGATCTGCAGTAGCTGGAAACACCTCTGGAGTCAGCAATGAACCACAGATGCACCCTCCGAGTTATCACCCGCGTTGCGGTACCCGCCCATCTAGCAATAGGGTAGAGTCATATATCGTCCCTGAACGTGTTTTGTAATCCTTAAGTACTATTAGCACCCTTCGAGTGCAGACTGGTTTGTTATGTAATAACTTACTTGGAATGATATGCTTGCTTTGATGTTTTCCCTCTTGCGTGTTTTACCCAAGACGTTGCATCAGACCCAACCCGGAACGAAAATGCCCCAAATGAACCCATCTCCTGATTGTCTAGTATTCCTCCCGAGTGCTAGATGACTGCTGGTACTCCGTTAAATACCTTGTGAGACCTAGAACCCCCGGTTAGTTATCGGCAATGAGAACCTAGATTAACCTCGGGAATTTATGAGAGGCAAAGAATCGCCAGAAACAGAAGCCCGACCTCGTGAAGCCAAAGCAACTCGAAGACTTCCCCTCAACACAATGGCATATGTCATCCAACTCACCTCTCAAGATTCGTCGATAGCGCAACACTCCCTTATTCATAGGCCTGTTACAGCAAGAAATCCCGTAGAAGCCGGAAGTCAAGCACCGGAGAATCCTCAATATCCACGTGAAATCACAAGACTTACCCACCAATACAAGAAGTGAAGACCTAACTACACTAACCCTCGGTATATTAGAGCTTCGAACAGCCCCAAAGAGACTAACAATTTTAGTCGACCCCACCCAAATCCATAGGAAGTTCCTCCCCGAAAGGCCATATTACTCCAAAATCCTGAAGACAGGACTGCTTGAAGACAACGAGTATACTTCGCCATCGAGCAGAAGCAATCTCAATAGTTTGAGTAAGGATAACCTCTCCGAAGATGGATGCCTCTAACCTAACTGAAGACTAATAATAAGTGCCGTTAACCACTAACCTACCCAGAGTTAACTACTAAGACTTCGATAGAAAACCACCCCGACATGGTTCACGCAATAGAATGTCTCTCGGAGATCTCAACCCAAGACCAAAGGAGATACATACTTCTACAGCTTCACGCCCTCCCTTAAAGACAGAAGACCCGCACCACTCTCGAAGGACCCTAGTGAAGCTCTAAGGTGGAAATACTGTGTCTTTCCACTCAATTCCAGAAGACTGTCTACCCAAAAGATACTCCAGAAAAAAGTACCAGATCTGACGACTCCAAGAAGGAAGGACTTCGTTAACTCCGACCAACCCTATTTTAATCCTAAGGGGGAAAGACTGCGTCTTTCCCACAAAATGGAATAACTCTCTACCAGAAGCACTCCAACAGTTAGACCCAAAGACGTAAACTAGGATACGATAATCCCTTAAGAGAGACGTCGTAAATCCTTACCAAAGGAAGATCACCCCTGGCAATCCCGATTGAAGCGTGCACAATACTCGTGCACCCAAGATGACTGAAGTTTAACCTCACCATTGCAATGACCTTACTCAAGGACAAATCTGACAAGGTAGTATGCGAGAAGCACATGATGCTAACTCCAACATAACATCCCCTAACCTTACTCTCGTGAATCTCGGGACGAGATTCTTTTAAGGGGGAAAGGACTATAACATCCCAATTTCAGCAACCCTGATTAGTTGTCCAGAATGCAAAAATCAGTGGGAACAAAAACTTTTTCTTGTTCATTGGTGAAGTGTTTGCTTGTAGTTTGTTTATGCTTGTGCATGTGAGTGTATACCATATGATACTCCTTACCTCAACATCAGTTGGCAAAAGCTGTTTAACAAAACAATCCTGGCTCATTTCATATATTCTCAACTGTTCTAGCATTTCAAAAACATGAGCCTAGATGCTTGTGTAACCAAAACTAGTTTAGTAGCTTCCATTGACAAAACTATGGAGAGCTATAATATCCTTATGTTTTCAAGAAAGAACCTTCAACTACTCTTACCTCTAGGATCTCCAAAACCTTTTATTAAGCTTTTGAATTCCACTCTTGGTAGAGATACCAAGGACTCTCATCTTATTCAAAATCCGACCTCCTCAAATGCCTAGATATTACCTCAAGCTAGGCTTGATGGTAACCCTAGTAGTGGATTGCTTAGTTTATAAGATGAGTTGCCTTGATCTCCTGTCTGATGAATTTCCCTGATTTGCTGCTTGGTTTGTCTGCTTAGGAGATAGTATGATCTACTCTATGAGCTCATCAGTAGGATCAAGATGTTTCCAAATCATCACACCCTAAGAAAGAATACAAACCTGGATCTAATCTCTAGCTACTAGGTGATCCTCTAGAACCCTTAACTAGATCAATTCTGAAGATATCCCTTCTAGAAGCTTCCAAGTCAATGAAGACCAATATCAAGCATGGACCCCTTCTACTCAATATACTCTTCAACCTCATCCACTGGATGATGCTTTGGTACCCTGGAGCCCATCAAAATCATCACCACCCACATTCTAGTCAAAAACCCTAAATCTGCCAAATTGGCCAAGTCTAGAATCTGTTCCAACATCACCTTTTTGAATGTCTCCTTTCCTCAACCCTTGTGCATTTTTGAAAATGCATTTGAACCATATTGTTAACCATCCTAAGGACTACAAAGGCCCACTCTTGCCCTTGGTTAGGTCATTCTCCAACCCACTTGTTCCTGATGGTTTTGCAGGCAAGAAAATAACTACTCCTGCAAATCTAGTCAACATGCCTACTTTGATAGAAGCTCACACCACCATCCCATCTTCTCTGGACCAAATCTTTGCATGGTTGTGTTCTAATCATATAGGTATAGCAACATCTACTTCACTTGTTCCCAGTGGATCTTTGTGCTTCTTAGACACACATGGTTTATAAGGCATCATGACTCATCTTGTATGGCAGCCTTATTTTCAACAACGTTTGCCATCACTTCCAGACCACCTCAAATGTAACCAATCCAAACTCCTTCTGCCATGATCATATATATGACTTGGTCTAACTATCCATCTATCCCTTGCATCAGGGTGAGCTCTGAGCTCCAAGATCCAACAAGGTTTTGGTGGTATAAAAATAACATCACCATAGATCCTCAACTCCTGGTTTTTCCATCTAATTCAAGTTCCCAAGGTTGCAAATTCTTGCTACACCTAGTATACATCATATACCTTGATCATAAAGATTTATAAAATATTATCCATAATTATTATGGCTCCAAATCTAATTAATCTCTTTAATAGAGAAAATCTCCAAAACTCCTCTCCCAAGGGAAAGTTTGGTTTTTGCCAAAGCACTTCCCCAACCTTTGGCTCAGTTATGATCCATATATCATAATCTATCTCCCCACCTAAAAAATAAATATTCTTGAAGACCTTTGTTATTTCTTTTTTCCTATTTTCTTCATTGGCAGAAACAAGAAATAATTGTTTAAAAATACTTTTCCTTCCCAATAAATCTGAAGAAAATTCAACAAGATATTTCTTGGTATCTCGTACCATCTCAAACCAAAAACCACACATGTCAAATTTAAAAATACCAAATGAGCTTCTAGAAACCATTACTGCACTATTTTAATAAATGGATTTGAGTGGACCAAACTTCATCAAATAATTCCCAAATAATTCATGGATATGAACCTGCACCATATCCATCTACCAGCATCCTTGTCGTCAGATTGAGGGCAAGTACGCCATGAGGGGGTCCTCGAGGCATGCAGAAGAGAGGGGTGTGAGACGTACGGTGTTCCGGGACGGTGAGCACACAATTTTACCCAGGTTGGAATCCGCTGGCTTTGGACGGATCCTACTCCTGCTAGCAATCTAGTAATACGGCCGAGCCGGATATGGATTACAAGGGTTTCGCCTATGCGACTTGAGATTGTAGACTATGGAGGTGTTTAGAGTGTTGCCCTAAAGGCTCTCCCTAGGACGGCTTATATAGATATCCGGCCTAGGGTTTACAGGAGAGATCTATCCGGCTACGACTAAGAGTTGGTTACAGAGTACATCCTGAACTACAAGTAACATTATGGGCCTAAGTCGGTAAGTCTTCTGGGCCTTCCCATAGCCGGATTGGACTCTATCTTTCTCCCTGACTGGGTCGCCCATGAAGCAAAGCTCTAACCCGAAGTGGGCCCCCCTGGTCAGTGAGGAACTGTGAGGATACCCGGAAAGTATATCCCCAACAGCAGCCCCAGGAGGCCTCCAAGATCAAAAGTCGGATTTATCATCGTCTAGCTTGATATTCGGCTTGCAGAATCTTGAAGGGTTCCTGAAATTTCATAAGAAAAAATACAATCCGGGTCTTAAAAATAAGTCGGACCTATCAACAGGTTACTCGGATTTTCTAGCTTGATTTCAAACTAAGCCGGAACTTGGTTTCTAACGCCACCTGACACAAGTCTTGTTCAAGTCACGTCATCTGACAGGCATGCCGTCAGCACGACCGTTGGTGGGTCCGCGGTTCGCGGAACCGAGGCGCCGTTTCAATGCATCCGTGGAGATCGAGGCGACACAATCATCATGTGGGTCCTTCCCAGTTCCTTCCACGACGCGTGGCGGTTACACTGTAGCATTTGCACGAATCTTGGCATAGTTAGGTGGATATAAGGTGTTTGGATTTCTCCTTCCCCTTTCCACCAGTCCTTTCCCGTTTCCTTTCCTCCCAATCCTCCTGCGCGCACAGAGCTTCCTCTTTCTTCCCCCACAGGTCAATCTCTCGCCGGAGAAATGGCTTCATCCTCCGGCTTGGTAGCAGCGGCGGCGGCGGTGACGGCGGAAGCAGCAACAGAGAAGGAGAGCTTCCGGGGAATCTGGATCCCCTGCGCTCTCAATGAGGAAGGCCTCAAGAATGTGGAGAAGGAGGGGCTTCTCATCGCCGGCGACTGGCGGAGCGGCTACGGGGAAACCATCCCCAACCCGAGCGACGGCGAGTGGGTCCACTTCGGCACCCACCTTGATAGAGGTCTGTCCTTTCCTCCCTCGGAGTTCTTCTCCGAGGTGATAGATCATTACGGAGTTCAACTCCACAATCTTCCTCCCAACTCACTCTTAGAGATGAGTGCGTATGCTTCGCTTTGTGAGGGCTTTCTCGGCATTAGGCCCAGTTTGACTCTCTTTCGGTATTATTTCCATGTCTGGAGAAATTCTATTACTGCCGGTGTTCCTTATATCACCGGCACTATTAGTTTTTCGCTTAGACGCGATCGGGCGTATCCCAAAATTCTAGCCAGCGACTCGGTCAAACAATGGCCAGCCACATTTTTCTACCATAGGGATATTCCGGCTCCTGACAAAGCTACTGCTTTGCCGGCTTTTGTCGACGGAGCTGCCATGGCCCAACCTTCTTGGTACGAGGCTGCTCTAGCTCTTTCCGACGATCTGATCCTTGCTAAAAGGCGGATCGAATACTTGATTAAACATAAGGGTCTGAAGGGATCCGACTTGGTCCAGTGCTGGGTCTCATGTTGGATCCAGCCCCTTCAGGACCACGGGGATCGACTGATGCACACCATCACGTCATCCAAAACTGTCTCCCTCCGCATCAGCCCCAAAGCCTACACCACTCAAGGCTACATAAGCCAGATCAAGTGGCTGATCAAGGAGCGGATCGAGAGGAGAATCCCGGAGGTTTCTCTGGATATGCACACGGCGGAAGACCCCGTGGTGCCGGTAAGCTTCCATCATCACACTTTTTATGTGTTTCAATCTTTGAGTTATACGGCAATACTGATTTGTTTTCTTTGTTTTCAGCTTGCCGACCTCCCCGAGTCGGAGCTTGCTCCGCTCGAAGGATATCCTCCGGAGTTCTCTCCGGAGGTAGAAATGGTTCCATTGCCGGACCTTGCGCTCAAGAAGCGCAAAGCTCCGACAGTGGCCATTGGAAAAAAGGAGGTGCCTGTCGTGAAGAGGTAACTTTCAGTCACAACTTTCCGCATTTGTACTTTACTCAAGTTTCTTTCCAAGATGTAACGTTTTCTGACTTTACTACATTCTCAGAGCAAAACCGCATGTCAAGGGCAAGGGGAAAGGGATTTCTTCGAAGCCCTTGCGTAGGACGAAGCTTACCATAGCTTCTCCTGCCATAGCTCCTCCGACTCTGGCACCTCAACCATCTGCGACGCCGGCGACCATTCCTTCCCCGGTCGTCGCAGAAGATCCGGCTCCTTCGACGGAGCCCGCGATCCTTGACTCGCAAACTGACGTCACCATGGGTGAGTCAGTTCTAGATAAGGGTGAACCCTCTTTGGGTAATGATCCCTCGGCAGAAACGTTCGCCAAAAACCTCATCGGCAATCCGGGACTTGCCAAGTTTGGCCTCTCCCAGAAATCTGCTGAAGAAATCCAGCGGCTCGCTAGGCAAGTCCTGGAGAAAAGCCATCTATCTGCCGAAGAAGAAGCGCAAGAAGTAGAGGACGTCAAGTTCTCTGACCTTCTTCCCCGAGTCTGCCTTCGCGACGAGAGGATTAGGACTAGCGAGCTTCCAACAGCCCCAGTGATCCCTCTTACTCTTGCCGAGAAGGTGGCTGCTGAAGTGAACGCGGGTTTGGATAAACTCACCCGCGAGCAATATGTAAGTCGGAATTCCAACTCCTGTTTTTTCCATTATGTTATATCATATCCTCTAGCCCCAAGCATGAAGTAGGATATAGAATCCCGTATTATGCTTCATTAGGATGCCAAAGAACAAACTAGTGTAGCCCCCAAGGCCCGTGCTGATATTTAGCAAAAATATTAGCCCGAGTCTTAAGTAGCGTTCTGACTTTGTGTATTCCGACTTACAGAAAGTATGTTCCTATAACCAGGAATTACTGACCAATGTATGTGATAAGCGTAGACAGATCAAAGCTCTCCGGCTTCAAAATGCTGAGCTAAAAGTGGCCAAGGATGAAGCCAAAGGTAAACTTTCCGATATTCAAACCTTGCCTTTATATTTCAAAGTCGAATTTTTTTCTAAATTGTTGTTCTTTTTGACTTACAGCGCTGGTGAAACAATCCGTCGCCATGACTGAAGAGGCCGAGAACCTCAAGACCTTGGTGGTGGAGAACAAGGAGCTACGCTAAGAGCTGGACCAGCTCAAGGCAAATCATGAAAAGAGCATAGATCAAGTCCTTGAATCCTCCTCCATGGCCACTGAAGAGCGTGATTGCAAGATCGCTACTCAAGATAAAATAATCCCGGACCTCAAGAATGAGCTTGGCAGAGAGAAGGACATCTCCCAGGCGCTCCGGGCTGAACTCTAGAGTCTCCAGGAGGAGAAGACTAAGATTCACGATGTCATTCTCGGTACGTTCCATCTGCCTGACTTATCTTTTTTTTCGACTTCTATCAATGTCGGATTTTTCTTAACTAATTTTGTGTATAGGTCCTCTGAACTTGACGGACTCTTCCTGCTCCAAGCCTCGCACCCATCGGCTTACCCAAGTCAGTGACCTGCTTCATGACTTGCGCCAGTCCCTTGAGGACATCGGCGAAGCCCTCAAGATTCCGGACATGACAAGCATGTCAGATTTTCAGGTGCGGGACAAGGCAAAGGAGATGCCGCAACTTGTTCGGGACTGGAACATGTCCTACGCGCGGACTTCTGTGCAGAACGCTCTCACCATGGTCATGAGCCACCATGGAAACATGGAGATATGGCAAGTGACCAGAGGGTACTGCAAGGTAGATGAGGACGGCCAGGAGCAGGACCTTCAAGCCATCATGCACTCCTGCGCCGGATATGGGTGTCGCGTGGCTGACCTGACCAGCTACGAGATCCCCTTCTTCAGCCGCGTGGCTACTCCGCCTAGTGCTCCAGAAGAAACAGCTGAAGTTTCCGACGATGAACGCACCACCTCGGATGCGGACATCTCGGAACGATACCAAAGCGGCGGAACCAGCGAACCGGTAGCTCCTCCATCTCCTCCTACATCATAGATCAGAAATTTTTGTATTATTCCGGAAAAACATGATGCGTTTGTAAATATGTAATACTTTAACTTTGCTAGTGCTAAGCTTTTGATCTCTTCAGCACTTTTTGGCTTTGAAATTTTTTGTGTGCCTGAAATGTTTACATAAGCACTTGTATTTTTTCGTCTCTACTTATCATTTATCTGGCTTTCCGCCTCGTCCCTTTCGTGAGCCGGCTAAACCTTCCACCGGAAACTTTGCCGAGCAATGGAGCTCAATTGCTAAACCAGTTTAAACTTGGAAACAAAGCCGGCTTCCAGTACCAACAATTCACTACTCGGAAAATGCACGCATCCAGCAATCAGACAAATAACCAAAGCTAAGACTAGAAATTTTAGAGTTATACCCGAAGGTAGCAGTTTTAGAATCGGAAATCTAAACCAGAACGAACATGAGCATAAAGTACTTTCAAGCATTCTGGGATTTTTGACTATGACATGATCATTCGGAAATAAGATGGTAAAAACTTCTCAGAAAAATCTTGAGGCAACCAAAACTTTTATTTCTCACAGAGCATGTACATATATATGATTACAAAGAAGGATAAACTAAGAATAAAAGGGACGTAGCTGAGCAATATTCCACGGTCTGTCTAACTCATCCGGATTGTACTGCCTCCAACTCTCTTTCTCTTCATAGTAGCAGGTCTTTCTTTGACTGGCCTCATGTTAGTTAAGTAGTACGATCCATTGTGCAATACTCGAATAACTAAGAACAACCATTCCCATACTGGGGAAAGTTTGTGCTTTCTTTGTTGCACAAGCCGGAGAACCAAATCACCTTTATTGAAAGATCTATTTCGGACTCTCTGGCTATGATACTTGCATAACTTCTGCTGATAGGCTGTAGATCTCATTTCAGCAACGACGCGAACTTCTTCGACTAAGTCGAGATCATTTTGTCGAGAAATCTCGGCATCCTCTTCATTATACGCGACCACTCTAGGAGAAGTATGAATCAAATCACTAGGAAGAACTGGTTCTGCGCCATAGACCAAGAAGAAAGGTGTGTATCCTGTTGACCTGTTTGGAGTTGTTCGTAAACTCCAAATTACTGAGGGTACTTTCTCTACCCAAGCCCTCGTAGCACGTCGTAGTGGTGCTTCAAGTCTCAGTTTTAGGCCTTGTAGGATTAAACCATTTGCTCTTTCGACTTGTGCGTTAGCCTGTGGATGTGCGACTGACGCAATGTCAAGCCGAATATTTTGCTCGTCGCAGAATTTAGCCAGTTCTCCCATAGAAAAGTTACTCCCGTTGTTTGTGATAATGCTATGCGGATAACCATACTGGATTATGACATCCTCGACAAATCTTTTGGCTGTTGCTCCGTCACAGCTAGTGACAGGTTTAGCCTGAATCCATTTGGTGAATTTATCCACCATCACTAAGAGGTGAGTAAATCCTCTTGGAGCTCGTTTAAAAGGTCCTACCATATCAAGCCCCCAGACCGCAAAGGGCAATGTTATAGGTATTGTTCGCAGCTGATCAGCCGGAACATGAGCTTGCTTGGCGTACTTTTGGCAGCCTTTGCACGTCTTGACTAATCATTCGGCATCTTCCTGAGCTTTAAGCTAGAAAAATCCGTGTCTGAAAGCTTTTTCCACTAAAGATTTGGCTGCAGCGTGGTGACCACACTCGCCTTCGTTGATTTCCCTGAAGATTTCGACTCCTTCTTCCGGAGATACACAGCGCTGAAAGACCCCATAAACAGTACGTTTATGGAGCCCACCTTTAACAATACTATAGGCTTTTGCTCGTCGGATAATCTACTGGCTCAGCACCTCGTCTTCGGGTAATTTGCCATCTACTAAATAATCAAGGTAGGGTTGAGTCCAGCTAGGGATGACAGCCAGAACTGCTATCAAAGGTGAGTCCGATTTGGTCGGATATTCCTCATCTACTCCCTTAATTGAGGGCACTTTGAGGTGATCTAGAAAAGTGCCATCCGGGACCTCTTTCCGCGCAGAACCTATCTGAGATAGTGCATCTGCTTCATCATTTTCTGCTCAAGGGATGTGTTGAACTTCAAACCCTTCGAACGATTTAGATAGATCATCCACGACAGGTTTATATGCTGCCATGTGTTTATTTGCATTACAAATATCCGACACTTGTTGAGCAACAAGATTCGAATCCCCGTAACACATCAAACGTCGGATGCCAATGTCCTTAGCAATCCGGATTCCATGCAGTAGTGCTTCATACTCGGCAATTTTGTTTGTCGCTGTGAAGTGGATCTGCAACACATATAAAAGTTTGTCTGCTTGGGGTGATTTGAGCACCACGCCAGCCCCCGAGCCCCCTCGAGCCTTGGACCCATCGAAATAGAGGGTCCAATATTCCGACTCACGGAGGATCATATTCTCCTTCGTCTCTGTCCAATCAGCGACAAAGTCAGCAAGGATCTGGGATTTGATTGCTGTCCGAGGTTTATACTCAATATCGATAGCTGAAAGCTCTATGCCCCATTTGGCGACGCGTCCTGTGGCGTCACTGTTGTTGATTATATCCCTCATGGGAGCTTTGCTAACCACGGTAATTGGATGCTCCTGAAAATAGTGTCGTAACTTACGAGATGCGAGAAAAACACCGTAAGCCAACTTTTGATAGTGCGGATACCGCTGTTTTGATTCTGTCAAGACCTCGCTGACAAAGTAAGTCGGACGCTGCACTAGGTGTTCCTGATTTTCCTCTGGTCTCTCCACTACCATGACGATATTGACAACCTTATTTGTCGCAGCAATGTAAGGCAACATCGGTTCCTGAGGTTCCGGTGCTACAAGGATAGGAGCAGATGAGAGTACTCTCTTCAGATCTTGTAGTGCAGCTTCAGCTTCATCAGTCCAAACAAAATCCTTGGTCTTTTTCAGAAGTTTGTATAAGGGTGCAGCTCTTTCACCAAGTCGTCTTACAAATCGACTGACCATAGCGATGCAGCCAGTTAATCTTTGTACGTCCTTCAGGCGAGTTGGCCTGGAAATATTGAGTATAGCCTTGATTTGTCGCGGTTCACCTCTATGCCTCTCTGAGACACGATGAAACCTAACAATTTTCCGGCTGGTATTCCCAAGAAACATTTCTTTGGGTTAAGCATGATGTTGTGTTTTCGTAGATTGGCAAATGTCTCCTCCAAGGCGGAAATCAGTGTTTCCTTCTTTTTGGACATCACCGCGATATCATCCACGTATGCATGTACATTGCGTCCGAGTTGGTCATGGAGGCAACGCTGCATCGTGCGCTGGTACATAGCTCCTGCGTTCTTCAGCCCAAAGGGCATCGTAACAAAACAGAAGGTTCCGAAAGGGGTTATGAATGAAGTTTTGACTTTGTCGGATTCCTTCATTCAGATTTGGTGATAACCCGAATATGCGTCGAGAAAACAGAGGAGTTCCGAGCCTGCTGTAGAATCGATAACTTGATCAATTCTAGGCAAAGTGAACGGGTCTTTTGGACAAGCCTTGTTCAAGGCAGTATAATCAACAGAGATCCTTAAATCAGTGGTGTCCTTTTTAGGGACCATTACAGGATTGGCCGACCACTCAGTGTGGATGACCTCTTCTATGAATCTGGCTAACTCGAGCCGTGCTAGTTCCTTAGCTATTGCCTGACGCTTTTCTTTGCCAAACTGTCGTAGGGAATGTTTGACGGGTTTAGCATTCGGGTTTACATTTAAAGAGTGCTCGGCAAGTTCCCTAGGTACTCCGGTCATGTCAGATGGCTGCCACGCGAAGATATCTTGATTTGCTTGGAGGAACTTGGCGAGCGCGCTTTCCTATGCGCTACTTAGGCCTACGCCTATCTAGGTCACCTTGGAGGGGTCATCATCCTTCAACGGAGTCTTCTTCGTCTCTTCTGATGCCTTGAACTCCGGATTTGGCTTTGTCACCTCATTCTTCATTGCGGGCATCTCGGACGGATCTATGCTCTTCTTGATCTCCTGGTACTCCTGGGCATGCAGCACGGCTTTGGCAAAGGCGGCATTTCCATCCTCGCACTCTCGCACTTTCTTCGGGTCTCTCTTGATGGTGATCACGCCGTTGGGACCTGGAATTTCCATCATATTGTAAATGTAACACAGACGAGCCATAAAAGCCTAGTAAGTCGGACGTCCGAATATAGTGTGGTATGCGCTCTTGAACGGGACCACTTCGAACGAAAGTGCCTTCATCCGATAAATCTTTGGAGTTCCAAAGGTAACATCCAAAGTAATATCTTCCAAGGAATTAGCTTGTCTTCTTGGGACAACTCCGTGAAAGATGACAAAGCTATGGTTCAGCTGGATTTTCGAGATCTTCATCCGGCGTAGCGTTTCGACATAGAGAATATTGATGCTGCTACCACCGTCCATGAGGGTCTTGGAGAAACCATAACCGTCAATAAGTGGATTGAAGATTAAGGCGTTTTTTCCTCGCCTGTGCAACTTAGGCGGATGATCAGCACGGTCAAATGTGATTGCCACTTCCAACCAGTCCAGATATTGAGGGACAGCCAGAACTATTGCATTAAGCCCGGGGAGACATGCTTTCTTGACATTTGCTGGTTGAGATCCAAGGAAGGTGACGTAAGTGTCCTTCTTGGTGGGAAAGGTCTTCTTCCCTTCTGGCTTGGGATTTGAAGCATCGGCTTCCTCCATGTCGGAATCTTCCTTGGTCTCTTTGTCTTTTTCGGGATTTTTCTTTCTCTTGTTCCGCTTAGCTTTGTAGCCTGCGGTGTCATCTCTTTTGATGTCGTCATTGAAACGACATTCAGCGTTGGTGTGGGACGAGCCCCCATTGGCGTCTAGGTGATGCACACATGGGTTGTTGGCAATGTCGGCCCAAGAGTATGTTTTGCCTGGTTGCTGTTCTCCTCTACCTTGGACCCTTGAGGTCCCATGCGAATGCCCGCGGCCTCCGCCGCGTCCTCCTCGTCCTCCAGACCTGGAAACAGTAGTAACCACCGCTGTTTCCGCGTTGGGTTTTTCTTCCAAGGTATTTTTGCGCTTCTGAGCTTGTTGCTTTGTCTTTGCGGACTGAGGTACAGCGAGGACATTGAGTAATCCCTCTGCATCGTCGTCAGCATCTGCATACTTGCTCGTTGTTTCTATCATCTCTCCCAAATCAGTGACCTTGTCACACTTCAAGCGGTGACGTAGTAGACCAATTGGGAGTCCTGCGATGAAAGCTTCAATCGCGGTTTGATCATTTACTCCTTCACAAGAGATCTAAGTGTCGATCCATCGTTTGAGGTAATCCCGGCAAGTTTCTCCAGCTTTCTGGGTGCAACGCTGTAGGTCTCCGACCGAACAGGGCCTCCAATATGTGCCTTCGAAATTCCGAAAGAACGCACTTTGCATGCCATACCAGTTATGGATGGTGTTCTCCGGAAGTTCATTGAGCCATGATCGCGCTGTCTTCCCCAGCATAAGCGGGAGATATCGGGTTGCGACCAGGCTGTTTCCACCTTTGGCGATGCAGCAAGCTTCGAAAAAATCCTGTAGCCAAGTATCTGGCCGAGCAATGCCATCGTAGGCTTGGATGTGCCTTGACATAGCAAATCTTTCCAGGAATCTTGTAGCTCTGATGCGTGGTCCGAAACACTTTGGGCCCACGTACATATCATCGTTTTCATAGCGCCGTGCCTCTATGTTGGAATTGATCATGTGCCTTGCATCGCTCGGGGATAGAGATCGTCCCGAATGTCAGCTATGGCTGCGGTGCCCTGGAGCCGGACTTCGGCTTCTGCCACCGCCTCCTCCGCCACGTCGTCCTCCTTGTCCCCTTTGGGAGCCGTTGTGATGGATGCTTGGTGGAGAGGATGGGGCAGCTGAATTGTTTCTAGCTGATCGCCAGCCTCCGTCCGCAGCGTCATTATTCCGGTGGTGGGGAGGATCTTGACTACAACAAGCCCCCTGCCGGCTCGTACCAGCATGGTTTCCGTCATTCCTTCGTCCGTCGTTCCCACCATGGTGAGGCTCAGCTGGACGGCTTGCATGTCTAGGAGGTGGCATTTTTTGATGATCCTCCTCCCGATGTTTCTCTTTATCTTCTCCCCTTCGATTGTTAGACTCTCGTCGGGGAGGGTTCTTCGGATTCAGTGCAGCAATGGCATATTTCTCGGCTTCTGGAGCGACGTTGCTCTAGTTACGGGTAGTTCTGTGATGTTGTCCTGACGATCTGGTTCTTGAATAATTGGCTTCCCATCGTTCGGGGTTATGATACTACGCCTGAACGTAATGGGATCTTACGCCAGCCCATGCCGGATCTGTGCGACAATGGTCAGAATCCGAGACTAGTTTTTGACTTCTAGACAGGGCGACCTTTTGCTGCTCTAGTCCCTTGTTGTGTAGTTTGATACCCAAACGGATCTCCTCCGGTCCTGGATTAGCCGATAGAATTTCTCGGGCTGCCACGGTATTCTGTACTGGGGTTGGGTAAACCCAATCTTCATTGCTATCTTTCCGTGGCTTCCCCATCTCATCTCTAAAAAGGACGGCACGGACACGTGGGAATTGGTCGTCATCTGTGTGACGCTTCCGTGTATTCTGATGTAACCTAGACATGTATTCCTTGTTTGACATGTGTTTCTTCTCCACCTCGATGTTCTTGGCTTCATCGAGGAGTTGTTGACGACGCGCTTCTATGGCCTGTGCCCTTTCGTTCAGCTCATCCACAGTAAGTTCTGCAGCTGTAGGGATAGGCGTAGTTAATGCGGCATCGATGAGTTTACACGCACCTTTGGTGATCACGTGTCCATCGACCGATGCTTCTTTTTTTGGCTCTTCTGGGATAAGTGCTCCATCCGAGTCTTCCTCGTATTCCTCGGCCATCACCTCCTCTGTCAGAGGGTCTTTTGCCGGGGTATTGTTCTTCTTGTTCTTCTTCTTTGCCTTCTTGGCAGCGCCGGTAGCAAAGACGGCTTTCGGCCCGTTTCCCGGAGTCAAGCTCTGATCGGTACTTTCGGACATCTGGACCTCGGGATTATCTCCGACGTCCATGTCATCCTGCGCTTTGAGAGAGTGTTCCCTGGATCCTTCATCCATGGCTTCTCCTTTTTCTGCAGCTTTGGAGTTATACTCCTCTTCATATTCCACGGAGAACATTCGGAAATCTGCCGACCTCATAGATTCATCCGAGGATGCGGGAACATCGGCGTTTGATCCAATTGCCTCCAACACAGAGTCGGTGTTTTCTCCAGCATCGGCAGAGCCGGATCCGGATCCCACGTATCCGACGAAGTGTGACGCGTGCTTCCTGAGGTACCTGCGGCTTTCGCGATCAGCCATGTCGAAACTTTTTATGGTCTCGAGGATTGCATCTCCGCTTTTGCGTTGCAGTATCATACGTCTCAGTGTGTACCTCAAGAAAGGCCTGTCTATCTCGGCGTCGTCAGAGCCGGAATCAATGTCGTTGATATGTTCCTCCTGAATTTCCACTTCCACGGGTGGGTCGATCTGGGATCCGGCTTCTCCAGGGAGATCCACTCCAGATTCGACTTGGACCGCTAGTTCTTCTTCAGGCTCGGATTTCTCCACTATCTCCAGAATTGGTGCGGGCTGGGTGGGATTAGGGTTTTCTGAGGTCTGGAACTCCGCCGCCTCCACGGACAAAGGGGACCCAGAAAATTCTTCTGCCTCTATCATCACCGCTGGGGTGGGTTGGGCAGGTTCAGCGAAACCGATGTAAACATCGATCTCGCCAAAAGATATCATTATGTAGGCAGTCACAACCTCCCTTGCCGGAATTCAAGTCTCGTCGAGAATGATGAGAGGGACGTCGCTGGCGTAGAGGATGCGACCGACAGCGATGGTCTCACCAATTCCGATTCTTGCAGATTCTGCTCGGAACGCAGATCCGAAGCTCACTTACCCCACGGTGGGCGCAAACTGTCACCGGATTGAGGACAAGTACGCCATGAGTGGGTCCTCGAGGCGTGCGGAAGAGAGGGGTGTGAGACGTACGGTGTTCCAGGACGGTGAGCACACAAATTTACCCAGGTTCGAATCCACCGGCTTTGGACGGATCCTACTCCTGCTAGCAATCCAGTAATACGGCAGAGCCGGATATGGGTTACAACTGTTTCGCCTGTGCGAGTTGAGATTGTAGACTATTGAGGTGTTTAGAGTGTTGCCCTAGAGGCTCTCCCTAGGACGTCTTATATAGATATCCGGCCTAGGGTTTACATGAGAGATCTATCTGGCTACGACTAAGAGTTGGTAACAGAGTGCATCTTGAACTACAAGTAACATTATGGGCCTAAGTCGGTAAGTCTTCTGGGCCTTCCTGTAGCCGGACTGGACTTCATCTTTCTCCCTGACTGGGCAGCCCGTGAAGCAAAGCTCTAACCTGAAGTGGGCCACCCTGGTCAGTGAAAAACTGTGAGGCTACCCGGAAAGTATATCCCCAACAATCCTCACCTCTGCTTTCCAAGATAAAAAATCATGAGGTTCTTCATGATCATCATGATGGCCAAAAATGGAGATATTCAAAACCATTATCCAAAGTTAAATCAAAACCTTCTCAAAATTGTCAAAAACAACTCCACGGCAAGTAGCACTCCTCCCTGGTCGAGGCTACTATAGCATTGCACCCTATTGTCCTCTAGCTATTGGAGCAAGTGAGAGAGAGAGACCAAATCAAGGCAATATATTGCAAAATCTTCAAGGCAGCAGCAGCCACCACCACCTCTCTCTCTCTATGTTCGTGTACCAGGCCCCACCTCATCCCCTCCACCTCCTGCCTCGACCAATCCCCTGCTAGCACCCTCTCCCCATCCTCTCCTTGGACCAAATCCACCATGAACCGATCCACCTCGAGTTAAATAGGCCAGAGACCACCTCGTGCCTCCCTCTGACCCTCATTCACTTCCTGTGCTCCCCACTCACCTCCCCTGAGCATCACTCCCTATCCCTGACCAGTACTGCTCGAGAGAGAGAACGAGAGGCACTTCGGCCTTTGCTCAAGATCTGAGTGTAGCTCTCCCTCTCCTGCCCTTCTTGCTCTGCATGTCACCCTCCCGAGATCTCCTCTCGATTCTGCATCTGACCTAGTGTTCCTATCAACATGCAGCAACAGCAGCAACTCGGGAAGTAACTCCGACGAGCTCCCGAAGCTACTTCCTCGGCCGACGTGACGTGACCTCCTCCCCGTAAGCAAACGCCGCCTTTCCGCACAACCCCGAGGTCGTCGTCATCGACTGCGTCCCCTTGGCTCCTCCACGGCCGCCGGCGAGTCCCCGGTGAGCCTTCCCGCGCCCCGCTTCCTTCTGCTAGGGATTCTGCCCATCATCGATGCCCTTCTAATCGGACGGCCCCCGTCCCTCCTTACCCATTCGCCCTCCCACACTCACTGGCAGGCGGGCCCCGCCTGTCGGGTTCAAAAGCCCCCTCCCGCGCACTGGCCTTGCTCGGGTGGGCCGATTTCGCCCAGCCCGGCCCAACTCACCGCAGATCCCGACATGGCGCTCCCCTTTTCTTTTTCTTTTATTAGTTCTGTAAAAATCCATAAGTTTTGGCCTTAGATTAAATCAATTCAAAAATGCTAATCAAGTTCAATTTACCAGATCCGAAAAATCCACCTTGTTCCTGAATGTTTTGTGCAACATGCGGAACAAGTCCTTCGCCAAAAGCACTTCTCATTATTTATGTGTATTTAATTTACTAGCATGTATCTATTAGATTAAATAAAACACAAACAAAGTTATACATATTCATATGGAATGAATCTAGTTTCATCTGATAGATAATTGAAATACCCATGTTTTGGTCCTTGCCTCATGACAAGGTGAACCATGGTTTGGCATTGGTAGAAATAACAAAAACAGGGCATCTCTGACTTTAGGAAATTCTCTAGGCCAATATATGAAATGTATTTACCTTATTCCTACTCCTTGTGATGTGGTACACTAAGGTCTACCAAAATCCAGGAGATCAAATTTTAGGGAGGCTCTGTGTAATTTTGGTGAATTAATCATCTCTGCCTATGGTAGTCTCAATAGAAAAATCTCTAAGGGAGTTTGACAACTCCAAAAAGAGTGAATACAATTCCTACAGAAAGGTATTCAAGATACCTACCATGTGGCATTGGTTTCCTTTCAAAAGCTACTGTATATTAAATCTGGTGAAAAAGACAAATTGTATACAGAACTGCCTTTCTGAATTTCCTGAGGGCATTCTGGTAAATATTTTTGCATTATTTCAACTCTCAGTGAATACGGACATCAATTCCTACCTAACCATCCAAGGAAATAATTTTTCGAGCTCCAGAACTTTTCAGGTGAATTATTTGCTAAAACTAGAGCCTTTATCACTAGAAATTTTTTAAGAAATTAAAGAAAAGTGGTAAAACCATGAAACAACTTTTGTTCGTATTGTTTTATCAAAACCTACCTAATTGTATTCTAGTTGCACATTGATACCATACTCACCCAGGCCTTGGTCCCAAACCCCTTCATTAGTGGTTTTGACCACTTCCCGAGTAAAGGAAATCCCACCACTTGAATTAGGGTTTTTGCAATGGTTCTAAACTCAACCACTCAAAACCTACTGAATATTATACTTGCATTGTCCACTTTCTTGTTATGTGAATGTCCACTTGTATGCCTTGTTTTGATTGTGGTCTTGCTTGTTTGCATGTATACTCGATGATGACGATAGATGCGCTTGTATTGACGCCAAGAAGATGAGATCTTATTATTATTGGTATTGGTATTATTGGGTATTCTAAGAAGAAGTCCAGGGACATATTGCCATATTGCTGATCATCAGGCAAGCCACCTTCTTGCTCATAAGCCTTGTCCTACTGTTTTACTTGCGCATGTTTTATCTATTATTTATGAAACTGCATTATTTTATTATATGATGATGTATATCTGGTACTGGCTTGGCTTCTCCAAACCATTACGCTTTTGTACTATTAAGTACAACCCTCTTGATGACACCTATTTAACCCTAGTATGATAGATGGTGTAACACACCATACCCCTTTGGAGATCCCGTTTTAGCCGAAGCAAAACTAGAGGATGGGAAGACCCCCAAAAAAGTTTTACCAAAAGTTTTATGATAAAACCTAGGTGAGGTGGGACCTCCCAAGATATGTTGAGAAAGAAAAAGGTTTTGCTTTACAAAATGCTGAAGGAAAAATGGAGGAAAAAGGTTTACAAAAACGCACCTGGTTCTTTGCTATTTAGCTATAACAACTTAACCCGTGCAACCACATTACTCTCGAATGGGACAAGGCTGGATTTGATGTTTGCTTATTCTGGTATAAGCTGCCTCGCAACGACTACATGGGATAAAAATTCCTGGAGGGTGGGCCTTCTCCTGTAAGAGTCCATGTGAGACATCGACCTGGAGAAGGAACGAAGGGTCTGCGGGCCTCCACGCGTTACTATGAGCCCTCATTGAAAGCGCACACTTGTGAAGTGGAAAAAGCGCTCTGGTTGGTCCTCAGTACCCGACGTCCTGGTGTTGAGGGGAACAACACTCATAGCGTAGGCACTTATATTGGAGTGGGCATCCGGAGAGTCTTGATAGGTTACTTGACCCACGATCAGTGTAGATCAGGGTAGTGCACCCGGATGGTGTGGGTAAAGTGTGCAACCTCTATAGAGTCTAAATCTATTCGAATAGCCATGTATGCAGTCATTGACGGTTGGGAAGGTTGCTGTAGAGCGGTGCTCGTTTTGATTTCAAAAAGGATTTCGAAAAAAAAGCAAGGGCTTTGGAAATGTTTTGACCATGGGATGGTCAGAAAAGAGAAAGGTTTTGACCATGGGATGGTCGGAAGGGAAAGAAAAGTGTTTGGTCGTGGGACGACCTCAAGACGGGAAAAAAGGGGTACCCCAATCCTAGTGTTTACAAAACTTTTCAAAAGGTTCCCAAAAAGGCTTTACAAAAGTTTTCAACAAAGATATGTAGATGCTATATCTACAAGAGTAACTAATTTAGAAAAGAACCTCTCTTGGAACCCTCCAACTACCATAGCTGTAACGCATATCCTCTTGTTATTACTGCTAACTTAAGGTGGTTTGTGAGTACATTCAAAGTACTCACTGGCATTGTCCCTGGCTATTAACTTGGTCAGATATCGAGAAGAAGGTGAAGTGGACGGCTATGTGAGCTAGGACGTTCTCCCAGTCAATTGCCTGTAGGTTAAAGCATGGCTCGTGCTCCACGCTTGATGAAGTTCCGCTGATGTTTATTTATATAGCCATAATGGCATGTAAGGTATGACTTTTATCCGAGTAATTAATGGATGTCTACTTTGATACTTGTCTGTTATGTGCCACGACTAACTGATCATGGGATCGTGGTTGTATGGATAACATGGATTATCGGAGGATTAAGCCGGGGGCCCCACATGATGTTGCAAGTACTGATACTACAATACAATATGAAAGTGGATTATTACTTATTATTATGTACATTACATGGTGACAAGTACTAGCTACAGAAATGATGTTGCGAGTTCTCATAATCAGCTTTTCGGTATTTTGGTCAAACTTCACATAGTTCTAACGAGGCAGGATTGGCACGAACCACATTGGCACCTCGAACATTTGCTCCTTATGTTCTGCTCCAGTGTAGTTAAGTAATGAACCTATCGCAGCCCCCCATTGACATGCATGCGACTCCAATCTGAAACTAGTGGTGGGTGATGTTGGCAGCGCACGTGTGTAGCAAACACATAGTCTCCTCTGAACACTGGCAGAGCTTCGTCAACATCGGCAGCACCATGTTCGGGGTTTTTAGGGGGCTCGCGGATGAATGGATGCTTGATTCCCACAAACACTGACCGCCATTCAAGCTTATCCCTTCTGATCCAGTCCGGTGCTACAGGGTTATCGAAATTAAGGGCCCTCTGGAAAACGTGGCAGCGGCGCGAGGGATAATAGAGTAGTTCTCTACCCATGTATGATACAGGATTACCATGACTACTGGTTCATGCACCCCTGGTGCGAATCCACATGATATCCCAGCCATGCTCTGCCAAGTACCAGCTGCATAATGCAATATCTTCAGCCTTGGCATCGTCACGGTCTTGGACGTTTGCTGGCTCTTCAATTACTGGAGCCTGTATGACATGCGGGCCTGCAAATATATCTGTGTGTGCATTTCAGTTAGCAAAAGTATCACGAACAATGCAGTTGTTAGTAATTTATAAATTTTACTTTTAAATAACAGGACTCACTCCACTTGTTTGGTTCCCAGACAAGAACATCTCCTCGCAGTTCTGTCACCGCATATATGCGATCAATAGAACCACTGATTAGACACACTACAATGGCATCGACATATGTTGCTAGTGCAAGATAGTCGTTTTGAAGGATAATCCAGTCCCTGTCACAAGGAAAATATATGGTAGCAATGAATTTGTCAAACACCTCCATCGCATTGTAGTGCCATTGGTTGTCAAATCTGTACGATTTCTTTGCTATTTGTATCTTCATCAGCACAATATTCGCGTGCTTGTAGAGGTAAGTGCATGGGGGCTGGGGAAACACTGGTTACACGATGGATAAATATCAACACGCTGCACACGTGGCAGCTCGATACGTTCCATATTGTAGACGTTTTGGAGGTACCAGCGCCCCGAGTGCTTTGCCATCACAATCCATTCTCCATTGGCACCAACCCAGTGACCCTTGTTTTCAAATCTTTCATCATCCCATGTTTTGGGTATGTCATCATGAACTGGTACAAATGCTTCTACTGTTGGATTGTCTAGTGGCATCAGCAACGTGTCAATGCCCTACAACAGATTTTCTTCATATCTAGGGGCATGCAAGGTGTTTGACAAAGGGGGTAGTGCTAGATAGCTTTGCGGAAAAACTACTATCTAAAAGATGCAGAAACGTGATGAATAAAAACAGGACTACTCATGGCATGCGTGAGCAATAGATGTCATTATCATGCTTGCTACAAAACAGGACTACTCATGGCATGAAAGTGATTCAAGATCCTCAAGGCAAAATAATTCATCAAGGCTTAACTGATTATCATAGTCATGTGCATGCGTAAGCATGTGCCAAGTCAATTCAAATGAAACATTCAGAGGAGGATACCGTGGTTTCACACCAATTTATGAATAGAGCAATGCAAGCAAACATTCATAAGACATGCTACAAACTATTAGCGAGCTGGAGCTAATCATAAGAAAGCAAGAACTACTAAGCATCCACGGATAACATACACCCTACTTGAACGGACTAAGCAAGCTCACAATGATGAGTATATGTACAAAATGAAAACAAATAGAGTTCGTTACCAGCCTCTTACCACGCCTCAAGTTGTCATTGATCCTCATTATTTCTCTTCACTTGTGTGGCTTGAATAATAATATGAAACCAATATCCACTGAGGACTGCCGAACCCTGTAGCAAAAGTCGCAGCAACCAAAGAAGAACGACAAATATTTTTGGTGTCTTCGATTTTTGAACAAGAACCAAAAAGGGAAAAACAAACAAAGCAAAATCTTTTTGGGTTTTTCGAATAGTTCAAACAAAGAAAAAAGGGAAAATCAAACTAAGGGAAAAAAAGAAGCAAACCAAAGAGAAACAACAGAAATATTTTTGGTCTTTTTTTGTTTTTAGAAAGCAAAAACAAAGAAGAACGAAAACTAAAAAGAGAACGAAAACATGAACATACAAAGTACCGACGCAACATGATATGGAGATGAGTGTGGTGTCGGCGTACCTCCCCCCAAGCTTAGGCTTTTGGCCTAAGTGGGTATCAATCCCAAGCCGGCTAGGATGAAGTGTCACCCTGGTACGACGAAGAGGTACCCTCATCCTGGTGCGAGCTCGAGTACGTCCCTCCATAATGCACGGAGTAATCATAGGAGGGCACATCCTTCTGGTGCTGCTCGTGGAAACCCAGCAAGCCAAGCTGCTCTTCCACCTCCTCCTTGGAGTGCGACCACGGTCTCCTGTGAACACTAAACAAAGCAGGCTATGGCAAAAGGATCTCCCTTTCATCCCCGTCAGTGAAAAGCATCCTATATACTAGATTGTACAAATCAGTGGTAGCAGTGACAAAGTGATGAGTTTTCATAGCAACAAGGTCAAGCCTCTGTGGTGTCATCATAGCATCATAGGGATCCACTGAAAGACCTATTGCATTGACTATGCACGATGAAATGATGCCCCCATAGATAGGCCCCCTAGCAGCTAGGCGGGAAACAATAAGCGAGCCAAGATTGTACGGAGTATCATTATTAAGTGCAGCAGCAAGGAATGCTAAATGATAGTTGGAGATATTACTTGTGTTCTCTCTACCCAATACACTAGTGGCAAGATAATATGCAAAGTATCTAAGAGCAGGGAGTTGGATATTTCTTATCTTTCCACGCTACGCCACGCGGTCATCATCATTGGTCACCCCTCGGTAAAGCTCCAACAAAATAGCGGGTCGCCCTTGAATTTTCTTCACGGTCCCTGTCATACGCAGATCTACAATACTGCAAAATCTCTCCAAAGTCATGGTGAAGGGAAGGTCATAGATTTTAAAAGAGACACTAGATTGATAAGGTGTGTTAGTAAACGTGAAGCTCTCAACAAATTTTTTGGTGAGCATAGCGTATTGTGCACTCTCATCTTGCGTATATGAGGTCAAACCAACCCTCTCAATCAGTAGCAAGAAATCACCAAGAATACCTACAGCTTGCAAGAAAGTAAAACAAGGAAAAGAGGATGGGTGAGCATCCCCATCATCCCTTTCACTTCCAATACGAGTTGTAATGAGATCTTCATTGTATGATGGCCTAGCTTGAGAGGCTGTTCTTGAGGACCTCGACCTCCTAGGTGCATCACTCTCAAATATCTCTCAAAAAGTATGGTTATTCATGCTTGGTATTCTGAAATTTAAACACCTATTAAACAAGTGATTGCAAAGTAAATATAATGAAGGATTCTAATCATAGGGACTTGCAAGAGGCCTAAACATGCATCAAAACTATATCTCTAAGCATCAAATAAGCTTACAAGCTCTCATAACCAGTCACCTACAGCAGCAAAATACTCAACATATAATCCACTAAACACAAATCTACTTGGACAAGGGGAGGAGTCACATACCTGGGAACAAATGCTCCAAATTTCAGCAAGAAAGATGGGCTAAGCAAGGAGATCGAAAAAATCGAGAGCAAGCACAGCGAGAACGCGATTTTGAGCTATGAACTGAAGCTTACTCGGGAGAGAGAAGAAAGTGGCAGGTGAGAGAGTTAGTGGGGGGCCAGGGGTGGCCCACACTAGGGCATGGCGCCACCCAGGGCTGGCCGTGCCACCATGTGGTGTGCCTGCCTGGTGGGCCCCCGGTACCTCCCAGGTACTCATCTGCCCCTGTTTTCACGTAAAAATTTAACATGAATTTTCTGGAATTTTTTGAGACACTTTATTTTTGGGCAATTTTCAGAAATAGAAGAATGATTTTTCTGACAGACAGATTTTTTTATTTTTTATTATTTTGGAAACATGATGCAACGAAAAAACAAGGCTAGAACTACAAAAGTTCTAACATGCACGCAACTAACAACAAAAAGAAAACTAAACGAAAGCAAAAACTAAAATGCAAAGGATAGAAATAAACGGAGATAATCATAATGAAAACATTGTTTTGTTCAATGGAATCCTTTTGTTAACAAGGTTGATCAAGTCTTGCTACCAAAACAATTACATATGAGACAAAACTTTGTACTCCACTAATGATTATGTTACCTTGACCTTGATAGCAATGGTCCCAATCATAATAGTTTCAAAATTTTCTCTTGGTATGGGACAATATATTTCTCCAACTTGAATGCCTTCAACATGTTCAATTGAATTCAAACCATAAGTCATTTCAATCTGCTTGGGGAAATAGACAGTATGTTCCTTGTCATTAACATTGAAGGTCACCTTTCCTTGATTACAATTAATAATAGCTCCTGCAGGTATAAGAAAAGGTCTCCCAAGAATAATAGACATATTATCATCTTCAGGCATTTCAAGCACAACAAAATCAGTTAATATCAAGCAATTGTGAGCCACCTGAACAGGTACATCCTGACATATACCCATAGGAATAGTGGTATATTTATCAGCCATTTGCAAAGATATATCAGTTGGTATCAATTTTTCAAGCTGAAGCCTCTTATAGAGAGAGAAAGGCATAACACTAACTCCAGCTCCCAGATCACACAAAGCAGTTCTAACATAACTGTTCTTAATAGAGAAAGGGATAGTTGGAATCCCTGGGTCTCCAAGTTTCTTAGTAACCTTACCATTGAAGGAATAATTAGCAAGCAAAGTAGAAATTTCTTCATTAGGGATCTTCCTTTTATTCGAGACAATATCCTACATATACTTTGAGTAAGGAGGCAATTTAATAGCATCAGTCAAAGGAATTTGCAAGAATAAAGGCTTCATCCACTCACAAAACATATTATATTGTTCATCTTCCATTAACTTGTGTTTCTTATCAGGGAAAGGCATAGGTTTTTGGACCCAAGGTTCTCTTTCACTACCATGTATCTTAGCAATAAAAGCCTCTTCGTTGTATTTAGTATTCTTAGTATGGTTTCCAGGTTCTTCTTCAGCTTTTTCTTCATTAGGAACAACATTTTCTTCATTACCACTTTCAGTTTGAGCATCAGAGATAGATATACTATTAGGATCTATAGCAGGTTTAAGGGTTCTACAACAATTTTATGTTTCTTTTTCCTTTCCTTATGAGGAGAGCCACTATTTTCAGCTTGTTGAGAATCCTGCTCAATTCTTTGGGGGTGCCCCTCAGGATATAGAGGATCCTGGGTAGCAACACCACTTCTAGTTCTAATTTCATAAGCATGTTTTTCTTTGGCAACATTAACTAGCAAGTCATTTTGCACTTTAACGAGTTGATCTATTTGAGTTTGAACCATTTGAATGTGTTTAACAATCATTTTAACATCATTAGAGGTTCTTTCCACAATATCTTTCAACTCAACAATAGCTCTAGTGTTTTCCATTAGATGATTTTGCACCCTTTTATTAAAGTTATCTTGCTTAACAATAAAGATATCAAATTCTTCTAAGCATTGATGAGGAGGTTTAGAGTAAGGGATATCACCTTCATCAAAGTGTTGGAGAGAGTGTACCTCAATAGTGGATGAGTAGGAAATAGGCTTACATAATTCTTCTATAGGAGGTAAATTCTTGACATCTGCAGGTTTAATTCCCTTTTCCTTAAGACATTTCTTAGCTTCCTTCATATTTTCATCATTCAATTCAATAACTCCCCTCTTCTTTGATGTAGGAATAGGCACCGGAATAGAAGGTTCAGGTACAATTACTTCAGGTATAGCTTGTTTCCGAGGAGTCCAGTCTTCATAATTCTTACTTATTTTAGCCATTAATTCCTCAGCTTCCTTGGGAGTCATATTACTGAAAACACAATCAGCACAACTATCTAGGTATGTCCTAGATTCCTCGATTAGTCCATTATAAAATATATCAAGAAGCTCATTCTTAGGTAATGGACTTCCAGCCTGTGCATGAATCAAAGCACAAAACCTTGCCCATGATTCGGGCAATACCTCTTTTTCTCCCTGTTTAAAATCAAAAAGTTCCTGCAAAATAGCATGTCTAGCACTGGGAGGAAAATATTTCTACAGGAACGTACTAATCAAGCACTCAGGGCCATCAATAAATCCAGGAGGTAAATTACTAAACCCAGTTTTAGCTTCTCCTTTCAGTGAAAAGGGGAAAATTTTAGCAACAAAGTAAGTACGCATCTTAATATCATCAGAAAACAAGCCACTCATGGTAGAAAGTTTATTCATATGTGCTACCGCACCTTCATTCTTAGTCCCACAAAAAGGTTATTTCTCGACAATAGCTATGGAAGATAGATCGAGAGAGAAATCATAATCTTCATCTGTAATGTTTATGGGAGAAGCAGCAAACTTAGCATCAAGAGACAATTTGGGTCTAATAGTATGCCTCTCAAGGAGACTCTTAGCAGCGGTCCTATCATGGGTGTTCTTACATTCTTTAATAAACTCATCGGTCATCTCAACATAACCATCTTCAATATCATAACTTTCACTAGACTCAGGTGAACTAACAGGTGTGATAGTGTCTTCATTAGGAGTTTCGGTATTTCCAGCTATAGTTCTAGCAATCGTAGCATTTATGAAAGGACCTAATGAACCACTCTTATCAAGCATAGTAGAAGCAGCATCATAAGCATCAGAAGTTTCAGATTCAGCAGTAGTAGCAGTGTGTGTAGCATGTGTATGTGGTGGTGTAAGGACCTTACTCAAAACAGACGGTGAATCAAGACGAGTAGAGGTGTTCAGAACCGTACCTCTTCTTGTAGTGGATGGTAAAATAGGAACTTTGCCATCACGAGACTTACCCATGATGGATGGATAGCAGCGAACAATAGAGAATCCAAGTGAACTTGATAAATAAAGCTATGGTCCCCGACAAAGGTGCTAGAAAATAGTCTTGATGACCCAGAAGTATAGGGGGTGTATCGCAGTATTTTCGAGGAAAGTGAAACCCAATTTATTGATTAGACACAAGGGGAGCCAAAGAATATTTATAAGCCTTAACAACTGAGTTGTCAATTCAGCTGCACCTGGAAACAATCTTCCTCACAGCAGTTTATCAGTAGCAACAGTTTTGTAGTAGGAATAGCAAAGTAACAGCAGTAGTAAAGCAAAGACAGTAGTAACAATAGCAGTAAACAGTGGGATTCGAGTGCGGTAGGCATAGGGATGGATGGTCTGGCGTTGCATGGACAAGACAATTCACATAGCAATCAGAACGTAGGGCAATTGCAGATGAATAAGATAAAGCATCCAAGTACTAGACAATCCTAGGCATGTGTTCCATATATAGTCATATGTGCTCACAATGAGAACTTGCACAACATCTTTTGTCCTTCCAGCCCGTTTGCAGCGGGGCCTCTAGGGAACTACTGGCAATTAAGGTGCTCCTTTTAATAGAGCACCGGAGCAAAGCATTCACACTCCGTGAACACATGTGATCCTCACATCAAATCCTTTCCCTGACGGTTATCTCGATTTCTGTCACTTCGGGGCCATAGGTTCCGGACAACAACGTGTGTATACAACTTGTAGATAAGACCAAAAACAATACTATCATAATGAATCAATAATATGTTCAGATCTGAAATCATGGCACTCGGGCCCTAGTTACAAGCATTAAGCACAACAAGTCGCAACAAAGTCATAAAGCACTAATAAAAGATACTAGGCACCATGCCCTAACAATCTGATGTCATTACATGAACGATCTCATCCAATCCCTACCATCCCCATAGCCTATAGCGGGGGATTACTCACTCATAGATGGGGGAAACATGGATGGTCAATGGAGAAGCGATGGTGATGATGATGGCGATGATATCCTCCAATTCCCCATCCTGGCAGGGTGCTACAACGGAGTTTCTGGTGCTGTTTCGTGGAATCTGGTGGTGGCGGCGGAGCGGCACTCATTCTGGAAAAACGTCGAACCCCCCGAAGTTTTTAGGTCAGAAGGCTCCTTATAGGCGAAGAGAGAGGCCAAGGGGGTGCCTGGGGGGCCCACACCACCCCCTGGTGCGGCCTGGCCTGGCCCGTGCCACCAGGTGGTGTGACCACCCCCTGGCTCTTCTCCGTCTCGTATTCTGGCTCCTGGAGTCTTCGGGTGAAATAGGATTTTTGGCATATTTTCCGGGATTTTTCCTGATAGTTGATTTTCTGCACAAAAAGTAGACAGCAAGGCAATTCTGCTGAAAACAGCGTCAGTCCGCATTAGTTGCATCCAAATCACACAAGTATAGAGGAGAAACAATAGCAAAAGTGTTCGAGAAAGTAGATACATTTTAGACGTATCAATGTTGCTCAGCGGTCCGTATTGGAGGTTGCCAAATCTGATTGCCTCGCTGTAGCGCTCATACATCTTACGCTTCATTACTCTAGATGTCATTCGGGAAAGAGCACTGCAAAAGACTAGGCGGGATGGGTTAGCGGTTTCTACCTTTCTACAAGGGTGGAGAGGGGCTACGATGGTGCACAAGCGGCAGAGGAAGACGATGAGGGGCGCGGGGCGGTTCTCCTCCGGTTGTTGGATTGACTACTCTGACCTAGTATTAGGGCAAAACTAACGCGGGACATTAACATAGACGATTATGCAAAAAAGGAATAATAATAATAGAAAATTAGATATATTTCTTAAACACTCCAGCCCACAACACTGGCCCCTAGTTTGAGGCGCTACTATTTTTTTTCGGAAGGTAGCTAGGGATAGCAAATCACACTGTCCGGAAGAAAAAAGTTCAAAATGTCCTCAAATTTTCTTTTAGTGTGGGGATGGTGATGCCGCACTAAAGGAGACAGAAAACACAATTTGTTTTGAATGCATATTTAGTACTCCCTCTGATCCATATAATGTTCTCAGATTTATCTAGATTAGAATGTATATAGTCATGTTTTCGTGCTAGATTTATCTAATTGATGGAAACTACGAGTGGCAACATTGTTACCATGACATGATTCACTCATTTACTCCCAAATATTGGAACATCACAGATTGTGGGAGTACAATTTACATCAAGGACCTAAAAATGGAGAAAATTACATAGAGGTCCTTACATTTAGCACGAAGCACCATAAAATTAAGCAAGGGAAATAATTGGGTTTGGCTGCTTCTCAAGAGAGCAGAGCCATACGCTTCATACTACTTTCTCTCCATTTGTTTTGAAAATATATGTCGAAATCTGGCGGCCTGAAAATTCCTAGACATGGGACCATCATCAACATAAAGTATGATGTAGATATGGCGATGACCTTGGTCGTTCGGCTTGAAATCCAAGAATGTTCATATTAATCGACAACTAATAAAATTAAATACGTTTAAATTTTACCACTTGCTTTTAGGTTTGGATTCTACACTTAAGGACGGAGGGATTACATTTTAAGTCAAGGACCTAAAAACGTAAAATTTCATCGAGGTCCATACATTTAACACGAAGCACCCTAAAATTAAGAAGGAAAAACAGTCATTTTTTTCTCCTTCTCAATAGAAAAGCTGATCGAGCCATACTCTTCATACTACCTCCTCTTCGTTTGTTTTCAAAATATGGCCAAATTTGGTGGCTTGTAAATTCTTGGATATGGCGTCATAAATCATCAGCATAAAGTATGATGTAGATATGACCATGACCTTGGTCATTCGTCTTGAAATCCAAAAATGTTCATACTTATTGACAACTAATAATCTTAAATACGTTTAAATTTTTACAATTGCTTTTAGGTTCAAATTTTACACGTACGGATGGTGGGAGTACATTTTACATCAAGGACCTAAAAAGGTAAAATTACATCGAGGTCCATGTATTTAGCATGAAGCACCCTAAAATTAACCTGGGAAAACAGTCATCTTTTGCTCCTTCTCGAGACAAAAGCTGACCGAGCCATACTCTTCATACTACTTCCTCTTCATTTGTTTTCAAAACATGGCCAAATTTGGCCACATGCAAATTCTTGGATATGGGATCATGAATCATCAGCATAAAGTATGATGTAGATATGTCCATGACCTTGGTCGTTTGTCTTGAAATCCAAGAATATTCATACTCATCAAACAACTGATAATCTTAAATACGTTTAAATTTTACCACTTGCTTTTAGGTTCGAATTTTACACGCACGGACGGTGGGAGTACAATTTACACCAAGGACCTAAAAAGGGTAAAATTACATTGAGGTCCATACATTTAGCATGAAGCACCCTAAAATTAAGCAGGAAAAATAGTCATGTTTTGCTCCTTCTCGTGAGAGAAGCTGATCGAGCCATACTCTTCATACTACTTCATCTTTGTTTGTTTTCAACTTATGGCCAAATTTGGGGGCATGCAAATTCTTGGATATGGGATCATGAATCATCGGTGTCGTGGAAATGGCCAAGACAGTCACTGCTATTGGCAGCGATTGATTGAGATGGGGGCGAGAGCTGGCGGCCATCTGCGGTGCGAGATGGGGGCCGATGCACATGGTTTACACAGGTTCGGCCCCCCGGGGGGTAAAGACCTACTCCTGCTAGATTAGATTGATGGAGAGTGACTTACAGGGGTGATGAGCTCGGCGTCTAAGCAGCGAGTCGCTTGAAGGGGTGTATGATGGAACGTAAGTCCACAGGATACCCTAGGGAGGTTTATATATGGGCACCTCGCTAGGGTTTACAGTTTACAACCGAACAGAATATGGATTCGGAGGCTTTGACCTAATCCTACTCGGCTTCGAATATGCTTTTGTGCCTCCAGTATCCAGTCGCCAGGCCTTCTCCTTCGTTGCATTCCAGTCGCCGTCCTGCAGACCCACTCGTGAGACCTTTGGCCCAATCGGAACGTCCTGCTGGGCATACCCCATTAGGCATATCCCCATCAGGATGTTCCGATTGGGCGAAAGGCCTCGCGAGTGGGCCTGCAGGACGGCGACCGGAATGCAACTGAGGAGAAGGCCTAGCGATTGGAGATTGCAGGCCCAGAAGTGTACCCGAAGCCTAGCCGGATTAGGTCAAAGCCTCCGAATCCATATCTTGTTCGGTTGTAAACCCTAGCAAGGTTCCCCATATATAAACCTCCCTAGGGTAGCTTGACGACTTACGTTCCATCATGCACCCCTTCAAGCGAGTCAGTGCTCAGACGCCAAGCTCGCCACCGATGTAACTAGCTCTGCATCAATCTAATCTAGCAGGAGTAGGATTTTACCCTCCGGGGGGCGAACCTGGGTAAATCCATGAGCATCCGCCCCCATCTCGCACCGCAGATGGCCGCCATCTCTTGGCCCCAATTCTATCAATTGTTGCCTATGGCAGCGACTATCGTGGCCATTTCCACGACAGTGCCGCCCACCGTGGGGCGTAGCCAGACTGGCCTGAGTTCTGCGGCGAGACCCTACTCGCTGATCGATCGACCAATCGCCACCGGCTGCATATCACCACGGGTGCGATCTTGTAGATCCCGCCTAGCAGCTACATCCCGTCATCGCGCCCGATCACCCACAACATGATAATGCCGGTTGGCACCATCAATCTATTCATCGGCTTCACCGACGTAGTCGACCCGGCAGCAACATCGGCGAATCGTCGCCACGCTGCGATCTGCTCTCGGAGGAGCAAGTCCACTCCATCAGCCGCCTCGCTACTGAATATGACTCGCCCGCCAGCAACACGGTCGAGACCAACGCCGCCGCGGACGACACGTCCCTCCACGACAACGCCGATTCCGTGGCCCCTGCCTCGGTCGACCGATCCATCACCGCAGCATCACGGGAGGACTCCATCACGCGGGTCTCGAACCCTGAGGACTTCGAGGATCCCTCCATCCTTGGGATCTTCGATTCCGACTCCGGCTCGGAGTCCCCCGAGGACTTCTGCGCCAAATCCAATCGCTTCAACGCGATCTACATGGCGGGGAACACGGTCGCCCTACCAGACCTATTGTCTACACCAATCTTGTCGAGCGCCACATCCACGGAGGTGGAGGAAGCCCACCTGCAACTGGAGGAGGCGCTGCGCAAGGAGCTAGCCGAGCGCTAGAAATTCTGCATCGAGCGGGCTACAACACAGGAGCTGTCGCTCCACAACCAGCGCCGCATCAGGACCCGCCTGACCTCCAACATCCAGGGCCACATCATGAACTTCAATGAGAAAGTGACCCCCACGTGTGGCCGAGTGCGAATACTGCGAGAACGCGCCACCAGGTGTTAGCAACCGACCACCACCCGTCACACCGGCGACTGGGGCCCCATCGCCAACCATTGCTCGCGCGCCCCCACCGGACTAGCCGTGGATCCTAATCTCGCCACAGGCCTACGACACCAATAGGCTCCCACTGTACTCCACTCCAATGGACAACGTCATCGCGGCCGACACCACAGTCGCCTTCCTCGACGTCCAAGGAGAGGGCACGCTATAGATCCAATACGCCAGGGCCTTACTCGCCAGGGCCATCGAGCAGCAAACCGCGGTAGTTGACCCGCGGGGTCAAATGTATTCCCTCTCATCGGGAAGCAGGGCAACATCAAGCGGCCCTCCAACCGTCACCAACACCGTGACCCTCCCACCACCCCAGCCCCTGGCGCATCAGTCATGGGCCGCCAACCCTGCGCTCTCCACCAACGAACTGTGGCCGGTGAACAACACGGTCGCCGCCAACGGGCAACCCATCGACGCCCGAACGCCATCGTCACCAAGCAAGCTTGGTGGGCGCACCAACCCAATGACTTGACGCACACCCTCACCAACCGCGGCGACCCCGAGCCCAGTGGCTCGCTCAACCGAGTCGGCCCCCAGTGCTTGGACCTACGATCCGAGGCAAGAAGTACCCCTCCAACTTCAAGGCGCCCAAGGAGATCAAAAAGTATGGCCCAACCTACGACCCAGCGGTGTGGCTAGACACATAACTCATGGTGATGGGAATCACGGGCCACACCGACTTGCTAGCCGCTCGCTACCTCCCCCTGATGATGGAGGGTGCGACCCGGCAATGGATCAAAACGCTCCCCACCGACAGCATTGACTTATGGGAAGAGATGCGGGATGCCTTCGTTAGGCACTTCGTTGGCTCCTACACCCGCGCCACCACCATTGAGGACCTGGAGCGATGCATCTAGGGACAGCACGACTCGACCCACCACTGGATCCAGAGGTGGCAGGAACTATGGATCAATGCCTCAGGCATCCACCCGGACATGGCGATCCACTGTTTCAAGAATGCATGCCGGTACGAACCCCTGGTCACTAACATCAAGAGGGTCTAATGGACGCTCGACAACATCCCCGACCTCCTCGAGATCTCCAATCGCTACGTGGAGGAGGAGCCCAACTAGGACTCTAATGACGAGTCGGGAGGAAGACGCCGCATCAGCGGCCATGACAACGCGTGACAACACGATATGCGCTACAGCAACACCCACCTCATCGGCAAGCGCTGCAACGATGGGCGTGTCGACTTCGTCGCCAACGCCAGTTACGGCCAACGCGACCTGAAGAACTTCTGCCACCTTGCTCAACCAGCCTAGCGTCTACCATACCAGGGAGGGAAAACCGGCCACCAACACCACCGCAAACTGCCATTCTCTTAAAGAGATCGGAAAGGCAAGGCGAGCAAGGGAGGACCCCAACAAAAACCCACTAAGGGACAACGACAATGCTGGCAGGTTCGAACACGTCGCCGGCTCGCTACACACCTTCACTAGGCTCGGCACCAAATGCGAGAAGAAGGTGCTCGCCCGCGCGGTCTTCGTCAATGCGGTCACCCAAGTTGACATCCCTTGCTTCCTCAACTGGTCCGAGCAAAGCATCACCTGGAGTCTCCAGGATCACGCGCCCAGGATCGAATATCAAGGGCGAGTCACCCTGGTGCTCATGCCCAAAGTGGCCGACTACTGGCTACCCAAGATGTTGATGGCTGGCGGAAGCTCCATCAACATCATGTACTTGGACACGTTCAAGAGGTTGCACCTCCCGGAGTCAGCGATCAAGTCGACGCTCACCACCTTCCACGACATCGTCCCCGCTCGGAAGGAGTATGCGATCGTCAAGGTGATGCTGCTAGTCACCTTCGGCACACCAGCGAATTTCCGCCCCGAGCTGATCGTCTTCGAGCTGGTGAACTTCAGCAGCCCTTACCACTGTGTCCTAGGGCGCCAGGCATTCGCCAAGTTAGTGGCGACCCCGCATTACGCCTACAACATGATGAAACTCACCGGGCCAAGCGGCATCATCACCGTCCACAGTGACCCCGACATGGCTGTGGAATGCGAGGACAAAGGCGCCAAGCTCACCGACGCTGTCATCGCCACGGAGACCGACCACACGGAAGACCTCACGAAATACGCGGGCAGCATCAACAAGGACAACCCCACCATTATGAAGAAGCCAACCGCCACGAGCTCCACGTTCGAGCCGACCACGCACACCCGCACCATCGAGCTCGTCCCGGGCGACTCCAGCCAGATGGTCACTATTGGGGAACACATGAGCCCCGCATAGGAAAGTGCGGTCATCGAGTTCCTCCATGAGAATCACGACATCTCCACATGGAAACCATCTGACATGCCTGGTGTCCCGAGGGAACTCGCTGAGCACAAACTCAACACCGACCCCAAAGAGCGACCAGTAAAGCAGTCGCTACGGCCCGTCAATGAAGAGAGCCGCCGAGCAATCGCCTGAAGAAGAACAACGTCTGTTAGCCGCAGGCTTCATTCGGCCAATCAAGTACTCCAGGTGGCTGGCAAACCTAGTCCTGGTCCAGAAAAAGAACAACACCTGGAGAATGTGTACAGACTACACAAATCTCAACAGCGCCTGCCCGAAGGAGGAGTTCATCCTACCGCGCATCGACCAGCTCATCGATTCGACCGCGGGATTGGAGTCGCTGTGCTTCCTCGGCGCATACTCTAGCTACAACAAGATCAAAATGGCGGTCGAGGACGAGGAGAATACATCGTTCATCATGCGATTCGGTGCCTTCTGCTACACGGCCATGAAGTTCGGCCTCAAGAACGCCGGCGCTACCTACCAAAGGTGCATGCAGGAGTGCCTCGCGAGCCAAATTGGCCGCAACATCCACGTCTACATCGACGATGTTGTAGTAAAATCCACCCGCCAGGACAACTTGCTCACTGACCTGGCCAAGACCTTTGGAAATCTGTGGATGTACAACATCAAGCTCAACCCAGGAAAATGCACCTTCGGCGTCCCTAGTGGACAGCTCCTGGGGTACGTTGTCTCCAAGAGAGGTATCGAGGCCAACCCCACCAAGATCGACACCATCGCGCGGCTAGGGAAACCCGCGTGCTTACGCGAGTCTAAAAGATGGCCGGGCGAGTCACGGCTCTCAGTCGCTTCATCCCCCGGCTTGGCGAGAAGGCAATGCCTTTATACCGCCAAATGCGCAAGATCCCCATGTTCCAGTGGGATAGAGAGGCAAACAACACGCTCAAGGCACTCAAAGAAGTGCTACTCGCGGCTCCACTACTCGCTGCCCCAATCGACAAAGATCTGATGCTTGTCTATGTCACGGCCTCCACTCGAGTTGTCAGCGCAGTAATGGTCGTCGAACTGCCAGGAGAGGGCAAGGAGCACCTCGTACAATGCCCCGTCTACTACGTCAGTGAGGTCCAGACAGACTCAAGACAATGCTACCCGCAGTACCAAAAATTGGTGTATGCGGTCTTCAGGGCCCAGCGACGACTCCCGCATTACTTCCAGGAGTACCCCATCACGGTCATCTCCTCTGCACCGCTACATGACATCATCCGCAACCGAGAGGCGACTGGGCGATTCGCTAAGTGGGCCGTCGAGATTGGCATCCACAACATAAAGTACGAGCCATGCAAAGCGATCAAATCGCAAGCCTTGGCCGATTTCCTCGCTGAATGGGAAGAAGCGCAGCAGCCGGAGAACCTCCACTACTGGTTGCTCCACTTCGACCGCTCCAAGAACACCGATGGCGCTGGAGCCGGGGTCATACTGACCTCCCCCAAGGGAGACAAGTTCCGCTACGTGCTCCACCTCAACTTTAAGCCCTGCACCAACAACATGGCAGAGTACGAAGCACTCATCCACGGCATGCGGGCTCCTAAGGAGATGAATGTCAATTGCCTGCGATGTTACGAGGACTCCGACCTAGTCGTTGGCCAAGTCGCGGGGACCTGCGACGCTGTCTTACCGACAGTGATAGCATACCGCCAGGCGGTAGACCAGCTGGGAGGGCACTTCACTGGCTACTCGATCGAGTGGATCGACAGGCACAAAAACAAGGAGGCAGTTGCCCTCTCCCGCATTGGGTTGGCTCGGCAAGCGCCACCAGCAGGTGTCTTCCTCGATGTCATCCACAAGACTTCGTTCTCCCCGCCACAGGAGATCGACATCGAGATACCACTGTAGCCTGAGCCGGCCCTAGTCGCCATGCTCGTGGAGCCCAGCGACTGGAAGACACCATATGTCGCCTTCCTCGAGCACAAGGTCCTCCCAAGCAACGAGACGGAAGCGTGAATGATCACGCGTCGTTGCAAATCCTACATCATCATAACATCGAGCTCCACAAACGCATCGTAACCGGCGTGTTCCAGTGCTACGTATAGCCAGAAGAAGGACGCAAGATCCTCCAGAACATCCACGCCGGTGACTGTGGCCATCATGCCGGCACCAAGTCGCTGGTCACCAAGGCCATGTGGCATGGCTTCTACTAGCTCACCGCGCACGCCAACGCCACCGACATCGTCCAACGATGCGTAGGGTGCCAGAATTACGCCAACCAGACACATCTCCCTGGTTCGGCACTCAAGACCATCCCCATCACCTGGCCATTCGCCGTATGGTCGTCCCGTTCAAGAAGGCCCCATCCAGCTTCACCCACCTCCTGGTAGCGGTCGACAATTTCACCAAGTGGGTCGAAGCCAAGTCGATCAAAAAGTGTGACAGCAAGACGGCCACCAAGTTTCTCCGCGAGCTCATCTACCGGCACGGCTACCCGCACAGCATCATAACGGACAACGACACCAACTTCACCAAGGGCGCCATGGCAGAATTCAGCAAAGAACACAGCATACGACTCGACCTCGCCTCAGTCGCCCACCCGTAGTCGAACGGCCAAGCGAAACGCACTAATCAGAGTGTCCTCCACGGGCTCAATCCATGACTTCAAGTGCCACTCGAGCGAACCCCAGGATGCTAGGTCGAAGAGCTCCCCTCCATAATATGGGGAATCCGCACCTCCGTCAACCGTTCCACAGGGTTCACGCCCTTCTTCATGGTGTATGGCGCCAATGCAGTAATGCCAACCAACCTGGAGAACGACTCACCTCGAGTCGCCAACTAAGTCGAGGTGACAAACGAGATCGCCAGCCAAGACAGCATCAACCAGCTCGATGAAGAACGCGACCTAGCTTGCTCCTGCACCACCATCTACCAGCAGGGACTCC
This sequence comes from Avena eriantha, assembly GCA_910589775.1. Lineage (NCBI taxonomy): Eukaryota > Viridiplantae > Streptophyta > Magnoliopsida > Poales > Poaceae > Avena > Avena eriantha. The sequence continues at coordinate 262,129,745 of OU342741.1, forward strand.
GCCGCTACCACAGCCGCCGTGTCCGGACCCGCACCTTCCAGGAAGGCGACTTGGTCCTCCGACTGGTCCTGGACAAGAAGGGCATGCACAAGCTTTCCCCCCACGTCGGAGGGGTCATTCTCCATAGGGCGTGTCCTCGGCAACGACGCCTACTACCTCATCGACATACGAGGAAATGGCCAGCTTGAGGTCGGGAGGCCATGGAATGTAAACCTCCTCCGAAAGTTCTATACATAGAACTCAAACTTGTACTCAGGTGCTATATGATGATATACATTCGTATCGCACAAATTGTGTCTACTCACCATCCTATTGTGCCACTCGCACTCATACATTCAACAATATGCTACCTATGGAAGTCAACCGTTGGTCGAGCGACTAGCACAGCTAAGTAGTGTGACCCAAGGGCACCGAATCGAGCCTTGTGCCGTCCACGAACACGTCAACCCGGAGCCACCATCGTAGTCGCCCCACTCGACTGGTCTACCGGGCCAAGACAACCGATAAACGCTCCCCGTAGCGAAATGTCCTCCCCATCCTCATGCAAAGCAACTCGAACGGTTAAGTAGCATGCACGGGGACTTCGCAACAAGAAAATCCCACGCGGCTCAAGAACACACCAAGTAAGAGAGCTGCCATGGACTCACCACGCGACTGGCTTTCCAAGCTAGGCGAAGAGACATGTTACAAACAACGCATTAGACCTTAGAATAGGCACAGACCCAAGACGGCCAAGTACCACGCTCGGGGACTCGCCTAAATCAAACTCACTTGTGCTCGAGGACTCGCCCCTTCGAAGTCGCAAGGCGACTGGCCCCACATGCCATGGAAAAGGAGCCTAAACCCAAAACATACACACATACACATAAACGAGTTATACCCCACTAAAGGGCGGAAGCGCTTGGGCTCGCTCAAACAAGAATCACAATATCACACAACTAACCATGCATTGCGAGTCGATCAGCTCCCCTGACTTCCATACATATGTATTGTTCGTATCACAAAATGGACATAAGGCATAACTTACAAAATCTCCCATGGCAGACATCTATTTTGCAGGCTCCGACGGACACCATCACCGCCCGTTACCCGGACGAATGGCTCCCACAGATTCATCGGGTATGTCATCAGTTACTTCGACAGTGCCAACTAGAAGGGCTACTCCGACTTTAGGTCGTGTTGCTCCGGCTCGGGGTCGCCCGGTGCCACCACCGTCTCCTGATATGGAAGCAAGTACCCCATCGTCAGCACCCGATCTGCGAAGGGAGTAGCCTAGGCGGTCAGCTTCAACACCTCCGACATCTCCACCAAGCCAGTCGCCGAAGGGTAGCCGCTAGTGACATCGTTGAGGTCGAAGTCGTCTAAAAAATGCGCGAGCCCCAGGCTCAACACCGTGGTGGCCCCGCTCCTGAAGGCCGAACATGCCATCCAGTCTACAACGACAGACGCCTCATCCAAGTAGCTCCATACTTTAGTTAGTCCCCCAGGTATAACCTCGGTGGGGACATCCCTTGAAGCACAGCCTTGGCGCACAGTGCCGAGGCGGTGGCCGCGTTCACCACTGCGGTCACGAACTATGAGGCGTTGATGGTTTGCACCAACGGATCGCCTTGCCCTATCATAGCTGCAATGTCAGACGCCCAGTGTCACTATGGACTCACCCACTTGGGGATTCACACGACATATCAAAGAGAAGAGCAACCACTCACCAAGGAGTTTCCGGCAGTTCTCTGTCACATGCTTCTCCAAGACAGCAAGATCGCTCTGCAGCCCAAGGATGATTGGGTCCGCAGGCTTCCGCTCCTCCTCCACCGTAGCGACTGTGGCCTTGGCCCAATCCTCAGAAGAGATCATCGACGCCTTCGCCTCCTCCAACTCCTTCACCAACGAGTTGATCCGCCCGTTCGCTATGTCCAGCTCCGCAGCTGAGACATACCTCTCTCGGGCCTTGGCAATGGCAGCCGGAAGACCATCTAAAAGGAACAGCAACAACAGTTAGCTTCCCGCAAACACCAGCATCTCGCGATCGCCAAGTAAAAGAGAAACTAACTAGCAGTCTCCTAGAGGCACCGGTTAGCCTCCTACGCCACGCGCCGGTCACGCTCCAGGCGCTCATTCGTGGCCTGTCGATCAGTCGACAACCTCTGCAAGCCCTACAAGCATAACGAACAATCAACAACCGCAAAACCACAATTTCAGTGCCTAGTCGCTAAAATTCAGCGATTAGACACCTGGGGACCGGTGACTAGAAGAAATTCAGTGCCTAGTCGCTGAAGTTCAGCGACTAGACACTCGGGGACTGGCGACTAGAAGAAATCCAGTGCGTAGCCACTAAAATTTAGTGACTAGACACTCGAGGACTAGACATACTTGAATGGTGGCACCAAGCATGCTCTGAAGCCCACTGGCGTCCATTGAAGGGACCACAAAGGAGGTGTACCCGCGACGAGGCCCAACGTCCTCATCAACGATATCTGGCATCTACGGAGACTGGTTTTCCACCACCCCTATAAAATCCTTCGCCATGAAACGCGGAAACGATGCAGACGCCCTCTCCGGGACACTAGTCGTCGGGGCCGGTGGTTCTATCGTTGGAGCCCCCTTAGCTGACTTCGATTGAGTGACCGCCACCTCCTCAGTGCCGGCGGCAGGGTCACTCCCCCTGGCGCTATTTAGTGGCGCGACATCGTCGGCACCACCCCTCTGCTTCTTCGTCCCCTCAGCAGGCGCGACATCCACAATAGGCTTACTCTTCGTGAGGAGATCGCCTTCCCCTGGGGTAACAACCGGCGAAATCCTAGCCAGTAAAGGGCGACCTATCTTCTTGGCGCCGAACCTTCAAAATCACCAAAGTGAGAAAACAAATCATACAAGAAAGCACCAAAGAATAGAAAGGAAAACTCCTGACTCACATGGCGACCGGGAGAACGTGTAACCCCATGCTGATGTGGGCAGATTTGTCCAATTTCGGGCCCAGCTTGCGTGAGAGACCCTTCTCAAAAACATCCGAGGCCCATGACACCACGGGCTTCTTCGATGATGAAGCTGTGGTTTCCAGAACTTCTAGGCCAGACGACGTGGTCATTCCAGCCGGTCGCAGCGATTTGCTCATCGCAGCTACAATGGCTCCTGGCTCCGATGCGGCCGAGACGGTTGGCGCGATCACCGCAAGCGGAACTTCTACCTCCACGGCCACGTCCGCTACCTCCGATCCCATCTTTGGAGTTGGACCCTCCAAGATGTTGGGCGAGACCTTGGTCACGTTATCATCAGATTCATCATCCAAATTGAATGCCACCGCCGACCTGGGAAGCGATGCCGGCTTCGGAGCACGCTTCTTTGCGGGCGACTTCGGCTTGCGTACGGGTTTCGTCAGCATGGCGGTGTGCCGTGAACTGTGCTCCTGCAGAATGTCGACATCGTCATCCTGCTCGTCAAGACTGTGGCTCGGGTCGATCTCGCGCTGCCTCTGCATGCGAGTCTTGCGAGCCACGGGCGCTGGGGGAGGAACCTCCCTCTCTTCTCCTTCACTCTCGGAGGAGTCCCCTTCGGACCCCGCTTCGAGCTCTCTGGGAACCTCCTCATCGAGTGGAGGGAGCAAACCCTCGAGAACCTGAAACAACTGAGAATGGCCAGAAAAAACATGAAAGGATGTGGTTGCAAATTGCACCGCGAGAGTCACGACTGAAGATAAATCTAGAGAGAGAGGCTTACCGTAGGATCTTCATTTTTCTCGGGCACGTAAGGGGCGAGCCCGGCCGACGTGGTAGTAAATTCCACATCGGTAATCTTATTTAGGGTGGCCTTGTAGTTCGCAACATATCATGACTCCTTGCTGGTCCGGGAAGGATCATTCTTCCCGTTGTACTCATACATCCAATGGGGTCAGGTCACCAACGGGACCAAGCACCGCCCGAGGCAGCAGTTGTACATATTGATTGTGGACATCCTTGGTCCTTCAACTTCTGGATCTGGTCCATCATTTCCGCGGCGGTCATTCTCTGATCGTCGGGGAGCTTTACCGCTGCTAGCCGGTGCGGCTCGCTTCTCTCTGCGACGTACTCGGGAAGTGCCACCTCACCCGAGGGGGTGGATTCTTTCACATAAAACCAGCTCTTCTTACACTCGCTCACGGCCTTCTCCAGCGATAGGTGCTTGATGAAGTTGGCTTTAGGCTTCAGCTTGAATGTAACACCACCTGCCGCCAACATCGGGCCGCCGAACCACTCACGCCCAATGCGGCCATGCAACAGCTCCAACCACAGTGGGAAGTACGACCTGCAACCGAGGTAGTATTCACAGAAGGCGATGATGATCGCCAGTTGTTCGATGTTGTGCGGGCCGAGATCTGACGACTTGATCGCGTAGTATGCGCAGAACCGCTAGAAGATTACCGAGGTAGGGAATCCCAAGCCCCTCTCCAAGTGGCTAGGGAAGCAGATGAACTTGCCAGCATGTGGCTTCGGCTCAACCTCGGAAGGAGCGGGGATCCGCCAGTTCCCCTTGCAGAGGACCCCCGCATCCTTGAATGACTTGAGCTGCCCTGTAGTGCACTTGGATTTCCCCCACACGTCTTTCGGAGGAGCCATCAAAAAAAGCAAGATCGTTTGGTCTGGGGAGACTAGATCGAAGAGAGACAAAGAGAATGGATGCGCAAAGATGAGGAATGAGGGGAAGGTTCAACAGGACTGCTCCGTCGCTCTCCTTATAAAGAAGCATTACCCGCCAATCTCAGGATACCCGTTACCCGCGTTAATTGTGCCGAAGTTACCGTTGGATTACCCAACGGCTAGTTTGACCGAGCTGACAGTCCAACTCCTCCCACTCGACTCGCCTGCAGCTATACCTTGTTCAGTCGATAGGAGCGACGTCTCGGTAGTGAGTGCATTCGCCAAAGCCGTGACTAGAAGCCCGGTGGAAAATTTTCTCGGTTATCGACAAAGTCCATCGCCGATTTGACTGAGTGTGCAAATTGGACTCGCTTACTCCTACCGCAAAATGAAAACCTGCATTTGAATCAATGATGGACTCGAGGACTGTAACACCCCTAGTTTTGTTAATACTAATTAGGGTTTGCTTTGTGCATTCAAGAGAATCATCTTCTAAAAATGCACGCAAGAAAGAAAATAAAACCCTAGTTTCCTCCCTCTCAAATCAATTCAAAATGTTTTCAATTTCGAAAAGTACCAAAATTATTGGAGCCCAATTGGATTATAAGGGCCCCTACAATATTTTCTAGAAATTTACAAAGCCTCTGGTATTTTCAAAATGTTCAAAACAGAAAATATTTGAAAATACAAACAAAGAAATGGAAATAGAAAAAGAAAAGGTTTAAAAAAAATAAAACCCTAGCTCTATTTGGGCCACAACCCACCTCCTCTCCTCTCTCTGCCACCTACCCTCAGCAACCAGCAGCAACCAGCAGCCCCGCGTGGCCCAACTCGGCCCAAGCAGCCTGATACCCCTTCCCCGTGCTTCTCCTTTCTTCTTCCTCGGGCTGCCGGAGAAGCAGCTGCCTGGCAGCGTTCTTGCCGTCGATATCTGGCCGCAATGCTCGCTGTTGCCGCTGTCAGATGAAGGTGATAAGAACCTGCGTCATAGTCCTTGCTCTCCCTTATCCTCTCTTCCCTCTCCTGGTTCCCTTCCTCTTCTTCCTGAGCGAGCCGAAACCCTAGCTGCCGGAGACCAGCAGTCGTCGCGTCTCTCGAGCTCCTCTCGACCAGCCGAGGCCACCGCTGGACTTGCCTCACCACCCTCGTGCTCCCTGATAAAGTGTGCAAGGTGGGAAGCTGTTCCTTGGCCCGAATCGAGCCCGATGTCATTACCTTCCCGAGCTCTGGCCACCGTCGATTCTCCTCCGTCCGGCCTCATCCGGCCTCGCCGCACCCTCCATCGGCCTCCTGGTGAGCCACTGGTGCTCCAGCATAATTCCTACGTCTCCCTCCCTCATTGTATCGTCCTCCCCACGAGCACATGCCTCTGCCGCAGCTGGCCACCGTCAAACCCCATGCTCAGGCGACCCCCTGCAAGCGGTGCCACCAGTTTATTGCTCCCCGCACTCGCCCGCATCGATTGCCCCCACCCTCGAAGCCCCACGTGCTCCCAGTTACTCGATTCGAGTAGCACTTGGGAGGTGCTCCATTGCTGATGTCACACTGACATCAGCATGACACCATAATCCCCTTTTTCTTTTATTCAAATGTTTTTGTCTTTATTTTCTAGAAATAAAAATAACCCCTATGGGCCCTGTCTGTCAGGTTTTTAATCTTTTTGGAAATTATTTCTGAAATTAATAAAAATCTGACATGTGGGTCCAGCTGGAAAATAATTTAATAAATCCCAAAAATGTTTAATTGTTTTAATAATGATTTAAAATGAATTAAAATTGGTAAAAATCATAACTACTTCATTTTAAGTTAGAAAAATACAAATAATATATCAAAATGTTCAGAAAAATGAGATCTACCTCATAGCATCAAAGTCATGCATCATCGTAACAACTAAAATGATTTCCTTAGTGAAACCCTAAAGAACCCTCTCATATGCCTCTGGAGTTTATCAGAAGTGTTATCTAGGGCATTTCGACTCCGCTTAAAATGGTTCATATATCATTAGGGTTTGATGTAACTCCTTTAAATATGTCATATCATCATTCTTGATTGAGCATTACATCGGTGCCATGTGTTGATTGTCGTTTTCCTTTCCTGTGTTTCTGCTTCTTCTCGGTAGACCTCAGAGTTGATGTGTGCAACGAGATCAAGTCCAAGATTGAAGATCGATATCAACACCATTGAAGGTTATCAATAAATGATGCCAAGCATATGAACCCTTAAGATCTATAGTTGAGTATCAACAGGCAAAGCCAAGCATAACCACACACATGATAAAATCCTATGCTTTCAAAGTACTTTAATTCTTGCCATGTGCATATGATTCCAAAGTTTTTATAGATAGATAGATTAATCCTATCTGATGCATGTTATCTTTGTAGGCTATAGTCCCTAATCCACTGCTCCTAGCATAACTAGGATTGGCTTGTGAGCTTCGCTAGAGCTGTTATATCTGTTGTGCTTAGCCATGCTTAGCTGTTACCACTGGTCCATTCGGTTGATGAATCAGAGCTACGAATGAACCTAGTTGGACAGGATGACATGGTATGATTAGAGAGGAAAGTTAAACATGCTAAGGCTTGTATGGGAGGCCACGTCGGGTTGTGGTTTTTGCAGTCCCATACTTGCCACCACTAGGACCTGAGTTCTTGCCTCTTGAACCAAGACGAGCGTACAGCCACACGGGGGCATGGAAACCCCCTCGACCAACTAACTTGACTAGTAGATTCCATGAGTCACATAGTTCAGGTGTTCCATTTGACATATTCATTATGGTTGGTCTCGAAGCCGGTGGAGGAGGTGCATTCATACAGGTAGGTAAGCGTGGCAGGGAATGGGAGAGGTACGGCCTCCGTAATCTCAAACCATGTTCACATCTCTAGGGACCGACTTTGGGACTTGACCTATTACGGCGGCATCTCCTTAGGGCGTGACTCATGGTCTCGGCGAAAGCAAGGTAAAGGTAGTGTCCAACCTCTCTCTGTCGGCCTTCCAAGGAAGAGGGCTAACGATATCGGCATTAAGGAGGTTGGTACGTGTGGGTAAAGTTGTGCACACCCGCAGGGTTAAATCTGCTCGAAAAGTAGCGTCCACGATTAAGGATGACTTGGGAACAGATTCAAAGATCATAAAGTCTTGCGGAGTACACCCTGTACTCAGCCTTCCTTTGTTGATACTTTTGCAGCAGGTAAGTGTTACCACATAAGATGAGTTCATTACAACATCGACATTGACGAGTAGTTTGGGGTTCCTGGTCGGCAGCCTCGAATCTATAGATTGGGACGTCATCGTTATGCTTCAGGCCTCTTAGGCCATTTATTAAGTTTGCTATACTTAATAGCATAATTTTCCTTTTGTTGTTTGATGTTTGTGGTCAGTGACCTCTGCTTGTAATATTTTGGTTCTCTGCTAGTTATGAGCTTGCTGTAATAATTTTAGTGTTGTAGGGTCACTGTAATGTTACCGATTCTCTATCTGTACGCTTTTGAGATTAAGAGTTAGGCTTATATCAGACAGAGGTCTGGGATTTGTCTAGCCTTAATATCGGGGGTGTCAGACGGACTACTGATGGGGATATGCCGGAGGGGGTATGCCCAGCAGGATGTTCTGATTAGGCCAAAGGCCTCGCGAGTGGGCCTATAGGACGGCCACTGGAAAGCGTCTGAGGAGAAGGCCTAGCGATTGGAGATTAGAGGCCCAAAAGTGTACCTAAAGCCTAGTCAGATTAGGTCAAAGCCTCTAAATCCATATCTTGTTCGGTTGTAAGCTGTAAACCCTAGCGAGGTGCCTCATATATAAACCTCCCTAGGGTAGCTTGACGACTTACGTTTCATCATACACCCCTTCAAGCGACTCGCTACTTAGACCCCAAGCTCGCTACCCCTATAACTCGCTCTCCATCAATCTAATCTAGAAGGAGTAGGTCTTTACCATTTGGGGGGCAAACCTAGGTAAATCCATGTGCATCCGCCCCCCATCTCGCACCGCAGATGGCCGCCAGCTCTCGCCCTAGATTCTACCAATCGCTGCCTATGGCAGTGACTATCGTGGCCATTTCCACAACACATCTAGCTCTGAAAATACATTTAATTCAATAGCAATCAATTTCCCTTACTTGTGTATATGCTAAGAATGGAAAAGAAGAGCCAATGGTTAGCATTGTTTGGATTTGCTGGTCTTGACCAACAGTCAATGTTCAAAGTTATCCGTACAATATACAGTGGTATGGTATGTTATTGTAATTGATAATACAAGATAAAGATAAGATAAGAAGTACTGCGAATGGCCGATTTTTTGAGTAACCTTCCCTCCCGATGTTTGGGAAGCAAGTGAAAATTTCGAAAACCAGAAAAGTTTGATTTTTTTTGCCACCAAGGACCAAAGTGGTTTCCTTCCTATGTACTCCTCGTCCCTACACCACACCATCGCGGTTGCCGAACACGCCAGAGACACATAGCCGCTCTACCAAGGCACATATGCGCAGCACCATATTATGGACGAGGGAGAGATCAGTCGGGCTGGTGCGTGAGGGGAAAGGGTAGGAGAGAGGGAGGATGGATGGTGAGAGGCAGCGACGGAGAGACAAAACACACAATTTGTTTTGCGTGCATAGGTCCTGAAATTTACTACTAGTAGAGTGGCCGTAGGAGCACCTCGTGTCAGGAACCCATCATAACATTCCTTTGACATCGAACCGCCTTCAACTCCTGTTTGTTGCTTCCCTCTTAGCCTGCCTGCATTTTATTCTCTCGGCATGTACAACACGTGGATAGAGGTGAGCATATGTCTAAGAAAATAAATGAGAACTACTATACTAGTGTACTACTAATAGACTATTTGCTTTTTCCCTAATAAGGGCATCAGCAATGTGTACAAAAGCACAACTTAAGGCCTAGTATGTGGCATCCGCTAAGGTTCACCATATACATTGTGGAGAAAATAAAGTTTGTATCTTTAAGTCTAAGGTGCACCTCAAGCTTGTGGGTTTCCCATAGAGAATGGAAATATTTCATGTGATCATTCTCAAAAGGTGTTCGAAATTTTCATGATGCAAAATCTTAGCTAGAAGTCGAACCACTCGTCAAAAGTCTCTGTGGTTTCTGATATATTAATTAACCGCTCGATGGGTACCTCCAAACGCTTTTTTCATAAAACTTTCAAAGCAACCTACAATTTATTACTTATAGTTCAAGTTTGACCTAATTTCATTAACATAAAGTATTATCAAAACAAAAGAATAATTAATAATGTTTGTATTATACTTTTTATAATGCGTGTTTCCGGATACACGTAACATGATGCCACAAAAAATATTATACTTCTTATTATATTTTTTTGAAATGATATGAAAGCCGTGTCAACCTTTTTAGGATGCGGATGCATAGCAAGAACATTAAATTTTCAAATCTTTCGGTGATTTTTCGATGTACCGAATTCCTGCTTAGCTTCAAAAGATTTTTGGAAAATTTTAACAGCAACCTATTGCGCTTACGTTTAGTTAAAATTTGAGAAGGTCGGTGGGAGTACTGTTTACATCGAAGACCTCAAAAATAGAAAATTGCATAGAGTTCCATACATTTAGCACAGCAGCCGAGCCATACCCTTCATACTACTCCTACTGTACTTTCGATCCAGCCTGCTACGGGTGTGCTTGGTGGCTTCCTCTTTGCAGGGTGTGAAATGGAACGACAATGGAGTACTATGAAGTAGTGGTAAAGCTGGTCAGATCAGAACGAAGTGCATCGAATGCGATGGGATGTACTGCAGATAGTATAAACTATCCCTTATGCACCACTATCTTTTGAATCTTTTGAATAACCTTCCCTCCGGATGTTTGGGAAGGAAGTGCAAATTTTGAAACTGTGAAGGTTTGAACTCTAGCTCTAATAATAGTATGATTACTATACCGTTTGTCGCCAAGCCCCAAAATGGTTCCTTCTACGCAGCATGCCTGATGCTGACATGGAGCCGACGACAAGGCAGGTTGAGACACGTGTGCAGCGCCATGATTTGGACGAGGGAGAGATCACCTAGCCGGGTTGTGGGGATGGTGATGAGGCAGTGAAGGAGAGAGAAAACACAGTTTGTTTTACGTGCATACAGTATATAGTAAAGGTCCTAAAATTTACTAGTACTAGTTCCGTACTACCAGTACTACTAGGTGAGTGTACCATGTACCTCGTGTCAGGAAGCCATCATAGCTTTGCTCTCATATCACACTGTCTTCAAATCCTCCTCTTCGCTGCTCACTCGAGATACTTCCTTTGTGCCCATAGTTTCTCTTCTTTATCTTTGCTTCTTTTCTACAGAAATACATATTCTTCCTACTTGCTATACAGAAAATACACTCCTCTCACTTGGAAAATTATTATTTTTCCTTTACTCATGGTTGGAACTCCGAGTGGCAACATTGTTACCATGCCATAATGCACACCCATTTTACGCCCGAAAATGGGACCATCACGGACGGTGGGAGTACAATTTACATCAAGGACCTAAAAATGGAAAACATTATATAAAGGGCCTTACATTTAGCACGAAGCACCCTAAAATTAAGCAGGGAAACAATCAGGTTTGGCTCCTTCTCAAGAGAGCAGTTGGTCAAGCCATACTCTTCATACTACTTCCTCTTCGTTTGTTTTCAAAATATGGCCCAATTTGGCGGCATGCAAATTCTTGGATATGGGATCATGAATCATCGATATAAAGTATGATGTAGATATGGCCATGACCTTGGTTGTTTGGCTTGAAGTCCAAGATTGTTTAGACTCATTCACAACTAAGCTTAAATACGTTTGAATTTTACCACTTGATTTTATCTTTGAATTTTACACGGACGGTGGGAGTACATTTTACAACAAGGACCTAAAAAGGGCTAAAATTACATCGAGGTCCATACTTTTAGCACGAAGCACCCTAAAATTAAGAGGGGAGAACAGTCATGTTTGGCTCTTTCTCGAGAGAGAATCTAATCGAGCCATACTCTTCATACTACTTCCTCTTCATTTGTTTTCAAAATATGGCCAAATTTGGATGCATGAAAATTCTTGGATATGTGATCATCATCAGCATAAAGTATGATGCAGATATGGCCATGACCTTGGTTGTTCATCTTGAAATCTAAGAATGTTCATACTCGTCGACAACTAATAATCTTAAATACATTTTTAAAAAGGTAAAATTACATCGAGGACCATACATTTAGCACGAAGCACCCTAAAATTAAGCAGAGGAAACAGTCATGTTTTGCTCCTTCTGGTGAGAGAGGCTGATCGAGCCATAATCTTCATACTACTTCCTCTTCGTTTGTTTTCAAAATATGGCCAAATTTGGCGGCATGCAAATTCTTGGATATGGGATCACGAATCATGAACATAAAGTATGATATAGATATGGTCATGACCTTGGTCGTTCGTCTTGAAATCCAAGAATGTTCATACTCACCGACTACTAATAATCTTCTAAATACCTTTAAATTTTACCACTTGCTTTTAGGTTCGAGACCTAAAAAAGGTAAAATTACATCGAGGTCCATACATTTAGCACGAAGAACCCTAATATTAAGCAGGAAAAACAGTCATGTTTTGCTCCTTCACTAGAGAAAAGCTGATCGAGCCATACTCTTCATAGTACTTCCTCTTTGTTTATTTTCAAAATATGGCACAATTTCGCGGCATGCAAATTCTTGGATATGGTATCATGAATCATCAACATAAAGTATGATATAGATATGGCAATGACCTTGGTCGTTCGTCTTGAAATCCAAGAATGTTCATACTCATCGAGAACAAATTTTACACGTACAGACGATGGGAGTACATTTTAGATCAAGGACATAAAAAATGTAAAATTACATCGAGGTCCATACATTTATCATGAAGCACCCTAAAATCAAGCAGGGAAAACAGTCATGTTTTGCTCCTTCTCAAGAGAAAAGTTCATCGAGCCATACTCTCCATACTACTCCCTCTTTGTTTGTTTTCCAAAGTATGGCCAAACTTGGCGGCATGCAAATTCTTCGAAATGGGATCATGAATCATCAACAGAAAGTATGATGTAGATATTTCCATGACCCTGGTCATTCGGCTTGAAATGCAAGAATATTCATATTCATTGACAACTAATAAGCTTAAATACGTTTAAATTTTACACGGACGTTGGTAGTACATTTTATATCAAGGACCTAAAAAGGTAAAATTACATCGAGGTCCATACATTTAGCACAAAGAACCCTAAAATTAAGCAGGGAAAATAGTCTGGTTCGGGTCCTTCTTGATAGAGTAGCTGGTCGAGTCATACTCTTCATACTACTTCCTCTTTGTTTGTTTTCAAAATATGGCCCAATTTGGCGGCATGCAAATTCTTAGATATGGGATCATGAATCATCGATATAAAGGATGATGTAGATATGGCCATGTCCTTGGTCGTTTGGGTTGAAATACAAGATTGTTCATACTCATTCACAACTAAGCCTAAATATGTTTAAATTTTACCACTTGCTTTTATCTTCGAATTTTACACGGACGGTGGGAGTACATTTTACAGCAAGGACCTAAAAAGGGGTAAAATTACATCAAGGTCCATACTTTTAGCACAAAGAACCTTAAATTAAGAAGCGAAAATAGTCATGTTTGGATCCTTCTCGATAGAGAAGCTAATCAAGCCATACTCTTCATACTACTCCTCTTCGTTTGTTTTCAAAATATGGACAAATTTGGCGGCATGAAAATTCTTGGATATGTGATCATCATGAGCATAAAGTATTATGTAGATATGGCCATGACCTTTTTCATTCGTCTTGAAAGCCAAGAATGTTCATACTCATCGACAACAAATAATCTTAAATACTTTAAAAAAGGTAAAATTACATCGAGGTCCATACATTTAGCTCGAAGCACCCTAAAATTAAGCAGGGAAACAATCATGTGTTGCTCCTTCTCCTAAGAGAAGCTGATCGAGCCATAATCTTCATACTACTTCCTCTTTGTTTGTTTTCAAAATATGGCCAAATTTGGCGGCATGCAAATTCTTGGGTATGGGATCACGAATCATCAACATAAAGTATGATGTAGATACAGTCATGACCTTGGTCGTTTGGCTTGAAACCCAAGAATATTCATACTCATCGACAACTAATAATCTTAAATTTGTTTAAAATTTTACCACTTGCTTTTAGGTTCAAAATTTACACGGACGGTGGGAGTATAGTTTACATCGAGGACCTTAAAAGGGGGGAAATTACATCGGGATCCTTACATTTAGCATGAAGTACCCCAATATTAAGCAAAGAAATAAAACAGTTGGGTTCGAGTCATTCTCAAGAGAGCTCCCGATCTAGCCATACTCTTCATACCGCTACTTCATGTTTGTTTATTTTCAAAATATATGGCCAAATTTGGTGGCATGCAAATTCTTGGATATGGGATCATCATCAGCATAAAGTGTGATGTTGATATGGCTATGACCTTGGTCGTTCGTCTTTTGAAACTGCAAGAATGTTCATACTCATTGACAACTAATAATCTTAAATACGTTTAAAATTTTACCACTTGCTTCTAGGTTCAAATTTTACACGGACAGTGGAAGTACATTTTACATCAAGGACCTAAAAAGGTAAAATTACATTGATGTCCATACAGTTAGCACGAAGCACCCTAAAATGAAGCAAGGAAAACAATTGGTTGGGAAGCTTGAGAACTCATAAAACTTGGCAATCAATCGTAAGTGTATCAAAGCCCATCCTTTGTCTAAAAACTAGTGTTGTTGTTGTGGTACTTTGAGCCATTTATCTTCGTACTTTCTTACAGAAAAAATCTTATCGCTTTCAGTTTTATTGTCCCTATAAGTTGGAAACTATGGTTGCCAGCATTTTTCACCGTGCCAAGATGCACACATCTACCAAATATGGGAACATTACAATACAATACGATGTGCATATGGTTGTTACCTTTGTCGTTCGTCTTGAAGCCCAAGATTGGTCATACACCGTGGGCCATATATATTGTGTAACTATTTTTTGTAATTTATGATGACTAACAGTTATTAATTATTTTTTAGTGCAAATAGTAGTACACGCAAGAGGAAACCATGAAGAAGGCTTCATTTTTAGGGTTTTCATTATTTTTGTTCATAGCTAGTGAGGATCAAATTTTCAACATGCATATTCGTAGCAAGAATTTGAATCCTACAGAACTCTCGTTGGTTTTTGAAGTATTCGCCGCCTCGGTACCATAAAGACTCAAAAGATGTTTGCAACTTTTTAAGATCATTCTATCATGTTTTTACTTGTAGTTCAAATTTGAAAATGATTTTTTATTCCTAAATTTTGGAAACTCCTAGTACTGGTAACATTATTGTTCACCATGCCAAGATGCACTCATCTAGCAAATATGGGAACATTACCATAAAGTATGGTGTACATATATAAGGCCATTTAACTTGTATTTTGGCCTGAAGCCTAAGGATATCTTCATACATGGCAAGCCATATTTTCGATTACATTGTTTTTTATATGGGAACTCTCTTGATAATAATCATTTTTCATATGAAGTAGGACAAGTCAGAGGTCACCGTGCAATTTTTTATTGTTTTCAAATAAAAGACAAATTTTGTAGATAAAAATGCTTAGCAAGAAGTTAAATTCAACAAATTCATTGGTTTCTCATATACTGACATTCTGGGTGTGGGTACCTTCAAAAGATACTTGTATAACTTTAAGAGTAATCTACTACTTACTCATAGTTCAAATTTTATCTAACATTGATAAATCAGCTTAAATTAGTTTAAGAATGTGAAGTTTGGTAGGAAACCTTGAGAACTCAAAAAAGTTTGTAATCGTAAGTGCAACATGTATAAAATTTGTCTAGAAACTAGGCTTATAGCATTCCGAGGCATATTCATCGTGCTTGCTCTCAGGAAAATAAATCCTGGGAAAATAATAATCTGCTTAAAGTTTATGATAAATCGGGGTGTTTTTTGGGTGAGGTGTAGTAAACAGACATATATCGTTTGTCTGACACTTTAAACTAAACTCTTTGATGGACATTTGGATATGTGAATGAAACGTCAAATCTTATGTACAAACATGTTCTGTTCAAAAACAAGTTTATTACGACCAAATAGAGCCTTCACAAATTCAATGTATGACAAACTGATATGTTGGTACCTTAGTGTAAACTTTGACGCTTCATATTAAATAAGTCTCTTACATACCATCTACATGCATCCAAAAAGTATTGTGGGTGATAAATATCGTTAGTATCCAATTTTTAGCATCATTCAAATCATTGCGTGCGAATGGGAGCAATGACATTTAGGGACCAGTTGTTAGTATTGCAACCAATGAGGTTAAATCGGTCATTACATGACTAACTGGCTAAATTTGTGCATATTAGGCTAAAAACTGTTAAAATGTGCAAAAATGACG
This sequence comes from Avena eriantha, assembly GCA_910589775.1. NCBI lineage: Eukaryota > Viridiplantae > Streptophyta > Magnoliopsida > Poales > Poaceae > Avena > Avena eriantha. The sequence continues at coordinate 262,145,780 of OU342741.1, forward strand.
TTCACCAAGTGTTTTGTGCAAAAGTGCAATTAAAAGATGGTGGATCGTGTAATTTCCTATATCTAAAAAAATGTTTTATACTACCACGGAGGGTAATACAAAGTATTGTACTGTAATTACTACTAGCAAAACAGGTACCGGATGGAAGTTTGAAACCTAAAGGGTAGCCACTATTTTAGTCGGTTCAAAGAAATGAACTAGTTCGTCAAAAAGTGATGATATGTGAAATGTAGTTTTTTTTAGTATGGTACTGCTAAAGTGGATAGAGGATTACCCAATCCCATTCTCTCACTCTTCCCCCACCATTGCCTGTCTCGCTATCACATTCCCACACTCACCTTACAACTCTCAGCCGTTAACCCAGTCGTTGCCTCAATGAAACCAATGCCAAAACCTTTGTCTATGGTTGTGCTGGGGTACTCATCAAGATCTGGCCATCTCTGAAGCGTCCTTTGCATTTCACGTGTGTACGGGTCGTGCCCAAGGTGAGGCATCCGTCGCCCTTAGGGTTTTGGTCGGTCGCACTGAAACCCTCATCGCGCACCGAGCGGTCGTCCAAGCCTCCAGCGCCACGTGCGTTTGGACTGGATGCTCGTGCGGTGCCAGACGCGTCCTTTTCGTCTGCAGGTTCGACTCTCATTTCCAATGTGCCAAATTTTAGAGTGTACGCGGTGAAACCCCTATCAGTGGCCCCCCTTCATCAGGATTGTCTGTGCTTCTTCGGTGTATGTGGCTATTTCTTTGTCAGTGGAGCCCTATTCATCTACTCAACCCATCGACCCCTGTGCAAGTTCGCCCCCCAACTACAACGAAGTTCGATCTGGAGGATTGGGGCGTTCACCCAAATCGACGTGCATCTAGTCAGATTTTTGCAACGTGTACTGCAGGTCCTTTGTTGAACTCCTTAGTTGTATGTCATATTCTCTCAAATTGTCTTTTGTGCTATTCTTTATACTCCCTCCGTCCAGAAATAACTGACTTGACTTGGCCTAGATTCGAATGTATCTATATTTGTCTTTTGTGTTGTTCTTCTTAGTTATGGAATATTCTTGATGACGATGATGCAGGGTTCCGTTTTGGTACTTAGATGATGCATTGTGGTGTTTAGGAATTTTCCATGACGCGTTGTACTATTTTGGTTTTTTTATTATGCATTGTGTCATCTCTTCTCACTGTGTTGTTTCGTCCATTTTGATCTGCATTCTGTTGTTTATGATTAAACGATATGCCTTCTAGCTATTCAGATTATTTTAATGACCCATCATTTAGGTAATTTTGATTGTGCAGACACTGTTTATTAAAGTTAATTACATGATGATGCACTGCATATATGTTGTTTTGTCTATCCAGATAATGCAATGTGCTGTTTTAGCCATTCAGATAATGCATTGTGTGATCTAATCAATCTAATTAAATGTTATGCCTTCTAGTAGTGGTTCAGATAATTTTGAGGACCCATCGGGTTAGGTCATTCTGATGATGCATTGTGCTCTATAGGGAATTTAATTTACCAGATACCTTGTGGTGTTTAGGTAAATTTGATGGTGCAATGATGCATTGTGATCTTTAGTCAATTTATAAAATTCATTGTGGTGTTTTGATAATTCCAAAGGAATGACGCAATGGTAATTTTCATGTAGGACGGCCCAGTTGTAATGCCGAACTTAGACTACTTTCTTGACCGGACTACTCTATCTCCAGGTGGCTATAAAGATGCTCTCCCTATCATACCAAGGGAGTTGAAACTATCGGCAGGAGAGTGGAGGCCTTGGCAAGGGCAAGTGCTGCCAGGTCGGTCGCTAGTTCTGCCAAAGCGAGAAGACGCCCTAGATCGGTTGGACACCATGCCACAACGCATCGTTCTAGGCGCTTCTACATTCGGTTAGTCCAGCATGACTTGTATATGCTTATCATCGCGACTTACTTCAAGCCTTCCTTTAAGGGATGCCCCTACCCACAAATAGTGCTGGTCCAAGCATGCGAGGAATGCGAGTGGGTTGTCCATGACAACCGCAATAAAGACTAGATCGTCCTAGACAAAGAGTGGTCTACCTTTGCTGTTTTCCATGTGTTGAAGGAGGGTGACTGCCTTATGTTCAAGGTCACCACAGATGGGTTCAGCACGAAAATCTATGGCCACATCACCTTCTACCTGAAGGTGTTTGTCTGCCGTGAGCACGCACATCTTGATTAAGTGCCAATTTGGATTGAAGGATTTTGAAAGGAATTTTGGAGGAATTCGACCCATAAGATTTTTTTCATAAGGAAGCCCTTTGGTTGAAAGGAATCATACCTCCAACATTCAGATAGATTGCATTTCTACGCCCCAATCCCATAGCAATTTCAACACCACTTTTTTACACTCATTCGCATAGGATTGAGGCAATTTTCCTCCGTGTTTACTATGTTTCATTGAAATGACTTTAACCCAGCAAATTTCCTCTGTTTTGTACCTCCAACCTTGTTATCCCGTGTTTTGAAAATATGTGATCCAAAGAAAGCTATTTCCTTTATTTTGCAATCCATTGTTTTGTACCCGAGACCGAGTCAAATTCCTGTGTTTTTAAATCCTGTTATCCAAAGAAGCCCTAAGTTATCTTTAAGTTTGCCTTTCGATCTTTTGGCGACCGTTTGTGATGCTTATGCATCAAGCCCTAAGTATATTCAATGTGACTACTACTACTACAATTACTCCCTTCGATTCATTTCTAGATACGTCTAATTCAGCAACAGGTAATATGGATCAGAGGGAGTACTACTACTACTACAAGCAAGCATAGCATGAGCCATTCCTAACGTGGCTACGAAATGTACATACTAGACTTTTTTTCCGAATCTACGAAAAATTTACTAGATTGGCTCGAAAAAACCAATCCTAAAGATGGGACCCACTTAGTACAGCATAAGACAATTGATTGCACCACTATATATCTGGCCAAATTTCTCCATAAACTTTGGCTGGGTCGTAAATATTTGCAGCTAGTAGCTCTATCGCTTGATGGACCAACGAGATTGCTCATAGGCCGGCAATGAGACCAAGTACATGATGTTTTTCTTCCACTATTCACTCTCCTCTCTCCTCCTACTTAGTACTAGCTCACTCCGCCTTTGTAGAAACCATTTTCTTGCACTGCTCCTCCCTTTATTCTCTACTTCATCATTCGGCAATGTCACAAAATATCCTGTCTCGTAGGAAGAATAGCAAGATGGTGGTGGTTAGAGCTATGGAGAAATCCCACCGGCAGGGTGTCCTGCAGGCTCGGACTGAGAAAGGAGACCAGCCATGGGGCGAGGGCTCGTCTTCGCACATGTATCCGAAGAGCGGCTATCATGGGGACCAAGAGTCCGGGTAGATTTATACTTCCATTGATTCCTGGGCTGTCTGCTCCTACTATTGAACTATCTCTGTACATCTTCCAGGGAAGGCGACTCGAGCGTCAAATTTTCCACCCCACGGGTCGATAGGATGACAGATATCTTTGACGCGTATGATACCCTCATGCCCGCTCTCGGTCGAAGAAGAGAGGTACTGTAGTCACTATACATGTATTGACATTTTATTTTCTTCTCTACATGCACTCCATGCTCTCTTATTGATGATGCATTTTCCATGCAGGAAGTCAGGGCAGGAATCTCGACCAATGAGATGAAATCTACAGCCATAACATCAACATTCTTCAGTAAAACTTCGATCTCAACCTAGAGTGTGATCACCTCCAAGCCGATTTGGCTTTTCAAATGATGCTCGCACGATCTTACGAGCGTGACTCCTTCACCCTTCGTGTTGAGTGCGAAAATTTGAAGAAGGAAGTCATGGATCTCCACAGCCAGTAGCTACCATTGCGGAGATTGTCTAGGTCACGCCCCGCTAAGTAGGAAGAGAGAAGCCATCTTATGTTGGCCGTCGAGTTCACGCCCATTGTGAAGGTCGTCGAGGGCCTGCCTCCACTGGGCGGCCACAGTGTTGCAATCCCCAAATTTTGGACTAGGAACTAGGAAGGGGGAGGACTTGCTAACGTGGCCCTCCTTTTTCTTTCATTTGGGTGCATGGATCGTTTTTTCTCATCCGTATTTGCATAATTATATTGCACTCTTTAGCATTTGAATGCGCTTTGTGGAGCTTTTGTAATGATATACTTGCCGTATAGTAGTCATTGTTTAGTGTACATATACATTCAAATTTAGTCAAATATGTGACATCTTTTTTAATTAGGTTGGAGGGCATTTTCATAAAAAATAGGATGGAAGGAGTGTATGGCTGATGGCTGATAAATCAAAATAATTAAATCGTCAATGAGTGATCTTCAAATTTGGTCATACTTTCTACTTTGTCAGATGTGTAGGGATCTAGTGTCTAGTATACTTATCAACTATTATGTCTTCTCTTTACATGGCCCCTACATCGTTTATTGAGTTACTGGGTGATTTTGTTTTTCTCTTCCTATTAAAAATATTGTGGTTATGATATAGGAGAGATAATATAGGGTTGCTGATCGAGATAAGAAAAATCTAGGGTAAGAATCCTTTTAGTCTAGTCATTGTGAAAATAACTTCGTGAGTATCAGCCACACCGTTGCGTCGGTTCAAGAAATTTTGTCAAAATTTGGAACCACTCTGGGATAGCTGTAGTGTATGGAATCTCTAGTGGCACCCACTATTTACTTTCTCTACATGCATGCATCCTGGCTCTCCTCACATTTATACCACTTGTACCCACAGTTGCATGAAAGAAGCGAACTAAGTTCTTGAACAGCTTCTTTGTGTTAGGTTACATGAACCGATTCCTAAAATGTATAGAACTGGTTCAATAGGAGGTGAGAGAAGGTTAGGAATCGCTTTTTCAATACAGTGTGGCTAGTCTAAGGGTCCTACTCAGAAAAATTGCTTATGTGGCAGTGAGTTATTCACACATACCAAGCTAAAATTAGTCATAACCTAATAATTAGTCTATTATTGTATTAACATAGACTAATAACTTATGCATGTTATAGTCTATGTTTAACTTACAAGTTTTGTTCAACCTTGTTCTCTTCTCTGGTTCCTTTTTCATTTCTTTATTGCAGTAGACATTGTGTAGTACTAGACTCACCTCAGGGAATCTTTCTTACTCAACTACGCTCCACCATTTAGACAGTAGTAGTATATACTATCAAGAGGCGCGATGTTGATCTAGAAAAGAAAATGCTTCGTCAGTGTCAGGGACACCCAGCTATTGTCTGGAGTACTTTGGGTCACAAGCACAACTAACCCTATAGTCTACATATGGACACCCAACGATTCCATGCATAGGCATTCCCGCCAGAGCCTTCGCAGGGAAGGTATCCGCTTTGACCCGTTAATTTTGGATTGGACGGACAAGTTTGCTAGACGCTGAACTTTGTCTCCCTGGATGAGGTTCCTACTACTAGTACGTAAAAATACACTTATGTGTGAGCTATGTTGATTAGCGAGGGTCATTAGCGGACGGGGGCCTCGACCGCACAAAAAAAAGGTTTCTCACTCAATCAATTATGATCACATCCATGCAACTCAGTAACTAGACTGATATCAACGTATATAAGGAGAGAGAATACGAGTAATACAATGATCAACCAAATAGAATCCACTCATTACTAAACGATGCATGCAACTCAGTATCCTAATAATATCATACAAGTAATCACGTAAGTACCTTTTTTTAGCTGCATGCATTCACTCCTGAACACCATAAGTAAAAGTTTGAACTCGTGGAGCTCCAAAATGACATTGCACCAGCCAGCCCGATTAATGGTCTGTTACTATAGTAACCTACACATCTACACCTATAGTCTACTCTGGGACACGCAGACATTGCTTGCATAGGCGTCCATGCCAAAGCCTTCGAAGGGGAGGTATCTCCTATGGCCCGTTGATTTGGGATGGATGGATAAGATTGCTAGACGGCTAAAATTACGTGGTCCCAACTCCCTCGCGCCCCTCCATTTCAAACACTGTGAAATTTATGGCGCCCCTTCATTTCAAACGATACCAAAATCACGTGTTCCCCACTCCCTCGCACCCCTCCATTTCAAACAATGCGAAATTTCTCGCGCCCCTCCATTTCAAAAGATATGAAAATCACGTGGTCCCCACTCCCTCGCGCCCCTCCATTTCAAACACTGCGAAATTTCTGGCGCCCCTTCATTTCAAACGATACCAAAATCACGTGGTCCCTACTCCCTCGTGCCCCTCCATTCAAACACTGTGAAATTTCTCGCGCCCCTCTATTTCAAACGATACCAAAATCACGTGGTCCCCACTCCCTCGTACCCCTCCATTTCAAACACTGCAAAAATTCTGACGCCCCTCTGTTTCAAACAATACCAAAATCACGTGGTCCCCACTCCCTCGCGCCCCTCCATTTCAAACACTGCAAAAATTCTCACGCCCCTCCGTTTCAAATGATACCAAAATCATGTGGTCCCCACTCGCTCGCGCCACTCCATTTCAAACACTGCGAAATTTCTGGCGCCCCTCCGTTTCAAACGATACCAAAATCATGTGTTCCCCACTCTCTCGTGCCCCTCCATTTCAGACACTATGACATTTCTCGCGCCCAGAACCTCCTGCAGCACTTCTCCGGCTGGCTTTGCCGACCAAAACTCGACACCATGCACTCCTTAGAAAATAGTATATCGGAGTTGCATCAACTGTAGTCTCATCCAAATCATTATTTCCGCTTCACCGACATCCACCGCACCGGACCTTGGTCACCGAGTCCGTTGTCGGCTACCGCACCTGATTTCCTTTTCCCACTTTCCCCTCCTGGACACCAAATCCATCAACAACTTCCCAATATCTCAATCAACGCCACCGTTATCCTCCCCACCCATACCTTACCTGAACCGTCGTGTAGTGCACCAACTCTCCCTCGTCCATTGTGCTCAAGCCGGCATCGAGCGCCCAAAATCTGCTTCCCCAACACAAACAGCCGATGCAACCGCAGCACCCTGGGTGACAAGGATGTCACCCGCGCCAGTAACAATGATGCTTAGAAGCCTGTCCGACCATGGTAACCAAATCACCAACTCTTTTTTTGTTTTGTCAGCAGTACAACAGGTTCAAGCCTCTCGCAGTGAACTGCATTTTTCTAATCGTCATGTACACCCAGTCAAAGTGCACGCCTATTCTTCGTGCTAGATACTATGGAGTAGGTCACTAGACATGTTGGTTTGAATTCGCTGCTCTACAAATTTTGAAGTTATGAACACTTTGTTAGCTACTCCGAACAACAATACTTACTATCGCGTAGTTCTTGCAAAATGTAAAAATAGTGGAAAATATTAGTTTGGATTCCCTACTCCAAAGTTACTGAATCTATTTGGTCCGTCCTGAGATAAGTTCCTGTTATTTTTTCCTCCTTGACATTGTTATGTTGTCCTGTAGTAGCCATTTAGACTCTGCATACTAATTCGATTATAATTTTCTTGTTGCCATCTGGTTTTTCAAAACTTGCAACACTAACTATTTTCTTTTTCTTGCATAGAGCCCAGAATAGTATCGGACCTTCTCAAAAGTGTTTCGTTCGTAGGCGGCCTAGGACGAGCTGTGAGACCAGTGACGGGCTGACTGTGGGCCTTAATAGTATCGGGCCTACTTGACGCAGGCTGTTAACGGGCCGCACAATTTTTGAACAATGTGGGCTTCTATAGGCCGAAACAGTAACAGGGCTGACATTCACAGGCTGCTGCTGGCCACATCTTTTGGGCCCATTTCAAACAGTGTCGGACAAAACAGTAACGGGCCATAATCTCATTGGGTTCTCCTAATGGGCCGGCCCACTTAACTATTAGCAGGCTTAGCTTCTACCACGGTTTTTGTGGCCATTAACGACGGTAACTAGGAATTAACGGTGTTTTCCAGGTGGCATTTTGCATGACGTGAGTAGTCAACGTGGCTAGCAAACAGATCTATGACAGAGCAAGTTTTCGTGGCTGAAGGGTGCGATCCGCCACGGTCATTTACCATAGAAAAAACCATGGTAGATTCTTTTGTGATAGGGCTTTTACCACGAAGGGCATCCAACGTAGAAGACTTTTTAGCCAAGAAAAATGGTCCTTCAACCATGGAAATCGTCTGTTGTAAAATCCAACTTTTATTCTAGTGATTGGATTGTAATGGAGAACTAGTGTTACAAAGGTTGCATCACCACACCCACTTGAGTGTGTGTGGTCATGTGGATCATAGTGGTTTTAAAACAAACACATGCAATGACACTCCATGTGTCAAACCATGGTTAGAAATCCCTAGAACATGTTGGAATGCAACATAGGAATCTAATAGAGCACCGGTGTGATAGAGGTTGCATTGCCACACCTACTTGAGTGTGTGTGGTTATGTGGATCATTGTGGTTTGGAAAAGAACACATGCAGTTACACTCCATGTGTCAAACCATGGTTATAAAGCCCTAGAACATGTTGGAATGCAATATTGGAAGGCAACAAAGAAACAGTGTGATATAGGTTGCATCGCCACACCCACTTGAGTGTGTGCGGTCATGTGGATCATTGTGGTTTGGAAAAGAACACATGCAATGACACTCCATCTGTCAAACTATGGTCAGAAAGCCCTAGAACATGTTGGAATGCAATGGAGAAACATTGTGATAGAGGTTGCATGACCACACCCACTTCAGTGTGTGTGGTCATGTGGATCATTATGGTTTACAAAAATGAACACATGCAATGACACTCCTTGTGTCAAACCATGGTTAGAAAGCCCTAGAACCCATTGGAATGAAATATTGGAATGCAACAGAGCAATAGTGTGATAGAGGTTGTATCAGCACACCCACTTGAGTGTATGTGGTCATGTGGATCAATGTGGTTTGAAAAATAACACATGCAATGGCACTCCATGTGTCAAACCATGGTCAGAAAGCCCTAGAACATGTTGGACTGTAACATTGGAATGTAATGGAGCAGCAGTGTGACAGAGGTTGCATCACCACACCCACTTGAGTGTGTGTGGTCATGTGTATGTTTGTGGTTTGGAAAAGAACACATGCAATGATAGTCCACATGTCAAACCATGGTCAGAAAGCCTAGAACTATGTTAGAATGCAACTGCCACATGCAATGGAGCACCTGTGTGATAGAGGTTGCATCACCACACCCACTTGAGTGTGTGTAGTCATGTGGATCATTGTGGTTTGGAAAAGAACAAACGCAATGACACTCCATGTGTAAAACCATGGTCAGAAAGTCCAAGAACACGTTGGAATGCAATTGCCAGATGCAATGGAGCAGCAGTGTGATAGAGGCTGCGTCACCACACCCACATGAGTGTGTGTGGTCATGTCGATCATTGTGGTTTGGAAAATAACACGTGAAATGACACTCCATGTGTCAAAACAAGGTCATAAAGCCCTTGAACATGTTGGAATGCAACATTGGAATGCAATGGAGCACCAGTGTGACAGAGGTTGCATCACCACACGCACTTGAGTATGTGTGGTCATGTGGATCATAGTGGTTTGGAAAACATCACATACAATGACAATCCATGTGTCAAACCATGGTTAGATATCCCTAGAAGATGTTGGAATGCAACATTGGAATGCAATGGAGCAACAATGTGATAGAGGTTGTATCACCACACCCACTTGAGTGTATGTTGTCATGTGCATCGATGTGGTTTGGAAAATAACACATGCAATGGCACTCCATGTGTCAACCCATGGTTAGAAAACCCGAGAACATGTTGGAATGCAACATTGAAATGCAATGGAGCACCAGTGTGACAGAGGTTGCAGCACCACACCCACTTGAATTTGTGTGGTTATGGGGACCTTTGTGGTTTCTAAAAGAACACATGCAATGACACTCCACATGTCAAACCATGGTTAGAAACCCTAGAACATGTTGGAGTACAATGTTGGAATGTAATGGAGCACCGATGTGATAGAGGTTGCGTCACCACACCCACTTGAGTGCATGTAGTCATGTGGATTTTTATTATTTGGAAAACTACATGTGCAATGACACTCCATGTGTAAAACCATGGTCAGGAAGCCCAAGATCATGTCGGAATGCAACTACCACATGGAATGTAGCACCAGTGTGACAAAGGTTGCATAACCACACCCACTTAAGTATGTGTGGTCATGTGGATCATTGTGGTTTTGAAAATAACACTTGAAATTACACTCCATGTGTCAAACCATGGTTAGAAATCACTAGAACATGTTCGAATGCAACATTAGAATGAAGCGAAGAACTAGTATGACAATGGTTGCATCACCATACCCACTTGAGTGTGTGTGGTCAAGTGGCTCATTGTTTTATTGAAAAGAACACATGAAAAGACAATTCGTGTGTCAAACCATGGCCGGAACGCCCTAGAACAGTTGGAATGCAACATTGGTTTGCATTGGAGAACTAGTGTGACAGAGGTTGCATCACGACACCCACTTGAGTGTGTGTGGTCATGTGGATCATAGTGGTTTGAAAAAGAACAGATGCAATGGCACTCCATGTGTCAAACCATGGTTAGAAATCCCTAGAAATGTTGGAATGTAACATTGTAATGCAATGGAGCACCGGTGTCACAAAGGTTGCATTGCCACACCTAGTTGAGTGTGTGTGGTTATGTGGATCATTGTGGTTTGGAAAAGAACACATGCAGTTACACTCCATGTGTCAAACCATGGTTATAAAGCCCTAGAACATGTTGGAATGCAATATTGGAAGGCAACGAAGAAACAGTGTGATATAGGTTGCATCACCACACCCAATTGAGTGTATGTGGTCATATGGATCAATGTGGTTTGGAAAAGAACACATGAAATGACACTCCATGTGTCAAACCATGGTCAAAAAGCCCTAGAACATGTTGGAATGCAACATTGGAATGCAATGTAGCACCAGTGTGATAGAGGTTGCATCACCACACCCACTTGAGTGTGTGTGGTCATGTGGATCATTGTGGTTTGTAAAAGAACACATGCAATGACACTCCATGAGTGAAAGCATCGTCAAAAAGCCCTAGAATAGTATGGAATGCAATGCAGCACTAGTGTGATAGAGGTTGCATCACCACACCCACTTGAGTGTGTGGGGTCATGTGGATCATTATGGTCTGTAAAAGAACCCATGCAATGACACTCCATCTCTCAAACCATGGTCAAAAATCCCTAGAATATGTTGGAATGCAACACTAGAATGCAATGGAGAACCAGTGTTACAGAGGTTGCATCACCACACCCACTTGACTGTGTGTGCTCATGTGGATCATTATGGTTTGGAAAATAACACATGCAATGATACTCCATGTGTCAAACCATGGACAAAAAACCCTAGAACATGTTGGAATGCAACTGCCACATGCAATGTAGCACCAATATGAGAGAGGTTGCATCACCACACCCACTTGAGTATGTGTGGTCTTGTGGATCATTGTGGTTCTGGAAAAGAACAAATGCAATGACACTCCATGTGTCAAACCATGTTAGAAATCCCTACAATATGTTGGAATGAAATATTGGAATGCAATGGAGTAACAATGTGATAGAGGTTGTATCACCACACCCACTTGAGTGTATGTTGTCATGTGGATCAATGTGGTTTGGAAAATAACACATGCAATGGCACTCCATGTGTCAAAGCATGGTTAGAAAACCCTAGAACATGTTGGAATCCAACATTGAAATGCAATGGAGCACCAATGTGACAGAGGTTGCAGCACCACACCCACTTGAATTTGTGTGGTTATGTGGACCTTTGTGGTTTCTAAAAGAACACATGCAATGACACTCCACATGTCAAACCATGGCTAGAAAGCCCTAGAACATGTTGGAGTGCAATGTTGGAATGTAATGGAGCACCGATGTGATAGAGGTTGCATCACCACACCCACTTGAGTGCATGTGGTCATGTGGATTATTATCATTGGGAAAATTACACGTGCAATGACACTCCATGTGTAAAACCATGGTCAGGAAGCCCAAGATCATGTTGGAAAGCAACTACCACATGGAATGTAGCACCACTGTGACAAAGGTTGCATATCCACACCCACTTAATTATGTGTGGTCATGTGGATCATTGTGGTTTTGAATATAACACTTGAAATGACAGTACATGTGTCAAACCATGGTTAGAAATCACTAGAACATGTTCGAATGCAACATTAGAATGAAGTGAAGAACTAGTATGACAGTGGTTGCATCACCATACCCACTTGATTGTGTGTGGTCAAGTGGATCATTCTTTTTTTTGAAAACAACACATGAAAAGACAATACGTGTGTCAAACCATGGCCGGAACGCCCTAGAATAGTTGGAATGCAATATTGGTTTGCAATGGAGAACTAGTGTGACAGAGGTTGCATCACGACACCCAATTGAGTGTGTGTGGTCATGTGGATCTTAGTGGTTTGAAAAAGAACAGATCCAATGGCACTCCACATGTCAAACCATGGTTAGGAATCCCTAGAAATGTTGGAATGTAACATTGGAATGCAATGGAGCACCGGTGTGACAAAGGTTGCATTGCCACACCTAGTTGAGTGTGTGTGGTCATGTGGATCATTGTGGTTTGGAAAAGAACACATGCAGTGACACTCCATGTGCCAAACCATGGTTAGAAAGCCCTAGAACATGTTGGAATGCAATATTGGAAGGCAACGAAGAAACAGTGTGATATAGGTTGCATCACCACACCCAGTTGAGTGTATGTGGTCATATGGATCAATGTGGTTTGGAAAAGAACACATGAAATGACACTCCATGTGTCAAACCATGGTTAACAATCCCTAGAACATGTTGGAATGCAACTTTGGAATGCAATGTAGCACCAATGTGATAGAGGTTGCATCACCACACCCACTTGAGTGTGTGTGGTCATGTGGATCATTGTGGTTTGTAAAAGAACACATGCAATGACACTCCATGAGTGAAAGCATCGTCAAAAAGCCCTAGAATAGTATGGAATGCAATGCAGCACTAGTGTGCTAGAGGTTGCATCACCACACCCACTTGAGTGTGTGGGGTCATGTGGATCATTATGGTCTGTAAAAGAACACATGCAATGGGACTCCATCTCTCAAACCATGGTCAGAAATCCCTAGAATATGTTGGAATGCAACACTAGAATGCAATGGAGAACCAGTGTTACAGAGGTTGCATCACCACACCCACTTGAGTGTGTGTGCTCATGTGGATCATTATGGTTTGGAAAATAACACATGCAATGATACTCCATGTGTCAAACCATGGACAAAAAACCCTAGAACATGTTGGAATGCAACTGCCACATGCAATGCAGCACCAATGTGAGAGAGGTTGCATCACCACACCCACTTGAGTGTGTGTGGTCTTGTGGATCATTGTGGTTCTGGAAAAGAACAAATGCAATGACACTCCATGTGCCAAACCATGTTAGAAATCCCTAGAATATGTTGGAATGAAATATTCGAATGCAATGGAGCAACAGTGTGGTAGAGGTTGTATCACCACACCCACTTGAGTGTATGTTGTCATGTGGATCAATGTGGTTTGGAAAATAACACATGCAATGGCACTCCATGTGTCAAACCATGGTTAGAAAACCCTAGAACATGTTGGAATCCAACATTGAAATGCAATGGAGCACCAGTGTGACAGAGGTTGTAGCACCACACCCACTTGAATTTGTGTGGTTATGTGGACCTTTGTGGTTTCTAAAAGAACACATGCAATGACACTCCACATGTCAAACCATGGCTAGAAAGCCCTAGAACATGTTGGAGTGCAACTTTGGAATGTAATGGAGCACCGATGTGATAGAGGTTGCATCACCACACCCACTTGAGTGCATGTGGTCATGTGGATTATTATGATTTGGAAAATTACACGTGCAATGACACTCCATGTGTAAAACCATGGTCAAGAAGCCCAAGATCATGTTGGAATGCAACTACCACATGGAATGTAGCACCAGTGTGACAAAGGTTGCATAACCACACCCACTTAAGTATGTGTGGTCATGTGGATCATTGTGGTTTTGAAAATAACACTTGAAATGACACTCCATGTGTCAAACCATGGTTAGAAATCACTAGAACATGTTCGAATGCAACATTAGAATGAAGTGAAGAACTAGTATGACAGTGGTTGCATCACCATACCCACTTGATTGTGTGTGGTCAAGTGGATCATTCTTTTTTTGAAAAGAACACATGAAAAGACAATACGTGTGTCAAACCATGGCCGGAACGGCCTAGAACAGTTGGAATGCCATACTGGTTTGCAATGGAGAACTAGTGTGACAGAGGTTGCATCACGACACCCACTTGAGTGTGTGTGGTCATGTGGATCATAGTGGTTTGAAAAAGAACAGATCCAATGGCACTCCACATGTCAAACCATGGTTAGAAATCCCTATAAATGTTGGAATGTAACATTGGAATGCAATGGAGCACCGGTGTGACAAAGGTTGCATTGCCACACCTAGTTGAGTATGTGTGGTCATGTGGATCATTGTGGTTTGGAAAAGAACACATGCAGTGACACTCCATGTGCCAAACCATGGTTAGAAAGCCCTAGAACATGTTGGAATGCAATATTGAAAGGCAACGAAGAAACAGTGTGATATAGGTTGCATCACCACACCCAGTTGAGTGTATGTGGTCATATGGATCAATGTGGTTTGAAAAAGAACACATGAAATGACACTCCATGTGTCAAACCATGGTCAAAAAGCCCTAGAACATGTTGGAATGCAACATCGGAATGCAATGTAGCACCAGTGTGATAGAGGTTGCATCACCACACCCACTTGAGTGTGTGTGCTCATGTGGATCATTGTGGTTTGTAAAAGAACACATGCAATGACCCTCCATGAGTGAAAGCATCGTCAAAAAGCCCTAGAACAGTATGGAATGCAATGCCGGACTAGTGTGATAGAGGTTGCATCACCACACCCACTTGAGTGTGTGTGGTCATGTGGATCATTGTGGTCTGTAGAAGAACACATGCAATGGCACTCCATCTCTCAAACCATGGTCAGAAATCCCTAGAATATGTTGGAATGCAACACTGGAATGCAATGGAGAACCAGCGTTACAGAGGTTGCATCACCACACCCACTTGAGTGTGTGTGCTCATGTGGATCATTATGGTTTGCAAAATAACACATGCAATGTTACTCCATGTGTCAAACCATGGACAAAAAACCCTAGAACATGTTGGAAATGCAACTGCCACATGCAATGCAGCACCAATGTGAGAGAGGTTGCATCACCACACCCACTTGAGTGTGTGTGGTCTTGTGGATCATTGTGGTTCTGGAAAAGAACAAATGCAATGACACTCCATGTGTCAAACCATGGTCAGAAAGCCCTAGAACATGTTGGGATGCAACTTCCACATGCAATGGAGCACCAATGTGATAGAGGTTGCATCACCACACCAAGTTGAGTGCGTGTGGTTATGTGGATCATAGTGGTTTGGAAACACTAGTACAAAAAAGTCCTCTAGTCCCGGTTTGTAAGGGGCTTTTCTCCCGGATTGCAATCCGGGACTAACGTATCGAGACTAAAGGCTAAGCCTTTAGTCCCGGTTCTATTACGAACCAGGACTAGATTGTCTCCACGTGGACCCGCTGGGTGCGTTGGGCTGGAGGATCTTTAGTCCCAGTTTGTAACACAAACCGGGACTATAGTTGTTCTGCCACGGCAGGAGATGGGGTTTTTGGGTTTTCTTTTTTTCTGTTTTTGTGTTCAATTATTTTTCATTTTGTGTTTTCATTTCAAATAATTTTTCATATACATATTATTCTAAGCTACTACATGTTGTATACGTTGATGCATATATAATATCATTTATCTCACGATTACATACAGACATATATATAGACACAGCTTGGTATACGAGTGCCAACCAATACTAAAGCTCGACTATATGATTTACACGAAGATCATTATATTACATGGATACTTTAAGGCCTATCCATGTTGTACTTTCCTTTTGTGTTTATGATGTCCCTAAGCAAAAATCCCGACAACTCCTCTTGAATTGCTAGTAGGTGTTCATGTGGTAGGAGCTTATCCCGCATCACATCCAACTATATATAAAGAAGTTGATCATTATGAATGTGTACAATAAAAATTATGGTATAAAATAAATTGTGAATATATTGTTTACGTACTCGAAGAAAGTCTATGCCCTGCTCCATACACCCATGAATGATCTCGCATACGTAATATCCACATAAATTAGTCCCCTGTGGCTGCGTCGCACACTGTTTGAGAATATAATTCAATAAAATAATAATCAAGCATGATAATTGTATGGATACTAGAATTGAAGAGATGTGAGGACCTAGCTCTTGTACTACTTACCTGGATCAGACGAAAAGTCAGCTCTTTATGCCAGTCACCCTGAACCTCCTTCGTGAACCCTTTCCAAACCCTGTCTGGCAAAAAAGAAATGAATGAGTTATTAATTACTTGACATCTCACAGAATGAACGAAAGAGACAGATATAGTGCGATAATGATTGAAATTACTTTTGGAGAATATCGAGTATGTTACGGTAGTCTTCCATCGACTTCTTTAACGAGTCCGAGATTTCAACTTTTGCACGGTCAACATCAATGTTTAGAAGAATCCAGTGGTAGCTGCGCACGTGTATATACACTTAACATTGAGTAAAAAAAATGAATGTGTAGAAGACAATAAGACTGTCACCCATAGTTGTAAGGTAATAGTATTTGCGTCTTGTAATGTTGCTCCATTGAAAACATTAGCAAGTTATCCTTCGTTTCCTCGGGGTGCTCTTTTAGTGTATGTCCATTAACTCTGTTTGGGTCAACAAACCCAATGCCATAGATTGACTTTATTCTACATTCTTGAATCTTCATTTTGCATATATAATATCATACAGAAGGAGATATAGTGAGGATAACTACATGCAATGAATTGAACGAGCTGCGTTAGAGATTTAATTACTTACAGACAATAGCAGTTGAGGAGGGACTTGTCGAGGTCGTCTATGTTGAATAACTGAAATAATTCAGAAAGTTCAATAGAGATCATGTCTGGACAGAAGTACTCCTCTCAAACTTTACATAGGATAAATTTTCGCTCTTCCTTTTTGACTTTCAAGTACTAGGCATGCAAAAGTCGCATATGTGTTGGAAGATCATCGAATATCTCATCGTTGACTAGGGCTCCCCGTAGAAAAATTTCTGTGCTATTGGTGCCTTGGCGACATCTCCGCCGCGTAGAATTAGTTCTACAAGCACGTTACACTCCTTGGATAATTTAATAGCGTCTTCCATAACTATTGCACCTTGAGCGGGTGGGGGGTAACACCTGGAGTAGGTCGATCAAATGCTTTGCCTGTTTGCCGAGCTGGGCAACTTCTTTTGATCTTCTCCTGCTTGCAATACTTCTTGATGACTTCTCTTTTAGTGTCTTCGTAAGACAGCATGTATAGTCATATTTCCTATTTAACACATGTTGGGGTGGTTGTGCAAGGAATGCCTTGAAGTGCTTCTTGACTTTTGGATCAACTTGCACCTATGGCTCAAGTTGTTTTGGTGCAAAATGGGACTTCACTTCGGCTTGGGAGATGATCATGCTTTCCCCATCAGCCCGGTGATAGGATAACTTGCGAGGAGACGGCGATACTCTTGGGAGGGGCTCTTGTCGTTTTTGGCATCGGTTATCCCTTGACGTAGCAGTGCTATTCTTCCGCTTTCTTCCCTTTGATTCGGTGGGCGGAGGCGGAGGCGCCAGATATGGAGATGCACTCGCGGTGCAGTCCCTCTCAGGGAGGGGTGGGCTATTGTTTCTCGGTGGAGACGGTGAACTCAGAGGTGATGCTGGCCTCGGAGGTGATGGATTGCTTCTCGCAGGAGAAGATTGCCTTGGCGCCCAGCCTGGAAACATGGTGTGCTGCTTTTTCCAAAGAATGATCCCACCCTCCACTTCTCCTAGTTTTTTATCCCAGTCACCTACAGGGATGTCAAGATCCAGTGACCGACATGTCGGTTCAACTTCATCCACATCGACACAAGCATAGCCAACTGGAATCTGACTTCCATGGTAGGTCGCTTCCGGTGGACAAAGTAAAGCAAAGCCGAGCGCCACCTTCATAGAAATGTTCTTCACTATCACATGTAGCTCACAAGCTGTCCTTGCCTCGACTTGATCCATGGGGTAGCTAACAATCGTTGCACGCCGTATCATCTATCACCGGTGCATTATTCTCCATCAGCGGTTGATTATTAGCTAGTACCTCCATGGAAGCCATGCTGCTTCTCAGCTGAGATGGGCCCACCGGATTATTGAATGCAGGATCTTGCTGTCGGGCTAGTACTCTAAGTTCATTAATCTGCTCCTGCTGTAGCTTGAACATGGCTTGAAATTCCTCGTTCCTTTTTTCAACCGCCTCCACCCGTGCTGCCTCCTCCGCCTTCTGCCGATTTGTTTTTCTGGATTGGCTTCTATAAGTGTCAATGTCATGGGGAAACCCAGTCTTCCATGGAACAGATGGTCCAAAGCCTCGTGTTCGTCTGACTTTTTCAGGATTCCCGAGGGCATGTGCCAGCTCATTGTTCTCTTTGTAGGGAACAAACATTCCATCTTGTCTCTCTTTTATCACTTTAACAAGTTCATCTTTGGGTTTAATAATGGCCTTCTTTGTAACAATAATCTCCCCGGTTTCAGTGTCATATGATCCCCCATGCCCAAGTAACCAATTTTTTGACCTCACGGGCCACTAATTTGTAGCTAGAATGACCCCTTTATCACGCATTGCTTTCTTAGTTTTTGCCCACTTATGCATGGCCGTCTTGTAGCCACCTATCCCCGTAGTATGTTGATATTTCTTTTTGGTCACATTTTCCTAATTCTTTGCCGACCTTGCCTTAGCTTCTTCTGAGCCCTTGTACGCCGCAAATGCGGCCCAATTATCCTGCTGCGTCTCTAGCGGGCTAGTGAATGATGGAGTCGGCTTCTTCTTGACAAAGTTGTTGTACAATCTTTTCTTCCAGTCCTTGAATTTTTCACCCATCTTCTTAAGGGCCCACTTTCTGACTGTCAACCTGAAAGCCTCATTGAGTTTAGGAGTGTCCAATTCAGGTAGCGAGAAGTGTGTCATGAGCGAATTCCAAAGACACTCTTTGCCTCTCTCATCAACAAAAGTTGCTCCAATTTGATTACTTTTCTTTCCTGACTTATTCCACTTCTGAGTGGTGATCAGGATGGTGTCCCTGACGATCATTCTGCATTGATATACAAATACACTTATGGCCTCTGTTGCTCCAAAGGTTCGCCTAGCTCAGAAACTAGATCAATAGTGAAACGCGCACCATCTGCCAACTTTTTGGTCGGGCCTCATTTCCTTGAAGAAGATTGGCCCGATGCGGAGGTCTAAGAGAAGAAACATTCGTTAGTATATATATATATATGAATCAACTAATGCATCTACTAGCTTGTGATCAGCAGAGGCTTTATATACCTCACCAGACTTTGCTATGGTGTCTCCACCATCGTCTCCATCATCGTCTCCACCAAAGAATTCATCATAGTTGTCTCTACCGTCGGCTTCATCCAAGTTGAGGTATTGAGAGCCATCATCATCTCCATCGTCGTATGCTCCATCCTAATGGTAACCTCCTGTACCCTAATCTATCATCTTCTACATGTGCTCTTCATCGTCTCTACCGTCCATAACTTAACTAATACAGAAGAAAGATAAAACCATTTTGCTTAATGCGGTAAATAAAGGAAGATCAAGTAATTCAGCTTAATATACCATATTACACATTAAAGTACCAATTAAACAATGCGATGAAGAAAGATAAAGTACCAATTAAACAATAATACATGTCGAATAATCCAGCTAGTACAACAATAATAAAAGATCCCTATTACTCATCTAGCTCAACTAAGATGTCGACCCCTGGCTATTGAGCCGCAGGAGGTGTGGGTCCCCCGGGTTAATCCTCCGAGAATCCCAGTTATGCATACAACCACAATCCCATGATCAGTTAGTCGTGGTACATAACCGACAAGTATCATTACAACATCCGAGAATATACCGAATTACAAGACTTACATAAATGCCGCTATGTCTACATCAATAATCATCAGCGGAACTTCATTAAGCGTAGAGCCCGGGCCATGCCTTAAGCTACAGGAAACTAACTGGCAAAACGTCCTAGCTCGCATAGTCGCCAACCTCCTCTTCTTCTTGATATCTGACCAAGTTAATAGCCAGGGACAATGCCGGTGAGTACATTGAATGTACTTGCAAACCACCTTATGAGAATAGTAATAACAAGGGGATATGCAATATGGCTGTAGTAGTAGGAGGGCTCTGAGAGGGGTTCTTTTCTAAATAGTTTCTCTTGTAGATATAGCATCTACATATCTTTGTTGAAAACTTTTGTAAACCATGTTAGAAACCTTTTGGAAAAGTTCTGGAAAACATTAGGACTGGGTCACCCATTTTCTTCCCGTCTTCGGGTCGTCCCACGACCAAACTCCTTCCATATCTTCCTGACCATCCCATGGTCAGAACAGGTATCCTTCCCGACCATCCCATGGTCAAAACAATTGCAAAGCTATTTTCTTTTCTGAAATCCTTTTTGAAAACTAAACCAGCACCACTCTATAGCAACCTTCCCAACCGTCCATGACTGCGGACACGGCTATTCGAATAGATTTACACTCTGTAGAGGTTGTACACTTTACACAGATCATCTGGCTACCCTACCCTGATCTTCACCGATCGTGGGTCGAGTAACCGATCAAGACTCTCCGGATGCCTACTCCAATATAAGTGCCTACCCTATGAGTGTTAATCCCCTCAAAACCGGGACGTCGGGTGAGGACCAACCGGAGCACTTAGTGCATGTCCCACGTGCGCACTTTCAATGAGGGGCTCATAGTAACGCGTGGAGGCCTGCCGACCCTTCGTTCCTTCTCCAGGTCGATGTCTCACATGGACCTATAACGGAGAAGGCCCACCCTCCAGGGATCCCGATCCCCTGTAGTTGTTGCGAGGCAGCTTATATCGGAATAGACAAACATCAAATCCCGCCATGTCCCATACCATAGTAGTGTGGTTGCACGGGTTAATTGTTCTAGCAAAATTGCAAAGAACCAGGTGCGTTTTTGTAAACCTTTTGCCTCCGGTTTTCCTCCAGCATTTTGTAAAACAAAACCTTTTTCGTTGTCAACATCTCTTGGGAGGTCCCACCTCACCAAGGTTTTATCATAAAACATTTGGTAAAACTTTTTCCGGGGTCTTCCCATCCTCTAGCTTTTGCTTTGGCTAAATCGGGGTCTCCAAAGGGTTATGGTGATATACACCATCTATTCTACTAGGGGCAAGTAGGTGTCACCAAAGGGGGGTCGTACTTAGTAGTACCCAATTGTAATAGTTTGGAGGAGCCAAGCCACTACCATTTATATATATACTTCAACAAATAGTAAAACAATGAAGTTTTTACTAAACAATAGACAAAGCATGCATAAGTAAAATAGTAGGGCAAGGCTTATGAGCAAGAAGGTGGCTTTCCTGAAGATCAGCAATATGGCAATGTGTCCCTAGACTTCTTCAGATGACCAAGAATACCCAATAAAATAGTAATAAGAAATCCCTTCCTTCTTGTCGTCAGACACTCACACTATCGTCGTCATTGGGTACACATGCAAGTATACAATATCACAATCAATACAAGGCATAAAACATCAAACCATACGGGAAACAAACAAAGGATTGCTACTGGACTTGGGAGGTTTTGGAGAAGTGGAATTCAAAGGGTGGAAATTACAAGATTGCCACTAGGGTGTTTTCTCTTGGAAGATAGTTGGTCAAGGTTAGAGACCAGGCCTTGGGATTAGGGATTTGTGGTCAGTAGGTTATCAATGGATAACCATAACATCCTCAGATAGGTCTTGACAAGACAAAATCATCATAAGTGGTTTCACTTGATTAGCACTATCCTAGAATTAGTCATGCCTTTTATAGGGAATTAATCTCTAGTTTAAGGAAATAATTCACCAGAACAGTTCTGGAGCTCCAAAAACTATTTCCTTGGAGGGTTAGGTAGTAATTGATGTACTGAACCACCTAGAGTTGGAATCACGTCAAAATAATTACCAGAATGCCCTCAGGAAATTCCTAAAGACAGTTATGTACAGTTCTTCTCCTTTTTACCAGATTAAAACTACAGGACATATTGAGTTGGTTCCAAGGGCAGGTGCTAGGTATTTAAGATTCCGTTCTGTAGGAATTGGATTCACTCATTTTGGAGTGGCCAAACTCCTAGAGTGCTTTATTTAGTGAAAATACCCATCACAGAAGTATTTAAATTACTAGAAATCATACAGAGCTCAGTAAATTCTGAGCTGCTAGGATTTGGTAGGTATTGGTAGTGGAGTGTACTGGGAGGTGGAATCAGGTCAAAACCTAATTTCGTTTGACCTGGGGAATTTATCGAAGACAAAAATTTGCTAGTTTTGTTATCTATACCTAATAATAAAGAACGGATCGCTTCTGTCAACCAGCTTTTTTCTGGACGGTTTTACCCTCCCGCCCACCACCAAATTACCCACCTATGCCACTTATAAGTCGGGTACCGTTTTGTTCTTTTTTCGTCGTCCATCGTGTCCTCCCGACCAAGTTCCCATTTCTCCACCACACCCCGGTCAGACCACCCCTCTCTCGCGAGTTTCTCCGACGGGTAGAAGTAATTCCGTTGCAGGAGGGTCGGCGGCCGCGTCGGTGGTGGGAAGGGAGGCAGCGGTGTCGTTCAATCTGGCTATGGAGAGGTAGATTCTTGCTTTGCAAGGCCGAATCTGAGCTTGCTAACTCTGAATCAAGCCATGGATTTGACGAGGCGACCGCGTCCGTGGGGGGAGGGAGTCGGCGTCGTTCGATCTGGCCATAGAGAGGCTGTTCTTGCTGTGGATGACCGGATCCGATCTCACTTGCTCGGGTTTTGCTCGGCCACCTCCATTCGCGACCTCACGAGTCCTACAAAGGGCGCCATGGCGGCCGCATATGATCTAGCCATAGAGTATGGGGCGTAGCATGCCACCCAAGCGTCGGCGCAGAAAGACAGGGAGCACAGCGACGCGGCCCTACAGAAGGAAGGCGCCTCGGTGAGCTCCGCATTGGGGCTGAACGACGGCGCGTGAATACTGGTAAGTGGACGTGGTGGACCCTGTGGCGCGTCGGGTAGCCACATAGCAGCAAGGTTGGGGCACACTTCTCATCGGCTATGGGTCGGGTCACGCAGGGGAGACTGTCTATGGCAGAGGGGGGCACGGCATATGAAGCAGGGGAGCCTCTCTGGCGGTGAGGGACGCAGTGAGCGGGGGTCCTGTCGTGTCGGCGATGGTTACTTGGTGCGGATCCGAGGAGACTGTGGAGAATGGGGAACACGGGATTGGTCCCCAGCACCGTCGTAAGCCCGATTCGGTTGGTTCTGTGCACTTCCCCTAACAGGATGAGGTGCCTCGTGTTTGATTCGCTAAAAAAATCCGGCCACCGGAAGCCCAGTCCTCCCAACGGCTGGATGATTCTCGGGTTCTGATCCAATTAGGTGGCCATGGTGAATAGGTACAACAAATCCTCCACTTCCCCTGACTCACTCGGGTGCCTCGCGTTTGATTCGAACTGCTTCAGGCTGTGGCCTTAAGCATGGAGGTAGAACTGGAATGACCACCACAAAACCATCGAAACACGTGTGTGATGGACCTCTAGGCTCTGGTACTAGGTACTAGGACTACCTGCTGCCGATTCGGGGTGCTGATGGTGCTTGTTGGTTGGTGAGCGCCACCGCTGATGCAGGCTGGTCGCTGAGCGGCGCCATTTGTACTGGTGACGACCAGCTAAGGAGGCGATGAGATGGACGCAGAGGATTGTGCAGCTAGGTAGGGGCGTAGAGGAGAGAAGGAAGTGGGAGAGAAGTCAAGCGCCGGACTTGTTCTGGAGTCAAGCGGTCAAGCCAACTAGGGATTTCAGTGTGTACAGACTTTTCATCTCTCTCTAACTTCTGTTATTTTCTAAAAACTGATGATTATTTTTAACATGGAGAGTTTCACAGTAGGAAAATAAAACCGGCTAACGAGTTAGGATATCCACTTCCTGTCTTTCGTATGGTTCCTACCCTGGTTTGCTATAATAGGGAACTGGAAATTGATAAGACAGACAAGAACAATTTGGTTGGTGGCCTAGGAGAATGACAACCGAGTGGATGTCACGTTGGTATTGTAAAAAATGTTAATGAGAATATTTGTATTATTTGGAACTAATTACCATAAATTATGGTGTTTTGTGAAAATAAATTATGACGCGGTTCTGCGAAAATATTCACTCTACGCGTCTAACGGAGATTTTTCTCTCCCATAGCAACGCACGGGCATGTGTGCTAGTTTTTAATAGAGGCAGAATACAGTTTACCATGGTATGAGACCTTTGCTGGATGATAGGTATTTCAAATACCTTCTAGTAGGTCTTTGGTTCATCTCAATTGGAGATGTAAAACTCTCTATGGAAATTAACTAGTGTAAAGGTAAACTTGGCAGCATATTAAATACTAGCAATTAATGAAATTTATTTTGGACAAGGGGTTGCGTTTACATGTTTGTGAAAACATCCGAGAACCATCAGAAATTTAGATCTGGTTATTTGGACTTGGTTTACAATTTTATTTGGATTTAAAGCTAGAAGAAACTTTTCTGGAAAAAAGGATCTGCTAAAAGAAAAATAAAAAAGGCGCAAAGAGGCCGGATCTGGGGAGTTACTAGGCTGCGGGGGAGGATTTGGCCCATGGCGGGGCAAAGTGACGCGCGGGAGGGCTCGGTTCGAACCTAATGGGCGGGGCCCGTCAGTTAGCGAGAGAGGGAGGCCGAAGGGGTATCGGCGGATCTCGGCCGTCTGCTTAAGTGGCGATGGATGGCGCAACATTGTCGTCCACCCGGGGCTCGCCAGCGACGAGTCTAACTCTAGCAGATGGTGGCGTGGAGCGGGGAGCTCACCTGAGGGCTCGAGGAGGGTCGGGAAGGCTGCAGGGTGACGCGGTCGTCGGTGCTGAGCAGATCGATGGGTGGCCTGGCGGCGGAGGACCATTGGAAGCAGTTCGGGCGACGGCGGCCGAGGATGATCTCGTTGGTCCTCAACAGTGACGGCGGAGGGGAGGGTCCTGGGCAAAAAGAAGGGCACTGTTAGATGCAGGAGAGCAAGGAGATCACATGGGCCGACATGTAGAGAGAAGGGAGCAGAGGGGTAGGTGCCTCGCTCGCTTTTTGAGAGGAGGCCCAAGCTTCCTCCGCTTCTTCTCTCGGGCAGCACAGGGCTGGGAGATAGAGTGGAGTTGGGGGAGTGAGAGGGAGAAAATGAAGGAAGGGGTTGGCTGGGGAAGGGTTACTGGCCATATATACCAAGAGGAGGGAGTTGATGGTGTAATTTACCATCTAGGACAAGGGGGAGAGCAAGGTTGGCCAGTGATTGGTCCAGGGGGAGGTGGAGAGGGGTAGGATGGTAATTGGGTCCTACTGGTCCAGAGAGAGGGGGTGGCATCAGTGGTAAATAATTGGGGACAAATCTTGTAAGATATTTGTTCTCTCTCTTACTACTAGTACAAGGGCAAAATGGGGGTTTGGTGGGGTGGAGCTACAGTGCTGGTCGACCAGGGTGTGTCCTCGTACTAAAGGTAATTATTGATCAAGATTAAATGAGATTTGGAAGTGATTAGAGTGGTGGTTTGCTTAATTTGACCAATATTGACCTAATATATGGTTGTGAAGGAAGTCCAGAATATTGCATTGGACTAGAGGAGAAAAGGGTACTGGTTGATAGAGGAGGTCAAGGTAGACTCCTAGGATTTAATTGATATTTTTATGTGGGGTTTTAGTCCACTTAAATCCAATTACCCAAAAATGAAAGAAATGATTTTTAGAAAAGCATTTGATAAATTTGCATTGGGTAAGGATGGATTTTGGTGGGGAAGGGTCCCAAATGTGAATACACACTTAGGGGAATTTTCCCAAGAGATATTGGGGATTAAAAGTATTTAAAACAATTATTATTCCCATTCAGCCATTTAAGAAAATGGACAAAAAGAAATAATAAAGCTTCTCAAAAATATTTATTTTTGAGATGGAAATATAGGATATGATTTTTTTTGGGACTCACATGATCCAAAAGTTGGGTAAGTGGTTTGGTAAAAACCAAACTTTCCTTTATGGAGGGGGTTTTGGAGATTTTGACCATTTAAGGAGTTAATTAGTTTTGGGGCCATAATAATTATGGATAATTATTGATAAATATTGAGGATCGATGTAGATGAGATATACAAGGTGTAGCAAGCATTAGCTACCTTGTGGAATGAAATTCCAAGTTGGAAAGGATGGAAAACAAGGTGATGATCTAGGGTGGTGTTATTTTTATAGCACCAAAACATGCTTGCATCTTGGAGCTTAGAGTTCACCTTGGTGCAAGGGATAGATGGGTGAGTAGGCCATGTCTTATAGATGATGATGGCAGGAGGAGTTTGAATTAACTGCATTTGTGGTGATCTAGAAATGATGGCAAACTTTGTTGAAATAAAGGCTGCCATGCAAAAAGTGCCATGAAGCCTTCTAAACCAAGTGGGCTTAATAAGATCAAAGGTCCACTTGGAACAAGTGAAGTAGGTTATGATAGATATCAATGAGTAGATCACAACCATGCAGAGAGTTGGTCTAAAGGAGATTGGATGAGGGTGTGAGCTTCTACCAAAGTTGGCATGATGACTAGTTTTGCAGGAAGTGTTATTTTCTTGTCTAGAAAAACATCATGGACAAGTGGGTTGGAGGAGGTTCTATCCAGGGGCCAATGTGGGCCTTGGTAGTCCTTAGGATGGTTATCAAGATGGCTGAAGTGCATTTCCAAAAATGCACATGGTTTGAGAAAAGGAGGCATTCAAAAAGGTGATGCTGAAACTGTTTCTAGACTTGGCCAAATTTGGCAGTTTTGAGGAATTTGACTAGAGTATGAGAGGGAATGTTCTTGGAGGAGTTTCAAGGTATCAGAGCTTTAACCAATTGGTGATATTGGAGTGTAGAGTGAGTAGAAGAGATCCTTGCTTGATGTTCGTCTTCATGGAATTGGACACCTCTAGAATGGAGATCGTCAGAATATACCTGGTTGAGGGTAGCTCATTCTTGAGCTCCTAGGGTAGCTCATTCTACTTCCTAGGCAAACAATTCAATCAGCAGATCAAGGCAACTCATCAGACAGCAGATCACGGCAACTCAACTTATAAACAAATCAACTACTCTAGGGTTACCATCAAGCCTAGCTTGGGGTAAGGTTGGGGCATTTGGAAGAGGTTGAGTCTTGAATAAGGTGAGGGTTCTTGGTATCTCTACCAAGAGTAGAATTCAAATGCTTTGAAAGGAGGTTTGGTAAAGCTATAGATAAGATTAGTTGAGTGTTCTATCTTGAAAACATAAAGAGATTGTAGTATATAACTCTCCATAGTTTTGTCAGTAGAAGCTACCAAAATAGTTTTGTTTTCATAGTCATCTTGGCTCCTGTTTTTGAAATGCCAGAATGTTTGAGAATATGTAAAGTGAGACAGGATAGTTTTGGTAAATAGCTTTTGTCAACTGAGGTTGAGGTAAGGAGTATCCTAAGATACACATCATAAGCACAAGTGCAAGCAATCAACAAGAAAGCATTGCACCAAAGCACAAGAAAAAGTTTTTGTTCCCCCTGATTTTTGCATTCTGGACAACTAATCAGGGTTGCTGAAATTGGGATGTTACAGACCTTTCCCCCTTAAAAGAATCTCGTCTCGAGATTCCAGAGAGTAAGGTTAGGGGATTTATCTCGGAGTTAGTACCAGGTGTTTCTTGCGGGTTAACTTGTCGACCTTGTCTTCGAACAGAAACATCTTGATAGCAAGGTTGAACTCCAAGTCTGTGACTAGTCTGTGCTCTTGAGATCTGTGTCTTCGGGTCTCACAGTCGGGCGGAGAGTTTATCTATTTTGCGGGAAAGATGCAGTCTTTCCCCCTTAGAACTTGACTTGGGTAGGTTGGAGAGTTACAAATAGGGGACCTTCTTAGGAAGGTGACAAGAGGTAGATTTCACAGCAGCATAGGACAACATACGAAGGGTAGCACCCTAGATTTCTTTGCAGTGGACATAGGCTAGTAACTACAGGCTACACTCGTCGACTATCGTGAAGTCCTGGAATGGGTGAAAGGGCTTCTCTCTATCTTTGCTTCCAAGGGGCGCTATCACCTAGGAAGGCGCGGAACATCTTCAGTCTTGAGTTGCGGGGCAACGAGCGGTAGGGTGACCATCTTTTATGAGGGAGGGGACCTTGGATGTCTTCGAGCTTCTCTGCCGAGGATGTCTTGGCGGATTTTCTCTTTGGGCATTCTCGGCTGAAGTGACCTGGTAGTCTACACGGGAAACAGGGGTTCCTCTTCCGTCGTGGCTGAGTTGACGCCTCTTCTAGGCGGACATCGGGAGGTTGACAGGCCTTGCCAAAGAGGGGATATAATGGCCATTTGATAGGGACATGGTCATGGCCTTCGCAGAGGAAACAAGTGATAAGTCGAGTTGGGCAAGCCTTGGGTGGATGGGGTTCTCCACAGTTGGGGTAGTGGCCGAAGCATCTGTTGGCTTGGTGTCCTTCGTCTCCGCATCGGCTACATGCCTTCTTCGAGCTTGCAGTCTTCATGGCCAACCTAGGGGAGGTCTTATTGGTGGTAGACGATGCGGGTTGGATCTGATGCAACGACTTGGGTAAAACACACAAAAAGGAACAATTCAAGCATGCATAGCCATCAAAGAAGTCATTACATACCAACCAATTCTACGCCCGAAGGTGCTAATAGTCCTTAGGCATTACAAAACGCGTTCAGGGACGATACATGACTCTACCCTATTGCTAGAAGGGCGAGTATAGTGACGTGGGTGATTACTCGGAGGGTGCATCTGCGGAGTCTTGGCTAGCTTCTGGCAGATCAGTGGAGGTTTCCTGCGCCTTCTTGAGGGGCTTGAACCTAGGGAGGTACTGACTGGTGGTGGTGCACTTCCTGCCTTTCTTGGGGTTGGCTTCTCCCGAGGTTCCTTTCAGTGCAGCGTGCTTGATTCCTTTGTGGGGTTTCTAGAGCTTCTTTACGGGTGAGAATGGCTTGCAGGCGACGGAGCTCCATCTGGGAGTGGCGGTATTCATCAATAACCGTTGTTAACGCCTCATTGCTAGAGTAGCTGTAACGGGTATGAAAGGAGAGAGCAGGGTACGCCAGACTAGGGTCTTGAGTTCCTTCGGTGTAGTCGACATTTCCCTTCATGGGAAGGTAGAAGGTTGTGGGCTATCTCATCTCTAGGAAAGAACTACAGATGCGCATCAAAGCTTCTCTAGCTACCAAGTCAATAGAAAGCACGGGGCTAGGCATCCGACGTCTGGTGGAATAGAGAGGGCTTCCATTGGTTCCTAGCTTGGCTAGTACGACAATTTGTCCCACATAATCTCCTGATTCTAGTCCCTTGTGGAGGGTGTAGGTAGGTTTCTACTAGTAACCGCACAGTTGCAACGAGTCCCATAGGATTTGGGGAAATCCAATCTTCAGCCACTCTTCATCAATAG
Source organism: Avena eriantha (assembly GCA_910589775.1). NCBI lineage: Eukaryota > Viridiplantae > Streptophyta > Magnoliopsida > Poales > Poaceae > Avena > Avena eriantha. The sequence goes on from OU342741.1 coordinate 262,175,392, forward strand.
GCTCCATCTACAGAAGGGTTTAGGCCAGGTTGGGTTAGCGACAGGTGTGCATTATTTTAAGCTTAGAAAATTCATATTAGTTTAAGTGGTTTTTACAATAGAGGGAGAGAAGACATAAGCACTTTTTGCAAATAGTCATCTTTTCTCCCTTGTCATTTCAGAAAATAGATTTGTCGTTTCCTGTCTAACGTCCATGCCAACTAGGGTCTCCTACAATCAGGATGGCTCTGATACCAAGTCTGTGGGGCCCCTGGATTAATCCTCCGAGAATCCCTGTTATGCATACAACCACGATCCCATGATCAGTTAGTCGGGGTACATAAACAACAAGTATCATTACAACATCAAAGAATATACCGAATTACAAAACTTACATAAATGCCGCTATGGCTACATCAATAATCATTAGCGGAACTTCATTAAGCGCAGAGCCCGGGCCATGCCTTATCCTACAGGCAACTGACTGGGAGAACGTCCTAGCTCGCATAGTCGCCAACCTCCTCTTCTTCTTGATATCCGACCAAGTTAATACCTAGGGAGAATGCCGGTGAGTACGTTGAATGTACTTGCAAACCACCTTATGAGAATAGTAATAACAAGGGGATATGCAATATGGCTGTAGTAGTAGGAGGGCTCCAAGAGGGGTTCTTTTATAAATAGTTTCTCTTGTAGATATAGCATCTACATATCTTTGTTGAAAACTTTTGTAAACCATTTGGGAAACCTTTTTGAAAAGTTTTGGAAAACATTAGGACTGGATCACCCATTTTCTTCCCGTCTTCGGGTCGTCCCACAACCAAACTCCTTCCATACCTTCCTGACCATCCCATGGTCAGACCAGGTATCCTTCCCGACCATCCCATGGTCAAAACATTTCCAAATCTATTTTATTTTTTGAAATCCATTTTGGAAACTAAACCAGCACCGCTCTACAACAACCTTCCCAACCGTCCATGTCCACAGACACGGATATTCGAATAGATTTACACTCTGAAGAGGTTGTACACTTTACCCACACCATCCGGGTACCCTACCCTGATCTTCACCGATTATGGGTCGAGTAACTGATCAAGACTCTCCGGATGCCCACCCCAATATAAGTGCCTACCCTATGAGTGTTAATCCCCTCAAAACCGGGACGTTGGGCGAGGACCAACCGGAGCGCTTAGTGAACGTCCCACGTGCGCAGTTTCAATGAGGGGCTCATAGTAACGCGTGGAGGCCTGCCGACCCTTCGTTCCTTCTCTAGGTCGATGTCTCACATGGACCTATATCGGAGAAGGCCCAACCTCCAGGGATCCCCGATCCCCTATAGTTGTTGCGAGGCAGCTTATATCGGAATAGACAAACATCAAATCCCGCCCTGTCCCATACCAGAGTAATGTGGTAGCACGGGTTAATTGTTCTAGCAAAACTGCAAAGAACCAGGTGCGTTTTCGTAAACCTTTTGCCTCTGGTTTGCCTCCAGCATTTTGTAAAAAAAAACCTTTTTCTTTGTCAACATCTCTTGGGAGGTCCCACCTCACCAAGGTTTTATCATAAAACATTTGGTAAAACTTTTTCTGGGGTCTTCCCATCCTCTAGATTTTTCTTCGGCTAAATCGGGGTCTCCAAAGGGTTATGGTGATATACACCATCTATTCTACTAGGGGCAAGTAGGTGTCACCAAAGGGGGGTCGTACTTAGTAGTACCCAATTGTAATAGTTTGAAGGAGCCAAGCCACTACCATTTATATATATACTTCAACAAATAGTAAAACAATGCAGTTTTTACTAAACAATAGACAAAGCATGCATAAGTAAAATAGTAGGGCAAGGCTTATGAGCAAGAAGGTGGCTTTCCTGAAGATCAGCAATATGGCAATGTGTCCCTAGACTTCTTCAGATGACTAAGAATACCCAATAAAATAATAATAAGAAATCCCTTCCTTCTTGTTGTCAGACACTCACACTATCATCGTCATTGGGTACACATGCAAGCATACAATATCACAATAAATACAAGGCATACAACATCAAACCATACAGCAAACAAACAAAGGATTTCTACTGGACTTGGGAGGTTTTGGAGAAGTGGTATTCAAAGGGTGGAATTTACAAGATTGCCACTAGGGTGTTTTCTCTTGGAAGATAGTTGGTCAAGGTTAGAGACAAGGCCTTGGGATTAGGGATCTGTGGTCAGTCGGTTATCAATGGATAACCATGACATCCTCAGATAGGTCTTGACAAGGCAAAATCATCACAAGTGGTTTCACTTGATTAGCACTTTTCTAGAATTAGTTATGCCTTTTATAGGGAATTAATCTCTAGTTTAAGGAAATAATTCACCAGAACAGTTCTGGAGCTCCAAAAATTATTTCCTTGGAGGGTTAGGTAGGAATTGATGTACTGAACCACCTAGAGTTGGAATCATGACAAAAGAATTAACAGAATGCCCTCAGGAATTTCCCAAATACAGTTCTGTGCAGTTCTTCTCCTTTTTACCAGTTTAAAACTACATGACATATTGAGTTGGTTCCATGGGCAGATGGTAGGTATTTAGGATACCCTTCTATAGGAATTGGATTCACTCATTTTGGAAGGGTAAACCTCCTAGAGTGCTTTATTTAGTTAGAATACCCATCACATAAGTATTTAAATTACTAAAAATTATACAGAGCTCAGTAAATTCTGAGCTGCTTGGACTTGGTAGATATTGGTACTAGAGTGTACTTGGATGTGGAATCAGGTAAAAACCTAATTTGGTTTGACCTAGGGAATTTATCTAAGACAAAAAGTTGCTAGTTTTGTTATTTTTAATAAAGGCATAATACAGCTCACCTTGGTATGAGACCTATGCTGGATGATAGGTATTTCCAATACCTTCCAGTAGGTCTTTGGTTCGTCTCAATTGGAGATGTAAAACTCTCTATGGAGATTAACTAGTGTAAAGATAAACTTGGCAGCATATTAAATACCAGCAATTAATGAAATTTATTTTGGACAATGGGTTGCCTCTGCATGTTTGAGAAAACATCAGAGAACCATCAAAAATTTAGATCTGGTTCTTTGGACTTGGTTTACAATTTTATTTGGATTTAAATGTAGCAGAAACTTTTCTAGAAAAAAAGGATCTGCTAAAAGAAAAAGAAAAAGGGCGCAAAGGGGCCGGATCTGGGGAGTTACTGGGCTGCGGGGGAGGATTCGGCCCACGGCAGGGCAAAGCGACGCGCGGGAGGGCTCGGTTCAAATATGAGAGGCAGGGCCCGTCAGTCAGTGAGAGAGGGAGGCAATGGACGGCACAGCGTCGTCGTCCACCCGGGGCTTGCCGACGACGAGTCTAACCCTAGCAGAGGGTAGCGTGGAGCTGGGAGCTCACTTCAGGGCTCGAGGAGGGTCGGGGAGGCTACAGGGCGACGCGGTCATCGGTGCTGAGCAGATCGGTGGGCGGCACGGCGGCAGAGGACCACTGGAAGCAGTTCGGGCAACGGTGGCCGAGGATGATCTCGTCGGTGCTCAACGGCGATGGCGGAGGGAGGGTCCTGGGCAAAAAGAAGGGCACCGTTAGATGTAGGAGAGTAAGGATATCACATGGGCTGACATGTAGAGAGAAGGGAGCAGAGGGGGAGGTGCCTTGCTTGCTTTTTGAGAGGAGGTCGAAGCTTCCTCCTCTTATTCTCTCGGGCAGCACAGTGCTGCGGAGAGAGAGTGGAGTTGGGGGAGTGTGAGGGGGGTTGAGGGGGAGCAAATGAGGGCAGGGGCTGGCTGGGAAGGGCTGCTGGCCATATATACCAAGAGGAGGGAGTTAATGGTGTAATTTACCATCTAGGATACGGGGGAGAGCAAGGCTGGCCAGTGATAGGTCTAGGGGGAGGTGGAGAGGGGTAGGATGGTAATTGTGTCGTGTTGGACCAGAGAGAGAGGGGGTGGCATTAGTGGTAAATAATTGGGGACAAATCTTGTAAGATATTTGTTGTCTCTCTCTCTTACTACTTGTATCAGGGCAAAATGGGGATATTGTGGGGTGGAGCTACAGTGCTGGTCGACCAAGGTGTGTCCTGGTACTAAAGGTAATCATTGATCAAGATTAAATGAGATTTGGAAGTGATTAGAGTGATGGTTTTCTTAATGAGACCAATATTGACCTAATAGATGGTGGTGAAGGAAGTCCAGAATATTGCATTGGACCAGAGGAGAAAAGGGTACTAATAGATAGAGGAGGTCAAGGTAGACTCCTAGGATTTAATTGAGATTTTTATGTGGGGTTTTAGTCCACATAAATCCATTTAGCCAAAAAGGACAGAAATGATTTTTAGAAAAGCATTTGATAAATTTGCATTGGGAAAGGATGGATTTTGGTGGGGAAGCGTCCCAAATGTGAATACACACTTAGGGGAATTTTCCCAAGATTTATTGGGGATTAAAAGTATTTAAAACAATTATTATTCCCATTCAGCCATTTAAGAAAATGGACAAAAAGAAATAATAAAGCTTCTCAAAAATATTTATTTTTGAGATGGAAAGATAGGATATGATTTTTGTTTGGGACTCACATGAGCCAAAGGTTGGGGAAGTGGTTTGGTAAAAACCAAACTTTCCTTTATTGGATGGTTTTGGAGATTTTGACCATTTAAGGAGTTAATTAGTTTTGGGGCCATAATAATTATGGATAATTATTGATAAATATTGAGGATCAATGTAGATGAGATAGACAAGGTGTAGCAAGCATTTGCTACCTTGTGGAATGAAATTCCAAGTTGGAAAGGATGGAAAACAAGGAGGTGATGATCTAGGGTCGTGTTATTTTTATAGCACCAAAACATGCTTGCATCTTGGAGCTTACAGTTCACCTTGGTGCAAGGGATAGATGGGTTAGTAGACCAAGTCTTATAGATGATCATGGCAGGAGGAGTTTGAATTAACTGCATTTGTGGTGATCTAGAAATGATGGCAAACTTTGTTGAAATAAAGGCTGCCATGCAAAAAGTGCCATGAAGCCTTCTAAACCAAGTGGGTTTAATAAGCTCAAAGGTCCACTTGGAACAAGTGAAGTAGGTTCTAATATAAATCAACGAGTAGATCACAACCATGCAGAGAGTTAGTCTAAAGGAGATTGGATGAGGGTGTGAGCTTCTACCAAAGTAGGCATGACGACTAGTTTTGCAGGAAGTGTTATTTTCTTGTCTGCAAAACCATGATGGATAAGTGGGTTGGAGGAGGATCTATCCAAGGGCCAATGTGGGCCTTGGTAGTCCTTAGGATGTTTAACAAGATGGGCCAAGTGCATTTCCAAAAATGCACATGGTTTGAGAAAAGGAGGCATTCAAAAAGGTGACGCGGGCGGCGCACGGGTGGCACATGAGTGGGCGGCGCAGGGAGCGGGCGGCGCGGGCGACGCACGGGCGCGGGCGATGCACGGGCATGGGCAGCGTTCGGTGCACAGGCGCGGGCGGCGGACAGCGCTGGGGAAGCCATGCGGTGGACGGCGCTGGGGCGCGAGCGGCGGTGGCGTTGAGTGAGGGGAAGATGTGCTCCGGTCGGTCCTCGAACCGGGGCGGACGGGGTGAGTATTTATATACCCCCCCCTTTAGCCCCGGTATGTAACAGAAACTGGTTTTCGGCGCGCTGCGTTTTGCGCACAGGGCCGCACCCCTTTAGTCTCGGTTTGTAACACAAACCAATACTAAAGGTGTATTTATTTTATTCTTTATATATTCTACTCTGTTAATTATCCTCGATTTTATTGTTTATGGTTTAGGGTTTAGGGTTTGGGGGGTTTAGGGTTAGGGGTTTAGGGTTTAGGGGCGTTTAGGGTTAGGGGTTTAGGGGGTTTAGGGTTAGGGTTAGGGGTTTAGGGTTTAGATATTTCATGCCATTTCCCACCGCTTCCTGCCAAGTTTTCCCGCCCTTTCCCTCTGAATGGACCATTTAGTCCCGATTGTAGCCACTAACCGGGACTAAAGATATTTCCCACCGCTTCCCGCCAAGTTTTCCTGCTCTTTCCCTCTAAATGGTCCTTTTAGTCCCGGTTGTAGCCACTAACCGGGATTAAAGATATTTCCCGCTATTTCCCATCGCTTCCCACCATGTTTTCCCGTTCTTTCCATCTATATATAGGCCTACCATACCATGGCGATCCACACATCCACACCTTCCACTCTCACAACAATGGACAGCGCCCACTGGGCCATTCTGACCCTCGAGCAGGCTGAGGCGCTATGTGCCTCTAGATACCCATGCCCGCCAGGCTATCGTCTGCCCGCCGGCTGGATGGTGAGCGCTGGAGGGGTTCATGTCTCTCCTGTGCCTCAAGGTTCCACCCGGTAGGTGGCCATCACAACTACGACACCTATAATGCCTTCTTCTCTAACCGATGGGAAAGGGAGCTCACTAGGTACGATGGTGACAACCTTCCCCCAGTGAACTACAACGAATCCAACAATCGTTTGTGGAGGGAGAACCGTAATATCATCGGCGTGATGCGCTACATCGTCGGGGGAGACCATCCTCGCCTGCGGTGCCCACCTATCCCTCTACAGAGCCACAAGAAGGATGGCGGTAGTGGCATCTTCATCCAGGAGACCCTTCCCCGCCCGCCGTGAATCCGAGGCCAGAGTGGCAGGTGCCCCCGATATATGCCATGGCTGGGCTGAGGATCCAGTCGCGTGCGCCTAGCCACGACGATGATGCCGACAACGATGACGATGATGAATAAGACCCTGAAGCTGCATACTATAGGACTAGGCATGATTATGACTAAAGGGGTGGCTTTAGTCCTGATTCCGTAGTCCTGGTTTTTCTAATATTAATAAATTTCTTGAGTGTTAGCTAGTCCCGTTTTGTGGCTGTACCAGGACTAAATATGAAAATGTTGTTGTATTCTTGTGAGTTCATTAAAGTGATCAAATGCTCTTTTTTCTACCTTCCTTTAGTAATCCCAGAAATTATAAAAAATAGGGTTAATTCACAAAAGGTTTAATACATTATTACATCACTAACATCCACATCCAGTGTTTTTGTTCTCTTCTTGTCCGTAGCCATGGAGCATCTTCCTTATTTAGCGGTATGCTTGGGTCAGTTTTCACTTTGAATGGCGGAATTTCATGAAATTTGTTATAATATTCTGACATGTTTGTCCTATCCTCAACTCCCACCATATTTCTTTTCCCTGAAAGAACTATGTGGCGCTTTGGCTCGTCGTATCTTATTGTATTCTTTTGCTTATCTTTCCTTTTTCTCGGTCTAGTAGACATGTCCTTCACATAGAAAACTTGAGCCACATCATTGGCAAGGACGAATGGTTCGTCTACAAGATTATTGAGATCCACTGTTGTCATTCTGTACTGCTGGTCTACCGTTACCCCGCCTCCTATCATCTTGACCCATTTGCATCGAAACAATGGGACCTTGAAATTAGGACCATAGTAAAGTTCCCATATGTCCTCTATGTAACCATAATATGTGTCCTTATGCCCATTGCCATCTGATGCATCAAATCGGACACCACTATTTTGGTTGGTGCTCTTTTTATCTTGGGCATGCGTGTAAAATATATTCACATTTATCTCATACCCTTGGAAATTCAATATAGTTGAAGATGGAGACCTGGCCAACAAGTACAACTGATCTCCAATAGTGGTGTCATTCATGAGATTTGTCTATAACCAACCACCAAAAGTCTTCATGTGTTCATCTCTAATCTAAGAGTCAGACTGCCCCGGGTAGTTGGAGCGTACAATATTCTTGTGTACCTCGATATATGGAGCCACCAAGGTGGAACTTTGTAGAACTGTATAGTGTGCTTTAGTGAAAGAATGCCCGTCCATATATATCTTTTCTTTCTTTCCTAGCGTGCCTTTTCCACTAAGTTTCCCCTCATGTCGTGATTCAGGTACACCAATCGGCTTAAGGTCAGGAATAAAGTCAACACAAAACTCAATAACCTTCTCTATTCCATAGCCCTTGGAGATGCTTCATTCTGGCCAAGCACGGTTATGGACATATTTCTTTAAGACTCCCATGAATCTCTCAAAGGGGAACATATTGTGTAGAAATACAGAACCGAGAATGGTAATCTCTTCAACTAGGTGAACTAGGAGGTGCGTCATTATGTTGCAAAAGGATGGTGGGAACACCAACTCAAAGTTGACAAGACACTTGACCACATCTTTTTGTAACCCTAGTAGATTTTCTGGATCAATTACCTTCTGAGAAATTGCATGGAGGAACACACATAGCTTCACCATGGGTACTCTAACATTTTCCGGTAGAAGCCCCCTCAAAGCAACCGGAAGCAAGTACATCATAAGCACATGGAAGTCATGAGACTTCAGGTTCTGGAATTTTTTATCTACCATATTTATTATTCCCTTTATATTGGACGAGAAGATAGAGGGGACCTTGATACTACTCAGGCATTCAAAAAAGATTTCCTGCTCTTCTTTAATAAGAGCATAGCTGGCAATACCATGAAACAGCTCTTGATGCCTACCGTCTCGGTCTTTCATATGTTGGTGGTCCTGCCATGCTTTTGGTGTATCTTTATTCTTTCCATACACGCCCAAAAATCCTAGCAGTATCACACAAAGATTCTTCGCCAGGTGCATCACGTCGATTGCAGAGCAGACCTCTATGACTTTCCAATAGGGTAGTTCCCAAAATATAGATTTCTTCTTCCACATGGGTGCGTGTCCGCCAGCGTCCTTCAGAACGGACTATCCGCTAGGACCATTTCGAAAGATTACTTTTAAATCCTTCACCATATCAAATACATCATCACCAGTACGACGAATAGGCTTACTCTAGTGATCTGCTTCACCATTGACATGCTTGCCTTTCTTTCTTAGGGAAAGCATTGGTAGAAGAAAACAACGATTCCCTAGGTACACATTGTTCTTACCCTTATCGAAATAAATACTTTCAGTGTCATCTAAAAGTGTGTGCATGCATTGTATCCCTTCTTTGTCCTGAAATGTTACTAAGAGCAGGCCAATCCTTGATGGTTACGAACAACAATGCTCGTAGGTTGAATTCCTCATGTTTGTGCTCATCCCACACACATACACATTTTCTGTGCCACAGCTGTAAAAGTTCTTCAACTAATGGCCTTAGGTACACATTAATGTTGTTGCCAGTTTGCTTTGGGCCTTGGATGATGAACTTTCGCTTCATGCATAACCAAGGAGGAAGGTTATAGATACACAGAGTCACATGCCATGTGCTATGACTGCAGCTCTGCTCCCCAAAAAGGACTCATCCCATCTCTACTTAGACCAAACCATAATTTCCTCGCATCAACTGCAAAGGCCGGGTAGTTCCTCTCAATTTTTCTCCATTGCGACCAATCAGCGGGGTGTCTCAACATCTTGTCTTTCTTACGGTGTTTTTTGCGCCATCTCAACAACTTGGCATGTTCTTCGTTTCTGAACAAATGTTTCAACCGTCGTTTTATAGGAGCATACCACATCACCTTGGCGGGAACCCTCTTCTTGGGGCGCTCCCCCTCAACATCACTAGGGCCATCTCGTCAGATCTTGTATCACAATGAAGTGCATACCGGGCATGCATCCAAATTCTCGTACTGCTCACCGCGGTAGAGGATGCAGTCATTAATGCATGCATGTATCTTCTGTACCTCTAATCCTAGAGGGCAGACAACCTTCTTTGCTTCGTAAGTACTGGCGGGCAGTTCGTTATCCTTTGGAAGCAACTTCTTCATTATCTTCAACATCTTTTCAAATACCTTGTCATGCACACCGACCTCTGCTTTCCATTGCAGCAATTCCAGTGTGCTACCTAGATTTTTGTGGCCATCTTCGCAATTCGGGTACAACAATTTGTTGTGATCCTCTAACATCTGCTCAAATTCCAACCTCTCCCTTTCGCTATCACATTGCCCCTTTGCATCAGCAATGGCCTGACCAAGATCATCATATGGCTCATATGATGCATGTTCTTTTGCTTCTTCTTCATCATTGTCTTCCATTGTAGTACCACCGTATTCAAGGGACATAGGATAGTTGTCATCATTCTCTTCATCTTCGTTGTCCCCACTTTCTCCATGCTTGGTCCAACAATTATAGCCAGACATGAAACCGAACCGAAATAGATGGCCATGAAGGACTCTTGAGGAAGAGTATTCCTTCTGATTCCGACACTCACCACATGGACAACACATAAAACCATTTCACTTCTTTGCCTCTGCCATAATGAGCAAAGAACGCACGGCTTTAATGAACTTGCCAGAGCTTCGGTCAGCGTACATCCATTACCGTCTCATCTGCATTATATAAGTACATCAAACAAAATCACGATGCTAAGATTAGTACTAGTCTAAAAATAAAAGCACACAACATATACATCAAACAATTATGCACTGATTTAAAAACTGTCTACTCCATCTTTAGTCTTGGATGACACACCAACTAGTACTAAAGGGCTTGCGGCTGGCTGGGGCCGACGTGAGCCCGTTTAGTCCCGGATGGTGTCTCCAACCGGGACTAACGGAGACTCCATCCGAGACTAAAAGTGGGTGATGGCACTATATGTCGTGAGTGGAGACACTATGCCAGTGAGTGGCGACACTACTTCAGTGGGTGGAGACACTATGACAGGGGTGAGTGTTGACATTATGTCATGAGTGTCGATACTAGGTTGTGATTCTTAATCTATAAATAGGCTTCCTTGTGAAATATTAACTACAAGGAAGATTGTGTGCGAGACCAGGGACACCACTACGACGAAGCTTCTCGAAGATGTCTTAGGACCTCGTCCTCAGACATCTTCGAGGAGCTCGCCGTAGAGGCACTCCCTAATATGTGAAATTAATTAGCGCCACCAGCATACTTATCTAGCTAGAGAAGATATAAACTGAAAGATGGTGTGTGAGAGCAGGGACACCACTACGGCAGAGCTTCTCGAATATGTCTTAGGATCCCGTCCTCTGACATCTTCGAGGAGCTCGCCATAGAGGCACTCCCGAATTTAATTTGGTAGCTCCCTGGAGTGTTCATGTTTTTGGTTTTCTTAAACGGTCGATGATTAAAATGCTTGGGAGCCACTATATATATGTATAGCTTCATAGTTTTGTTTCTTATTTTTGTTGGAATGGATTTTGTGACGGCAGGTAGAAGAAGAAGGATATTTTGTTGCTCGACGGTGGCATGATGCATCTGTGAATTTTTTGAATTTGGAGACTATGTGCCAAACCAAGATATATAATAGGACGAACTCATGTATCTCTATGCTTGGATGAATCAAATGAATTTCAAGGACTATATGTGCCAAATTAACCAGATATATAGAGATAGAATCCAGACAAATCCCTCCATTTCTATAGCATGAAATGAGCTAAAACTAGCAATGAAATACGAAAGGATGAAGTTGCTAACCTCTTAGGACCCTTAAATAGATGTGGAGCCAAAAAATCTTCACAAATCTTGAGAAAAATCGGCAAGAACTCGAGATTGAGGGAAGAAATTTGAGGGAGATGCTTGTGTGAGCTTGAAATGTCTCGGGCAGGGGGAGGAAGAAGATATAGTCGGGCCCTTTAGTCCTGGTTCGTTTAACAAACCGGGACTAAACGTCCACACATTCGCTCCTTTCTAGCGCTATACCCTTTAGTCCTGGTTTGTTAAACAAACCGGGACTAAAGGTCCTCTACGAACCGGGACTAATGTCTTCTAGACCCTGTGGCCATTTCTAGATGTTGGGACCAGGGCATTAGTCCCAATTTGTTCCAGAGCTGGGACTAATGCTCTGGACCAAAGGTTCGTTTTCTACAAGTGAAAAGAACACATGTAGTGACACTCCATGTGTCAAACCATGGTCAGATCAACATGTTGGAATGCAATGGAGCACCAGTGTGACAGAGGTTGCATCACCACACCCACTTGAGTGTGTGTGGTCATGTGGATCCTTGTGGTTTGTAAAACAACACATGCAATTATACTCCACGTGTCAAACCATGGTTAGAAATCCATAGAACATGTTGGAATGCAACATTGAGATGCAATGGAGCACCAATATTACATAGGTTACATCACCACACCCACTTGAGTGTGTGAGGTAATGTGGATCATTGTGGTTGCGAATATAACACATGTAATGACTGTCCATGTGTCAAATCATGGTCAGAAAGCCCTAGAACATGTTGGAATCTAACATTGGAATGCAATGGAGCACTAGTACGACAAATGTTGCATCACCACACCCACTTGAGTGTGTGTGGTCATGTGGATTACTGTGGTTTGGAAAAGAACACATGCAATCACACTCCACGTGACAAACCATCACTACTAGGAAACAACTCTTCTGTGTGGCATGTATATCTATCTTCTGTGGCACATATGTTAGTCGCCGCTGTTACCTCACCACTGATATCTTCTGTCTCAGACTTCTATGACGCATTTCTCCATATGCGCCACAGGAATATGTTTAGTGGTGCATTTCTTCATATGCACCCCAAAAATCATATGCTCCACAGAAATATTTTATATATGCGCGACTGACTATATTACATGTATTCAAAGTAAAATACGTTCCTGGTGTATAATTATATATTTATATAGGATTTATACAATATTTATCCAAATCAGTATAAATAGTACATTACACATGTATTAGATGAAAACCGACATATAATACAAACGCAAGTATAATTTCATCACACTTAGAGCCTCATCGAGATACATATATAGTGTCAAGAGCCAAATTTTTACACTAGTGCCGAATAAAAAGTTCATATCATGCATCTCAAATTACAAATATGAAGTGGTCACCGCCGCCTACACTAGGATCAAATAGAATACAACTGTGATGATGGTGAGCAAGAGCATGAGCCCGACCAATATCTTCATATGGTTCTTCTTCCACAGGTGGTTCCCCCACTTGGCTACCGCCTCCTCTCTAGTCGCGTATCCTTTGTAGATGTTGCCGCTGAACTTGTTCACTTGTTTTTGACAATCCTCCCACTCCTCGTGGACTCCTAGAACCCTACCGATGTACACCACATACCACCTCAACGCCATATCTATAGATGAGAAGGCATATTAGTAAAAATGGAACGAAAAGAATTAATAAAGGGTTCAGATCCATATATATATATATATGTTCACAAATATAAAACAATGGATCCATAAACCTAAAAAATAGCATCGAGATCATCATAGAAGTAATAAGTTCAACGACAACATGACCACAAGATAGTAAAGTTTATGGCACACACACTACAGAAGGCGTCCATCGAGAATATACACACACAGTCGATCATGCTAGAGGCACACATCAATCATGAAGACTTCTTCTTCTCGCTCGGCTTCAGGAACGGTTGATAGCCCTCTTTCTTCATCCAGGTCCTCGTGTCACCCTGCTTACGGAGGTGTTCTTCTATCTCCCTCTTACTCAACCCTCTGGCTTGTTGTAGGGCCCCCCTTGTTTTAACATCTTCAATTATGATTTGCGACAACTTCTACTGAATGCAATGGAAGTCTTCTCTAAGATCATCATCATCACTTCGCGCCAAAGTTTTGGCCCATCCTGAGAGACTAGATGGCAGCGTTAGGTTCTGGCAATCCCGAACATAGCCTTTAAGGTGATGGAGGATGTAGAAGGCCTCCTTGGCGCTGCTAGTAATAGGATGCTTAACGCAGGGGAACTCGAGCATGTGTGCAGTATTTGTCTCTGCGCAACACAATTGGAACGGATTGTTGGAAAAAGAGCAAAGGAAAAAATCTATAAGAAATGCATAAGTTACGGCGGCGATGAGCGAGTGTGTACTTACTCGGGAAAGAAAGGCAAAAGAAGTGTATCCTTCCTCATGTTGTCCACCATGAACTTCTCGAGGTACGCTATTGCCTTGGTCCATGTCTCTAATCCTTTGACCAACTAGCTGTCCCGCATCTAGTAGGGATCCACTATCGCGACTTCCGGGGTACTCTCTCTCTTGATCTTGATCGCTAGATTGAGCGCGTATAGGCAGAACAAGTTATAGTCCAGCCATTTTGTGAGAAACAGCTTGAAGATGTCCTCGTACGCTACGAAGAATATATCCGCGGGGAGTTCATCGACGAAGCCCACATTGAATGGAACCTTGGCCGTGAAAACCGGGTAATTTGGATCTTTGTATTTAAGAAGGAGGCCCTCTAGTGTCTTGACACCCTCGTGCAAAGTTAACATGGTTACAATTGCGAAGTAGAGCATATCCAGAGTCAATATTGGATCACCAGCTACATGCCTTCGGGGAAAGCCATATTGTGTGGATTGTACAACGATGGCGTCCTGAGCCTAGATCCTCTACGGAAGTGGCTGGCTCGCACGCTTCTTCTTCTTATTATTACCTCTCTTCATGTGCTTCTTCTTCACAACAGTGTCCTCCACTGCCATCTTCTCATCGGACGCCTTATGGAGTGTGTTGGGGCTGAAAACCAATCCCGGTTTCTCCTGTGGTGGATCGGCGGCCGGAGGCGTCTCTTGAGAAAAACCATGGAAGACTAGGAGCTACGTGCATGTATTGGGCCGACCAGGTTGCATGTCGCGAGCTGTGAAGGGTTCTTCATACACAGAAGGCATATACAATCCTTTGTCGGTGCCGATGTTGATGAAGTTGTCAACATTGACCAATTCATCATCACCTTCATGGGTGCCATCATGTGGTGGTGGTAGCGGGGCCGATGGTGGTTGCGGCACAACAGCTTTGCCATGGGGCGGTACGCACGCTTCCAAGAGTTGCTGGTGACGGCAGGTGGTGGCGACGACGGCGGCTGCTGGCTTTCGACGTGGTGGCCGGGGGATCGATCGAGAGGTGGCACCATTGCTCCCCCTACCCACAAGATGAATCTGGGTCTTCGGACATGTCAAGGGCCACTTATAGCATTCTCCAAGGGTCTTGTGTTCGTCGGCTCCCTGAGGTTGAAAGGAGGGTCCATGTCGTCGCACCCTGGCAACACCCGAGCCAACCTGACCCTCATCATGTCATCATCCATTGAATTGTTGTGCATCGTGCGGCTCACTGGTTGCACGAGAGTGCCCTTGGCAACATCCTTCAACTCACCGCTGACATCTTTAAGCAGGAGTACGCAAGAAGTGTCCTGAGGCAAAACATGGTGTCGGGCATCATGAGATGGAAGCAGTGATGCATCAAAGGCATAAAGGTGATGACTTGCACTAACTAATTAGTTACCTTGGTGATGGCCTGGAGCTCCGCTAATGTAGAGACACGACCGATGCCGGCGGTCGGCCTATCATCATCTACATTCTCCCGCTCGGGTGCCTCACGAAGCACCACCGCTATCGGCTGCGCCTTATTGGTATCTTTGGCGGGAGGGGGCGTCGGTGTGACCAAAATGAGCGGTTGCGTCCCAGTGTTGATGGCCAGCAGGTTCACCAGGTCCGACGACACGTTAACATTGATGCCCGAGTTGCTGCCTCTTAAGTTGGGCAGATGTATCGGCCCATGTCGACCTCCCGCATTCCAAGCAGTTAGCCCCTCGAAAAACTCAGGGGTGATCATCACGCGGAGCTTCTCTTCCACTAACTTGTCCACTATTTTCTCGTCCACTTCCATCTCCTCTAGTGTCTGCACCTTCATTTTCAGCTCTTCAACAGCGGCTTTATCCTTAGCCACCGACTGGTTCTTCCTCTCCCTTCTTTTTTGGTGTCCGCTTTGTAGTACTCCTTGAACTTCATGCCCGTACCAAAGCCGGACACATAGCCAGCTGACGATGGCGGCAACCCCTTATCCCTCTTCTTGTAAGCATGGATCGCCCTGTTGAAAACCGTGTCCCACAGCTCTGTTGAATCCTAGGATGACTCTTTGGTAAGAGCGTTCAGTTCATCCTCCTGCAGAGACAAGGAAAGGTGTACCCATTTAGATTCTTGGCTTCATTATTTTAATTAGAACGCAATAGACTTGATATCGGTGATAAATACCTTACCAGCTTCTTTTCAAATTCCTTCACCTCCGTATCATCGGTGATGAACTCCCTTGTTTCCTTCTCCAGGTAGTAGCGGGCCTGACAAATTGCCTAAGCTGCAAGTTCATGATTTTAAGCCAAGGCTTGTCCTTACCCAGGCGTTCAAGCTCGACGTCCTCCTTGTCCCAAATGGCATGTTTCCCTCTGTAACCGCCGCTTCCAAGCCGGCGATTACCTATGTTATGTTCCCGCATAGTCCTACCCCAGTTAGTCCAATGTATAGCATCAGTGGTAGCTATATCCGCCATGAATATCTTAAACTCTTCTTCATCGAGCATCGGATTTTTCTTACTAATTACCTCCCAGCTTTCACCTTTGTCAATGTTATTCTTTACCCGGGTTTTCCAGCTGCTCAAGGCGTTGCTCATCTTCGTGAGGGCTAGTTTATTCACTGGGTTCTTTCTCTCCGGGTTTCTAAACCGCTCTGGGAATCTGTATCGCTTTTGAAGTTTCTTAAGGAGGTTATCGACCAAAGCTACATTGTCAGCATGTCTGATGTACTTCGTGTTGATTGACATGCTTTCTCAGATGATACACCTGAGTTGCAGGCCGTACCCTTTGGAAAACGCCTTTGGCGCAATGGGTTGGCCACTTTCTGTGACTTCCGTGAACTCATCGCAGACAGTGGCGAGCACTGGCACCTTTCGATCCTTCTTTTCCTTCTTCTTCTTCTGAGAAGCGGCCAGGTTGCCGCTACCGCCATCCGTGCGCTCGCCGCCATCGGTGCGGACGCCGCCATCGGTGGTGTTATCCTTTTCGTCGCCGCCTTCACTAGTTCCATCGTAGTCGTCTTTGTCCCCCTCGTAATTAGGATCTCCTCCCTCACTGCCCCTAGCAACTCTGGCGGCGGTCGCCTCCTCCTCCGGTGGTGGTGTCATCCTCATCTCCTCCTCCTCCTGTTGGGACCCCCGCCAGAATGACTCGTTGGCCTATCTAGCTTGTTCTTCGACGCTCATGTGCTTAGAAGGGCCAACCTCGTTATTGCCCGGCATGTTTGCACTCTATTAAAAAGAGGAAAAAAGTTAGCACAAATCTCGGCCGAAAAATTTGGCATGACCTTTGCTAAATTTTTGACCTAGGAGTGCCCATTTCTCAACCAAAACGGAAGTGAATCGACGCTTCAGGAGAAATGGGCAACTCAATTAAACAAATATATCCCTGCAAGACAAAACACCCCATCCCCATATTGACAGCCCCATGCATTCACCCTAGTATCCATCATCCATCATCCACATTTAGTTATATATAACAGGTACCATCAGCTACATGTGTAACAGATATACACTCCAAGTACCATCAACAAGTATACAACAACCTTAAAAACATCAAGTATAACAGATACAAGTATAACAGATACAAGTAAACAGTAGCTTACTCTCTGATTTAGCATACTAATGATATACTTAAGCTCATCATTGAGTGTTTGGAAATGGAAAAAGTGTAGGATCTGTTCATTTTATATTAAATGACCTCAGATCACCATCACAGGCCTTAAGTGGCAAGTTTCACCAAGTTAGTAAACAGGTAAAGGCAAAACAATAATAACCAGTCTATCAAATACTAATTTCCATGTTGCATTGGTAGACATGAGGTTGTTTGGTGAATTGTTGTTTTATTCATATTTGTTGATAGTTTTCTTTGAGTTTCTTAGCCTAGAAAGCACGGTAAGTACACATACAATACATCATATACTGATAGTCATGCTAAGTTCTATGTGGGGGTGGTCATTCTTTTCTTAATGATCATCTAGAAGAATTCAATAAGCATACCAAATTTTCCTAATTAGTTGTGTTTATATTAGAGCATTTATGGGGAACTTGCTTAAGACCTTACAAAATCATCTTGTGATACATAGTTTTATGAATGGCATCAGCAGGTGTCAGGCAACTTGTAGCACAATGATACCAATATGCCCTCTTGAGTAAATATATCAAGCGAATTTCTCCCTGCACTCTCAGTTTGACTCTTTTGCGATTTTTAGCTAATTCTAGAAAGCATTTGCATCACAGATGTTAATACCTTTTACTTAGAGATAAACTTCAGATGTAACAAGACTTGTTTTTTAGTGATTTTCTACAAGTAAATATATGGCTATTGTGGCACTACATCAAACTTCCTCCAAACAACAGGGGAAATGGAACTTTTGCTAGGTAAAAGTTTAATTGTTAGAGAATCCATATATCAGTCAGCAAGAACACACTAGCAATTAGCCTACTTTCTGGAATACAGTCTAACCCCACACAGAGCAAACAAAGCATAGGTCGTTGTATCTGTGCGCGTGACACTAAACTTATTGCAAAAATATAGATCAAATAATCTAGTGCCAACACAGTTAGTCCTAAATGCATGACAACCCTACAAACACTCTAATGGAAGAGTTGAGCCCATGCATACAAGTGCGACAGTTTATAGCTCTGTTACCCTCCATCCTTGAATATCTTCAATTATCATATTATCATTCATAACGGCTCTTCCTAAACAAAATTCACAATTAATAGCTAGCAGTGCGAAAACAATAGCAACTGGAAAATAAATAAATAATTCATGTAGGGTCTAGTACATGCATATAAAATATGTGGGATCTATCCCACTAAAAATCCAATGTAAGAACCATACATCCTTTATTTCAAATAAGCGGCAGAAAAAATAACAGACATTCAGATGAGCATAGTACATTATTACTTTGCAACAAGAATATGGATGTGTTGACTTCTGAACAAGAATGAACATCCAGGGAATCTCGTGACTGATTATAGTGATAGCGATATTAGAATTTTCCACAAAGTCATTGATTGTTTGCTAGAGATAGATGGAGATCTCAAGTACGTAGATGATACTAACTAACTCAAGAAGCCAAATAATGAAGCAGAAAATATTTGGGAATATGTTTTACTATGACATTTAACATTCTGATCATTAGGCCACGTTGAATCGAATGAATCTTACTAGGCATAAGGAAAATGATGTGGGGTGACTGGCGAGTACAAGATGGATAAGTTCATGTGTAGCTGCTGCAACTTGCTACGGCTTGCATCAGGGCAGTGATGTGGGGTGATTGGCAGAAGGACGGCGATTACCTGCTAGCAGGGGCGGTGGACGGTGGACGGTGAGGTGGTCTAGTGGACGACAGGTGACGAGGTGGTCTGGTGGATGGCAGACGGGCTCCTCCTCCTGCGTGTTGCTGCTGCTGCAGTGGTTGTCGACGACGAGGGTGGCGGCAGTGCTCCTACTGCGGGCGGGGCGACAGCAAGCCTCCTCCTCCACGGGCTTCATCGAGGTGCCCTTCTCCTCCTCCTCCTGTTGCGGATGAACTCCGGCGGCTCCTCCTCCAGGGGCTTGGTGCTAGGGTTCCGACGCGGCGATGGCTATAGGGCTCTCCTCCATGGCGACTCCATCGATAAGGGCGACTACTATCTAGGGTTTGCGCGCGGGCGACGACAGAGAGAGGGGAATTTGGCTAAGTGTGAATTGGATCGAGAGAAAGAAGGGGGATTAGGGGGAGAGGTCGAACCATTTATTTGGCTAAGTGTGAAACTTTTGTGGCCCATTCCCACATAATGCACCACAAAAGTGCCAACTTTTGTGGCGCATCAGTGCGTTATGCGCCATAGAACATTCGGACATAGTACAAAACAGTGTGGCGTCGTAGTTTGAGAAGATCTTATACTTGTCCTGGTGGTCTTGCTCGCTAGCTCTCAATCTCGAGCAGCTAGGTTCGAATCCTGGTTGTCTCACAATTTTTTCCCTTTTTAAAAAAATATTTTTAATTACACACATATGAATATTTATTAAAAAAAGCAAGAACATATACACACATATGAATATTTATTCAAAAAAACCAAGAATATACACATGCATACTTATTCAGAAAACCCTCCCGAATCATATATATATATGTGTGTGTGTGCGCGCACGCGCGCTTGTCACACACAAATGTGAATTTGTATACCCACACGAATATCACATTATATGTTTTAGTCTCTAACTAATACCCACACTAATTAGAGATATTAAAACCGAGACAAAAAGGAAGTCTCTCACGATCTATGCGTCCCTGGTCGTCGGATTGCCTTATCTGCCTATTTCTGGCCGTCAAATCCTCTTCAAATCCCGCTTGGCCGAACATCTCTTATGGACGCTTCTCTGGGCATCAAATAGTCTTTCTGTGGTTAATTGGTTCTGGAATAACTCTCCTAAGGCCCATCAAAGAATACATCGGCTGCCACATCAGTCCGAGGGAAAAAAGAAATAGAGAGAATGGCGGCGTATCGTGGAGTCGCTCCCCTTCCGACCTCTCCTCTATCGCGAGTCGCGACCGATGGACTCTCATCGCCGACACCGCCCCCACCTCCACGAGGCTCCTGTGGCTCATCCTCGTCCCTCCACTCTCGACTCCCTGCACCACCACGATGTCGACTAGCTGTAGATTGCTGCTGCTACCGTAAGGTCTACTGCCCGCTTTGAGATCCTCCTTGACGCCCCCGCGATACAGTTTCTGGCACAACAACAAGTTTGACGGCGCTCTTGTGTTCCTCCATGTCGCTGACTGCCCACATGGTAAGACTAACTCATCTGTTTATTTTAGCTACATGAACATGTCTTTTTGTTTCTCAGGTTCAGTCATTGTAGAAGTGACAATAAACATTATGCAAGGTGAGATAGTTCATGCAGTAACAGCTGAATATCTCAACAGTTTAGAAATCTTTTGATGACCGTACCCACATGTGAGATTGACGTGAGCATAGAATTTATATTGAGAATTGCACAAATCTAGCGATATTTCCTGTCCTGATTTATCACCTAGGTAATTGTTTCATAGCAATTTTGTTATGCCCTAATTCAACTCTGAATCTGCATGCACCATTGTACTGAGTTGAAAATAAACTATAGAGAACTATTTGATGGAGCCCTTCAATTTAGACTTTTAAATCCTGTATACAATTTTCCATTGATAAAATATCTTTCTAATTTATATTTATAAACAAATATATACACGTTAAATAGTTAAAGAGTAATAGTGAAATTCAGCACTACACATTACTTCCATATTTATCTGAATATTAAGCAGGGAAGCTAACCATTGCAGCTAGCCCGGGATATTGTGTTTTTGCATGGTTATCTTCTAGGGCCTTCCAAGTTTACTTAGAAAATTCACTGTCATTAGAACATTCTTTCTGGAAATTACCTAACGTGAAGAGTCGGTTTCGAACTGTCCGTCTATGTCGACTATGGTATTATATTGGTTCTTTGATTTTCATGGAACTACAATAGCGAGGTAATATATAATTTCCGGTGTTATCGTGTTTCGATTTCTATATAGCTTCACTTCATATGTTTATTTGTTCTTGACTATACTAGCCTTGTATTAAATGTATGCGATGGCAACATAGCCTTGTTTTGTTTAGTTATTGGTGCTTCTTACTTGAGTCTTCGTCAAACATGCATGCCGGGGAAAAGTTTACATATAGCAAGGTGTATATTGTATGTACTTTTGAAGAGCAGTTGATTAGAATGTCCAAAATGAGGTTTTCGTAGTGTTTCTGCAGGAATGATTCTTTGGTACGTCCATGGATACTTATTTATTACCATAAACTTTGGACATGCAAAAATATGGTAAACGGATTTTTTTAGCCTAAATCCAAATATTTCTATCAATAACTAATAATATATAGAATTAATAGACGGACGCAGCAACGCGTGCCATCATGATCTATATCACATTATACCCACACGAATTAATACACAAAAAGTAACACAATTGCTAGCGTCTCTTCACAATCTTCTTGCCCTTTTTCGTCGCAGTTGAATACTTTAACCCGTGCACTTTAAGATTTCTTCTTGTGAATGGACAACCTTTAGTAGGTAGTGTTGTCTTCCTTCTTACTTAAGTAGTAGTAGGCATGTCGAAGTACTTGTCGAATTCCTCTTCGATCTTTCGGTTGCCGTTTTTTGTCGAAGTTTTGCTCGTTGGTGGATCCTTCCATTCCGATGATGCTCCTCTTGCCCCTCCTAACTACAACATGGTTGGGCTTTGACGGGTCGGTAATAATCATTATGGTGAAATACCGGCCTTCTTTTTCCATGTTCTTCACCCATCTAACACGGAACATCGGAACGATCTCTCCATAGTAGTTGAGCTCCCATATCTCCTCGATCCTTCCATAGAATCTTTGCATGATAGTAGTCTCGTCATGGGTGAAAGATAACATAGTTACTCCTGAGTTATGATATTCTCTATTCATGTCCTTTTCCTCGGTGTAGAATCTGTAACTATTTATGTTGTATGACTGATAGGTTCTTAGGTTGTGCCCTAGGCACTGCGACAAGGAGAATATGTGTTTTTGATCTTCCATAGAAGGCGTCTGTGGGGGATTGTCCAGTTGCCTTTTTTGAACCAACCCATGAAGCTGGAGTTGTGCTATGTGGTTACGTCTCCCTTCTTCCTCGGATGGCCCTGGTCGACGTACTCCTGCTCGATTAAGCTTATGTGCTCTTCCACTCAAGGGCCGACCACTTCAATGTGTTGTAGCGCGACTCGGTGTCCCTGTCAAAGTCGGTGCGTCGACCATCAATACCGACATGGAGTGAGCGGTAGCCCTCGCGGTGAATATATCCACCGAGCCTGCCGAGGTTCTTCTTGGTGGGTATTCCAACATCCTCGTTCTCGGTGGTTAGATAATTCTGGCAGAAGGAGATGCACTCCTAGATCAGAAAGACCTTGGCTATGCTTCCATCTGGACGGAACCTGTTGCGAATGAATCCTTTGATGACACCGTTTAGCCTTTCAAATGGCATCATGTTGTGTAGGAATGTCGGCCCGAGCTGGATGATGTCATCCATGACATGTACAAGCAGATGCACCATGATGTTGAAGAATGAGGGAGGGAAGTAAATCTTGAGCTCGCATAGTATCATCACGATCTCTTCCTGTAGCCCGTCGATCTGCTTCACACCGTTCGACTTCCTAGATATGATGTTGAAAAAGTTACAGAGGCCAAACAGCGTCTCACGGACATGCTCATCCATTATCCCGCGGATTGCAACAGGGAGTATCTGCATCATTAGCACGTGACAGTCATGAGACTTCATACCGTTGAACCTCCTGTTCGCCACATCCAGATATCTGCTTATCTTCCCTGAGTAACCGTGAGGAACTTTCACTCCTAGGAGGCACCTGAAAAACTGCTCGAGCTCCTCCAGACTCAGTGTGAACCAGGCAGCGCGAAGCACCACCTCATTCTTCTTAAATCTTTTGTGGCGACCTTGAGTCCCTTCCGTCTGATCATCATCATCATCATCTATTAGGGTACTAAAGATTTTTCTTGATGCCAAGCAATATAAGGTCATTTCTTGCTTTTGTCCCATCCTTGGTCCTCTCCGACATGTTCAGTAGAGTGCCAAGCAGACTCTCGGTAACGTTCTTCGTGATGTGCACTACATCGAGGTTATGGGGAGTGTGGAGGACCTTCTAGTACGGCAGGTCCCAGAAAACAGACCTTGCTTTCCATACACCCAATAGCGGCTTTGTCCTTAGTCGTTTTTTCCCTGCGCAGGGCAATCTACCCAATTATTCAAAAGATCCTCGATTTATTCACTGCTCCTCGGACGCGGGGCTCTTTTGAGCTCGTCCTTACCATTGAACAGGTCACCACGTTTTCTCCACTGGTGATCCATGCAAAGCCACTTTCGAGTACCTTGGAACACGGTTTTCGAAGACTTGGGATCCCTTGGTACCTGGAGATGCGGTGTCTCATCCATGCACTTGACACATGCATTGTGTTCGTGGTTCACCTAGCTGATACATATGCGTATCCAGGATAGTCCTGCAACATCGTGAGCAACGCAGCTCTCAGATGGAAATATTCTTCAGTGTAGGTGTCCCATGTATGGGCCGACGTCTCCCATAAGCTAGCTAACTCCTCTCTCAACAGCCCGAGATACAGATACATATCATTACCTGATTGTTTTGGCCCCTGAATAATAATGCTCATGTGTACGTACCTTTGCTTCGTGCACAACCATGGGGGGAGGTTGTACGACCATACAAACACGGGCCAGTTGCTATGCGTGCTACTCTGGTTTCCAAAAGGATCGAGTCCATCGGTGCTCATACCTAGCCTGGCGTTCCTTGCATCGCCCCCGAACTCTTCGAAATTGATGTCTAATACATTCCACTGGCTAGCGTCTGAAGGGTGTGTCATGATCTTGCCCTTCTCTCGATCATCTTCGGATTTCTCACTTTCCACGTGCCATTGCATGAGCTTTGCTTCCTTAGGATCTACGAAATATCGTTGCAAGGGGTGATAGGAAAGTACCATACCACATTTTGAGGAACTTTCTTGTTCCCTCTCTTGTACTGTCCTTGGCCGCACAGTAGACATATGGTTCTATCCGCGTACTCATTCTGGTAAAGTGCGCAATCATTGATGCATGCGTGGTATTTAATGTGTGGTAGGTCGAGAGGCCACACGATTTTCCTAGCCTCCTCGATACTTTTTGGCAATGTGTTCTTCTTAGGAATTCGGTCGTGTCAGTATTCCATGTTCGTGTTGAACCTCACATCGGTCCATTTGTGCTCAGCCTTCATCTCCGGAACCTTGAGCGTTACACTCAAACATGTATCCTCGGGGCGACACCTAGGATACAATGGAGTCATCCCGTCTACTCCATTTGGGCCAGCTTGGCTTTCTCGCTAGCTGCAGCTTTGTCGTTGCTCATCTCCTTGAGGAGCAGTCCTTGAACATGAGGGTCTTGCAAGGCCGAAGTTAGCAGCGTCTGTGTATTTGCGTCTTCTCCTTCTTCATGATGATCATGCTCGTCGCCATCTCCTTCTTCATGATGATCATGCCCGTCAGCATCTCCTTCTTCATGATGATCATGCTGATCATGCCCGCCGGCATCTCCTTCGTCATGATGATCATGCCCGGTAGACTCTTCTCACCCGCCCACGTCTTCGTGACCACCATGTCCTGCCGGCGCCTCATTGAGGTCACGCATGAGACCGCGCCTAAGCAGGTGACCCTCCAATTGTCTAGAATCAGGGTCGATCCAGCGCTGGAGTTTGCATGTTCGACATGGACATCTTATCATGGTCTTGTTGTTCAGAATCATGTCCTCCTTCGTGTCTTTCTTGTACCTAGCAATTTGACCTTCACTCATCGTGAGGATCATGGTTGCCTAATGATACATTGCAAACGTATCTATAATTTTTGATGTTCCATGTTTGGTTTATATCTACTTTCTTATGTTTTGTCCACACTTTGGAGTACTTTTCATATGATTTCCTGGACTAACCTATTAACAAGATCCAAAGTTCCAGCTGCCTGTTTTCTGCTGTTTTTGGTTCCAGGAAAGTCAAAAAATCAATATTCTCGGAATTGGACCGGACAAAAGCCAAACTCGATATTTTCCCGGAAGATTAAAGGAGCCAGAAGGAGAGCCAGAGAGGGGCCACAGGGTGGCCACACCACTCGTAGGCACGGGTCCCCCTAGGTCGTGCCAGGGCATGGTGTGGGCCCCCTGGCCGGCCACCGACCTTGCCTCTTTCGCCTATATATATCCCCCGAGGCAAAAACCCTAGATTGTCAATCAGAAATCCACGAAAAGTTCTGCAGCGCCGCCGCCACCGAAGGGTAGATTCGCGGAACAGAAAGTCTCTATTCCGGCACCCTGTCAGGATGGGGAATTGCCCCCGGAGCCATCTCCATCGATCTCCACCACCATCTCCATCACCATTGCTAATTCCCATGATGAGGAGGGAGTAGTTCTCCCTCGAGGCTAAGGGTTCTACCGGTAGCTATGTGGTCATCTCTCTCTATGCATGATCTTACTGAGATCATGAGCTTGTAATCTATAGATCTACCTTGCTACTCAAGTGCTTTAATAGATCTCTACTCTCCCCATGTGTGTGAAAGTGACAGCGTGCACACCATGGTGGCACTTAGGCTAGAGATTACAAATACTTGTTATGATTTATATTTGGAGTTAGATGTCTCTATGAAATTGTGGTGTTTGTTGGAACCATCTAGTGCTCAAGGTGACAGTGTGGGGTTTTTCTAGATGGGAAAGACTTACTTTGAGGTGTGCTGTTATAGCCCTACCATCGATTGGAGTGTTCAACCGGAGAGTAGTTAAGAGTAGTATCATAAAGAGAAGATATTTATATGAGAGCGTTCACTAGTGAAAGTAGGATCCCTAGGCCTTGTTTCTAAGCATTGAAACACCGTTTTCTATTAGATATATTACATGTTTGCTTTCTTACATCTTTATTTCAGTTTTCCTTTAGTCTCTTTGACGCCATCAAGGTATTTTCTAGCACCGTTGTCTTATATCCATACCACTTGTATTTCACTATCTCTTCGCCGAACTAGTGCACCTATACACCTGACAAGTGTATTGGGTGTGTTGGGGACACAAGAGACTTCTTGTATCTTGATTGCAGGGTTGCTTGAGAGGGAATACCTTGGACCACTTCCTCCCTGAGTTCGATAAACCTTGGGTAATCCACTTAAGGTAAAACTTGCTGCTATTCTACAAACCTCTGCACTTGGATGCCCAACAACTGTCTACAAGAATAGAAGTGCGTAGACATCACCTAAGCGGTTACAATAGAGAGTATAGGTTAGAACCACACCATATGCACACACACATGCATGAATGCTAGCCAGAAAAATTCAGCATGACCTTTCCTAAAATTAGGACATATGGGTAGTGAAAAAAATTTCCAAAATGGAAATAAATCAACATTTCGGCAAACATCCATGCACCATACCGGCCGGGACAACAACAAGAAAGCAACAAAAAACTTCCTCCCAATGCAAACATTCATGCACCATAGAAGTATCATCTCGCCATGTATCGCACACACACCGTAGCGCGACAAGCTTCACCTACATCTTCATGGCCAAGTACTCACCTAATAGACTCAATATTAGCGAGACGAGACCGAGCGATGAGAGAGTGTGGACAAATAGATATACAAGTTGGTGGAGAGGAAATTAGTAAACAAATAGAGATGTGAGAGAGAAAAGTAAGGAACTTTTAGATCTACAAGTTGGAGGGAGGCTTCCACTTACCAATCTATTTACTAAAGTAGATTTAGTTCCTAAAAAATGGAGAAACTATGGGCAAAATGGGGTGGGAGGGAGGAGGAAGATGAGCTAGGAGGAGGTACAAATGAAGAAGAGATGTGGAATGGGCGGTGGTGGATAGATAGGGGGTGAGCTCGCCACCTTTTTCACATGGATCTGGATGCCCTGATCTGTGGCGCATATGGCAGTCATGTGCCATAGATGTTCAAACTTCTATGGCGCATATAGCAGTATGTGCCACATAACAAGGTGGTGCAGGTTAAAGTGGTGGGACCCAAGTCAGATATCTGTGGCACATATCAACATATGCGCCACAGAAAGTGGGTCAAATAGATTCTATGGTGGCGCCCGCCTCCACTTTCTGTGGCGCATAAGGAAATATGTGCCACAGATCTTGTCTCTTCTGTGACGCATAAGTCATTATGCACCATAGAAAGTGGATCGCCCCACCTAGGCTGGCGGGTCCCACCTAACTTTTGTGGCGCATATGTACTAAAATACGCCACAGATGTTTTCAGTATATGTGGCACATTTTACCTAGTGCGCCAATGAAACTTGTCTGTGGCCCATGGTTTTCCATATGCGCCACAAAATATCTTGTCTACCTATAGCTATTTCCCTAGGAGTGTGGTCAGAAATCCCTAGAACATTTTGGAATGCAACATAGGAATGTAATGGAGCACCAGTGTGGCAGAGGTTGCATCACCACACCCACTTGACTGTGTGTGATCATGTGGATCATCGTGGTTTAGAAAAGAACACATGAAATGACAATCCATGTATCAAACCATGGTCAGAAAGCCCTAGAACATGTTGGAATGAAACATTGGAATGCAATGGAGAACTCGTGTGACAGAGGTTGCATCATCACACCCACTTCAGTGTGTGTGGTCATGTGGATCATAGTGGTTTGGAAAAGAACACATGCAATGACACTCCATGTGTCAACCCATGGTTAGAGATCCCTAGAACATGTTGGAATGCAACATTGGAATGCAATGAAGCACAAGTGTGACAGAGGTTGCATCACCACACCCACTTGAGTGTGTGTTGTCATGTTGATCATTGTGGTTTGGAAAAGAACACATGCAATTACACTCCATGTGTCAAACCATGGTTAGAAAGCCCTAGAACATGTTGGAATGCAATAGAGAAACAGCGTGATAGAGGTTATATCAGCACACCCACTTGAGTGTATGTGGTCATGTGGATCAATGTGGTTTGGAAAAGAACACATGAAATGACACTCCATGTGTCAAACCATGGTTAGAAAGCCCTAGAACATGTTGGAATACAACATTGGAATGAAATGGAGCACTAGTGTGACACAGGTTGCATCACCACACCCACTTGAGTGTGTGTGGTCATGTGGATCATTGTAGTTTGTAAAAGAACACATGCAATGACACTCCATGTTTTAAAATGGAGCACCAGTGTGATAGAGGTTGCATCACCTCACCCTCTTGAGTGTGTGTGGTTAGGTGGATCATTGTGGTTTGGAACAGAACACATGCAATGCCACTCCATGTGTCAAACCATGGTTAGAAAGCCCTAGAACATGTTGGAATCCAACTTCCACATGCAATGTAGTACTAGTGGGCCAGAGGTTGCATCACCACACACACTTAAGTTTGTGTGGTCATGTGGATCATTGTGGTTTGGAAAAGAACACATGCAATGACACTCCATGAGTGAAACCATGGTCAAAAAACCCTAGAATATGTTGGAATGCAACTACCACATGCAATGGAGAACCAATTTGATAGTGGTTGCATCACCACACCCACTTGAGTGTGTGTGGTCATGTGGATCATTGTGCTTTGGAAAAAACACATGCCATGACAATCCATGTGTCAAACCATGGTCAGAAAGCCCTAGAACATGTTGGAATGAAACATTGTAATGCAATGGACAACTAGTGTGACATAGGTTGCATCATCACACCCACTTGAGTGTCTGTGGTCATGTGGATCATAGTAGTTTGGAAAAGAACACATGCAATGACACTCCATGTGTCAACCCATGGTTAAAGATCCCTAGAACATGTTGGAATGCAACATTGGAATGCAATGGAGCACCTATGTGACAGAGGTTGCATCACCACACCCACTTGAGTGTGTGTGGTCATGTGGATCATTCTGGTTTGGAAAGGAACACATGAAATGACACTCCATGTGTCAAACCATGGTTAGAAATCCCTAGAACATGTTGGAATGCAATATTGGAATGCAACGGAGCAATAGTGTGATAGAGGTTGTATCAGCACACCCACTTGAGTGTATGTGGTCATGTCGATCAATCTGGATTGGAAAAGAACACATGCAATGACACTCCATGTGTCAAACCATGGTTAGAAAGCCCTAGAACATGTTGGAATACAACATTGGAATGGAATGGAGCACCGGTGTCATAGAGGTTGCATCACCACACCCACTTGAGTCTGTGTGGTCATGTGGATCATTGTGGTTTGGAAAAGAACACATGCAATGATACTCCATATGTCAAACCATGGTCAGAAATCCCTAGAACATGGTGGAATGCAATGGAGCACTAGTGTGATAGAGGTTGCATCACCTCACTCTATTGAGTGTGTGTGGTTAGGTGGATCATTGTGGTTTTGAAAATAACACATGCAATGACACTCGATGTGTGAAACCATGGTCCGAAAGCCCAAGAATATGTTGGAATGCAACTACCACATGCAATTGAGCACCAATGTGATAGAGGTTGCATCACCACACCCACTTGAGTGTGTGTAGTCATGTCGATCATTGTGGTTTGGAAAAAAACACATGCAATGTCACTCCACGTGTCAAACCATGGTTAGAAAGCCCTAGAACATGTTGGAATGCAACATTGGAATGCAATGGAGCACCAGTGTGACATAACTTGCATCCCCATACCCACTTGAGCATGCGTGGTTATGTGTATCATTGTGGTTTGTAAAATAACACATGCAATGACACCCCATGTGTCAAACTATGGTCAGAAATACCTAGCACATGTTGGAATGCAATGGACCACCAGTGTGATAGAGGTTGCATCACCACACCCACTTGATTATGTGTGGTCATGTGGATCATTGTGGTTTGGAAAAGAAAACATGCAATGACACTCCATGTGTCAAACCATGGTTATAAACCACTAGAACATGTTGGAATGAAACATTGGAATGCAATGGAGAACCAGTGTGATAGAGGTTCCGTCACCACAACCACTTGAGTGTGTTTGGACATGTGGATCATTACTGTTTGGAAAAGAACACATGCAATGACACTCCATGTGTCAAACCATGGTCAGACAGCACTAGAACATGTTGGAATGCAACTGCCACATGCAATAGAGCACCAGTGTGACATAGGTTGCATCACCACACCCACCTGAGTATGTGTGGTCATCTGGATTATTGTGGTTTGGAAAAGAACACATGTAATGATAGTCCATGTGTCATACCATAGTCAGAAAGCCCTAGAACATGTTGGAATCTAACACTAGAATGCAACGGAACAACAGTGTGACCGAGGTTGCATCACCACATCCACTCCATGTGTCAAACCGTGGTCAGAAATCCCTAGAACATGGTGGAATGCAACATTGGAATGCAATGGAGCACCGGTGTGATAGAGGCTGCATCACCTCACCCTATTGAGTGTGTTTGGTCAGGTGGATCATTGTGGTTTGGAATATAACACATGCAATGACACTCCATGTGTCAAACCATGGTCAGAAAGCCCTAGAACATGTTGGAATGCAACTGCCACATGCAATGTAGCACCAGTGTGACAGAGGTTGCATCACCACACCTAGTTAAGAGTGTGTGGTCGTGTGGATCATTGTGGTTTGGAAAAGAACACATGCAATAACACTCCATGTGTGAAACCATGGTCCGAAAGCCCAAGAATATGTTGGAATGCAACTACCACATGCAATGGAGCACAAATGTGATAGAGGTTGCATCACCACACCCACTTGAGTGTGTGTAGTCATGTGGATCATTGTGGTTTGGAAAAAAACACATGCAATGTCACTTGACGTGTCAAACCATGGTTAGAAAGCCCTAGAACATGTTGGAATGCAACATTGGAATGCAATGGAGTACCAGTGTGACAGAAGTTGCATCACCGTACCCACTTGAGCATGTGTGGTTTTGTGTATCATTGTGGTTTGTATAATAACACATGCAATGACACCCCATGTGTCAAACCATGGTCAGAAATCCCTAGAATATGTTGGAATGCAATAGAGCACTAGTGTGATAGAGGTTGCATCACCACACCCACTTGATTGTGTGTGGTCATGTCGATCATTATGGTTTGGAAAAGAAAACATGCAATGACACTCCATGTGTCAAACCATGGTTAGAAACCACTAGAATATGTTGGAATGCAACATTGGAATGGAATGGAGAACCGGTGCGATAGAGGTTCCGTCACCACACCCACTTGAGTGTATGTGGACATGTGGATCATTATGGTTTGGAAAAGAACACATGCAATGACACTCCATGTGTCAAACCATGGTCAGAAAGCCCCAGAACATGTTCGAATGCAACTGCCACATGCAATAGAGCACCAGTCTGACATAGGTTGCATCACCACACTCACCTGAGTGTGTGTGGTCATCTGGATCAATGCAGTTTGGAAAGAACACATGTAATGACAGTCCATTTTTCAAACCATAGTCAAAAAGCCCTAGAACATGTTGGAATCTAACATTGGTATGCATCACCACATCCACTTGAGTGTGTGTAGTCATGTGGATCATTGTGTTGTGGAAATGAAGACATGTAATGACACTCCACCTGTCAAATCATGGTCAGAGAGCCCTAGAACATGTTGGAATGCAACATTGGAATGCATTAGAGCACCAGTGTGACAGAGGTTGCATCACCAATCCCACTTGAGTGTGTGTGATCATGTGGATCATTGTGGTTTGGAAAAGAACACATGAAATGACACTCCATGTGTGAAACGATGGTCAGAAAGCACCATAACATGTCGAATGCAACACTGGAATGCAATGGTGCACTAGTGTGATAGAGGTTACATCATCACACCCACTTGAGTGTCTGTGGTCATGTTGATCATTGTGGTTTGGAAACTAACACATGCAATGACATTCCATGTGTCAAACCATAGTCAGAAAGCCTCGAAAAAATGTTGGAATGCAACATTGGAATGTAATGGAGCACCAGTGTGACAGAGGTTGCATCACCACAACCACTTGATTGTGTGTGGTCAATTGGATCATTGTGGTTTGGAAAAGAACACATGCAATAACACTCCATGTGTGAAACCATGGTCCGAAAGCCCAAGAATATGTTGGAATGCAACTACCACATGCAATGGAGCACAAATGTGATAGAGGTTGCATCACCACACCCACTTGAGTGTGTGTAGTCATGTGGATCATTGTGGTTTGGAAAAAAACACATGCAATGTCACTTGACGTGTCAAACCATGGTTAGAAAGCCCTGGAACATGTTGGAATGCAACATTGGAATGCAATGGAGTACCAGTGTGACAGAAGTTGCATCACCGTACCCACTTGAGCATGTGTGGTTTTGTGTATCATTGTGGTTTGTATAATAACACATGCAATGACACCCCATGTGTCAAACCATGGTCAGAAATCCCTAGAATATGTTGGAATGCAATAGAGCACTAGTGTGATAGAGGTTGCATCACCACACCCACTTGATTGTGTGTGGTCATGTCGATCATTATGGTTTGGAAAAGAAAACATGCAATGACACTCCATGTGTCAAACCATGGTTAGAAACCACTAGAATATGTTGGAATGCAACATTGGAATGGAATGGAGAACCGGTGCGATAGAGGTTCCGTCACCACACCCACTTGAGTGTATGTGGACATGTGGATCATTATGGTTTGGAAAAGAACACATGCAATGACACTCCATGTGTCAAACCATGGTCAGAAAGCCCCAGAACATGTTCGAATGCAACTGCCACATGCAATAGAGCACCAGTCTGACATAGGTTGCATCACCACACTCACCTGAGTGTGTGTGGTCATCTGGATCAATGCAGTTTGGAAAGAACACATGTAATGACAGTCCATTTTTCAAACCATAGTCAAAAAGCCCTAGAACATGTTGGAATCTAACATTGGTATGCATCACCACATCCACTTGAGTGTGTGTAGTCATGTGGATCATTGTGTTGTGGAAATGAAGACATGTAATGACACTCCACCTGTCAAATCATGGTCAGAGAGCCCTAGAACATGTTGGAATGCAACATTGGAATGCATTAGAGCACCAGTGTGACAGAGGTTGCATCACCACACCCACTTGAGTGTGTGTGATCATGTGGATCATTGTGGTTTGGAAAAGAACACATGAAATGACACTCCATGTGTGAAACGATGGTCAGAAAGCACCATAACATGTCGAATGCAACACTGGAATGCAATGGTGCACTAGTGTGACAGAGGTTACATCATCACACCCACTTGAGTGTCTGTGGTCATGTTGATCATTGTGGTTTGGAAACTAACACATGCAATGACATTCCATGTGTCAAACCATAGTCAGAAAGCCTCGAAAAAATGTTGGAATGCAACATTGGAATGTAATGGAGCACCAGTGTGACAGAGGTTGCATCACCACAACCACTTGATTGTGTGTGGTCAATTGGATCATTGTGGTTTGGAAAAGAACACATGCAATAACACTCCATGTGTGAAACCATGGTCCGAAAGCCCAAGAATATGTTGGAATGCAACTACCACATGCAATGGAGCACAAATGTGATAGAGGTTGCATCACCACACCCACTTGAGTGTGTGTAGTCATGTGGATCATTGTGGTTTGGAAAAAAACACATGCAATGTCACTTGACGTGTCAAACCATGGTTAGAAAGCCCTAGAACATGTTGGAATGCAACATTGGAATGCAATGGAGTACCAGTGTGACAGAAGTTGCATCACCGTACCCACTTGAGCATGTGTGGTTTTGTGTATCATTGTGGTTTGTATAATAACACATGCAATGACACCCCATGTGTCAAACCATGGTCAGAAATCCCTAGAATATGTTGGAATGCAATAGAGCACTAGTGTGATAGAGGTTGCATCACCACACCCACTTGATTGTGTGTGGTCATGTCGATCATTATGGTTTGGAAAAGAAAACATGCAATGACACTCCATGTGTCAAACCATGGTTAGAAACCACTAGAATATGTTGGAATGCAACATTGGAATGGAATGGAGAACCGGTGCGATAGAGGTTCCGTCACCACACCCACTTGAGTGTATGTGGACATGTGGATCATTATGGTTTGGAAAAGAACACATGCAATGACACTCCATGTGTCAAACCATGGTCAGAAAGCCCCAGAACATGTTCGAATGCAACTGCCACATGCAATAGAGCACCAGTCTGACATAGGTTGCATCACCACACTCACCTGAGTGTGTGTGGTCATCTGGATCAATGCAGTTTGGAAAGAACACATGTAATGACAGTCCATTTTTCAAACCATAGTCAAAAAGCCCTAGAACATGTTGGAATCTAACATTGGTATGCATCACCACATCCACTTGAGTGTGTGTAGTCATGTGGATCATTGTGTTGTGGAAATGAAGACATGTAATGACACTCCACCTGTCAAATCATGGTCAGAGAGCCCTAGAACATGTTGGAATGCAACATTGGAATGCATTAGAGCACCAGTGTGACAGAGGTTGCATCACCACACCCACTTGAGTGTGTGTGATCATGTGGATCATTGTGGTTTGGAAAAGAACACATGAAATGACACTCCATGTGTGAAACGATGGTCAGAAAGCACCATAACATGTCGAATGCAACACTGGAATGCAATGGTGCACTAGTGTGACAGAGGTTACATCATCACACCCACTTGAGTGTCTGTGGTCATGTTGATCATTGTGGTTTGGAAACTAACACATGCAATGACATTCCATGTGTCAAACCATAGTCAGAAAGCCTCGAAAAAATGTTGGAATGCAACATTGGAATGTAATGGAGCACCAGTGTGACAGAGGTTGCATCACCACAACCACTTGATTGTGTGTGGTCAATTGGATCATTGTGGTTTGGAAAAGAACACATGCAATAACACTCCATGTGTGAAACCATGGTCCGAAAGCCCAAGAATATGTTGGAATGCAACTACCACATGCAATGGAGCACAAATGTGATAGAGGTTGCATCACCACACCCACTTGAGTGTGTGTAGTCATGTGGATCATTGTGGTTTGGAAAAAAACACATGCAATGTCACTTGACGTGTCAAACCATGGTTAGAAAGCCCTAGAACATGTTGGAATGCAACATTGGAATGCAATGGAGTACCAGTGTGACAGAAGTTGCATCACCGTACCCACTTGAGCATGTGTGGTTTTGTGTATCATTGTGGTTTGTATAATAACACATGCAATGACACCCCATGTGTCAAACCATGGTCAGAAATCCCTAGAATATGTTGGAATGCAATAGAGCACTAGTGTGATAGAGGTTGCATCACCACACCCACTTGATTGTGTGTGGTCATGTCGATCATTATGGTTTGGAAAAGAAAACATGCAATGACACTCCATGTGTCAAACCATGGTTAGAAACCACTAGAATATGTTGGAATGCAACATTGGAATGGAATGGAGAACCGGTGCGATAGAGGTTCCGTCACCACACCCACTTGAGTGTATGTGGACATGTGGATCATTATGGTTTGGAAAAGAACACATGCAATGACACTCCATGTGTCAAACCATGGTCAGAAAGCCCCAGAACATGTTCGAATGCAACTGCCACATGCAATAGAGCACCAGTCTGACATAGGTTGCATCACCACACTCACCTGAGTGTGTGTGGTCATCTGGATCAATGCAGTTTGGAAAGAACACATGTAATGACAGTCCATTTTTCAAACCATAGTCAAAAAGCCCTAGAACATGTTGGAATCTAACATTGGTATGCATCACCACATCCACTTGAGTGTGTGTAGTCATGTGGATCATTGTGTTGTGGAAATGAAGACATGTAATGACACTCCACCTGTCAAATCATGGTCAGAGAGCCCTAGAACATGTTGGAATGCAACATTGGAATGCATTAGAGCACCAGTGTGACAGAGGTTGCATCACCACACCCACTTGAGTGTGTGTGATCATGTGGATCATTGTGGTTTGGAAAAGAACACATGAAATGACACTCCATGTGTGAAACGATGGTCAGAAAGCACCATAACATGTCGAATGCAACACTGGAATGCAATGGTGCACTAGTGTGACAGAGGTTACATCATCACACCCACTTGAGTGTCTGTGGTCATGTTGATCATTGTGGTTTGGAAACTAACACATGCAATGACATTCCATGTGTCAAACCATAGTCAGAAAGCCTCGAAAAATGTTGGAATGCAACATTGGAATGTAATGGAGCACCAGTGTGACAGAGGTTGCATCACCACAACCACTTGATTGTGTGTGGTCAATTGGATCATTGTGGTTTGAAAAAGAACACATGAAATGGCAATCCATGTGTCAAACCATGGTCAAAACGCCCTAGAACTTATTTGAATGCAACATTGGATTTAATGGTCAAACCATGGTCAAAACGCCCTAGAACTCTAAAACGTAGTCCAAATGTATTGCAGCAATACCTATCTAATGGGATTCTGGGAAAATTTTGTTTGCCATGGGTTTTGTAATATTATTCTACTGTACTCTATGTGGTTGACTCTAAGGATTAAGTGGATGTTGATGTTGAGATGGCCCTGCTATTACTATTAGAAAATTTGCCTGAAAACTTTTCTCTGTCTGGGTGGGAAGTACTTTTTTGCTGCTCACCAATGTATGTCACCTCAGATCTATTAATGGATAATACAAGAAACTGGAAAGTTATGAACTTGAATATAAGAGGCATCAACTCTGAAAAAAAGTGGGTGGCTTTATATAACAAAATTGAGGAATCAGGTTGTGATATCATCTGTCTGCAAGAAACAAAGAGAGAGAATTTT
Organism: Avena eriantha; assembly: GCA_910589775.1. Lineage (NCBI taxonomy): Eukaryota > Viridiplantae > Streptophyta > Magnoliopsida > Poales > Poaceae > Avena > Avena eriantha. The sequence goes on from OU342741.1 coordinate 262,212,445, forward strand.
GACCTTACCTATATTTAAAAAAATTGTCCAAGGAAATTCATTCCTTCTGTTGGTTCTTCTGGTGGAATAATTACCATTTGTAATGGAGCCTTGTTCACTAGAGAATTAGATTATTCAAATGATTTCTCAATTTCCATCAAATTCATCTCAAATCTTTCAAAGGACACTTGGTTTATCACAAATATTTATGGGCCTTATGATGCTCATAGAAAGGGTATTTTTCTACATTGGTTCCACAACATTGATGTAAATGATGATGTGAATTGGCTTGTTGTTGGAGACTTTAATCTTCTAAGACAGCCTTCTAACAAAAATAAAAGTGGTGGGGATGTCAATGAAATGTTGCTTTTCAGTGATGCCATTAGCAATCTAGGACTGATTGAGCTGCCCCTAAAAGGGAAAAATACACTTGGAGTAATATGCAGAAGGATCCTTTGCTAGAAAGACTGGACTGGTTCTTCACCTCAAGCTCCTGGACCACCTCTTACCCTTCAACCCTGGTTTATCCTCTGGTTAGACCTACATCTGATCATTCCCCTTGTGTGATCAATATTGGCACCAAGATTCCTAGAGATAATATCTTTAGATTTGAAAACTACTGGTTATAGCACAGTGATTTTATTGGCATTGTTCAAAATGCATGGAATATCCCAATTGGATACCAAGACAGTGCAAAAAAATCAATGCAAAGATGAAAAATGTTAGAAGAGGGCTGAAGCTATGGGCAAAAAACCTTCCTTTCCTCAAAAACCTAATTGCTAATGTTAATCCGGTCATTGAACTTCTGGACAATATTGAGGAGTTAAGATGCTTAAATATTTCTGAATGGGATCTTAGAGATATGCTAAAAAACAATGTCATTACTCTACTCCAAAACCAGAAATCCTACTAGAAACAAAGAGGAAAAATCAAATGGGTAAATCTTGGAGATGCCAATACAAGATTCTTCTAGACAAAAGCAACTATAAACTATAGGAATAACTACATCTCATCTCTCAAATGCTCTGACCAAACTGAAGTCTCTGAAAATGATGAGAAGGCAGGAATCCTATGGTCAGCATTCAAAACAATATTGGGAACTTCTGATAATGCAACCATGCACTTTAACCTGGCTGATTATTTTGGTGATGGAATGAATTTAACCATGAGCTCACCTTTGGAAACCACTTTCTCTGATAAACAAATAGAATATGTGGTTAAGGAACTTCCAAATGATAAATCCCCTGGGCCAGATGGCTTTAATAATGAGTTCATCAAAGTTTGCTGGCCTATTATTGGAAATGACATCAAGGATTTGACTCAAGACTTCTATGAGCATAAAGTGTCACTCGAAAGCATCAATTCTTGTCTCATTACTTTGATACCAAAAAAAGGCTGTCCTGAAACTCCCTCTAACTTTTGACCCATCTCCCTTCTCAATAGTGTGCTGAAGATTATAACTAAATTGCTTGCCAACAGATTACAAAAGGTCATTCTGAAACTTGTTCAAAAAAACCAATATGGATTTCTTAAGCAAAGATCCATTCAAGATTTCCTTGGATGGGGTTTTGAATATCTTTTCCAATGTCATCATTCAAAAGAGGATATTCTAGTTTTAAAGTTGGATTTTGACAAAGCTTTTGACATGATTGAGCACAAGACTATCTTGGAGATTCTTAAAGCAAGAGGATTTGGAGAGAGATGGATAATGTGGATTCGGAATATTCTGAGTTCGGGTACCTCTTCTGTTCTTCTTAATGGTTTCCCTGGGAAAAAATTCTACTGTAGAAGAGGGGTGAGGCAGGGTGATCCACTATCACCTCTACTTTTTGTGCTGGTTGCTGATCTGTTACAGTCAATTCTGAACAAGGCAATGGTCTAGAACTTGATCTCTACTCCTCTAAGCTGCCCAGTATGTCCTAATTTTCATGTTATTCAGTATGCTGATGACACATGGCTTATCATGAAAGCTAATGCTCAGGAACTGTTATGTCTAAAATCAATACTAAATACTTTTACTTCTTCCACTTGACTTATGGTGAATTACCAAAAATCAAGCATGATCCCAATCAACATTGACCATGAAAGGCTGACACACTTTGTAAACACCTTAAATTGTTTGAAAGGTTCTTTTCCTTTCACATACCTTGGTCTACCTTTAGGCCCTACAAAACCTTCTTTGCAATTTTTTATACCAATGGTATAAAGGGTGGAAATAAGATTATGTGGAATTGCAAATTTCCTAAATTATGGTTGTAAATTAGAAATGGTCAAGTCAATTTTATCCTCCTTGCCAATGTTTTGCATGACCTGCTTGGAAATACCACCTACAATGAAGAATCAAATCATCAAATATTTCAGGCATTACCTATGGAGAAAGAAAGGTTCTGATAGTGCTGATGTTCAGGTTAATGGCTCTGCTCTTATTGCTTGGGATAAGATCTGTAAACCAAAAAAATCAAGGGGGACTAGGTGTGTTAAACCTGACTATACAGAATAATTCCCTACTTCTAAACAACTTAGACAAGTTCTATAATGATCATGATATTCCATGGGTCAAATTGGTTAAAAAAACTCATATTGTGATGATGGCTCTATACCCAATAAGCATTTGGAAGGATCATTCTGGTGTAAGGCTCCCTTAAAGCTAATTGACACATACACGGCTATGGCTAAAGGGGTGCTGGGCAATGACAAAACCATTCTATTCTGGACTGACTTATGGGAGGACCAATGCCTACATCACAAATTTCCACACCTCCTTTCTTATTCTACGAACACAAGCCTCACCATACATGAGGTAATTAAGAATGAATATCTTTAGGATCTGTTTTACTTTCCATTATATCAAAAAGCTTTTTGTGAGTTTGAACAACTGGAAATCATTTGTCAGCATGCTACAGTCAAAATCCAAGAAGGAAGATCTCATGTATGGACCTACATTTGGGTTAATAACAAATTCACTTCTGAAAAGGCCTACAAGGTCATGATTGGATATCAACCCACACCACATCATTTCTCATGGGTATGGAAATCTTCCTGTCAACAAAAGCATAAATTCTTATTCTGGCTGCTACTTCAAGACTGATTAAATACTAGAAATATCCTTAGAAGGAAAAACATGCAGATGCATTCTTATTCCTGTGCAGTCATGGAGTGTTCCCAAGAAGAAACTTTTTCACATCTATTCTAGACTTGCCCTTTTGCTGGGTACTGTTGGGATCTAATATGCCCACAAAGAGACAAAATATTATCATCCTTTGAAGCCATTGAGGACATCAAGCAGAAATTGAACCTACCTTTTGCTATGGATATTATTATTTTGGTAGCCTGGGAATATGGATTATCAGAAACAACCGGATATTCAATAATCAAAGGCCAAGTTTTAATAACTGGAAAGCAATCTACAATGAAGACCTAAGATGGTTGAGCTATAGAATATAAATAAAATTGGTTAAAATCTTCAAATCTTGGCTTAGTCTCAAACTTAGTCTGTTCTTTTTTATTTCTTTCATTATTTCTCTCCAGTTTCTGCTACAACCTTGTATATAACTTTGTTATGATACAATTTAAAAAAATTGCAGTGGGCTTTTTAGCTCACTGTTGATCCTCAAAAAAAGAACACCCTAGAACATGTTGGAATGCACCATTGGATTGCAATGGAGAACTAGTGTGACAGAGGTTGCATCACCACACCCACTTGAGTGTGTGTGGTCATGTGGATCATAGTGGTTTGAAAAAGAACATATGCATTGGCACTCCATGTGTCAAACCATGGTTAGAAATACCTAGAACATGTTAGAATGTAACATTGCAATGCAATGGAGCACCAGTGTGACAGAGGTTGCATCACCACACTGAGTTGAGTGTGTGTGGTCATGTGGATCATTGTGGTTTGGAAAAGAACACATGCAATGACACTCCCTGTGTCAAACCATGGTTAGAAATCCCTAGAACACGTTCGAATGCAATGGAGAAGCAGTGCGATAGAGGTTGCATCACCACACCCACTTGAGTGTATGTGGTCATATGGATCAATGTGGTTTGGAAAAGAACATAGGCAATGACACTCCACGTGTCAAACCATGGTCAGAAAGCCCTAGAACATGTTGGAATGGAACATTGGAATGCAATGGAGCACCAGTGTGATAGAGGTTGCATCACCACACCCACTTGAGTGTGTGTTAATGTGGATACTTGTGGTTTGTAAAAGAGCACATGTAATGACACTCCATGTGTTAACCCATGATCAAAAATCCCTAGAACATGTTGGAATGCAACATTGGAATGTAATGGAGCACCAGTGTGATCGAGGTTGCATCACCACACCCACTTGAGTGTGTGTGGTCATGTGGATAATTGTGGTTTGGAAAAGAACACATGCAATGACACTCCATGTGTCAAACCATGGTCAGAAAGCCCTAGAACATGTTGGAATGCAACACTGGAATGTAATGGAGCTCCAGTGTGTCAGAGGTTACATCACCACACCCACTTGAGTGTGTGTGGTCATGTGGATCATTGTGGTTTGGAAAATAACACATGCAACGAAACTCCATGTGTCAAACCATGGTCAGAAAGCCCAGGAACATGTTGGAATGAAACATTGGAATGCAATGGAGAACAAGTGTGACACAGGTTAGATCACCACACCCTCTTGACTGTGTGTGGTCATGTGGATCATATTGGTTTGGAAAAGAACACATCTAATGACACTCCATGTGTCAACCCATGGTTAGAGATCCCTAGAACATGTTGGAATGCAACATTGGAATGCAATGGAGCACCAGTATAATAGAGGTTGCATCACCACACCCACTTGAGTGTGTGTGGTCATGTGGATCATTGTGTTCTATAAAAGAAGACATCCAATACACTCCATGGTTCAAAGCGTGGTCAGAAATCCCTACAACATGTTGGAATGCCACATTGGAATGCAATGGAGCAACAGTGTGATAGAGGTTGTATCAACGCACCCACTTGAGTATATGTGGTCATGTGGATTAATATGGTTTGCAAAATAACAAACGCAATGATACTCCATGTATCAAACCATGGTTAGAAAGCGCTAGAACACGTTGGAATGCAATGGAGCAACAGTGTGATAGAGGTTGTATTAGCAAACCCACTTGAGTGTATGTGGTCATGTGGATCATTGTGGTTTGGAAAAGAACACATGCAATGACACTCGATGTGTCAAACCTTGGTTAGAAAGCCCTAGAACATGTTGGAATGCAACATTGGAATGCAATGGAGAACTAGTGTGACAGAGGTTGCATCACCACACCCACTTGAGTGTGTGTGTGGTCATGTGGATCATATTGGTTTGGAAAATAACACATGCAATGACATTCCATGTGTCAAACCATGGTCAGAAATCCTAGAAAAATGTTGGAATGCAACATTGTAATGTAATGGAGCACCAATGTGACAGAGGTTGCATCACCACACCCACTTGACTGTGTGGAAATATAGATCATTACGGTTTGGAAAAGAACACATGAAATGACACTCCATTTGTCAATCGATGGTTAGAAAGCCCCGGAACATGTTGTAATGCAACATTGGAATGCAATGGAGCACCAGTGTGACAGAGGTTGCATCACCACACCCACTTGAGTGTTTATGGTCATGTGCATCATTGTGGTTTGGAAAAGAACACATGCAATGACATTCCATGTGTCAAACCATGGTCAGAAAGCCTAGAAATATGTTGGAATGCAATAGTCGAATGTAATGGAGCACCAGTGTGACAGAGGTTGCATCACCGCACCCATTTGAAAAAGAACACATGAAATGACAATCCATGTGTCAAACCATGGTTAGAAAGCCCTAGAACACATTGGAATGCTATATTAGAATGCAATGGAGAAACAGTGTGATAGAGGTTGCATCACCATGCCCACCTGAGTGTATGTCGTCAAATGGATCAATGTGGTTTGGAAAAGAACACATGCAATGACACTCCACGTGTCAAACCATGGTCAGAAAGCCCTAGAACATGTTTGATTGCAACATTGGAATGCAATGGAGCACTAGTGTGATAGAGGTTGCATCAACACACCCACTTGAGTGTGGGTGGTCATGTGGATCATTATGGTTTGGAAAAGAACACATGCACTGACAATCCATGTGTCAAACCATGGTCAGAAAGCCCAAAACATGTTGGAACGCAATATTGGAATGCAATGGAGAAAAAGTGTGATAGCGGTTGTATCAGCACACCCACTTGATAGTATGTGGTCATGTTGTTCAATATGGTTTGGAAAAGAACACATGCAATGACACTCCATGTGTCAAACCACAGTTAGAAATCCCTAGAACATGTTGGAATGCAACATTGGAATGCAATGGAGAACTAGTGTGATAAAGGTTGCATCACCACACCGACTTGAGTGTGTGTGGTCATGTGGATCATAGTGGTTTGGAAAAGAACACATGCAGTGACATTCCATTAGTCAAACCATGGTCAGAAACAATATAAAAATATTGGAATGCAGCATTGGAATGTAATGGAGAACCAGTGTGACAGAGGTTGCATCACCACACCCACTTGAGTGTGTGGTCATGTGGATCATTATTGTTTCAGAAAAAACACATGAAATGACACTCCATGTGTCAAACCATGGTCAGAAAGCCCAAGAACATGTTGGAATGCAACATTGGAATGCAATGGAGCACCAGTGTCACATAGGTTGCATCACCACATACATTTGAGTGTTTGTGGTCATGTGGATCATTGTGCTTTGGAAAAGAACACATGCAATGACATTGCATGTGTCAAACCATGGTCAGAAATCCTAGAAATATGTTTGAATGTAAAATTGGAATGTAATGGAGCACCACTATGATTGAGGTTGCATCACCACAGCCAATTGAGTGTGTGTGGTCCAATGGATCATTCTGGTTTGGAAAATAACATATGAAATGACAATCCATGTGTGAAACCATGGTCAGAACGCCCTAGAGCATGTTGGAATGCAAAATTGCATTGCAACGGAGAACTAGTGTGATAAAGGTTGCATCACCAAACCACTTGAGTGTGTGTGGTCATGTGGATCATAGTGGTTTGAAAAAGAACACATGCAAGGGCACTCCATGTGTCAAACCATTGTTAGAAATCCCTAGAACATGTTGGAATGCAATATTGGAATGGAATGGAGCACCAGGGTCACAGGGGTTGCATCGCCACACCCAGTTGACTGTGCCTGGTCATGTGGATCGTTGTGGTTTGGAAAAGAACACATGGAATGACACTCCATGTGTCAAACCATGGTTAGAAAGCCCTAGAACATGTTGGATTGCAACATTGGAATGCAATGGAGCACCAGTGTGATAAGGGTTGCATCACGACACCGACTTGAGTGCGTGTGGTCATGTGGATCATTGTGTATTGTAAAATAACACATGCAATGACACTCCATGTGTCAAACCATGGAAAAAATCCCTAGAACATGTTGGAATGCAACATTGGAATGCAATGGAGCACCAATGTGATAGAGGTTGCATCACCAAACCAACTTGAGTGTGTGTAGTCATGTGGATCATTGTGGTCTATAAAAGAAAACATGCAATGACACTCCATCTATCAAACCATGGTCAGCAATCCATAGAACATGTTGGAATGCAACATTGGAATGCAATGGAGCACCAGTGTGACAGAGGTTGCATCACCGCACCCACTTGAATGTGTGTAGTCGTGTGGATCATTATGGTTTGGAAAAGAACACATGCAATGACACTCCATGTGTCAAACCATGGTCAGAAAGCCCTAGAACATGTTGGAATGGAATGGAGCAACAGTGTCATAGAGGTTGTATCATCACACCCACTGGAGTGTATGTGGTCATGTGGATCAATATGGTTTGGAAAAGAACACAAGCAATGACACTCCATGTGTCAAACCATGGTTAGAAAGCCCTAGAACATGTTGGAATGCAACATTGGAATGCAATGGAGAACTAGTGTGACAGAGGATGCATCACCACACCCACTTGCATGTGTGTGGTCATGTGGATAATAGTGGTTTTGAAAAGAACACATGCAATGACATTCCATGTGTCAAACCATGGTCAGAAAGCCCACAAAAAGGTTGGAATGCAACATTGGAATGTAATGGAACACCAGTGTGACAGAGGTTGCATCAACACTTGAGTGTGTTGTCATGTGGATCATTATGGTTTGCAAAAGAACACGTGAAATGACACTCCATGTATCAAACCATGGTCAGAAAGCCGAGGAACATGTTGGAATGCAACATTTGAATGCAATGGAGCACCAGTGTGACAGAGGTTGCATCACCACACCCACTTGTGTGTTTGTGGTCATGTGGATCGTTGTCCTTTGGAAAATAACACATGCAATGACATTCCATGTGTCAAACCATGGTCATAAAGCCTAGAAAAATGTTGGAATGCAACATTGGAATGTAATGGAACACCAGTGTGACAAAGGTTGCATCAACACTTGAGTGTGTTGTCATGTGGATCATTATGGTTTGGAAAAGAACACGTGAAATAACACACCATGTATCAAACCATGGTCAGAAAGCCCAGGAACATGTTGGAATGCAACATTTGAATGCAATGGAGCACCAGTGTGATAGAGGTTGCATCACCACACCCACTTGTGTGTTTGTGGTCATGTGGATCGTTGTCCTTTGGAAAATAACACATGCAATGACACTCCATGTGTCAAACCATGGTTAGAAAGCCTAGAAATATGTTGAAATGCAACATTGGAATGCAATGGAGCACCATTGTGACAGAGGTTGAATCACCACACCCACATGAGTGTATGTGGTCAAGTGGATCATTATGGTTTGGAAAATAACAAACGCAATGACACTCCATGTGTGAAACCATGGTCAGAATACCCTAGAACATGCTGGAATGCATCATTGGATTGCAATGGAGAACTAGTGTGAGAGAGGTTGCAACACCAGACCCACTTCAGTGTGGGTGGTCATGTGGATCATAGTGGTTTGAAAAATAAAACATGCAATGGCACTCCATGTGTCAAACAATGGTTAGAAATCCCTAGAACATGTTGGAATGCAACATTGGAATGCAATGGAGCACCACTATGATAGAGGTTGCATCACTACACCCACTTGAGTGTGTGTGGTCATGTGTATCATTGTGGTTTGGAAAATAACAAACGCAATGACACTCGATGTGTCAAACCATGGTTAGAAATCCCTAGAACACGTTGGAATCCAATATTGGAATGCAATGGAGCAACATTGTGATAGAGGTTGTATCGGCACACCCACTTGTGTGTACGTTGTCGTGTGGATCAATATGGTTCGGAAAACAACATATGCAATGACACTCCATGTGTCAAACCATGGTTAGAAAGCTCTAGAACATGTTGGAATGCAACATTGCAATACAATGGAGAACTAGTGTGACAGAGGTTGAATCACCACACCCACTTGAGTGTGTGTGGTGATGTGGATCATTGTGGTTTGGAAAATAACAAACGCAATGACACTCCATGTGTCAAACCATGGTCAGAAAGCCTAAAAATATGTTGGAATGCAACATTGGAATGCAATCGAGCACCAGTGTGATAGAGGTTGCATCAGCACACCCAATTGAGTGTATGTGGTCAAGTGGATCATTGTGGTTTGTAAAAAACACATGAAATGACACTCGATGTGTCAAACCATGGTTAGAAAGCCCTAGAACATGTTGGACTGCAACATTGGACTGCAATGGAGAACTTGTGTGACAGAGGTTGCATGACCACACCCACTTGAGTGTGTGTGGTCATGTGGATCATAGTGGTTTGAAAAATAACACATGCAATGACACTCCATCTGTCAAACAATGGTTAGAAAGCCTAGAAAAGTGTTGGAATGCAACATTGGAATGCAATGGAGCACTAGTGTGATAGAAGTTGCATCGCGACACCCAGTTGATTGTGTGTTGTCATGTGGATCATTGCGGTTTGGAAAAGAACACATGCAATGCCCACTTCATGTGTCAAACCATGGTCAGAAAGCCAGGAACATGTTGGAATGCAAGATTGGAATGCAATGGAGCACCAGTGTGATGAAGGTTGCATCACCACACCCACTTGATTGATTGTGGTCATGTGGATCATTGTGGTTTGGAAAAGAACACATGCAATGGCATTCCATGTGACAAACCATGGTCAGAAATCCTAGAAAAATGTTGGAACCCAACATTGGAAAGTAATGGAGCAACAGTGTGATAGAGGTTGCATCACAACACCCACTTGAGTGTGTGTGGTTAAGTGGATCATTGTGGTTTGGAAAAGAACACGTGAAATGACAATCCATGTGTGAAACCATGGTTAGAAATCCCTAGAATATGTTCGAATGCAATTGGAATGCAATAGAGCACCAGTGTGAAAGAGGTTGCATCACCACACCTAGTTGAGTGTGTGTGGTCATGTGGATTATTTTGGTTTGGATAAGAACACATACAATGACACTCCATGTATCAAACCATGGTTACAAAGCCCTAGAAAAGTTGGAATGCAATATTGAAATGCAAATGACAAACAATGTGATAGAGGTCACATCACCACACCCACTTGAGTGTATGTGGTCATATGGATCAATGTGGTTTGGAAAAGAACACTTGCAGTGACACTCCACATGTCAAACTATGGTTAGAAAGCCCTAGAACATGTTGGATTGCAACATTGGAATCCAATGGAGCACTAGTGTGATAGAGGTTGCATCACCACACCCACTTGAGTGTGTGTGGTCATGTGGATCACTATGGTTTGTAAAATAACGCATGCAATGGCATTCCATGTGTCAAACCATGGACAAAAAACCCTAGAACATGTTGGAATGCAACATTGGAGTACAATGGAGCACCAGGGTGATAGAGGGTCCATCACCACACCAACTTGAGTGTGTGTGGTCATGTGGATCATTCTGGTCTGTAAAACAACGCATGCAATGACACTCCATCTGTCAAACCATGGTCAGAAATCCCTAGAACATGTTGGAATGCAACAATGGAATGCAATAGAGCACCAGTGTGACAGAGGTTGCATCACCACACCCACTTGAGTGTGTGTGGTCATGTGGAACATTATGGTTTGGAAAAGAACACATGCAATGACACTCCATGTGTCCAACCATGGTCAGAAAGCCCTAGAACATGTTGGAATGCAATATTGGAATGCAATGAAGCAACAGTGCGATAGGTGTTGTATCAGCACACCCACTTGAGTGTATGTGGTCATGTGGAATAATATGGTTTCGAAATGAACACATGCAATGAAACTCCATGTGTCAAACCACGGTTATAAATCCCTATAACATTTTGGAATGCAACATTGGAATGCAATGGAGAACTAGTGTGACAGAGGTTGCATCACCACACCCACTTGAGTGTGTGTGGTCATGTGGATCATTGTGGTTTGGAAAATAACAAACGCAATGACACTCCATGTGTCAAACCATGGTCATAAAGCCTAAAAATATGTTGGAATGCAATGGAGCACCAGTGTGACAAAGGTTCCATCAGCACACCCACTTGAGTGTATGTGGTCAAGTGGATCATTGTGGTTAGGAAAAAACACATGAAATGACACTCGATGTGTCAAACCATGGTTAGAAAGCCCTAGAACATGTTGGACTGCAACATTGGAATGCAATGGAGAACTAGTGTGACAGAGGTTGCATGACCACACCCACTTGAGTGTGTGTGGTCATGTGGATCATAGTGGTTTGAAAAAGAACACATGCAATGACACTCCATGTGTCAAACCATGGTTAGAAAGCCTAGAAAAATGTTGGAATGCAACATTGGAATGCAATGGAGCACTTGTGTGATAGAGGTTGCATCGCCACACCTAGTTGAGTGTGTGTTGTCATGTGGATCATTGCAGTTTGGAAAAGAACACATGCAATGCCACTTCATTTTTCAAACCATGGTTAGAAAGCCCAGGAACATGTTGGAATGTAAGATTGGAATGCACTGGAGCACCAGTGTGATGAAGGTTGCATCACCACACCCACTTGAGTGATTGTGGTCATGTGGATCATTGTGGTTTGGAAAAGAATACATGCAATATGCATTCTGTGTGACAAACCATGGTCAGAAAGCCTAGAAAAATGTTGGAACGCAACATTGGAATGTAATGGAGCAACCGTGTGATAGAGGTTGCATCACAACACCCACTTGAGTGTGTGTGGTTAAGTGGATCATTGTGGTTTGGAATAGAACACGTGAAATGACAATCCATGTGTCAAACCATGGTTAGAAATGCATAGAACATATTGGAATGCAACATTGGAATACAATAGAGCACTAGTGTGAAAGAGGTTGCATCACCACACCTAGTTGAGTGTGTGTGGTCATGTGGATTATTGTGGTTTGGAAAATGTCACATCCCAAATTTTACATTTGGCACTACATACATACATGTCATTGCATCATGAGCATCTTTGCAAAAAGTTTCAGTTTTAAAGTTTTTGCCAAAACACCTCCTCTTTGGTAGTTCATCCCATTTGCAAGCCTACTAGGACTTTTGCCTTGAATCTTCAATATAGACCCCTTTTGGGCATTCCATATGCATGGTTGCATAGAGCTCGTCTCTACGAACCCGTAGGATTTTGTTTCACTCAATTCGGAGCTACGGATCAAAAGTTAGGTCAGTATTGGTCTTTGCTGAATTTTAGTTTTAGATAAAACTGTTATGTCAGTTTTAGTATAGAGAAGAAAAGAAAAAAAGAAAAAAAGAGTTTTTGGCCGCGGCAGCCGAACCGGCCCAGCCAAGGAGGCCCACCCAGGTCCCAAGCCGGCCGCCAAGCAGCCCCACCAGCGGCCCGTGCCTCCCCCCTCAGCCCCTTTCCCCTTTTCTTTTTCTTCTTTTTCTTTTCCTCCCTTTTTTTCCGCCTAACAGGCGGGCCCCGCCTGCTAGCCGCACGAGCCTCTCATGATCGACCAGGACACAACCGATGCCCAGTTTGTTCCAGAGACGAACTGCTGCCACGATTTTCGTCCGATTTCTCCAGGATTTCGGCTCGATCCTCACACCTCTCTGCCTTTCCATATAGAGCTCGCTACCGCCGTCTTTTTCCCCCTCCTAGACCCATCTATCGTGCCGCCACCTCGCGCCGATTGCTCGCCGGAGTTCTCGGAGCCGCCGCCACCATTGACGCCGGTAAGAACCTCATAGCTGACCCCCACGCCCCTTCCTGCCGAAGGAGCACCGCAGCGCCTCGCCCGTCCTTTTCTGACCCTTCTTTTCTCTCCTACAGCCGCCGGAGCCACCCCACGACCTCGCCGGAGTACCCCCGCCGTTGCCGCTCCATCCACTCGCCGCCACCGCCCGAGCTCGCCGCCGGCCGCGCCGACCCGGCCACTGCGCCCGCCGCACGCCGCCCTACGCCGTAGGCTACCCGCCGCCGTCGCCGGAGCCGCCGCCGCCGTCGGACGCCAGGTGAGCCAGCGCCCGCCGCTGCCGTTGGATCGGCCACGAACGGTTGCGATCAGCCGCTGACCGCTGACCGGTCAACTGCCGCGTCAGTCGGGCCCGCTATTTTCAGAGTTTATTTATTTTCTAGAAAATATGTCTAACTTCAAAAATTCATAGAAAAAGATCTACTGGGACAAATTTTGTAAATAAGATATCGTTGGATTTGCAAAATTTTGTAGAATTTTATTCTGCCATAATATCCCATGTTTACTGTATGTATTTTCCTTATATTATAGAAAGGCGTAAAGTAGTATTTAATTCGCAGAAAAAGATCTATAAATCTTTTTGACGTAATTCCTTTGGCTCTAGGCTCTATTTGGAGTTACCTATCTAGTAGTATTTTTGTCAAACTTGTACTTCACTGTTTACAGCTTTGGTGCAATGTTTTGACTAAAGACCTATTAACTAGACCTCTTTTATGCATAAATTGTTTTCTTTGCATTAAATGTTTTCTCATGCATCATCCAGTAGTAGAATTGATCAGAGAACTTGACCCAGCTACTGAAGCTTTGTGAAAGTACCATGAATGCATTGTGTTGCATTTGTGGATCTTTATGTGTGGTTTGTTTATTGTTTGAATTGCTTTCGTGTAGATTGTGAGGATTGTAACCCGTGTGACTGTCCGGACTGTGCTTTTGACTCCGGCAACTACCAAGGCAAGTGGAGCTTCATAAATGTCCTATTTACTTTCTATATGCATTGTAGCTTGTTTTGTTTTACAAGTTCTATCTATTGCTATGCTATATCCTACTATGTCGTAGTCCATATTGTTAGGCGAGCCGTCGTAAGTAGTTGTGCTTAGTTGTGCTTATGTAGACGCGGGTGGGATACACCATGGCAAAGATGGTTTTGAAAGAACGTGTTTTGAAAGTGAAAACAACTTAATTAATGAACTATCTGGGTGGATTTGTAATTGCTTGGTTCGTGAATGCCGGGCCCATGTCTATGGTTTACCCGAGTATCTCACTTGTGGATGGCCACCCAGGTTTCTGAGAAATGATTAGTGTCTTGATTTGGTAGCTTCCGTGTGCAACCATATGCCAGTGAGTTATGGGTGGCTAGATGGACTTAGTAGGTTGTGACGACCCGAGCTCTTCGTATCAAGAGATGTAGTGAATGTGATAGGTTAGTACGGTGTGTGGCTAGGCTTGGGGAGCTACTTCCCGAATTGTCTCTTCTTGGACTTCTCCCTATCACGACTCAATATGCGTGTCGTGGTACAAGCGGGTCGACCGAGTCATATGGGTAAAGTGTGCAACCCCTACAGGGTGTAAAACTAAGTGCTTAGCCGTGTCCCCGATAATGGACGATTGAGTTGCTGAATTGTGGGTGCTATGACATGTTCTCATTCATTCTAACCTATAATTGCTAAAACTTGTGGTTGGATCCTAATTGGGTTGTTTGTCGAAGATTAAATGTTTTACAAATGATTTACAAAGGTTAGGATAGAGTATTTTGCTGCTACAACTAAGCCTGAACCCCACAAGCCAGATATGCATATAGCTTTTAGCCTTGTTGTTTCTCTCATTGTTCCACTTGCCAGTGCATTCCAAGTGCTGACCCTTCGGGGCTGTTACGTTTCATGTTGCAGGTTACTATTCCGTTTACTTTGAGTAGTAGTGTTGGTTGTGACCCTCCACTCAACATTTTGTTCGCCTGTGGCGTCTAATGGAGACTGGAGCTACTTTATTTATGCTATCTATTTTCTACTTGTTTTTTTGTGCGAGCGTTATGCTTTGCAAACTGTGTAGTAAATGCAATATTCTGGATCATACCGCTGTAATAATGATGCACTGTTAATTCTTTGATGTCTATCGATACTATGTATGCCAATGAACCGATCTAGGGATTGGCGTGATACATAGAGGTGCAATCCTTGCGGGTTGTACCGTTTCAGATGGTATCAGAGCCAGGTTGACTGTAGGATCATGACCTAGGATTGGAATAGGAAAGCCTTATGTTTACTTAAGCCTATTTTAAATTCTGTCCTATTCTTTTGCCATTCACTCTAGTAAATTCCTTTCTTTGGCTATTCTCACTCTTTCCTCTTTACAATTGATAGATGGGAGATGCCACCAGAGTTGAGTATGTTGAGCTTCAATCACCAAGGCCCTTCGCAAGAGAGCTGGTGGAGCTTTGCCAGACACTAGGCATGCTAATGCCGATGTTCAAAGGGAAAAGGATGAACACCTATATGCCTGGAGATCGTGTGTGGGAGATCACCGCGGTTGTTCTTGCAGACCCCACTGTGCCTAGTATTGAGCACCTGAACCTCACCAAGAAGTACCTTACCTGGGAGCAAGGAGTGGAGTCGGCCATGCACGAGACCGTGTCACTCCTGTGCTATCTCCACCGACACCGACTACCAGCAGGTTCACCCTTCCTTGCATTTGGAGGTCGGAATGAGCAAGGGCTTCTGATGATTACCACAGGTGATTGGAACAACATGCCACTCCAAGTGAAGAAGTTGGAAGACATGGAGATCAAAGCTTGGGAGAGGGAAGAGAAGTTGATGCAACAAAGAGAGGAGCTGGATTACTTTCAGGGCACTGTGCATCTGCAAGGGTATGAGATGGAAACCTTGCACACTGCTGTGAATACAATGGAGCAAGCCCTCATTGGAAGAGATGCCACGATTGCAGCGCTGAACCAATACATTGTGCAAAGGGATCAAGTTGTGGCTGAACGTGATCAAACCATTGTGGACATGGCTGCATAGATTGCTGCCCTTCAAGCACAGCAGAATCCTCCACCAAACAATGGTAACGGTGATGATGGGAACGATGATGATGATGACTCGGATAATGATGGAGGAGGTAACAATGGCGATGGTGGAGGCAGTGATGATGGTTGAAGTGATGACGATGATGGAGGAGATGCAGCGGGCGCTTTTGTTGAAGGAAGTGATGAGGAGGACCCCGAAGAGGTGGAATTCGAGGACTCAAGTGAAGAGGCCTCGGGAGAGGTGTACACACCACCACCGTGGCATGCACGAGGAGCGAAGCATCAATGCATGGACTCCAGAACCTACTGCAACCTATTCATCAAATAACTAGAGATGGTCTTCCAAAACTAGTCTTCGTTAGGGATATTCGTTAGTCTTAGACATCGATCAATGTAAACTTCTGCACTACTAGCTTATGATTGTTGTGGCTTGAGCTTGTTGTTTCAATCCTCTTCTCTGGGTATCGCTTATTTGTAGTTGTTTCTCTCTAATCTTACATGTGCTAAACCGCAGATGTCACGCCGCCGACCTGATGAGATGGCTCAGCTCATGGCTGCTCAAACACAGCTGACCCAAGTGATGATGCAGTTCATGGCAACTCAGAACAACAACAATAATAACAACAACAACAACGGGAACAATCAGCCGCAGGGGGATGCTCTCACCAGATTCTTGAGGCTGAGGTCAACTAAGTTTCCTCTGCACCTGAGCCCATGATTGCTCTTGACTGGCTTCGTTCTTGGAATAAGGACCTGGTGACCGTTGGTTGCAGTGATGCTAAGAAGGTGAGGTTTGCTGCTCACTTCCTGGAGGGATCAGCTGCCTCATGGTGGGATGCTTTCTAGATTACCCACCCGCTGGAGACAGTTACCTGGGCTATGTTTGAGGAAGGATTCAGGACAAACCACGTATCTACCAGGACCATGAGCCTGAAGAGGAAGGAGTTCCGCAACCTGCGCCAGACCAACCGCACTGTGGCGGATTACATTGAAGAATTCAACAATCTCTCTCGCTATGCCCCTGAGGATGTGGACACTGATGCCAAGAGGAGGGAAAGGTTCCTGGATGGTCTTAGTGATGAGCTCTCACTTCAGCTATCTGTGGTTTACTGTCCGACATTTTAGGAACTGATGGACAAGGCTAGAATTCTGGAGGGGAAACAGCAGCAGGTGGAAAGGCGTAAGAGGAAGAGCAACCATTACTCATCAGGATCACACCACCGTGCTCGCACCTCTTATGATGACACTCTGGATACTCTAAGCATGGCGGAGATGACCGTAACCACCGTGGAAGTAGTGGACATTGCCACGAGGGTCACAGGAGTGACAATGGCCACCGTGGAGGAAATGGTCACCACCATAATGGCCACCACCACAATGGCCAAAAGAACTACAGCAGCAACTCTAGAAGGAACAATGGACACAACCGCTCTGGCAGGAGGGATCTCAGTGAAGTGGAATGCTTCAAGTGCAAGAAGATGGGGCACTATGCTGATAATTGCCCAGAGAAGAGGATTGAAGCAGGAAGCAAGCCTAATGCAAACCAGAAGGCGACGGTCAACCATGTGAATGTCGAGGAGATTCAGAATGAACCAGAGCTAGTGGTTGGTAAGTTTCCAATCAATACCCACATCGCATTTGTTCTTTTCGATACTGGTGCATCGCATACATTCATATCAAGGGCATTTGTGGATAAGTATAAGATACCTACCGAGGCTCTTAGAGGATCAATTAGAGTAAGTTCCCCTGGGGGAGAGATGATAGCTTGTGCTGCATGTCGAGGATTGACACTAGAAATTGGTGCTTATGCATTTCCTGCACACCCGGTTATACTAGAATCCTAGGGTCTAGATGTCATATTGGGCATGGACTGGATGTCGGAACATCAGGGTTAGATAGATTGTGCTCAGCGAGCAATCTCACTCACCACACCAGAGGGAGTAAGGATCAGATATAAGTCGCCTGTCAGTATTGGAGTGACCGAGTTGAATTCTCTTAAGGGGGTTAACCTAGAGGATGTGGCCGTAGTAAAGGAGTACCCCGATGTGTTTCCGGATGAGCTACCCGGGATGCCACCTGACAGGGACGTGGAGTTTCTTATTGACTTGATGCCGGGAACATGACCGATAGCCAAGAGGCCGTATAAGATGGATGTGGAGGAACTGAAGGAGTTAAAGAAGCAGCTTAGGGAGCAATTGGACAAGGGATTTATTCAGCCCAGTTCATCATTTTGGGGCGCGCCAGTTCTATTCGTGGAGAAGAAGGACAGTAGTAAGAGATTGGTGGTTGACTACCGCTCACTTAATGAAGTGACTATCAAGAATAAATACCCATTGCCCAATATAAATGATATGTTTGACCAGTTGGAAGGAGCAAAGGTGTTTTCCAAGATTGATTTAAGGTCGGGGTATTTCCAATTGAAGATCCGTGAGGAAGACGTACCAAAGACCACTTTCACCACTAAGTATGGGTTATATGAGTATACAGTTATGTCTTTTGGTCTAAAAAATGCCCTGGCATATTTTATGACCATGATGAACAAGGTATTCATGGAGTACTTAGATAAATTCGTGGTGGTATTCATTGATGACATATTGATATACTCCAAGGATGATGCTGAACATGAGAAACACCTACGACTAATTATGGAAAAGCTGAGGGAGCATAAATTATATGCCAAGTTTAGCAAGTGTGAATTCTGGTTGAACACTGTTGGGTTTCTTGGACACGTGGTGTCAGGTGAAGGAGTCGCAGTCGATCCAAGCAAGGTGGTGTCAGTTATAGAATGCGAGTCACCCAAGAATGTGGGAGATATTAGGAGCTTCTTGGGACTTGCTGGATATTACAGGAGGTTTATAGAGAACTTCTCCAAGATTGCAAAGCCAATAACTGAACTAGTGAAGAAGGAGAAGATGTTTGAGTGGACCAAGGAGTGCGAACCTAGTTTCCAGGAACTGAAGCAACGCCTGGTGACCGCACCTATCCTATGTTTGCCAGATATTCAGAAGGATTTCCAAGTGTACTGTGATGCCTCTCATTAAGGACTAGGTAGTGTACTGGTGCACGATGGGAGAGTGGTATCCTATGCCTCACGCCAACTCAAACACCACGAGAGGAATTACCCCACGCATGATTTGGAATTAGCGTCAGTTGTGCACGCGCTCAAGGTATGGAGGCACTACCAGATGGGTAAGCATTGTGATGTGTTTATGGATCACAAGATTCTGAAATACATATTCACTCAGAAGGAGCTGAACATGAGGCAGAGGAGATGGCTGGAGCTCATAAAGGATTACGACATGAGTTTGCAATATCACCCAGGGAAGGCCAATGTTGTAGCGGATGCGCTGAGTCGCAAGGTTTATGCTAATGGCCTGACAGTGGGGTAGTTACCCAAGGATTTGTGTGAATAACTCAAGGACCTCAGGTTGGAAGTAGTATCCGAGGGATACTTGGCGGCAATGGAAGTTAAGCCAACGCTTCTGGACGAGATTAGAAAAGCTCAAAAGAAGGATAGTGACATGCAGGAGATAAGAGGAAACATACACAAAGGCAAGGCCGAAGGTTTTCGCGAGGATGATCAAGGGACGCTATGGTACAAGGACCGCTTGTGTGTGCCCAACGATCCGGAGATTAGGAAACTGATATTTCAGTAAGCTCATAATTCGCCATACTCTATACATCCAGGTAACACGAAGATGTACATGGATTTGAAGGAGAGGTTTTGGTGGGTTAACATGAAGCGAGAGATTGCAGAATATATTGCCCTATGTGATGTCTGTAGTAGAGTGAAGGCTGAGAACCAAAAGCCAGCAGGGTTACTACAGCCATTACCGATACCTGAATGGAAGTGGGATAGAGTTGGAATGGACTTCATCACAGGATTACCCAGGACCAAGTCAGGATATGATTCTATTTGGGTAGTGGTGGATCATTTGAGCAAGGTAGCTCACTTCATACCCGTGAAGACCACTTACACCAGTGTTAAGTTAGCCAAGATCTAAATGAACAGAGTTGTGTGTCTACATGGAGTTCCTATGAGCATTGTGTTGGATAGAGGCACCCAATTTACTTCTCACTTTTGGCGCCAGCTCCATGAGTCGTTGGGAACGAGTTTGGAGTTTAGCACAGCTTTCCACCCACAGACAGATGTTCAGACCGAGAGGGTGAATCAGATATTGGAGGATATGTTGAGAGCCTGTGCTTTGACTCATGACGCTAGTTGGGATGAAAATTTACCTTATGCTGAATTTTCGTACAACAACAGCTACCAATCCAGCATCAAGACGTCACCATTTGATGTACTATATGGTAAGAGGTGCAGAACACCATTGTTATGGGATGGTGTAGGTGAACGTCAACTGTTTGGACCGGATTTGATCAAGGATGCTGAAGAGAAGGTTAGTTTGGTTCGGGATAGGTTGAAGGTAGCACAATCGAGACAGAAGAGCTATGCTGATTCTAAACGCAAGGAGGTGGTGTATGAGATTGGAGATCGGGCATATCTCAGAGTTTCGCCACTACGTGGAATTAAGCGATTTGGGATTAAAGGCAAGCTGGCACCTCGGTTTATAGGGCCCTACAAGATCCTAGCACGCAAAGGAGAGGTTGCGTACCAGCTGGAGATGCCAGAGGTTCTATCCGCTGTTCACGACGTGTTCCATGTGTCTCAGCTGAAGAAATGTCACCCGGAGATGGTAGATACACCGTTGAGGGATACCGTGCCATTAGATGAGGTTCAGCTAGGGGTGACCTGACCTATGTGGAGAAACCGGTCAAGATCTTGGAAATAGCGGAGAGGTTTACACGCAGCAAGACGACCAGGTTTTGCAAGGTGCAATGGAGCAATCACACCAAAGAGGAAGCCACCTGGGAGCGAGAGGATGACCTCCGAGAGGACCACCCACACGTATTTGCTAGCCACGGCGAATTTCGAGCACGAGATTCATCTTAAGGGGGCTAGTCTTGTCACATCCCAAATTTTAGATTTGGCACTGCATACATACATGTCATTGCATCGTGAGAATCTTTGCGAAAAGTTTCAGTTTTAAAGCTTTTGCCAAAACACCTCCTCTTTGCTTGTTCATCCCATTTGCAAGCCTACTAGTAGTTTTGCCTTGCATCTGCAAGAGAGACCCCTTTTGGGCATTCCAGATGCATGGTTGCGTAGAGCTCGTCTCTACGAACCCGTAGGGTTTGTTTCACTCAATTCAGAGCTACAGATCAAAACTTAGGTCAGTATTGGTCTTTGCTGAATTTCAGTTTCAGATAAAACTGTTCTGTCAGTTTTAGTACAGAGAAGAAAAAAAAAGAGTTTTCATCACGGCAGCCGAACCGGCCCAGCCGAGAAGGCCCAACCAGGGCCCAAGCCGGCCGCCAAGCAGCCCCGCCAGCGGCCCGTACCTCCCCGCTTAGCCCCTTTCCCCTTTTCTTTATCTTCTTTTTCTTTTCCTCACTTTATTTTTTTTTCGCCCGACAGGCGGGCCCCGCCAGCCAGCCGCACGAGCCTCTCGTGCTCGACCAAGACGCAACCGATGCCCAGTTCATTCCAGAGACGAACTGCTGCCACGATTTTCGTCCGATTTCTCCGGGATTTCGGCTCGATCCTCACGCCTCTCTGCATTTCCATATAGAGCTCGCTACCGCCGTCTTTTTCCCCCTCCTAGACCCATCTATCGCGCCGCCACCTCGCGCCGATTGCTTGCCGGAGTTCTCGGAGCCGCCGCCGCCATTGACGCCGGTAAGAAGCTCACAGCCGACCCCCGCGCCCCTTCCTACCGCAGGAGCACCGCAGCGCCCCGCCCGTCCTTTTCTGACCCTTCTTTTCTCTCCTACAGTCGCCGGAGCCGCCCCAAGACCTCGCTGGAGTACCCCCGCCGCCACCGCTCCATCCGCTCGCCGCCGGCCGCGCCGACCCCGCCACTGTGCCCGCCGCATGCCGCGCTACGTCGTAGGCTACCCGCCGCCCGCCGTCGTAGCCGGAGCGCCGCCACCGCCAGTCGGCAGAGCCGCCGCCGCCATCGCCGGAGCGCCGCTGCCCCCACTCGCCGGAGCCGCCGCCGTCGTCGAACGCCAGGTGAGCCAGCGCCTGCCGCTGCCGTTGGATCGGCCACGAACGGCTGCGATCAGCCGCTGACCCGGGCGCTGACCGCTGACCGGTCAACTGCCGCGTCAGCCGGGCCCGCTATTTTTAGAGTTTATTTATTTTCCAGAAAATTTGTCTAACTTCAAAAATTCATAGAAAAAGATCTACTAGGGCAAATTTTGCAAATAAGGTATCGTTGGATTCACAAAATTATGTAGCATTTTATTCTGCAATAATAACCCATGTTTACTGTATGTATTTTCCTGAGATTATAGAAAATCTTAAAGTAGTATTTAATTCACAGAAAAAGATCTATAAATCTTTTTGACGTAATTCCTTTGGGTCTAGGCTCTATTTGGAGTTACCTATCCAGTAGTATTTTTGTCAAACTTGTACTGCA
Source organism: Avena eriantha (assembly GCA_910589775.1). Lineage (NCBI taxonomy): Eukaryota > Viridiplantae > Streptophyta > Magnoliopsida > Poales > Poaceae > Avena > Avena eriantha. The sequence goes on from OU342741.1 coordinate 262,235,106, forward strand.
CTGTTTACAGCTTTGGTGCAATGTTTTGACTAAAGACCTATTAACTAGACCTCTTTTATGCATAAATAGTTTTCTTTGCATTAAATGTTTTCTCATGCATCATCAAGAAGTAGAATTGATCAGAGAACTTGACCAAGCTACTGAAGCTTTGTGAAAGTTCCATGCATGCATTGTGTTGCATCTGTTGATCTTTATGTGTGGTTTGTTTATTGTTTGAATTGCTTCCGTGTAGATTGTGAGGATTGTAACCCGTGTGACTGTCCGGACTATGCTTTTGACTCCGGCAACTACCAAGGCAAGTGGAGCTTCATAAATGTCCTATTTACTTTCTATATGCATTGTAGCTTGTTTTTTTTTACAAGTTCTATCTATTGCTATGCTATATCCTACTATGCCATAGTCCATCTTGTTAGGCGAGCCGTCGTAAGTAGTTGTGCTTAGCTGTGCTTATGTTGACGCGGGTGGGATACACCATGGCAAAGATGGTTTTGAAAGAACATGTTTTGAAAGTGAAAACAACTTAATTAATGAACTATCTGGGTGGATTGGTAATTGCTTGGTTCGTGAATGCCGGGCCCATGTCTATGGTTTACCCGAGTTTCTCACTTGTGGATGGCCACCCAGGTTTCTGAGAAATGATTAGTGTCTTGATTTGGTAGCTTCCGTGTGCAACCATATGCCAGTGAGTTATGGGTGGCTGGATTGACTTAGTAGGTTGTGACGACCCGAGCTCTTCGTATCAAGAGATGTAGTGAATGTGATAGGTTGGTACGGTGCGTGGATGGGCTTGGGGAGCTACTTTCCGAATTGTCTCTTCTTGGACTTCTCCCTATCACGACTCAATATGCGTGTCATGGTACGAGCGGGTCGACCAAGTCATATGGGTAAAGTGTCCAACCCCTGCAGGGTGTAAAACTAAGTGCTTAGCCGTGTCCCCGGTAATGGACGATTGAGTTGCTGAATTGTGGGTGCTATGACATGTTCTCATTCATTCTAACTTGTAATTGCTAAAACTTGTGGTTGAATCCTAATTGGGTTGTTTGTCAAAGATTAAATGTTTTACAAATTATTTACAAAGGTTAGGATGAAGTATTTTGCTGCTGCAAGTAAGCCTGAACCCTACAAGCCAGATATGCATATAGCTTTTAACCTTGTTGTTTCTCTCATTGTTCCACTTGCCAGTGCATTCCAAGTGCTGACCCTTTGGGGCTGTTACGTTTCATGTTGCAGGTTACTCTTCCGGTTACTCTGAGTAGTAGTGTTGGTTGCGACCCTCCACTCAACATTTTGTTCGCCTGTGGCGTCTAATGGAGACTGAAGCTACTTTATTTATGTTATCTGTTTGCTACTTGTCTATTTGTGCGAGCGTTATGCTTTGCAAACTGTGTAATAAATGCAATATTCTAGATCATACCACTGTAATAATGATGCACTGTTAATTCTTTGATGTCTATCGATACTATGTATGCCAATGAACCGATCCAGGGATTGGCGTGATACATAGAGGTGCAATCTTTGCGGGTTGTACCGTTTGAGAAAAGAACACACGCAATGACACTCCATGAGTCAAACCATGGTTAGAAAGCCCTAGAAAAGTTGGAATGCAATATTGAAATGCAAAGGAGAAACAGTGTGATGGAGGTTGCATCACCACACCCACTTGAGTGTATGTGGTCATATAGATCAATGCGGTTTGGAAAACAACACATGCAGTGACAGTCCACGTGTCAAACTATGGTCAGAAAGCCCTAGAACATGCTGGATTGTAACATTGGAATGCAATGGAGCACCAGTGTGATAGAGGTTGCATCACCACACCCACTTGAGTGTGTGTGGTCATGTGGATCACTATGGTTTGTAAAATAACACATGCAATGGCACTCCATGTGTCAAAACATTGACTAAAAACCCTAGAACATGTTGGAATGCAACATTGGAGTACAATGGAGCACCAGGACGATAGAGGGTGCATCACCACACCCACTTGAGTGTGTGTGGTCATGTGGATCACTATGGTATGTAAAAATACACATGCAATGACACTCCATCTGTCAAACCATGGTCAGATATCCCTAGAACATGTTGGAATGCAACAATGGAATGCAATGGAGCACCAGTGTGACAGAGGTTGCATCACCACACCCACTTGAGTGTGTGTGGTCATGTGGATCATTATGGTTTGGAAAAGAACACATGCAATGACACTCCATCTGTCGAACCATGATCAGAAAGCCCTAGAACATGTTGGAATGCAATTTTGGAATGCAATGGAGCAACAGTGCGATAGGTGTTGTATCAGCACACCCACTTGAGTGTATGTGCTCATGTGGAATAATCTGGTTTCGAAAAGAACACATGCAATGACACTCCATGTGTCAAATCACGGTTATAAATCCCTAGAACATGTTGGAATGCAATGGAGAACCAGTGTGACAGAGGTTGCATCACCACACCCACTTGAGTGTGTGTGGTCTTGTGGATCATTGTGCTTTGGAAAAGAACACATGCAATGACATTCCATGTTTCAAACCATGGTTAGAAAGCCTAGAAATATGTTGGAATACAACATTGGAATGTAATGGAGCATGATGACCCACAAGTATAGGTGGTGTATCGTAGTATTTTCGAGGGAAGTGAAACCCAATTTATTGATTCGACACAAGGGGAGCCAAAGAATATTTAGAAGCCTTAACAGCTGAGTTGTCAATTCAACTGCACCTGGAAACAATATTGCTCACAACAGTTTATCAATAGCAAAAGTTTTGTAGTAGCATTAGTAGATCAATAGCCGTAGTAAAAGTAAAGACAATAGTAACAACTGTAGTAACCAATAGGATTAAAGCGCGGTAGGCATAGGGATGGATGGACGGGCGTTGCATGGATAAGCAATTCACATGGCAATCAAGACATAGGGAATTTGCAGATAAGTAAGATAAAGCATCCAAGTAATAAATAATCATAGGCATGTGTTCCATATATAGTCATACGTGCTCGCAATGAGAACTTGCACAACATCTTTTCTCCTACCACCCCGTTTGCAGCGGGGCCTCCAGGGAACTACTGGCAATTAAGGTGCTCCTTTTAATAGAGCACCGGAGCAAAGCATTAACACTCCATGAACAAATGTGACCCTCACAGCAAAGCCATTCCCTCCGGTTATCCTGATTCCTGTCACTTCGGGGCCTTTGGTTATAGACAACAACGTGTGTATACAATTTGCAGATAAGACCATAAACAATACTATCATAATGAAGCAATAACATGTTTAGATCTGAAATGATGGCACTCGGGCCCTAGTGACAAGCATTAAGCATAACAAGTTGCAACAAAGGCAAAAAGCACTAATAAAAGATACTAGGCACCTATTGAGGATCCCACCGATTTCAATAAAGCTTTCATCTTTATCCAGAATATCTTGATTGCAATATTAGTTCTTACTTTTTCTCGATTTCAGGTAGGAATTAAGACCCTCGTTGGTCAGGTTGATCGTGCTTCTACAAGATCGGTAACCTCTAGGAGATTGGCATAGCGATTGCATTGGTTCTCGAGCTCGCATGTGTAGTTGGATCGTAAAGCTTAAACTCCACCCAAATCGACTATCACCATCTCATCGGAAGATCAGACACCTTTGCCCTATCAAGTGGTATCACATTTTAGGTTGCTCGATGAAAAGGCCAAAAATACAGTTACAATAGATCTATCCCGTCACCAATCTCCACCTTGCATTGTCATTTTATTTTTGCATCATTGAATTCGTGTCTACATCGTCGCATCGTTTTTGCTGGTCTTAGTGTCTTGTCCCTTAGAGTTTTGAGTTCTGGTCACATTCGTCACCGCTGCCATGATCGCTGATCACTGTCATTGCCATACATCCACCACGAAATTCTGCCGCCATATACTCCTACCACCTTAAACCCATAGACTCCGCCACCGCCTTCCTACCACGGCACAGGTCCGAGTAGAGTTATTATTTCCTTGTTAGTTTTTTCCTTCCATATTGATTCCATGCTATAATCTAATTCCGTGAGTTCAAGTTCCAGCCACAAGAAAAGGAGAGCAAAAAAAAGTCCGGAAACGCATCCGAAAAAGTTTTCTGGCTACACTATTGTTCGCCCTTGGGGATCATTTTTCTCCATCGGCCTTTATAGCAACATTTTTTGGCGCCTGCGCATTTTCCGGAGCATAGTAGAAAAATTGTGACAAAAATTTGGGCCTATCCTATTTTTAGACCCCACGGATTACTTTTAGACACTCACCATCATAGTGATTTTGGACATCTCGGTTCACTTTTCAGGGTGCTATATCATCATACCATTGCTTGTTGTGCCGCGTCATGACATTGTTAGTGCTCTAGGCTCGCGTCTCTAGTACGGTCTAGCCTAGGACCAGCATGGTACCGTCGTTGAGCATCTTTTCAACTTTGAATTGTTGTTTTGATAATTGCTAACCTCCTTTGCTAAGCCTTCCCAGAGCTCCACAGATTTCTCAATGTCTATTGTGTGACCCCTAGTAAACGCTTGGTTCAATCTCAGGAACGACTGATCTTTGCGGTCGCACATCACCTTTTTCCTCCTATTTGGTAAGAACTTGTAAGAGCTTTGTATATTTATTGAAAGATTACACGTGTTTCCACCATATTTCTGTACTCGTAGGCATATACACCTGTGATTTTAAGGACAAACCATGGAAGATATACCTCTTGAATTGACGAACATGACGAATGAAGAGATGCAGGCTCACTTCACCAAGCTTTTGTTAGGGCGTGTGCAAGATTTTGATTCAAGACTGGAGGAAGTTGACATCAAGCTCAATGAAACCATTGACAAGATAGAAGGGCTACAGAAATCCTTCAATGACAATCTCGATGCCAAGTTTCAGGAGGTCCTCAGCAGGTTACCTTGCACCTGCACCTGATACTGCACCACGTCCTCAAAGACGTCTACCCGACCAGGTGGGACTTGTGCGACAAGTTCCAGTCGCGGACCACCATACTTCTGGTCCGTCTACTCCTGCTATAGCTGCACCACCTCCTGCTACACCTGCACAACCTCCTACTGCCACCACAGCAGTTGCTACACCACAATCTACCATGGCTGATGCTTTCGTGGGATATGAAGAGGATGGTGAGTACGAGTATGAAGATGAGGATGAGTTTGACAAGTATGTCGAACCACCTGCTGGCCGTCCTCGGCATTACTACCGCCACACTCAGCCACCGGTATATAATGATGACCATGTTCCTAATATTAAGTTAAATATTCCAACTTTTGAGGGTAGATATAATCCTGACGCATATGTTACATGAGAATTGGATGTAGATCAACATTTTGCATGTTTAAGATATCTTGAGAATATGCGTGTTAGTGCTGCTACTTGCGAGTTTACATATTTTTGTTCACTTTGGTGGTCTGAATATTTTCACGTAAATCATGCTAATATTCCTAATACTTGGACTGCTTTAAAAAATACAGTTACAAGGAAATGACTCGTTTAGAACAATGAAAAAATATGTAGAAGAATATTATTTGGAATTACAAAGTAGGATGGTTCGTGCTGGTATTGTTGCAAATACGAAACAAATGATGGCTTGTTTCTTTCTTGGTTTAAATAAGGAGATTCAAAACATCTTAGACTATAAGAAATATCATACCATTACTTGTTTTTTCATCTTGCTTGCAAAGTTGAACGTGAAGTGCAAGATCGTCAACCACAATGGAGAAGGTCTACCAATTCTTCAAGTCGTATATCATCATGGACATCCCGAAAATCAGTGCCTTCTTTGCGTGGTATGCTACCACCACCTACCACGTCCAAAGCCACCAAACCTTCATCAAGAACACCTTCGGAAGCTCCTCCACCTCATCCAATGGTCCTGCTCGTAGTTCTTCTTCTGTGGCCTCCACAAGCAATACGAAGGATATACAATGTTGCAAATGCTGGGGATATGGTCATATTGAGAAGATGTGCATAATACAACGTGTTTTGATGGTGCATGATGATGGTGAATATGATTCAACAACTAGATATTTTGATGAAGATACATTAGATCTTATTGCTACACGCGATGGGGATAATTCTGATTCTAAAGAAGAGACGGAGGTAATCGGAGCTGAAACTGCTGATCAATACAAGAGCTCAGTTGCACAACATGTGTTGACTGTGCAATTGAGCAAATCTGAGCATCATCAATGCCACAACATGTTCCAAACACGAGGCGTTTTCAAGGAAAGAGCTATATGGATCATTTTTGATGTAGGGAGTTGTAATAATCTGGCCAGTATTGACATGGTAGAGAAGCTTGCTCTCCCAACAAGACAACACACACATTCATATTACATCCAATGGTTTGAGAGTTCTCGTAAGATCAAAGTAACAAGAACGGTACATGTGCATTTTACTATTGGTACATATTCTGATTTTGTTGATTGTGATGTTGTGCCAATGCAAGCTTGTTCTTTGTTACCTGGTAGACCTTGGAAATTTGATAGAAAATTTGTTCATAATGGTAAAACTAATCACTATTCTCTTATACATGATGGGAAGGAAATTGGTCTCAAACCTATGAATCCTGAACAAATTTTAAAAGATGATCTTGCTAGAGATAGTAGAGCTAAACCTGAGGAGAAACACAAAAGTGAGAATCATATTGTTGCTACATAATTTGTACCACCAAAGACCACTAAATCTGATTCTAAACATGCTAGTGAACTTCGTTTGAAGGGTCCATGTATGCTTGCAAATAAAATTGATATTGCTGAACTAGATGTGAACAATACTCAATGTTATGCAATTGTATGCAAAGAGATTTTGTTTTCATTTGAGGATATGCCTCCCTCTTTGCCACCTATTGTTCCTAACCTTTTGTAGGAATATGAGCATGTTTTTCCAGCTAAGATGCCACCGGGACAACCTCCTATTAGAGGAATTGAGCACCAAATTGATCTCATTCCTAGTGCAACGATGCCCAACTGAGTGACATACAGAACCAATCTTGTCGTTGTATTGGGAACGGCAGTACCTAAGAAGGTTAGATAGTGGTGTGGGGACTAGCAGCGAAGCTATCGATGGCGTCTGCAGGCGGGATATGATATAAGCAAGCGTAGATGGATGCAGGAAGTACCCAGGTTCGGAGCCCTCGCGATGAGGTAAAACTCGTACTCCTGCCGGATCTGACTATGAGGGATATATGAACTACAAGGGCTCCTCGAGCTGTATTCTCTAGCTACTGTCTTAAATGCACTGTGACCAACCCTTTCTACTGAGGCCTTGTCTCTCCTTATATAGGTAGAGAGGCAACGGTCTCACTGGCCAGTCCGACAGGCGGGCCCCACAGGCGGGTCCCAGCCGACTGGTCATCTACAGTATCCGGTACGATATGTCCCATCGGAGTATGAGCGATATGGCTGTCGTAGGCACAGTGGACGCCGTGCGAGCCTGTCGTCAGCATCGGGCCACTGTTCCTGTGTCATCGTACAGGGCGTACCGCGCACTGATCCGCACGTCGTCCTGTCTCCTTGATTGGTTCTGGCTACATTGCCATAGTCGGCTGCTTCTTGCCGATCTGGCTACCATGCAATAGCCGGCCTGGCTTGCTTTGTCTGGCCGCATCTGGCCAGCCGGACGCGATCCGACTGCCCTTGTTTCCTGTCCGGTTGGGGTATCTAGGGATCATCCCCCCGACAGTAGCCTCTGAGCGCGTGTGGATTCCGCCCTTAGGCGAAATGTGCGCGTGCTCCCTCTTGGTTTTGAATTTATGACTGGCTACGCCTGGCTGTTGCGCTACCAGTGACGTCAGTGCTCACGCCGGCAACGCGCGCACGCGCCATCATTGCTCTGGGGCGGGCAGCATAACGTCCCGTCGCACGTCGCCTCGGGAAACTGCCGCCTGGTGCTTCGGTTCTCGGTCCAGGATCTTCTATGCATCATGGGTCTGCACACGGGATCTGGACGGCGGTTGGGGTGGGGTTTGCCTGGATGGGTGCCACGTGGCGTCATGGACGGTTGCTCTTCCAGCCCTTTAACAGGACGCCGGGGGGGAGCAGTTCCTTTCCTTCGCTCCCCTGCTTCCAGTTGCCCTCTTCCCTTCTGTGCTCCTGCCCTCTGCGCCCTTCCTTCGCTGCCGCTGTAGCCCGCTGCGCCGCCCATTCACCATCATCGGTGGTATGGGCCACCACCACTCCTCCGCTGCCGCGTCTTCCTGTGAGCCGGAGATGGCAGCCGAGCGTGGAGCCTGGTGTGGCTCCTCCGTCACAGAGGACCACATCCAGAACTACCGCGCCACCTGCGTCCTTCCACCAGAGGAGGAAGTAGAGGTGCGGCTAGCGCCAGCGGGAGAGGTGTCGCCGCATCCGGTGGAGGGAGAGCGGGTAATCATCCTTTCACATCTGGCGCGCGGGTTCGGCGCTGCCGGTGCACCCGTTCTTCCTCATGTTCCTAGCTTTCTTCGACCTCCGCCTCCACCATCTCGGCGCCAACACAATCGGAACGCTGGCGCACTTCATGGCGTTCTGTGAGAGCTATCTCAGGATCTAGCTGGATCTCGGGCTCTTCTGTCGACTCTTCCGAGTCTGGCCGCACGTGCAGTTTACGAAGAGGCCGCTAGTCGTCTGTGTCGGCGCCTCCATTTACTCCCGTGTGCAGACCGGCTACCTGAAGTTCCGGCTGCATGACACGGTATGACTGTGGCAGCAGTCGTATTTCTACGTCAAGAACGTCACCAACATGGAACGGATCAACCTTTCGGCGTTCCAGGATGTCGAGTCCAGCTGCCAACACTGGGAGTTGAGGATTTATGGCGACAAGGCGGAGTCGGACGCGATGCTGCAACGCATGCGCTCCCTCGTCACCTGCCGGCTGACTGGCCTGGACATCACCCTCAGCTGGATGTCCCGGCTGATGATGCCGTTGCAGTAGCGAGCGCACAAGATGTGCTTCTACTCCGGCCAGCTGGACCCGACCCGGCTTTCGCGCCGCGATCCCCGCTACCACAACCTGAAGGAGTGGGTGTGGACGATCACCAAGGAGCGGTTGCCAGAAGGCTGGACCTTCAGCATGGCGCCCTACAACTGGGACAACCGCGCGCCCCGGGTAGGTCATTTTAGCCGGAGTTTCCCTTCGTATCTCTGGCCCTTCTTTTCGTTTTATCCGACTAATCTCTTGTATTCCGTAGATCTTCCCTTGCATTCTTCGTGAGGAAGGTGAGGCCCCCCTCGAGGCGTTCACTCCTGTCTTGCCCGAGCCTTGTGCTCGGCGGTCTGGCGAGGAGTCGGATGGGGATGGGGATGCCTTCCCCAGCCGGAACGACGAACCGGCCGCCGACCCCCACGCGGAGGTTGACGAGGAGGAAGAGGCCGCTCCAGCCTCTGATCCAGCGCAGCACCTTGCGATGGACGGCGACTCTAGCCAGTCTGGCGCTGGCGGGAGCGGCTCCAGCCGTTCCAGCACCAGCCGTCCTGCCGCAGAGGAGCCGCCCCCCAAGAGGATTCGGTCCAGCACCCTTCCGCCGAGTCGCCTTGGTCGGAAGAAGGGGCCGCCTCCGGTGGTGCAGGGGTACGTCTTTCTTCCTTTTTCTTTCACCATCTTCTATTTCTTTCTTTTTCTCCCTTTCTGCCTTTGGCTTATTTGCTTTTCTTTCCTTCTTCTCTTCTTCTATCTTCTTAGCACACTGGTCTCCTTTGGAGCTGTGAGCCTGGCGCGAGCGTCGACCGGGTCGCCATCCCGTGCCCCGACCACGTCTTCCAGCACCCCTCCTTCTTCCGAGGCACCGCCTCTGCCGCCACCTTGAGCTGAACCGGCTGCCTCAGCCGGACGTGGTGGCCCAGCCGAAAGCGGAGGGTCCTCAGGCGGGTGGCTCTTCCACAGGCGCGCGGGGGGGGGGGGGGGGGGGCGCAACCGGCAAGGAACTCGTGGTTATCGGTGACGACAACTCTAACGACGAGCCGGGAGAGGAGTGGAGGACCGTGGTGGTTGCCGCAAAGTAGTCCCTGGCCGTCAACGCCGTGGATGACGACGCCCCCTCCACCGCCTCACTAACATATCTCGCTGCCACACTCGAACTAGCGGTGAAGGAGATCCGGCTACTAGAGGCCGCAGCCAGCGGGAACCGGTCCTTGGAGCAGAAGCTTGCTGCTGCCAATGGAACCTCCTAGAGTAAGTTTGCTTCATCCGGCTTGCATTTTTTTTGCTGATAGTCAGCTTTGTCGCAGCTATCCTTGTGTGCGCTCACCGCGAGATCGATCACTTGAAGAAAGCGAATGACCGGCTGAGCAAATCCAACTCCACTCTGCGACTGCAGAAGAAATGCAAAAGGGATTAAATAAATAAAAATCCAAGTCTTAAATGAAAGGATCTGGTTGGAATCTTAAAGTGTGGTAGAAAGAACTACATATAGTTTTTTCTACGACACTTTAGAGTCTTTCTATTATATTATAGGAGTGAAACAAAACTAAAAAAAAAGAGGATTGGCACGCGAAGGTGGATGGTCTGGAGGCCACCGTTAAGGAGCGCGACGCTTCACTCGCCAGCCGGATCGAAGCCTTCAACCTTCTCGAGGCCTAGAACAAGGACCAAGAGAAGGAGATCAAGCGGCTGGCGACAAAGGAGAAGGCTCTGGTGGAGGAGCTGATGCAAGTTGGTCACACGGCTAAGGGTAGGTTCCCTCTTTCTGTCTCCCTGTCTTTCCGGATCCGGTAGCCGGATCTGACTCTTTTTTTCTGACAGCGTTTTATCCCGGCATAGACCTGCTGGCGTACAACCGGCTGCAGGAGAACTAGCCGGGAGCTCAGCTGACAGCCTAGGAGCTCGTCGTCCTTCTTGGCGAGGAAGCTTCCAAGCTTCGTCAAGCGGCGCGGGACATCTTCTCGTTCCTGTGGCCGGATGCTCTGGTTCCGGAGATGATGGCGCAGCTGGCTGCGAAGGTGGGGGAGGTGTCGGCTGCGGGACTTAGCGGCGCGAGCCGGAGCGGAGATGGCTCTGGCCCTCATGCTTTCCTGGTAGAAGGACACCCGCATCGAGAAGATCGACCAAGGCTTCCACGCCGGTACCGACCTTGCCGCCATCCGCCAGGCTCATCCGGAGCTCCGGGGCTCGGCCATAAAGATCGCCGACTACATGGATCCCGACGAGGTGCTCACCGACTCGGAGTCCGTCGGTACTCGGGATGTGGAAGCCCCGACGCAGCTGGCTGCGGGCGCCGGAACTGGGTCGAGCGCCACGCCTCCTCCTCCACCTGAAGCTACCACCAACCAAGATGCTCCGCACGGCAAGGTTCCTGCCGCTTAGCTATCACCCCAGGATGCCGGGTGTATTTGTCTTGTTTGATCCTGTTTGAAACTTGTCTGTCTGTACCGGCCGCCTCTAGCACCGGGTAAACTTATGGGAGCTTCGCCTCCTTTTTTTCTTTTCATGTTAATTTTTAGCTAGCTTGATTACCCTTCAACTTGTGTACTTTGCATTTTCTTTCAATATTTCGCCGATTGACTTTATCCGGCTGACTTCGCCCGGCTACATGCCTTTAGCCGGGGGAACTGCACCTCTAGTGGGGGCGTGCTAGCGTACCCACAGGGTGTAGCCGCCGAGATTCGTAGTAGCTAGTGTAGCCAGGTGCTTCGAATCTTCCTTCTTTTCCCAAATCTTCTAAATTTATCCGACTAGACCCGTCTTAGTCAGTTGCTTTCGCTGGCTGAACACCTTCAGTCGGGGGAACTAACATTCTAGTGGGGGCGCGTGAGCGCACCCACTGGGTGTAGCCCCTGAGATTCGGAGTAGCTGGCGTAGCCAGGTGCTTCGAATCATCCTTGTCTTCTCTTGCTCCTGCCCTTGCCCTCACCTGGGCTCCGAACGACCGGCTAAACGCGGGAACTACAAGATTCCACTGGGGGGGCGCGAGCGCACCCAGTGGGTGTAGCCCCCGAGATTTGGAGCGCTTGATGAAGGCAAGGAGTTCGAATCTTCTTCTCTTTTCTTCTTGAATTCCAACTCAAGGTAGTCGTACAAGAATATACATACACATGCATTCTCACATGTTAATAGGTTAGTCTGCCAAATTGTAGCCGGAAGGCGGATCTGTTTTTTGAAAGCTAGCTTGCACCTTTCTGGACACTTGGTCGCTTTCCTGTGTGCTCTGCTGTTTTCGCTGCGTCCTTGCCGGGCAGCCGGGTTGCGGTCTGCAGCCGATATCGAAGGGAGCTGATAGTACATCACGCACGGTACTAACGTCTTAGCAACCGAATTGTCTTAATCTAGTTGTAAGGCTGGGACGCCCGATCTATTGCGTCTTCTCCCCGTTTTTCATGTGGGATGCGTCAGGCTTTTGCTCTTGCTAGTCGGACAGTCGGGTTACGGTCTGTAGCTGAGACGAAGAGTGGGCCTCTGGCATCGTCGCACACTACTCAGTAGGTTTGTTGACTTAGCAGGTCGGGACAGCCGGCAAGCCCCCGGGTAGGGGTTGCCAGAGCCGGAAAATCAGAACCAGAAAACATATGCAAAACACATTTCTAGCAAGGATCCCCGAGCATCTCGTAGGGGTCCGCATTTTCATTCATAGGGTTTGCGGGATACATACACTATCTGGCGACTAGGTGTAAAACAGGCGCAGCAAGGCTGCATTCCAGGGATGCTCGGTCTCCTCATCCGATTTGTCCATCTTGTTCTTGCGCGGCTGCTGCGCGTCCATGAGGTAGTACGAGTTGTTGGGCAGCGCCCAGCTGATGATGAAGGGGCCCTCCCAAGGTGGTGATAGCTTGTACATGCCCTTCGTGTCTTGCACCAGCCGGAGGACCAGGTCGCCCTCGTGGAACGTGACTGGGCGGATCCGGCCTGAATGGTAGCGGCGTAGTCATTACTGGTATAGGGCCGACCTGGACAATGCCAGCTCGTGGGCCTCTTCCAGGAGGTCCACACCGTCCTCCCGCGCCTCCTGGTTGGCCTTTTCGTCGTAAAGGAGCTTGAGCGGGGAGTCGAACTCGATATCCGTGGAGAGGACGACTTCCGATCTATAGACCAGGAAGAACAGAGTGTAGCCGGTTGATCTATTCGGCGTGGTGCGGAGGCTCCATAGCACAGCCGGAAGCTCCTCGATCTAGCATCCATGTGACCTCTCCAACGGCTCGATGAGGCACGACTTGATGCCGGCTAGCACCAAGCCGTTTGCCCTTTCGACTTGCCCGTTGGACTGCGGGTGCGCGACAGAGGCAAGGTCTAGCCGGATGCCCTTGTTACTGTAGAATCAGGCGAAGGCCCCCTTGGTGAAGTTCGTTCCATTGTTGGTGATGATGCTATTGGGGTAGCCGAACCAATTGATGATGTCAGTGAAGAAGGTGACGGCCGTTGTCCCGTCCAGCTTCCGGATGGGCTTGGCCTCGATCCACTTCGTGAATTTGTCCACCGCCACCAGTAGATGGGTCATGTCCGCACGCGCTCGCTTGAAGGGACCGACCATGTCGAGGCCCCAAACCGCGAAGGGCCAGGTAATCGGCATGGTCTTGAGTACCAAAATCGGCATGTGCCTGAGCTACCTGAAGCGCTCGCACCCATTGCACGCGCGGACCAGCTATTCAGCGTCCTCGAGGGCGGTGGGCCAATAGAACCATGGAGAAACGCCTTGGCGACTATCGGCCTTGATGAAGCGTGGTGCCTGCACTCGCCCTGGTGGATGTCCTTGAGTAGCCGGTAGCCTGTGTCCATATCGACACACCTTTGGAAGATGCTGGATACGCTGCGCTTGTACAGTTCGCTGTTGATGATGGTGTACGTGTGCGCGTGGCGCCGGATTTGCCTGGCTTCCACCGCGTCATCTGGAAGTTCTCCGTTGGCGATGTAGTTCATGAAGGGATGCGCCCAGGATGGCACTTCCTGAATGACGAGAATGCTCCTGCTCTCCGGTTGATGGTTGTCGGGGGGTCGTCCGGATGAGGTACCCGGGACAGCAGCCCCCGAGCCGCTTGACGAGTCGGCAGCCCCCGGGTCTTGCAAGCCGAAGGGTACTGATTTGCCAGAGTTGGTGCAGGCCTTCTTCTTTGGAGTTCTGCCGGCCCCGCCTCCGTCGCCCCATCAGCCGGAGCGCTCCCCGCCCATATGATGGAATCTGACTCGGGTGATGGGTTGATGGAGGGCTTGCGCAGGTGCTCTAAGGAGACCCTGGGTGGGATCGCCTGCCTGGTGGATCCGATTCGGGGGATCGAATCGGCTGCCTCGTTGTTGACGCGGGGGACGTGATGGAATTCACATCCGTCGAAGGAGGCACTGAGCTTCTGTATGTGGAACCGGTAGAGGGCCATGTTTGCATCTCGGGCGTCCCATTCTCTGGATACTTGCTGCACCACCAGATCCGAATCGCCGAAGCAAAGGATCCGGTTGACACCGATCTCCTTGGCTAGCCGGACTCCGTGCGCCAGTGCCTCGTATTCGGCTACGTTGTTGGAGGCCTAGAAGTGGATCTGCAGTACATACTCCGGCCGGTCTCCCTTGGGCGAGGTGAGCACGATGCCGGCTCCCAAGTCCCCGAGCATCTTCGACCCATCGAAATGCATCTTCCAGTTGTCCGAATCCAGAACCGGTGGGAGGTACTGGGTCTCGGCCCAGTCGACGAAGAAGTCCGCTAGCGCCTACGACTTGATCGTGAGCCGGGGCTCGTACTGGATGGAGTAGGCTACGAGCTCGATGGCCCACTTGGCGACACGGCTGGTGGCGTCCTTGTTGCCGATGATTTCCGAAAGGGGTGCGGTGGACATGACCTTAATCGGATGTTCCTGGAAGTAGTGCTTGAGCTTCTTGCATGCTAGGTACACCCCGTAGCACATCTTCTGGTAGTGGGGGTAGTTATGCTTGGAGAGGGAGAGAACCTCGCTGAGGTAGTAGACGGGCCTCTGAACCGGCTAAGCCTTGCCTTCCTCGGGACGCTCCACCACCAGGACGACGCTGACGACCCGGCTGATGGTTGCTATATAGAGCAACATCGGCTCCTTGCTAGCCGGCGTGGCTAGAACCGGAGCTGTGGATAGCATGCGCTTGAGGTCCTGAAATGCGGCGTCGTCTTGCGAAGTCTAGGAGAACTTGTCCCTCTTCTTCATCAGCTGGTACAACGGGAGTGCCTTCTCCCCCAGCCGGCTGATGAAACGGCTGACGGAGGCCAGGCATCCGGTGAACTTTTGGACTCCAAGCAGGCTCCTAGGCGGCTGCATTCTCTCGATGGCCGCGATCTTCTCCGGATTTTCCTCGATACCTCGCTGTGATACGAGGAAACCGAGGAGCTGACCGGATGGCACTCCGAAGACGTACTTCTCCGGGTTCAGCTTCATCTGGTACTGGCGGAGGTTGCCAAATGTCTCTCCTAGATCTTCGAGGAGGGTGCGCTTCTCCTTGGTCTTGATGACCACATCGTCCACATAGGCGTGCACATTTCAGCCTATCTGCGAGTGCAAGCACTTCTGCATGCAGCGCTGATAGGTAGCGCCTGCATTCTTTAGACCGAAAGGCATGGTTACATAGCAGAAAGCCCCGTAGGGGGTGATAAATGATGTCTTAATCTAATCAGCCGGGTTTAGCCGGATCTGATTACAACCGGAATAGCAATCTAAAAAAGACAACAAATCACAGTCGGCTGTGTAATCGATGACTTGATTGATACGGGGCAAGGCGAAGGGGTTTTTCGGGCACGCCTTGTTCAGGCTGGTGTAGTCGATACACATGCGCCAGGTCTTGTTCTTCTTCAGCACCAGGACTGGGTTCGCCAACCAGTCTGGGTGGTACCCTTCCATGATGAACCCGGTTGCAAGGAGCCGGGTGATCTCGTCACCGATTATCTTCCTCTTCTCCTCTGCGAACCGGCGTAGAGGTTACTTGACCGGCTTGGCATCCGGCCGCACATGAAATGAGTGCTCGGCGAACTCCCTCAGTACACCTGGCATATCATTGGGTGACCATGCAAAGATGTCCTGATTCTCACGGAGGAATTCGACGAGCGTGCATTCCTATTTGTTGTCCAAGTTGGCACCAATGGTGAAGAACTTGGTCGGGTCAGAGGGGTCGAGCAGGATCCTCTTCGCCTCCTTTGTCGGCTAGAAGGCTCCTTCTCTAGCCGGTTTGCTGCTAGCCGGTATGTCTTGCTGGGCCATGGCCACAATGTGCATCATCACGCGCTTCTCCTCAGCTATGATGAGGGCCTCTGCCAGTTTGGAACCGGCTGAGGCGCACTCCATCGACCGCTTGAAGCAGCCGGCGACGGTGATCACGCCATTGGGTCCTGACATCTTCGTCTTGAGGTATGCATAGTGGGGGACGGCCATGAACTTGGCGAGGGCGGGGCGCCCAAGGAGAGCATGATAGGAGCTCGTCAAGTTTACCACCTTGAACCAGATCGGTTCGCGACGGAAGTTCTCGTCGATCCTGAAGATGACATCCAGCTGGATTTTACCCGGCAGGGTGCAAGCTGCCCCTGGCAGCACGCCGTGGAATCTTGTGGTAGTCGGGCGCAGGTCGTATTCGCGAATGCCCAGCTTTTCTAGCGAGGACTGGTAAAGGAGGTTGAGGCTACTCCCTCGGTCAATGAGGACGCGCGAGAAACGGCAGGTATGCGCGTTGGGGACGATGAGGGGGTCGAGCACCATGGCGTAGCCCCCGGGAGTCGGCAGCTGCTCCGGCTGGTCTTCATGGCTCTAGGTGATGGGGGTTTCCGACCAGTTCAAGTACTGGGGGACCGGAGAGACGATGGCTTGACCTCCTTGGAGCGTAGCCTGCGGCTGTGCTTGTCGTCCAGCTCTGTCTCAAAGATGTGGTAGGTGGCGTGCGGCTAGGGGTAGCCGTTGTTGCCACCGTTACCATCATTGCCGGCTCCCCTAGCCGGTGGTGGTGGTCCACCAGGAGGGGGCGGGGGAGACGTGGCTAGCCACCCTGGTCATTCAGCTGGCTGGTCCAGCTGCAATTCCGGGTGGTATGCGTAGCCGGTTTGAAGGGACCGCTATGCCACTTGCACGGGCCATCAAACATTTGGTCGAAGGTGAGCCGTGGCTTCTGCCTCCTTGCATCGTTAGCCGCTTCATCGGGCGCACCCTCCACAGCATTGACATGTCTTGCGTGGTAGCGGGGCTTCTGTTGTCCGGCTTGGCGGTCCCAATGGAACCGGTTGTCGTTGTCGTGGCGTTTGGAGGATCCGGCTTTCCCAGCCGGATTGCTCGGACAGTCGCGAGCCAGCTCCGTAGGAGTCGGACGACCGTCAGCATTTACTCCGCCACTGTCATGAGCTCCGCCATGGTTTCGGCTCGTCACACAGTAGCCGGTGACGAAGCATGGTGCCTTCTCGGCATCCCTTGATGAAGAAGCTGATGGCCTGGCTCTCCAGGATGCCCTCGCAAGTGTTGTGCATCTCTGTCCACTTGGCGAGGTACTCGCGGTCAGTCTTGCGGTCACCCTGGACGCACAAGGCCAGGTCGCGTGGGCGTCCCGGACGCTTGTACGTGCCATTGAAGTTGCGGACGAACACCTTCTCAAAGTCCGGCCAGGCGTTGATGCTGTTGGGTGCAAGGCTGCTGAGCCACGTCCTTTCCGACCCGGTTAGCATAAGAGGGACGTAGCGCACGGCTATGCGCTTGTTCTCATGGGCGATGCCGACTTCCGTAGCATAGTCGGTCAGCCAATATTTCGGCTTCATGCTGCTATCGTACTTGGGGGTGTCCCTAGGCAGGGAGAACTTATCCCGAAACGGCTCGTTCTGGATGCGGGGTCCGAAACAAACCGGGCTGGTAGAGTCTTCTTCCTTCGTAACGCGCGCTTGAGCGAGGAGCTCGATGCGGTCACGGGCATCCAGACAATCCGGGTTGGACGCTCCCACCCGGGCCGAGAGACGGGAACCGGCGGGTCTAGGGGGTCTGGTTGGTGGAGGGGGAGGCGGTGGGTTGTTGTTCACCATTTTCTCCTGGCGCGGCTGGCCCTTGTTTCTAGAGCTGCGACGCCTGATGCGGGGCTTAGCCGGCTGAGGGGAGGATGCCTGTTGGGTACCACGGGGCGCGCCCTTGCTGTTGACAGGCAGCTTGCTCACCCTGGAGTAGCTGGGGTCCTCCTGCATCTGCCGGTTGGCATCAGCCTGCACATCCGCGATGCGGAGGAGCTCCTGCACGCGAACGTGCTGGCGGGCTCACTCCTCGCCCTCCAGATTGGGTAGTTCTTCTGTCGTGGCTCGTGCCGCGTGCAGGTTCTTGATGGGCGTGCTGTAGTTGGGCCAGATGAGGGCAGGTGCGGGATCCGGCTCCCCATCCTTTTCCATCCTTCCGCCTAGCTCGCCGCCCTGGCGCTGTACCTGGTCGCACCGGCTTGGTTTTGCGCGGTCGTACTCGCGCTGGGTGATCTCGAGTTGCTTGCGGGTTTCCGCCAGCTCCATGGCCTCCTGGAGGAGGATCTGTCTCTCCATGGTGAAGTTGGCTTCCGCCTCCTCCGGGTTATTCCCGAGGTTAACCGGCGTCAGGAGCCAATCAATGGAATTCTCCACTGGATTCTGAGGCTACGGAGGTGCAGAGGTTCCACCCTCGTCCGCGCCTCACTCCCGCGGTTGGCGGGGGTGAGAGCCGGAGCCAGCCATCATGACCTCCATGCCGCAGGAAGCGACGGAGGCGCTACCGCCCGGATGCGGTAGCTCCACGACAGAGGCGATCTCCCTACGGAAACGCTCCGGGACGGTAGCGACGTAGACGGGGAGGTCGCCGAAGAGCAGGATGGAGCCGTATGCTGGGAAGGAGGTTCCGGTGAAGCAGGAAGCGTTGTCGATGACGCAGTCGAACTTCCCGAGCGTGAGCTCCAGGCCGGAGGCCACGCGCTCACCGGGTGAGGTGCGGGGTCCCGTGCGGAACGTGACTCCGGTCGAAGCCATTTGCCCCACAGTGGGCGCCAACTGTCGTTGTATTGGGAACAACAATACCTAAGAAGGTTAGATAGTGGTGTGGGGACTAGCAGGGAAGCTATCAACGGTGTCCGCATGAGGGATTGGATACAAGCAAGCGTAGCTGGACGCAGGAAGTACCCAGGTTCGGAGCCCTCACGATGAGGTAAAACTCCTACTCCTGTCGGATCTGACTATGAGGGATATACGAACTATAAGGGCTCCTCGAGCTGTATTCTCTAGCTACTGTCTTAAATGCACTAAGACCAACCCTTTCTACTGAGGCCTTGCCTCTCCTAATATAGGTAGAGAGGCAACGGTCTCACTAGCCAGTCCGACTAGCGGGCCCCACATGCGGGTCCCAGCCGACTGGTCATCTACAGTATCCGGTACGATATGTCCCATCGGACTATGAGCGGTATGGCTGTCGTAGGCACAATGGACGCCGTGCGAGCCTGTCGTCAACATCGGGCCACTATTCCTACGTCATCCCCGCAAAGTTTTTGGTATGGCCGAGTAGTGGCCAGTCTTGTCGTCGTAAAGGGCATACCGCGCACTGATCCGCACGTCGTCCTGTCTCCTTGGTTGGTTCCAGCTACGTTGTCGTAGCCGACTGCTTCTTGCTGATCTGGCTACCATGCGATAGCCGGCCTGGCTTGCTTTGTCCGGCTGCATCTGGCCAGCCGGACGCGATCTGACTGCCCTGTTTCTTGTACGGTTGGGGTATCTGGGGATCATCCCCCCAACAAATCTTGAGGAGAGAAGGAGATACAACGCCAAATTCAGGAACTACTTGATAGAGATCATATTCGTGAGTCCCTTAGCCGATGTGTTGTTCCTATTATTTTGGTACCTAAGAAAGATGGTTCTTCACACACATGCACTTATTGTAGAGCTATCTATAATACTACTATTCGTTACCATCATCATATTCCATGTTTAGATGATATGCTTGATGAGTTGAGTGGCTCTACCATGTTTTCTAAAGTTGATTGCGTAGTGGTTACAACCAGATTCATATGAAATTGGGAGATGAATGGAAAAGAGCATTTAAAACTAAGTTTGGTTTATATGAGTGGTTAGTAATGCCATTTGGTTTAACTAATGCACCCAACACATTCATGAGATTAATGAACGGAGTTTTTCATGCTTTCATTGGACGTTTTGTGGTAGTCTGTGATGTCTACGCACTTCTATTCTTTTAGACAGTTGCTGGGCCTCCAAGTGCAGAGGTTTGTAGAACAGCATCAAGTTTCCCTTAAGTGGGTTACCCAAGGTTTATCGAACTTAGGGAGGACGTGGTCAAAGGTATCCCTCTCAAGAAACCCTGCAATAAAGATACAAGAAGTCTCTTGTGTCCCCAACCCACCCAATACACTTGTCAGGTGTATAGGTGCACTGGTTTGGCGAAGAGATAGTGAAATACAAGTGGTATGGATAAATATAAGTGGTAACGGTGCTAGAAAAGAGCTTGATGGCGTGGA
Organism: Avena eriantha; assembly: GCA_910589775.1. Classification (NCBI taxonomy): domain Eukaryota; kingdom Viridiplantae; phylum Streptophyta; class Magnoliopsida; order Poales; family Poaceae; genus Avena; species Avena eriantha. Next base: position 262,255,455 of record OU342741.1, read on the forward strand.
AGAGACTAAATGCAAACTGAAATAAAGATGGAAGGAAGCAAAGATGTAACATATCTAGTTGCAAACGGTGTTTCAATGCTTAGAAACAAGGCCTAGGGATCATACTTTCGCTAGTGAACACTCTCATATAAATATCTTCTCTTCATGATACTACTCTAAACTACTCTCCAGTTGGACACTCTAATCCATGGTAGGGCTATAACAGCACACCTCAAAGTTTACTTTCCGCATCTAGATAACCCCACACTGTCACCTTGATCACTAGATGGTTCCAACAAACACCACAATTTCATAAAGACATCCAACTCCAAATATAACTGATAACAAATATTTGTAATCTCTAGTCTAAGTGCCACCATGGTGTGCACGCTATCACTTTCACACACATGGGGAGAGCAGAGATCTATTAAAGCACTTGAGTAGAAAGGTAGATCTACTTGATTACAAAGATCATGATCACAATATGATCATGCATAGAGAGAGATGAAGACATAGCTACCCGTACAACCCTTAGCCTCAAGGAAGAACTACTCCCTCCTCATCATGGGAATCAGCAACGACGATGGAGATGGTGGTGGAGATTGATTGAGTTGGCTCCGGGGACACTTCCCTGTCCCGGCAGGGTGCCGGAACAGAGACTTTCTGTCCCCCGAATCTCCCTTCGGTGGCGGCAGCAGTGCAGAACTTTTCGTGGATGGAGGCTCCTCGGTTTAGGGTTTTCTCATCAGAGGCTTCTTATAGGCGAGAGGGGAGGCCGAGGGGGTGCCGGAGGTCCCCACACCACCCCCTGGCGCGGCCTGGCCTGGCTCGTGCCACCAGGTGGTGTGGCTAGCCCCTAGCCCCTCTCTATCTCGTCTTCTGGCTCCGTGTTCCCCTCGGTGAAATATTGACTTTGGCTTTTGTCCCGTCCAATTCCGAGCATATTCATTTTCTAGCTTTTCTGGAACCAAAAACTGCAGAAAACAGGCAACTGGCACTATGGCATCTTGTTAATAGGTTAGTTCTAGAAAATGTGTGAAAGTACTCTAGAGTGTGGACAAAACATAAGAAAGTAGATACTAAACAAGCATGGAACATCAAAAATTATACATACGTTAGCAACGTATCTACATCCCCAAGCTTAACTCCTGCTCGTCCTCGAGTAGGTAAGTGATAAAAAGAAAAGAATAATTTTTGAGGTGACATGCACCATCACAATCTCTATCAAAGTATTTGTAGAACATGAAAGCTGGGATCAAAGTACTCTAAACATGGCATGAAAGATGAAGTTCTAACAATAAGACATAGTAACTATGTTGTAACATGAAAAGGTACAAACAAAGATCATGAATAACATTTGCATTGAAAGATGTTTGTTTGTTTCACATATAGAAAACATAGCATAGTGGCATTTAGCTTGTCTGTCATGGAGTAGCAAAACATAAATGCATATGACACCTTCAAAGTTCATAAGGGTGACTAGATACAAATAGTTCAAGAGCAAGCAATATCAACATTATGAATCAATCAATAAGTTTTGGGACAATGCACATAGAACTAAGAATGGCCACTATGCTCTCTTAATAGGTGCATAGAGATAGAAGATGTAAACTTAACATGAAAGTAAAAGAAAGGCCCTTCGTAGAAGGAAGCAGGGATTCAAGTCTCATAAAGAGCTTCCAAAAATTATGGTAATTATTAGCTTTCAGCTCTTATTGCCCCTATCATAAGCATATTCAAGTGATTAAGGTTAAAATAACACAACTAAGAGGATATGCTTGACAAGTTATAAGTTGAAATCTCATGCCCCTTGCTTACGAGTACCGAACCTCATGCTACTCAACTTCAGTCACAAGTAAGCTCTTGTCATTGTGGGTACATATGTATTATAGAGAACCGCCAACGGGGTACCCCTTGCACATGATACCGGAGCTATCCCATAATCAAAATGACAAGGCAAGTAGACAATGAGAATCTCAGTGATCTTTTTATTTTCTATTTGCATAGGTTTTTATTGAGGATTCTTTTAAAGTGCTCATTATGGTTATGTTGCAAGTTTCCACCATGATTAGGCATGGCTTAGGCTAGCGGCCCAGGCATTTAGCTAACACACATACAAACTCCATGATCTTACAAGTTCCCCTTTTATTTCACACCGCTGGGATCAATAAGCAAAAGAATCATGATATCAACGGAATATAAGTGCAATGTTGAAAGCGTTCCCCATGATACATGGTTCTGCTAACTTCAATTTATAAAGCGCAAGCATATATGCAACAAAGATGGACATAGTGGTTCAAGTTCATTAAGTGCAAGAAAATAAAATGTGCCATCAAGTTCGTGAGAGCTATAATCACTAATTTTCACAAAACAAGTTTAATTCGGAAAATAGATAAAGACATGAATATACTTGGAATAGCAAATACTAATAGGTAGGTATGGTGGACTCTTTGGAAAAACTTGGTTTTATTTGGAGTTGGATGCATGAGTGGAACTCATACTTGGTTATGGAGGTTAGCAAAAGACTGGGAGCGACCAACTAAGAGAGCAATAATGGCCATAATCAGGCAAAGCGACAAAACATCATTAATTAAAGCATAAAGTGATATTACAAGTCAAAAAATAAAAGATCATAGAGGCTATGGTGACTTGGTGTAGTCTTAACATGGTGTGAGCATGTGCCAAGTCAACCCAAATAAAGTGTCAAAGGAGAATACCACAATACTATGCTTTAATATGCTAAAACAAATCATGATTCTTTCAAGGCACATTAAGCAATCTCAATTGTTTATAACATGTGTTACATCAATAATCACTAAGCATAAGGTCAAAACGATATCAAGCATGACATGACAAACCCTAGGCCATAGTCAAAAACAAGCTCCCTTTTGTACCACTTAAGCATGAGCTTTTCCTACTCTTTTCCAATCCAAATCAACCTATTTGAAAGAACTCACAAAGATAATAATAAATAAAGATCAGTGAGCTTGTCTCACAAGTCCAAAAAGAAGAACTAAAAATTTCTAAGCTGCAAGCACAAGAAAAATAAGGCTAAACATAGAAGGGAACACTCACAAAACAATAAGACTAAAAACTAGAGTGTTCTAGGCAATGAATAACGGGGTGTGTCTCTCTCCAAAAGAAGTGTGTTGGGATGGAACCAACTTATTTAAGCAATCCAAACAAAAGAAAACTAAAAAAAAAACAAAGATGCTCCAAGAACAACACAATTATGCATGAAACAATAACAATGAAGTGTTTGGAAGAAACCTGAGATTTTTATTGATGAAGAAGGGGATGCCTTGGGCATCCCCAAGCTTTGACGGTTGTACTTCTTGGATATTTCTTCGGGTGACATGCGTGGCATCCCCTAGCTTCAGATTTAGTCCATTCTTCAGCTCATTAGATCATTCTCTCCATACACCTAAAAAATTTCCTTCATACAAAACTTCACACAATCTTTATTAGCAACATTAGTGTACTCAAGATAATAAGTGTTTTGGTTCAGTTCCAACACAAGTAAAACTTCCATTAAAACAATATGTACTATATCACTTCCTTTTAAAAAGTTCAAATGATAAAAGAGAACTCAAAAAGAAAGAGATTAAGAGGCAAATGCAAATAATGGCAGAAATCTGTCAAAACAGACCAGCAGGTGAAAACCGATTTTTTCGAAGACCTTCTGTTGATCAAATAAAAAAGTTTTGAACTAACGAAAGTTAGCTAATAACCTGGGTCAGAATCACAAAACATGACAGCTCAATCCTACATACAGAGATTTTTCACGAATTTTTACAGTGAAGCACAAAAATCTTTTTTGGGACAGCAACTTTCCCAATTCTTACTTCTCTCTCATTAGAGGTTATTGTTGGCACAAAAAATAAATAAAAAAGATTAAGGAGAGGTTATTACAGAATTAATAACTTACAAGACTCAGTAAAACTATTGGGTTATCTCCCAAGAAGTACTTTTCTGTAACGCCTTTAAGTTAGGCATGATAGTTTGAGAAGATGCTCACATAACAAATATGAATTGAAGTAAAAGAGAGCATCAAGAAGCAAATTCAAAGCATATTTAAGTCTAACCCACTTCCTATGAAAAATAATCTTGTAAAGAAACAAGTCATCAAAGCACAAAGCAACAAGTATAGGAAAGCAAAACATGTGCAACTTCAAGACTTTCAACATAAAGAGGGGAATCTTAATATTGTTGAGATGCATAAAACCATGTTTCCCTCTCTCATAATAACTTTCAGTAGCATCATGAACAAAATTAACAATATAACTATCACATAAAACATTCTTATCATGAGCCACATGCATATAATCATTATTACTCTCCACATAAGCATAGTTATTATTATTAATTGTAGTGGGAACAAATTAAACAAAATAGCTATCATTATTATTCTCATCACCTTAATCATCAAATATAGGAGGCATATTGTAATCATAATTAATTTTCTCCTCAATAGTAGGTGGACTAAAAATATCATACTCATCATTGTAATCATCATATATCCGATGTATAGTATCATCAAAGTAAATTTTCTCCTCCGTGCTTCGGGGGCTAAAAATATCATGCTTATGAAAACCAGCTTCCCCAATCTTAGAATTCTCCATAGCATTAGTAATAATGGTGTTCAAAGAATTCATACTAATAATATCGCTATTAGCATGCAAATAAAGTTCCATAGGTTTTTTAATTTTCTCTTCAAACACTTCATGTCCTAACTCAAGATAAATACTATAACGATCTCTAATTTTTTTTTTCCATTAAGCCTAACTAGTGAAAATAAAAACGAGAAACAAAAAGATATAATTGCAGAATCTAAAGGAAATAACTTCGAGGACTCACACACCAGCAACAGTGCTAGAAGATAGCTTAGTGGCCAGAGGATGTGAGTACCTTTTACCTCACCTCCCCGGCAACAGCGCTAGAAAATAGCTTCATGTCTACGCACTTCTATTCTTGTAGACAGATGTTGGGCCTCCAAGTGCATAGGTTTGTACAACAGCAGCAAGTTTCCCTTAAGTGGATTACCCAAGGTTTATCGAACCCAGGTAGGAAGTGGTCAAAGGTATCCCTCTCAAGCAACCCTACAATCAAGATTCAAGAAGTCTCTTGTGTCCCCAACACACCCAATACACTTGTCAGGTGTATAGGTGCACTAGTTCGGCGAAGAGATAGTGAAATACACGTGGTATGGATAATTACAAGTGGTAACGGTGCCAGAAAAGAGCTTGATGGTGTGGAAGAGACTAAAGTCAAACTGAAATAAAGATGGAAGCAATCAAACATGTAACAGATCTAGTTGCAAATGGTGTTTCAATGCTTAGAAACAAGGCTTAGGGATCATACTTTTGCTAGTGAACACTCTCATATAAATATCTTCTCTTCATGATACTACTCTCCGGTTGGACACTCTAATCCATGGTAGGGCTATAACAACACACCTCAAAGTTCGCTTTCCGCATCCAGATAACCCCACACTATCACCTTGAGCACTAGATGGTTCCAACAAACACCATAATTTCATAAAGACATCTAACTCCAAATATAACTCATAACAAGTATTTGTAATCTCTAGCCTAAGTGCCACCATGGTGTGCACGCTATCACTTTCACACACATGGGGAGAGTAGAGATCTATTAAAGCACTTGAGTAGCAAGGTAGATCTAGTTGATTACAAAGCTCATGATCACAATATGATCATGCATAGAGAGAGAAGAACACATACCTACCGGTAGAACCCTTAGCCTCGAGGAAGAACCACTCCCTCCTCATCATGGGAATCAGCAACGGCGATGGAGATGGTGGTGGAGATCGATGGATATGGCTCTGAGGGCACTTCCTCGTCCCGGCAGGGTGCCGCAATAGAGAATTTCTGTCCCCCGAATCTACCCTTCGGTGGCGGTGGCATTGTGGAACTTTTTGTGGATGGAGGCTCCTCGGTTGAGGGTTTTCTCATCGGAGGCTTCTTATAGGCGAGATGGGAGGCCGAGGGGGTGCCAGAGAGGCCCACACCACCCCCGGCGAGGCCTGGCCTGGCCCACGCCACCAGGTAGTGTGGCTAGCCCCAGTCCCCTCTCTATCTCGTCTTCTGGCTTTGTGTTCCTTGAAAAGAACACATGCAATGACACTTCATGTGTCAAACCATGGTTAGAAAGCCCAGGAACATGTTGGAATCCAACACTGGAATGCAATGGAGCACCAGTGTGATAAAGGTTGCATCACCACATCCACTTGAGTGATTGTGGTCATGTGGATCATTGTGGTTTGGAAAAGAACACATGCAATGGCATTCCATGTGAGAAACCATGGTTACAAAGCCTATAAACATGTTGGAATTCAACATTGGAATGTAATGGAGCAACCGTGTGATATAGGTTGCATCACAACACCCACTTGAGTGTGTGTGGTTAAGTGGATCATTGTGGTTTCGAAAAGAACACGTGAAATGACAATCCATGTGTCAAACCATGGTTAGAAATCCCTAGAACATGTTGGAATCCAACATTGGAATGCAATAGAGCACCAGTGTGATAGAGGTTGCATCGCCACACACAGTTGAGTGTGTGTGGTCATGTGGATTATTGTTGTTTGGAAAAGAACACATGCAATGACACTCCATGTGTCAAACCATGGTTAGAAAGCCCTAGAACAAGTTGGAATGCAATATTGAAATGCAACGAAGAAACAATGTGATAGAGGTTGCATCACCACACTCACTTGAGTGTATGTGGTCATATGGATCAATGTGGTTTGGAAAATAACACATGCAATGACACTCCACATGTCAAAACTATGGTCAGAAGCCCTATAACATGTTGGATTGCAACATTGGAATGCAATAGAGGACCAATGTGATAGAGGTTTCATCACCACACCCACTTAAGTGTGTGCGGTCATGTGGATCACTATCGCTTGTAAAATAACACATGCAATGGCACTCCATGTGTCAAACCATGGACAAAAATCCCTAGAACATGTTGGAATGCAACATTGGAGTACAATGGAGCACCAGTGTGATAGAGGGTGCATCACCACACCACTTGAGCGTGTGTGGTCATGTGGATCATTGTGTTCTGTAAAAGAACACATGCAATGACACTCCATCTGTCAAACCATGGTAAGAAATCCCTAGAACATGTTGGAATGCAATAATGGAATGCAATGGAGCACCAGTGTGACAGAGGTTGCATAACTACACGCACTTGAGTGTGTGTGGTCATGTGGATCATTATGGTTTGGAAAAGAACACATGCAATGACACTCCAAGTGTCAAACCATGGTTAGAAAAGCCCTAGAACATGTTGGAATGCAATATTGGAATGCAATGGAGCAACAGTGTGATAGGTGTTGTATCAGCACACCCACTTGAGTGTATGTGGTCATGTGGAATAATATGGTTTTTAAAAGAACACATGCAGTGACACTCCATGTGTCAAACCACGGTTATAAATCCCTAGAAAATTTTGGAATGTAACATTGGAATGCAATGGAGAACTAGTGTGACAGAGGTTGCATCACCACACCCACATGAGTGTGTGTCGTCATGTGGATTATTGTGGTTTGGAAAAGAACAAACGCAATGACACTCCATGTGTCAAACCATGGTCAGAAAGCCTAAAAATATGTTGGAATGCAACATTGGAATGCAATCGAGCACCAGTGTGACAAAGGTTGCATCAGCACACCCACTTGAGTGTATGTGGTCAAGTGGATCATTGTGGTTTGGAAAAAACACATGAAATGAAACTCGATGTGTCAAAACATGGTTAGAAATCCCTAGAACACGTTGGACTACAACATTGGAATGCAATGGAGAACTAGTGTGACAGTGGTTGCATGACCACACCCACTTGAGTGTGTGTGGTCATGTGGATCATAGTGGTCTGAAAAAGAACACATGCAATGACACTCCATGTGTCAAACCATGGTTAGAAAGCCTAGAGAAATGTTGGAATGCAACATTGGAATGCAATGGAGCACTAGTGTGATAGGGGTTGCATGGCCACACCCAGTTGAGTGTGTGTTGTCATGTGGATCATTACGGTTTGGAAAAGAATAGATGCAATGCCATTTCATGTGTCAAACCATGGTCAGAAATCCCAGGAACATGTTGGAATGCAAGATTGGAATGCAATGGAGCACTAGTGTGATAAAGGTTGCATCACCACACCCACTTGAGTGATTGTGGTCATGTGGATCATTGTGGTTTGGAAAAGAACAAACGCAATGACACTCCATGTGTCAAACCATGGTCAGAAAGCCTAAAAATATGTTGGAATGCAACATTGGAATGCAACGGAGCACCAGTGTGACAGAGGTTGCATCGGCACACCCACTTGAGTGTATGTGGTTAAGTGGATCATTGTGGTTTGGAAAAAACACGTGAAATGACACTCGATGTGTCAAACCATGGTTAGAAAGCCCTAGAACACGTTGGACGGCAACATTGGAATGCAATGGAGAACTAGTGTGACAGTGGTTGCAAGACCACACCCACTTGAGTGTGTGTCGTCATGTGGATCATAGTGTCCTGAAAAAGAAGACATGCAATGACACTCCATGTGTCAAACCATGGTTAGAAAGCCTAGACAAATGTTGGAATGCAACATTAGAATGCAATGGAGCACTAGTGTGATAGAGGTTTAAACGGTCACACCCAGTTGAGTGTGTGTTGTCATGTGGATCATTGCGGTTCGGAAAAGAACACATGCAATGCCACGTCATGTATCAAACCATAGTCATAAAGCCCAGGACCATGTTGGAATGCAAGATTGCAATGCAATGGAGCACTAGTGTGGTAAAGGTTGCATCACCACACCCACTTGAGTGATTGTGGTCATGTGGATCATTGTGGTTTGGAAAACAACAAACGCAATGACACTCCATGTGTCAAACCATGGTCAGAAAGCCTAAAAATATGTTGGAATGCAACATTGGAATGCAATGGAGCACCAGTGTGACAAAGGTTGCATCAGCTCACCCACTTGAGTGTATGTGGTCAAGTGGATCATTGTGGTTTGGAAAAAACACATGAAATTACACTCGATGTGTCAAACCATGGTTAGAAAGCCCTAGAACATGTTGGACTGCAACATTGGAATGCAATGGAGAACTAGTGTGACAGAGGTTGCATGACCACACCCACTTGAGTGTGTGTGGTCATGTGGATCATAGTGGTCTGAAAAAGAACACATGCAATGACACTCCATGTGTCAAACCATGGTTAGAAAGCCTAGAGAAATGTTGGAATGCAACATTGGAATGCAATGGAGCACTAGTGTGATAGGGGTTGCATGGCCACACCCAGTTGAGTGTGTGTTGTCATGTGGATCATTACGGTTTGGAAAAGAATAGATGCAATGCCATTTCATGTGTCAAACCATGGTCAGAAATCCCAGGAACATGTTGGAATGCAAGATTGGAATGCAATGGAGCACTAGTGTGATAAAGGTTGCATCACCACACCCACTTGAGTGATTGTGGTCATGTGGATCATTGTGGTTTGGAAAAGAACAAACGCAATGACACTCCATGTGTCAAACCATGGTCAGAAAGCCTAAAAATATGTTGGAATGCAACATTGGAATGCAACGGAGCACCAGTGTGACAGAGGTTGCATCAGCACACCCACTTGAGTGTATGTGGTTAAGTGGATCATTGTGGTTTGGAAAAAACACGTGAAATGACACTCGATGTGTCAAACCATGGTTAGAAAGCCCTAGAACACGTTGGACTGCAACATTGGAATGTAATGGAGAACTAGTGTGACAGTGGTTGCAAGACCACACCCACTTGAGTGTGTGTCGTCATGTGGATCATAGTGGCCTGAAAAAGAAGACATGCAATGACACTCCATGTGTCAAACCATGGTTAGAAAGCCTAGACAAATGTTGGAATGCAACATTAGAATGCAATGGAGCACTAGTGTGATAGAGGTTTAAACGGTCACACCCAGTTGAGTGTGTGTTGTCATGTGGATCATTGCGGTTCGGAAAAGAACACATGCAATGCCACGTCATGTATCAAACCATGGTCAGAAAGCCCAGGAACATGTTGGAATGCAAGATAGGAATGCAATGGAGAACTAGTGTGACAGAGGTTGCGTCACCACACCCACATGAGTGTGTGTCGTCATGTGTATCATTGTGGTTTGGAAAAGAACAAACGCAATGACACTCCATGTGTCAAACCATGGTCAGAAAGCCTAAAAATATGTTGGAATGCAACATTGGAATGCAACGGAGCACCATTGTGACAGAGGTTGCATCAGCACACCCACTTGAGTGTATGTGGTCAAGTGGATCATTGTGGTTTGGAAAAAACACATGAAATGACACTCGATGTGTCAAACCATGGTTAGAAAGCCCTAGAACACGTTGGACTACAACATTGGAATGCAATGGAGAACTAGTGTGACAGTGGTTGCAAGACCACACCCACTTGAGTGTGTGTCGTCATGTGGATCATAGTGGCCTGAAAAAGAAGACATGCAATGACACTCCATGTGTCAAACCATGGTTAGAAAGCCTAGACAAATGTTGGAATGCAACATTAGAATGCAATGGAGCACTAGTGTGATAGAGGTTTAAACGGTCACACCCAGTTGAGTGTGTGTTGTCATGTGGATCATTGCGGTTCGGAAAAGAACACATGCAATGCCACGTCATGTATCAAACCATAGTCATAAAGCCCAGGACCATGTTGGAATGCAAGATTGCAATGCAATGGAGCACTAGTGTGGTAAAGGTTGCATCACCACACCCACTTGAGTGATTGTGGTCATGTGGATCATTGTGGTTTGGAAAACAACAAACGCAATGACACTCCATGTGTCAAACCATGGTCAGAAAGCCTAAAAATATGTTGGAATGCAACACTGGAATGCAATGGAGCACCAGTGTGACAAAGGTTGCATCAGCACACCCACTTGAGTGTATGTGGCCAAGTGGATCATTGTGGTTTGGAAAAAACACATGAAATGACACTCGATGTGTCAAACCATGGTTAGAAAGCCCTAGAACATGTTGGACTGCAACATTGGAATGCAATGGAGAACTAGTGTGACAGAGGTTGCATGACCACACCCACTTGAGTGTGTGTGGTCATGTGGATCATAGTGGTCTGAAAAAGAACACATGCAATGACACTCCATGTGTCAAACCATGGTTAGAAAGCCTAGAGAAATGTTGGAATGCAACATTGGAATGCAATGGAGCACTAGTGTGATAGGGGTTGCATGGCCACACCCAGTTGAGTGTGTGTTGTCATGTGGATCATTACGGTTTGGAAAAGAATAGATGCAATGCCATTTCATGTGTCAAACCATGGTCAGAAATTCCAGGAACATGTTGGAATGCAAGATTGGAATGCAATGGAGCACTAGTGTGATAAAGGTTGCATCACCACACCCACTTGAGTGATTGTGGTCATGTGGATCATTGTGGTTTGGAAAAGAACAAACGCAATGACACTCCATGTGTCAAACCATGGTCAGAAAGCCTAAAAATATGTTGGAATGCAACATTGGAATGCAACGGAGCACCAGTGTGACAGAGGTTGCATCAGCACACCCACTTGAGTGTATGTGGTTAAGTGGATCATTGTGGTTTGGAAAAAACACGTGAAATGACACTCGATGTGTCAAACCATGGTTAGAAAGCCCTAGAACACGTTGGACTGCAACATTGGAATGCAATGGAGAACTAGTGTGACAGTGGTCGCAAGAACACACCCACTTGAGTGTGTGTCGTCATGTGGATCATAGTGGCCTGAAAAAGAAGACATTCAATGACACTCCATGTGTCAAACCATGGTTAGAAAGCCTAGACAAATGTTGGAATGCAACATTAGAATGCAATGGAGCACTAGTGTGATAGAGGTTTAAACGGTCACACCCAGTTGAGTGTGTGTTGTCATGTGGATCATTGCGGTTCGGAAAAGAACACATGCAATGCCACGTCATGTATCAAACCATAGTCATAAAGCCCAGGACCATGTTGGAATGCAAGATTGCAATGCAATGGAGCCCTAGTGTGATAAAGGTTGCATCACCACACCCACTTGAGTGATTGTGGTCATGTGGATCATTGTGGTTTGGAAAACAACAAACGCAATGACACTCCATGTGTCAAACCATGGTCAGAAAGCCTAAAAATATGTTGGAATGCAACATTGGAATGCAATGGAGCACCAGTGTGACAAAGGTTGCATCAGCACACCCACTTGAGTGTATGTGGTCAAGTGGATCATTGTGGTTTGGAAAAAACACATGAAATGACACTCGATGTGTCAAACCATGGTTAGAAAGCCCTAGAACATGTTGGACTACAACATTGGAATGCAATGGAGAACTAGTGTGACAGAGGTTGCATCACCACACCCACTTGAGTGTGTGTGTTCATGTGGATCATAGTTGTTTGAAAAAGAAATAATGCAATGACACTCCATGTGTCAACCCATGGTTCGAAAGCCAAGAAAAAAGTTGGAATGCAATGGAGCACTAGTGTGATAGAGGTTGCATGGCCACACCCAGTTGAGTGTGTGTTGTCATGTGGATCATTGCGGTTTGGAAAAGAACAGATGAAATGGCACTTCATGTGTCAAACCATGGTCAGAAAGCCCAGGAACATGTTGGAATGCAAGATTGGAATGCAATGGAGCACTAGCGTGATAAAGGTTGCATCACCACACCCACTTGAGTGATTGTGGTCATGTGGATCATTGTGGTTTGGAAATGAACAAACGCAATAACACTCCATGTGTCAAACCATGGTCAGAAAGCCTAAAACTATGTTGGAATGCAACATTGGAATGCAATGGAGCACCAGTGTGACAAAGGTTGCATCAGCACACCCACTTGAGTGTATGTGGTGAAGTGGATCATTGTGGTTTTCAAAAAACACATGAAATGACACTCGATGTGTCAAACCATGGTTAGAAAGCCCTAGAACACGTTGGACTGCAACATTGGAATGCAATGGAGAACTAGTGTGACAGTGGTTGCAAGACCACACCCACTTGAGGGTGTGTCGTCATGTGGATCATAGTGGTCTGAAAAAGAACACATGCAATGACACTCCATGTGTCAAACCATGGTTAGAAAGCCTAGACAAATGTTGGAATGCAACATTAGAATGCAATGGAGCACTAGTGTGATAGAGGTTTAAACGGTCACACCCAGTTGAGTGTGTGTTGTCATGTGGATCATTGCGGTTCAGAAAAGAACACATGCAATGCCACGTCATGTATCAAACCATGGTCATAAAGCCCAGGAACATGTTGGAATGCAAGATTGGAATGCAACATTAGAATGCAATGGAGCACTAGTGTGATAGAGGTTTAAACGGTCACAACCAGTTGAGTGTGTGTTGTCATGTGGATCATTGCGGTTCGGAAAAGAACACATGCAATGCCACGTCATGTATCAAACCATGGTCAGAAAGCCCAGGAACATGTTGGAATGCAAGATTGGAATGCAATGGAGAACTAGTGTGACAGAGGTTGCATCACCAAACCCACATGAGTTTGTGTCGTCATGTGGATCATTGTGGTATGGAAAAGAACAAACGCATTGACACTCCATGTGTCAAACCATGGTCAGAAAGCCTAAAAATATGTTGGAATGCAATCGAGCACCAGTGTGACAAAGGTTGCATCACCACACCCACTTGAGTGTATGTGGTCAAGTGGATCATTGTGGTTTGGAAAAAACACATGAAATGACACTCGATGTGTCAAAACATGGTTAGAAATCCCTAGAACACGTTGGACTACAACATTGGAATGCAATGGAGAACTAGTGTGACAGTGGTTGCATGACCACACCCACTTGAGTGTGTGTGGTCATGTGGATCATAGTGGTCTGAAAAAGAACGCATGCAATGACACTCCATGTGTCAAACCATGGTTAGAAAGCCTAGAGAAATGTTGGAATGCAACATTGGAATGCAATGGAGCACTAGTGTGATAGGGGTTGCATGGCCATAGCCAGTTGAGTGTGTGTTGTCATGTGGATCATTATGGTTTGGAAAAGAATAGATGCAATGCCACTTCATGTGTCAAACCATGGGCAGAAATCCCAGGAACATGTTGGAATGCAAGATTGGAATGCAATGGAGCACTAGTGTGATAAAGGTTGCATCACCACACCCACTTGAGTGATTGTGGTCATGTGGATCATTGTGGTTTGGAAAAGAACAAACGCAATGACACTCCATGTGTCAAACCATGGTCAGAAAGCCTAAAAATATGTTGGAACGCAACATTGGAATGCAATGGAGCACCATTGTGACAGAGGTTGCATCAGCACACCCACTTGAGTGTATGTGGTCAAGTGGATCATTGTGGTTTGGAAAAAACACATGAAATGACACTCGATGTGTCAAACCATGGTTAGAAAGCCCTAGAACACGTTGGACTACAACATTGGAATGCAATGGAGAACTAGTGTGACAGTGGTTGCAAGACCACACCCACTTGAGTGTGTGTCGACATGTGGATCATAGTGGTCTGAAAAAGAACACATGCAATGAAACTCCATGTGTCAAACCATGGTTAGAAAGCCTAGACAAATATTGGAATGCAACATTAGAATGCAATGGAGCACTAGTGTGATAGGGGTTTAAATGGTCACACCCAGTTGAGTGTGTGTTGTCATGTGGATCATTGCGGTTCGGAAAAGAACACATGCCATGCCATGTCATGTATCAAACCATGGTCAGAAAGCCCAGGAACATGTTGGAATCCAAGATTGGAATGCAATGGAGCACTAGCGTGATAATGGTTGCATCACCACACCCACTTGAGTGATTGTGGTCATGTGGATCATTGTGGTTTGGAAAACAACAAATGCAATGACACTCCATGTGTCAAACCATGGGCAGAAAGCCTAAAAATATGTTGGAATGCAACATTAGAATGCAATGGAGCACCAGTGTGACAAAGGATGCATCAGCACACCCACTTGAGTGTATGTGGTCAAGTGGATCATTGTGGTTTGGAAAAAACACATGGAATGACACTCGATGTGTCAAACCATGGTTAGAAAGCCCTAGAACACGTTAGACTACAACATTGGAATGCAATGGAGAACTAGTGTGACAGTGGTTGCATGACCACACCTACTTGAGTGTGTGTGGTCATGTGGATCATAGTGGTTTGAAAAAGAAATAATGCAATGACACTCCATGTTTCAACCCATGGTTAGAAAGCCTAGAGAAATGTTGGAATGCAACATTGGAATGCAATGGAGCACTAGTGTGATAGAGGTTGCATGGCCACACCCAGTTGAGTGTGTGTTTTCATGTGGATCATTACGGTTTGGAAAAGAACAGATGCAATGCCACTTCATGTGTCAAACCATGGTCAGAAAGCCCAGGAACATGTTGGAATGCAAGATTGGAATGCAATGGAGCACTAGTGTGATAAAGGTTGCATCACCACACCCACTTGAGTGATTGTGGTCATGTGGATCATTGTGGTTTGGAAAACATTGGAATGCAATGGAGCACTAGTGTGATAGAGGTTGCATGGCCACACCCAATTGAGTGATTGTGGTCATGTGGATCATTGTGGTTTGGAAAAGAACAAACGCAATGACACGCCATGTGTCAAACCATGGTTAGAAAGCATAACAATATGTTGGAATGCAACATTGGAATGCAATGGAGCACCAGTGTGACAAAGGTTGCATCAGTACACCCACTTGAGTGTATGTGGTCAAGTGGATCACTGTGGTTTGGAAAAAACACATGAAATGACACTCGATGTGTCAAACCATGGTTAGAAAGCCCTAGAACACGTTGGACTGCAACATTGGAATGCAATGGAGAACTAGTGTGACAGTGGTTGCAAGACCAGACCCACTTGAGTGTGTCTCGTCATGTAGATCATAGTGGTCTGAAAAAGAACACATGCAATGACACTCCATGTGTCAAACCATGGTTAGAAAGCCTAGACAAATGTTGGAATGCAACATTAGAATGCAATGGAGCACTAGTGTGATAGAGGTTTAAACGGACACACCCAGTTGAGTGTGTGTTGTCATGTGGATCATTGCGGTTCGGAAAAGAACACATGCAATGCCACGTCATGTATCAAACCATGGTCAGAAAGCCCAGGAACATGTTGGAATGCAAGATAGGAATGCAATGGAGAACTAGTGTGACAGAGGTTGCGTCACCACACCCACATGAGTGTGTGTCGTCATGTGTATCATTGTGGTTTGGAAAAGAACAAACGCAATGACACTCCATGTGTCAAACCATGGTCAGAAAGCCTAAAAATATGTTGGAATGCAATCGAGCACCAGTGTGACAAAGGTTGCATCAGCACACCCACTTGAGTGTATGTGGTCAAGTGGATCATTGTGGTTTGGAAAAAACACATGAAATGACACTCGATGTGTCAAAACATGGTTAGAAATCCCTAGAACACGTTGGACTACAACATTGGAATGCCATGGAGAACTAGTGTGACAGTGGTTGCATGACCACACCCACTTGAGTGTGTGTGGTCATGTGGATCATAGTGTTCTGAAAAAGAACACATGCAATGACACTCCATGTGTCAAACCATGGTTAGAAAGCCTAGAGAAATGTTGGAATGCAACATTGGAATGCAATGGAGCACTAGTGTGATAGGGGTTGCATGGCCACACCCAGTTGAGTGTGTGTTGTCATGTGGATCATTACGGTTTGGAAAAGAATAGATGCAATGCCACTTCATGTGTCAAACCATGGTCAGAAAGCCCAGGAACATGTTGGAATGCAATGGAGCACTAGTGTGATAAAGGTTGCATCACCACACCCACTTGAGTGATTGTGGTCATGTGGATCATTGTGGTTTGGAAAAGAACAAACGCAATGACACTCCATGTGTCAAACCATGGTCAGAAAGCCTAAATATATGTTGGAATGCAATGGAGCACCAGTGTGACAGAGGTTGCATCAGCACACCCACTTGAGTGTATGTGGTCAAGTGGATCATTGTGGTTTGGAAAAAACACATGAAATGACACTCGATGTGTCAAACCATGGTTAGAAAGCCCTAGAACACGTTGGACTGCAACATTGCAATGCAATGGAGAACTAGTGTGACAGTGGTTGCAAGACCACACCCACTTGAGTGTGTGTCGTCATGTGGATCATAGTGGCCTGAAAAAGAACACATGCAATGACACTCCATGTGTCAAACCATGGTTAGAAAGCCTAGACAAATGTTGAAATGCAACATTAGAATGCAATGGAGCACTAGTGTGATATAGGTTTAAACGGTCACACCCAGTTGAGTGTGTGTTGTCATGTGGATCATTGCGGTTCGGAAAAGAACACATGAATGCCACGTCATGTATCAAACCATGGTCATAAAGCCCAGGAACATGTTGGAATGCAAGATTGGAATGCAATGGAGCACTAGTGTGATAAAGGTTGCATCACCACACCCACTTGAGTGATTGTGGTCATGTGGATCATTGTGGTTTGGAAAACAACAAACGCAATGACACTCCATGTGTCAAACCATGGTCAGAAAGCCTAAAAATATGTTGGAATGCAACATTGGAATGGAATGGAGCACCAGTGTGACAAAGGTTGCATCAGCACACCCACTTGAGTGTATGTGGTCAAGTGGATCATTGTGGTTTGGAAAAAACACATGAAATGACACTCGATGTGTCAAACCATTGTTAGAAAGCCCTAGAACATGTTGGACTGCAACATTGGAATGCAATGGAGAACTAGTGTGACAGAGGTTGCATCACCACACCCACTTGAGTGTGTGTGGTCATGTGGATCATAGTTGTTTGAAAAAGAAATAATGCAATGACACTCCATGTGTCAACCCATGGTTAGAAAGCCTAAAAAAATGTTGGAATGCAACATTGGAATGCAATGGAGCACTAGTGTGATAGAGGTTGCATGGCCACACCCAGTTGAGTGTGTGTTGTCATGTGGATCATTACGGTTTGGAAAATAACAGATGCAATGGCACTTCATGTGTCAAACCATGGTCAGAAAGCCCAGGAACATGTTGGAATCCAAGATTGGAATGCAATGGAGCACTAGCGTGATAATGGTTGCATCACCACACCCACTTGAGTGATTGTGGTCATGTGGATCATTGTGGTTTGGAAAACAACAAATGCAATGACACTCCATGTGTCAAACCATGGGCAGAAAGCCTAAAAATATGTTGGAATGCAACATTAGAATGCAATGGAGCACCAGTGTGACAAAGGATGCATCAGCACACCCACTTGAGTGTATGTGGTCAAGTGGATCATTGTGGTTTGGAAAAAACACATGGAATGACACTCGATGTGTCAAACCATGGTTAGAAAGCCCTAGAACACGTTGGACTACAACATTGGAATGCAATGGAGAACTAGTGTGACAGTGGTTGCATGACCACACCTACTTGAGTGTGTGTGGTCATGTGGATCATAGTGGTTTGAAAAAGAAATAATGCAATGACACTCCATGTGTCAACCCATGGTTAGAAAGCCTAGAGAAATGTTGGAATGCAACATTGGAATGCAATGGAGCACAAGTGTGATACATATTGCATCGCCGCACCCAGTTGAGTGTGTGTTGTCATGTGGATCAATACGGTTTGGAAAAGAAGACATGCACTACCACTTCATGTGTCAAACCATGGTCAGAAAGCCTAGCAACATGTTGGAATGCAAGATTGGAATGCAATGGAGCACCAGTGTGATAAAGGTTGTATCACCACCCCCACTTGAGTGATTGTGGTCATGTGGATCATTGTGGTTTGGAAAAGAACACATGCAATGGCATTCCATGTGACAAACCATGGTCAAAAGCCAAGAAAAATGTTGGAACGCAACATTGGAATGTAATGGAGAAACAGTGTGATAGAGATTGCATCACAACACCCACTTGAATGTGTGTGGTTAAGGGGATCATTGTTCTTTTGGAAAAGAACACGTGAAATGACAATCCATGTGTCAAACCATGGTAAGAAATCCCTAGAACACGTTGGAATGCAACATTGGAATGCAATAGACCACCAGCGTGATAGAGGTTGCATCACCAGACCTAGTTGAATGTGTGTGGTCATGTGGATTACTTTGGTTTGGAAAAGAACACATGCAATGACACTCCATGTGTCAATCCATGGTTAGAAAGCCCTAGAAAAGTTGGAATGCAATATTGAAATGCAAAGGAGAAACAGTGTGATAGAGGTTGCATCACCAAACCCACTTGAGTTTATGTGGTCATATGGATCAATGTGGTCTGGAAAAGAACACATGGAATGACACTCCACATGTCAAACTATGGTCAGAAAGCCCTAGAACATGTTGGATTGCAACATTGGAATGCAGTGGAGCACCAGTGTGATAGAGGTTGCATCACCACACCCACTTGAGTGTGTGTGGTCATGTGGATCATTGTGTTCTGTAAAAGAACACATGCAATGACACTCCATCTGTCAAACCATGGTCATAAATCCCTAGAACATGTTGGAATGCAACAATGGAATGCAATGGATCACCAGTGTGACAGAGGTTGCATCACCATACCCACTTGAGTGTGTACGGTCATGTGGATCATTATAGTTTGGAAAAGAACACATGAAATGACACTCCATGTGTCAAACCATGGTCAGAAAGCCCTAGAACTTGTTGGAATGTAATATTGGAATCCAATGGAGCAACAGTGCGATAGGTGTTGTATCAGCACACCCACTTGAGTGTATGTGGTCATGTGGAATAATATGGTTTCGAAAATAACACGTGCAATGACACTCCATGTGTCAAACCACGGTTATAAATCCCTAGAAAATTTTGGAATGCAACATTGGAATGCAATGGAGAACTAGTGTGACAGAGGTTGCATCACCACACCCACTTGAGTGTATGTCGTCATGTGGATCATTATGGTTTGGAAAAGAACAAGCGCAATGACACTCCATGTGTCAAACCTTGGTCAGAAAGCATAAAAATATGTTGGAATGCAACATTGGAATTCAATGGAGCACCAGTGTGACAAAGGTTGCATCAGCACAACCACTTGAGTGTATGTGGTCAAGTGGATCATTGTGGTTTGGAAAAAACACATGAAATGACACTCCATGTGTCAAACCATGGTTAGAAAGCCCTAGAACATGTTTTACTGCAACATTGGAATACAATGGAGAACTGGTGTGACAGAGGTTGCATGACCACACCCACTTGAGTGTGTGTGGTCATGTGGATCATAGTGGTCTGAAAAAGAACACATGCAATGACACTCCATGTGTCAAACCATGGTTAGAAAGTCTAGAAAAATGTTGGAATGCAACATTGGAATGCAATAGAGCACTAGTGTGATAGAGGTTGCATCACCACACCTAGTTGAGTGTGTGTTGTCATGTGGATCATTGCGGTTTGGAAAAGTACACTTGCACTACCACTTCATGTGTCAAACCATGGTCAGAAAGCTCAGGAACATGTTGGAATGCAATGGAGCACCAGTGTGATAAAGGTTGCATCACCACCCCCACTTGAGTGATTGTGGTCATGTGGATCATTGTGGTTTGGAAAAGAACACATGCAATGGCATTCCATGTGACAAACCATGGTCAAAAGCCAAGAAAAATGTTGGAACGCAACATTGGAATGTAATGGAGAAACAGTGTGATAGAGGTTGCATCACAACACCCACTTGAATGTGTGTGGTTAAGGGGATCATTGTTCTTTTGGAAAAGAACATGTGAAATGACAATCCATGTGTCAAACCATGGTAAGAAATCCCTAGAACACGTTGGAATGCAACATTGGAATGCAATAGACCACCAGCGTGATAGAGGTTGCATCACCAGACCTAGTTGAATGTGTGTGGTCATGTGGATTACTTTGGTTTGGAAAAGAACACATGCAATGACACTCCATGTGTCAATCCATGGTTAGAAAGCCCTAGAAAAGTTGGAATGCAATATTGAAATGCAAAGGAGAAACAGTGTGATAGAGGTTGCATCACCAAACCCACTTGAGTTTATGTGGTCATATGGATCAATGTGGTCTGGAAAAGAACACATGGAATGACACTCCACATGTCAAACTATGGTCAGAAAGCCCTAGAACATGTTGGATTGCAACATTGGAATGCAGTGGAGCACCAGTGTGATAGAGGTTGCATCACCACACCCACTTGAGTGTGTGTGGTCATGTGGATCATTGTGTTCTGTAAAAGAACACATGCAATGACACTCCATCTGTCAAACCATGGTCATAAATCCCTAGAACATGTTGGAATGCAACAATGGAATGCAATGGATCACCAGTGTGACAGAGGTTGCATCACCATACCCACTTGAGTGTGTACGGTCATGTGGATCATTATAGTTTGGAAAAGAACACATGAAATGACACTCCATGTGTCAAACCATGGTCAGAAAGCCCTAGAACTTGTTGGAATGTAATATTGGAATCCAATGGAGCAACAGTGCGATAGGTGTTGTATCAGCACACCCACTTGAGTGTATGTGGTCATGTGGAATAATATGGTTTCGAAAAGAACACGTGCAATGACACTCCATGTGTCAAACCACGGTTATAAATCCCTAGAAAATTTTGGAATGCAACATTGGAATGCAATGGAGAACTAGTGTGACAGAGGTTGCATCACCACACCCACTTGAGTGTATGTCGTCATGTGGATCATTATGGTTTGGAAAAGAACAAGCGCAATGACACTCCATGTGTCAAACCTTGGTCAGAAAGCATAAAAATATGTTGGAATGCAACATTGGAATTCAATGGAGCACCAGTGTGACAAAGGTTGCATCAGCACAACCACTTGAGTGTATGTGGTCAAGTGGATCATTGTGGTTTGGAAAAAACACATGAAATGACACTCCATGTGTCAAACCATGGTTAGAAAGCCCTAGAACATGTTTTACTGCAACATTGGAATACAATGGAGAACTGGTGTGACAGAGGTTGCATGACCACACCCACTTGAGTGTGTGTGGTCATGTGGATCATAGTGGTCTGAAAAAGAACACATGCAATGACACTCCATGTGTCAAACCATGGTTAGAAAGTCTAGAAAAATGTTGGAATGCAACATTGGAATGCAATAGAGCACTAGTGTGATAGAGGTTGCATCACCACACCTAGTTGAGTGTGTGTTGTCATGTGGATCATTGCGGTTTGGAAAAGTACACTTGCACTACCACTTCATGTGTCAAACCATGGTCAGAAAGCTCAGGAACATGTTGGAATGCAATGGAGCACCATTGTGATAAAGGTTTCATCACCACCCCCATTTGAGTGATTGTGGTCATGTGGATCATTGTGGTTTGGAAAAGAACACATGCAATGGCATTCCATGTGACAAAGCATGGTCAGAAAGCCTAGAAAAATGTTGGAATGCAACATTGGAATGTAATGGAGAAACAGTGTGATAAAGGTTGCATCACAACACCCACTTGAGTGTGTGTGGTTAAGGGGATCATTGTTCTTTTCGAAAAGAACACGTGAAATGACAATCCATGTGTCAAACCATGGTTAGAAATCCCTAGAACATGTTGGAATGCAACATTGGAATGCAACAGAGCACCAGTGTGACAGAGGTTGCATCACCACACCTAGTTGAATGTGTGTGGTCATGTGGATTATTGTGGTTTGGAAAAGAACACATGCAATGACACTCCATGTGTCAATCCATGGTTAGAAAGCCCTAGAAAAGTTGGAATGCAATATTGAAATGCAAAGGAGAAACAGTGTGATAGAGGTTGCATCACCACACCCACTTGAGTTTATGTGGTCATATGGATCAATGTGGTCTGGAAAAGAACACATGGAATGACACTCCACATGTCATACTATGGTCAGAAAGCCCTAGAACATGTTGGATTGCAACATTGGAATGCAATGGAGCACCAGTGTGATAGAGGTTGCATCACCACACCCACTTGAGTGTGTGTGGTCATGTGGATCATTGTGTTCTGTAAAAGAACACATGCAATGACACTCCATCTGTCAAACCATGGTCAGAAATCCCTAGAACATGTTGGAATGCAACAATGGAATGCAATGGATCACCAGTGTGACAGAGGTTGCATCACCATACCCACTTGAGTGTGTACGGTCATGTGGATCATTATAGTTTGGAAAAGAAAACATGAAATGACACTCCATGTGTCAAACCATGGTCAGAAAGCCCTAGAACTTGTTGGAATGTAATATTGGAATCCAATGGAGCAACAGTGCGATAGGTGTTGTATCAGCACACCCACTTGAGTGTATGTGGTCATGTGGAATAATATGGTTTCGAAAAGAACACGTGCAATGACACTCCATGTGTCAAACCACGGTTATAAATCCCTAGAACATTTTGGAATGCAACATTGGAATGCAATGGAGAACTAGTGGGACAGAGGTTGCATCACCACACCCACTTGAGTGTATGTCGTCATGTGGATCATTATGGTTTGGAAAAGAACAAACGCAATGACACTCCATGTGTCAAACCTTGGTCAGAAAGCATAAAAATATGTTGGAATGCAACATTGGAATTCGATGGAGCACCAGTGTGACAAAGGTTGCATCAGCACAACCACTTGAGTGTATGTGGTGAAGTGGATCATTGTGGTTTGGAAAAAACACATGAAATGACACTCCATGTGTCAAACCATGGTTAGAAAGCCCTAGAACATGTTTGACTGCAACATTGGAATACAATGGAGAACTGGTGTGACAGAGGTTGCATGACCACACCCACTTGAGTGTGTGTGGTCATGTGGATCATAGTGGTTTGAAAAAGAACACATGTAATGACACTCCATGTGTCAAACCATGGTTAGAAAGTCTAGAAAAATGTTGGAATGCAACATTGGAATGCAATAGAGCACTAGTGTGATAGAGGTTGCATCACCACACCTAGTTGAGTGTGTGTTGTCATGTGGATCATTGCGGTTTGGAAAAGTACACTTGCACTACCACTTCATGTGTCAAACCATGGTCAGAAAGCTCAGGAACATGTTGGAATGCAATAGAGCACCAGTGTGATAAAGGTTTCATCACCACCCGCACTTGAGTGATTGTGGTCATGTGGATCATTGTGGTTTGGAAAAGAACACATGCAATGGCATTCCATGTGACAAACCATGGTCAGAAAGCCTAGAAAAATGTTGGAACGCAACATTGGAATGTAATGGAGAAACAGTGTGATAAAGGTTGCATCACAACACCCACTTGAGTGTGTGTGGTTAAGGGGATCATTGTTCTTTTGGAAAAGAACACGTGAAATGACAATCCATGTGTCAAACCATGGTTAGAAATCCCTAGAACATGTTGGAATGCAACATTGGAATGCAACAGAGCACCAGTGTGACAGAGGTTGCATCACCACACCTAGTTGAATGTGTGTGGTCATGTGGATTATTGTGGTTTGGAAAAGAACACATGGAATGACAATCCATGTGTCAAACCATGGTTAGAAAGCCCTAGAAAAGTTGGAATGCAATATTGAAATGCAAAGGAGAAACAGTGTGATAGAGCTTGCATCACCACACCCACTTGAGTTTATGTGGTCATATGGATCAATGTGGTTTGGAAAAGACCACATGGAATGACACTCCACATGTCAAACGATGGTCAGAAAGCCCTAGAAAATGTTGGATTGCAACATTGGAATGCAATGGAGCACCAGTGTGATAGAGGTTGCATCACCACACACACTTGAGTGTGTGTGGTCATGTGGATCACTATGGTTTGTAAAATAACACATGCAATGGTACTCCATGTCTCAAACCATGGACAAAAATCCCTAGAACATGTTGGAATGCATTATTGGAGTGCAATGGAGCACAAGGGTGATAGAAGGTGCATCACCACACCCACTTGAGTGTGTGTGGTCATGTGGATCATTGTGGTCTGTAAAAGAACACATGCAATGACACTCCATCTGTCAAACCATGGTCAGAAATCCCTAGAACATGTTGGAATGCAATAATGGAATGCAATTGAGCACCAGTGTGACAGAGGTTGCATCACCGCACCCACTTGAGTGTGTGTGATCATGTGGATCATTATGGTTTGGAAAAGAACACATGCAATGACACTCCATGTGTCAAACCATGGTTAGAAAATCTAGAAAAATGTTGGAATGCAACATTGGAATGCAATAGAGCACTAGTGTGATAGAGGTTGCATCACCACACCCAGTTGAGTGTGTGTTGTCATGTGGATCATTGCGGTTTGGAAAAGAACACATGCACTACCACTTCGTGTGCCAAACCATGGTCAGAAAGCTCAAGAACATGTTGGAATGCAATGGAGCACCAGTGTGATAAAGGTTTCATCACCACCACCACTTGAGTGATTGTGCCATGTGGATCATTGTGGTTTGGAAAAGAACACATGCAATGCCATTCCATGTGACAAACCATGGTCAGAAAGCCTAGAAAAATGTTGGAACGCAACATTGGAATGTAATGGAGAAACAGTGTGATAAAGGTTGCATCACAACACCCACTTGAGTGTGTGTGGTTAAGGGGATCATTGTTCTTTTGGAAAAGAACACGTGAAATGACAATCCTTGTGTCAAACCATGGTTAGAAATCCCTAGAACATATTGGAATGCAATAGAGCACCAGTGTGACAGAGGTGGCATCACCACACCTAGTTGAATGTGCGTGGTCATGTGGATTATTGTGGTTTGGAAAAGAACACATGCAATGACACTCCATGAGTCAAACCATGGTTAGAAAGCCCTAGAAAAGTTGGAATGCAATATTGAAATGCAAAGGAGAAACAGTGTGATAGAGGTTGCATCACCACACCCACTTGAGTTTATATGGTCGTATGGATCAATGTGGTTTGGAAAAGAACACATGGAATGACACTCCACATGTCAAACTATGGTCAGAAAGCCCTAGAACATGTTGGATTGCAACATTGGAATGCAATGGAGCACCAGTGTGATAGAGGTTGCATCACCACACCCACTTGAGTGTGTGTGGTCATGTGGATCAGTATGGTTTGTAAAATAACACATGCAATGGTACTCCATGTGTCAAACCATGGACAAAAATCCCTAGAACATGTTGGAATGCATCATTGGAGTGCAATGGAGCACAAGGGTGATAGAGGGTGCATCACCACACCCACTTGAGTGTGTGTGGTCATGTGGATCATTGTGGTCTGTAAAAGAACACATGCAATGACACTCCATCTGTCAAACCATGGTCAGAAATCCCTAGAACCTGTTGGAATGCAATAATGGAATGCAATTGAGCACCAGTGTGACAGAGGTTGCATCACCACACCCACTTGAGTGTGTGTGATCATGTGGATCATTATGGTTTGGAAAAGAACACATGCAATGACACTCCATGTGTCAAACCATGGTCAGAAAGCCCTAGAACATGTTGGAATGCAATGGAGAAACAATGTGATAGGTGTTATATCAGCAGACCCACTTGAGTGTATGTGGTCATGTGGAATAATATGGTTTCGAAAAGAACACAGGCAATGACACTCCATGTGTCAAATCACGGTTATAGATCCCTAGAACATATTGGAATGCAACATTGGAATGCAATGGAGAACCAGTGTGACAGAGGTTGCATCACCACACCCACTTGAGTGTGTGTGGTCTTGTGGATCATTGTGCTTTGGAAAAGAACACATGCAATGATATTCCATGTGTCAAACCATGGTTAGAAAGCCTAGAAATATGTTGGAATATAACATTGGAATGTAATGGAGCATGATGACCCACAAGTATACGGGGTGTATCGCAGTATTTTCGAGTGAAGTGAAACCCAATTTATTGATTCGACACAAGGGGAGCCAAAGAATATTTAGAAGCCTTAACAGCTGACTTGTTAATTCAGCTTCACCTGGAAACAATCTTGCTCACAATAGTTTATCAGTAGCAACAGTTTTGTAGTAGCATTAGTAGAGCAATAGAAGTAGTAAAAGTAAAGACAGTAGTAACAATTGCAGTAACCAGTAGGATTAAAGCGAGGTAGGCATAGGGATGGATGGACGGGCGTTGCATGGACAAGACAATTCACATGTCAATCAAGACACAGGGCATATGCAGATAAGTAAGATAAAGCGTCCAAGTAATAAATAATCATAGGCATGTGTTCCATATATAGTCATACGTGCTCGCAATGAGTACTTGCACAACATCTTTTGTCCTACCATCCCGTTTATAGCGGGGCCTCCAGGGAACTACTGGAAATTAAGGTCCTCCTTTTAATAGAGCACCGGAGAAAAGCATTAACACTCCGTGAAGACATGTGATCCTCACATCAAAGCCATTCCCTCCGGTTATCCCGATTGCGATCACTTCGGAGCCTTTGGTTCCAGACAACAACGTGTGTATATAATTTGCAGGTAAGACCATAAACAATACTATCATAATGAAGCAATAACATGTTCAGATCTGAAATCATGGCACTCGGGAGCTAGTGTCAAGCATTAAGCATAACAAGTTGCAACAAAGTCAAAAAGCACTAATAAAAGATACTAGGAACCATGCCCTAACAATCTGATGCCACTACATGAACGATCTCATCCAATCCCTACCATCCACATAGCCTACAGCGGGGGATTACTCACTCATAGGTGGGGGAAACATGGATGGTCGATGGAGAAGCGATGGTGAGGATGATGGCGATGATCTCCTCCAATTCCCCGTCCCGGCAGGGTGCCAGAACGGAGTTTCTGGTTCCAAATCACGGAATCTGGTGGTGGTGGCGTAGCGGAACTCTCTCTGGAAAAACGTCGAACCCCCTTGGTTATTAGGTCAAGTGTCAACTTATAGGCGAAGAGGGAGGCCGAGGGGGCAGCCGAGGCAGCCACACCACCCCCAAGCATGGCCTGGCCTGGCCCGCGCGGCCAGGTGGTGTGGGACCCTCATGGCCCTGCTCCGTCTCGCCTTCTGGCTCCATGAGTCTTCTGGTGAAATACGATTTTTGGCATATTTTCCGGGGTATTTCCTGATAGTGTATTTCTACACAAAAACTAGACACCAAGGTAATTCTGCTGAAAACAGTGTCAGTCCGTGTTAGTTGTATCCAAATCACACAAGTTTAGAGGAAAAACAATAGCAAAAGTGTTCGGGAAAGTAGATACGTTTTGCACGTATTAACTCCCCCCAAGCTTAGCTTATTGCTTGTCCTCAAGCAATTCAGTTGAAAACTGAGTGTGATAAAAGAAACTTTCATCAACACATTTGCTTCATAAGATGTATATATTCTCAGCATATGATCAACTGCTCAGGTAATTCATAATAAAGAGTATGCAACTAAGTCTACTTAATAGTCATTGCAAGCTATGAAGAGATTCCAACTGAAAAATAATAAGTAGCATGAAACATAAACATAAGCAACATTGCAATACTCATAACAAGGTATGATAGAGTAGTATCTCGCTTGCCTTTGATTGTAGAGCAAACATAAACGCCAAGGCACCTCTGAAGTTCACGTGAAGACTAGAAGTAAAGATATCAAAGATACAAGCATCAAAGTGATAACACAATTAATCAAGTTTTGATACAAGCACATTGCAATAAGAATGACAACTATGCTCTCAAGAAAGTGCTCATAGAATGGGCGGTGACTCAATAAGGAAATGAAAAAGGTTTTGAAAAGTTTGAACGGCTTCCAAATGCTGAAAGTATGGTACTCGTTAGCTTTGATCTCTCATTGCCCCTATCATAAGTATCTTTAAATGGTTAAGGTGAAAGTGAGGTCCAATCTGAGTTATATGCTTCACAAACTATAAAATGGAAATCCCATGTCCCTTGAGTACGAGGGCCGCTCCTCATGCTACTAAACTTTAGTGACCGATAAGTTCTTGTCATAGTAAATACGTGCGTATCATAGAGAACTGCCAACGGGGTACCCCTTCCCCGATGATACGGAAGAATGCCCATATCAAAATGACAAGGCAAGAAGACAACGAGTATCTCAGCAATCTCCTTATTTACCATGGGAAAATGGTACTTTTTTCGCTCTTTCCTCTTTTCCCATATCTCCTTTTTCCCTTTCTCAATAGCTATCTCTTTTTTATAAGAAGAATGCTTCATAGATAGTCATTATGGTTATGCTGCAGGTTTCCACCATGATTAGGCATGGATTAGACCGGCGGCCCAGGCGTTTCTCTAACACACATACATAACTCCATGGACTTACAAGCTCCCCTTTTATTTCACACTGACGACATCCGCAAACAAAAGAGCATGATATCAACTGGGTATATATATATACAGGTGTTGAAAGCGTTCCCCATGACAGCACGGTTCTGCTAATCCCCAACCTATAATTTGCAAGCATATAACTTTCATGGACAGTCACAATGGTTCAGGTTTATTAAGTGCAAGAAATAAAGTGTGCCATCAAGTTCGTGAGAGCTTTACTAACTAACTTTCTCATAACAAGCAAACATTTTATTCGGAAGAAAACAAGGCATATTGAATATGCATGGAACAGCAAATGATGCTAATAGTTAGCTATGGTGAACACTTTTGGCAATATTGGTTTTGGGGAATTGGAAACACGAGTAGAGCTCATACTCAGTGCAAGTGGAGGCTAGCAATAGTAAGGTAGCGACAAACGACAGAGCAATAACTGTCATAATCATGCTTGCAACAAAACAGGACTAATCACGGCATGAAAGTGATTCAAGACTCCTGAGGCAAAATAATTTATTGAGGCTTAAGTGATTTTTGTTTCAGACGTATGCATGCATTAGCAGGTGCCAAGTCGATTCAAGTGAAACATTTAGAGGATGATACCACAGTGTCATACCAAGTTATGAATAGAGCAATGCAAGCAAACATTCATATGACATGCTACAAACTATTAGCAAGCTGGAGTTAATCATAAGAAAGCAAGAACTACTAAGCATCCATTAATAACATACACCCTACATGAACAGACTAAGCACGCCCACAATGATGAGTATATGTACAAAAATGAAAACAAATAGAGTTCGTTACCAGCCTCTGACCACACCTCAAGTTGTCATTAATCCTCATTATTGCCCTTCACTTATGTGTCTTGAATAATAACATGAAACCAAATTCCACTGAGGACTGTTGAACCCTGCAACAAACTTCACAAAACCAAAGAAGAACAACAAATATTTTTGGTGTTTTTAATTTTCAAAGGCATGAACAAAAAGGAAAAACAAGCAAAGCAAAATATTTTTGGGTTTTTCAAATAATTAAGAAAAAGCCAAAAGGAAAACGCAAACCAAGGCAAAAAGTAAAAGAAGCAAACAAAGAGAAACAACAAAAATATTTTTGGTCTTTTTTGTGTGTTTTGGAATGCAAAAGTAAAGAAAGAACGAAAACTAAAAAGAGAACGAAACATGAAAATACAAAGTACCGACAAACCATGATATGTAGATGAGTGTGGTGTCGATATACCTCCCCCCGAGCTTAGGCTTTTGGCCTAAGTGGGCATCAATCCCAAGCTGGCCAAGATGGAGGGCCTCCGTAGTACGGCGAGGAGGTACCCTCGTCCTGGTATGAGCTCAAGGACGCCCCACCGTAGTGCACAGAGTAATCGTAAGAAGGCACATCCTCCTGGTGATGCCTGTGGAAACCAAGAAGGTGGAGCTGCTCATCCACCTCCTCCTTGGAACATGACCACAGTCTCCTGTGAACACTGAACAAAGTAGATTGCGGCAAGGGAATCTCCCTTTCATCCCCGTCAGTAAACAACATCCTGTATACTAAACTGTCCGTGTCAGTGTTAGCATTGACAAAGTGATGTGTTTTCATGGTAGCAAGATCAAGCCTTAGTGGTGCCAATATAGTATCATTAGGAACCAAAGAAAGATCTAACACAGTAACCATACATGAAGCAATAATGCCCCCATAAATAGGTCCCCTAGCAGCTAGGCGGTGAGCAGTGAGAGAGCCAAGATTGTACCGAGTATCATTTTTAAGTGTAGCAGCGAGGAAGGCTACATGATAATTGGAGATATTACTTGTATTCTCCCGACCAAGAATGCTAGTAGCAAGATAATAAGCAAAGGATCTAAGAGCTGGGAGTTGGATGTTTCTTATCTTCCCACGCTGAGCTACGTGGTCATCATCATTTGTCACACTTCGATAGAGTTCCAGCAAATCAGCAGGTCACCCTTGGATCTTCTTCACGGTCCCCGTCATGCCTATAGCTATGATGCTGCAAAATCTTTCCAACGACATGGTAATAGGCAGATTATAAACTGAAAGAAACAGTTGACTAATAGGGGGTGTTAGTGAAAATGAAACTCTCAACGAAAGTTTTGTTGAGCACGACATATTGCTCACTCTCATCTTCCATGTATGAGGTGAAACCGACTCTTTGAACTAGTAGTAAGAAATCATCGAGGATCCCTGCAGCTTGCCAGAAGGTATAACAAGGAAAAGTAGATGGGTGAGCATCCCCCTCATCTCCTTCATTGCCAAACCGTGGTGCAATGAGATCTTCGTTGTACGAAGGCCTAAATTGAGAGGCTGATATTGAGGGCCTTGACCAGGTGTGTCCCTCTCAAATATTTCTCCAAATGTGTGGTTGTTCATCTTTGATATTCTGAAATTTAAACATCCATTAAACAAGTGATTACAAGGTGAATACATAATGAAGGGCACTACTCATAGGGACTTGTAAGAGGCCTAAACATGCATCAAAACAATATCTCTAAGCATTGAACAAGCTTACAAGCTCTCATAACCTGTCACCTACAGCAGGAAAATAGTCAATATATAAACCACTAAACACAAATCTACTTGGACAAGCGGAGGAGTCACATACCGGAGAACAAATGCTCCAAATTTCAGCAGCAAAGATGGGCTGAGAAAGGAGATCGAAAAATCATGGCAAGAATAGCAAGAACATGATTTCGAACAATGAACTGGTGTTTTCTCGGGATAGAGAAAGAAGTGGCAAGTGAGAGAATGAGTGGACGGCCAGGGGTGGCCCACACCATGGCCAGGCGCGCCCCTGGGCTGGCCGCGCCACCAGGTGGTGCGCCTGCCTGGTGGGCCCCCTGGTACTCTCTAGGCACTTCTCTGCCCCTTTTTCAAGTAAAAATTTAATATGAATTTTCTAGAATTTTTCGAGACACTTTATTTTTGGGTAATTTTCAGGTATAGATGAATGATTTTCTGACAGAAAGATTTTTCGGAAAGATGCAATGACAAAAAAAACTAAAACTTCAGAAGTTCTAAGACACTCTAATATGCAAGCAACTAACAATGGAAAAGTAAACTAACGAAAGCAAAAACTAAAATGGATAAAATGAAAGTAAGCGAGGATAATCATGGTGAAAACATTGTTTTCTTCATTAAAATCACTTTGTTAACAAGGTTGATCAGGTCTTGTTACCAAAACAATTTTATATGAAACAAAACTTTGCATACCACTTATGATTATGTTACCTCAACCTTGATAGCAATGGTCCCAATCATAATAGTTTCGTATTTTTCTCTTGGTATGGGACAATATATTTCTCCAACTTGAATGCCTCAACATGTTCAATTGAATTTAACCCATAAGGCCTATCAATCTTCTTGGGGAAATAGACAGTATGCTCCTTGTCATTAACATTAAAAGTCACCTTTCCTTGATTACAATTAATAACAGCTCCTGCATTATTAAGAAAGGTCTCCCAAGAATAATAGACATATTATCATCTTCTGGCATTTCAAGCAGAACAAAATCAGTTAATATCAAGCAATTATGCGCCACTTGAACAGGTACATCCTCACATATACCAACAGGAATAGTAGTAGATTTTTCAACCATTTGCAAAGATATATCAGTTGGTATTAGTTTTTCCAGTTGAAGTCTCTTGTAGAGAGAAAAAGGCATAACACTAACTCCTGCTGCCAAATCACACAAAGCAGTTCTAACATAACTATTTTTAATAGAGCATGGAATAGTTGGAATCCCTGGGTCTCCAAGTTTCTTTCGAACTTTACCACTAAAGGAATAATTAGAAAGCGAAGTAGAAATTTCGTCGTTAGGGATCATCCTTTTATTCGAGACAATATCCTTCATATACTTTGAATAAGGAGGCAATTTAATAGCATCAGTCAAAGGAATTTGCAAGAATAAAGGTTTCATCCACTCACAAAACTTGTTATAGTGTTCATCTTCGTTTGACTTGTGTTTCTTATTAGGGAAAGGCATAGGTCTTTGGACCCAAGGCTCTCTTTCACTACCATGTTTCTTAGCAACAAAATCTTCTTTAGTGTATTTAGTATTCTTAGTGTGCCTTTCAGGTTCTTCTTCAACTTTTTCTTTATCAGGAACATCATTTTCTTCATTACTGCTTTCAGTTTTAGCATCATAGACAGATATACTATTAGGATCTTTAGCATGTTCAGTGGGTCTACAATAGTTTTATGTTTCTTTTTTATTTTCTTAGGAGTAGTACCACTATTTTCAGCTTGCTGAGAATCCTGCTCAATTCTTTTAGGATGCCCTTCAGGATATAGATGATCATGGGTAGCAGCACCACTTCTAGTTCTAATTTCATAAGCATGTTTCTCTTTAGCAGCATTAACTAGCAAGTGTTTTTGTACTTTAATAAGCTAATCAATTTGACTTTGAACCATTTGCAAATGTTTAACAACATTTTAACATCACTAGAGGTTCTTTCCACAATATCTTTTAACTCAACAATAGCTCTAGAATTT
Organism: Avena eriantha; assembly: GCA_910589775.1. NCBI lineage: Eukaryota > Viridiplantae > Streptophyta > Magnoliopsida > Poales > Poaceae > Avena > Avena eriantha. Next base: position 262,289,112 of record OU342741.1, read on the forward strand.
TCCATTAAATTATTTTGCATCCTTTTATTGAAATTATGTTGCTTAACAATAAAAACATCAAATTCTTCTAAGCATTGATCAGGAGGTTTAGAGTAAGGGACATCACCTTCATCAAAATGTTGGAGAGAGTGTACCTCAATAGTGGATGAGTGGGGTATTGGCTTATATAATTCTTCTATAGGAGGTAAATTCTTGACATCTGCAGCTTTAATTCCCTTCTCCTTAAGACATTTCTTAGCTTCCTTCATCACTTCATCATTTAGTTCAATAACTCCCCTCTTCTTTGATGTTGGTGTAGGAGAAGGAATAGCTGGTCCAGGTATAGCTGGTTTAGGAGGAGTCCAATCTTCATAATTCTTGCTTATTTTAGCCATTAATTCCTCAGCTTCCTTGGGAGTCCTATTCCTGAAAACACAATCAGCACAACTATCAGTTATGTCCTAGATTCTTCAGTTAGTCCATTATAAAATATATCAAGAAGCTCATTCTTAGGTAATGGACATCCAGCCTGTGCATGAATAAAAGCACAAAACCTTGCCCATGATTTAGGCAATATCTCTTTTTTCTCCTTGTTTAAAATAAAAAAGTTCCTGCAAAATAGCATGTCTAGCACTAGGTGGAAAATATTCCCGAAGAAAGGTACTAATCAAGCAATTAGGGCTATCAATAAATCCAGGAGGTAAATTGTTAAACCATGTTTTAGCTTCTCCTTTGAGCGAAAAAGGGAAAAATTTAGCAACAAAGTAAGTGCGCATCTTAATATCATCAGAAAACAAGCCACTCACGGTAGAAAGCTCACTCATATGTGCTACTGCACTTTCATTCTGAGTCCCACAAAAAGGTTCTCTCTCAACAATAGTTATGTAAGATAAATCAAGAGAGAAATCATAATCCTTATCTTTAATGTTTATGGGAGATGCAGCAAACTTAGCATGAGGAGACAATTTGGGTTTTATACTACGCCTCTCAAGGAGACTCTTAACACCACTCCTATCATGGGTGTTTTGGCATTCTTTAATAAATTCATCGTTCATCTCTATATAACCGTCTTCAATATCATAGCTCTCTCTAGACTTTGGTGAACTGACAGGTGTAGTAGTGTCTTCATTAGGAGTTTCAGTATTTCTAGCTATAGTTCTAGCAATCGTAACATCTAGGAAAGGACCTAATGAACCACTTTTATCAAGCACAGTAGAAGCAGCATCATAAGTATCAGAAGTTTCAAATTCAGCAGTAGTAGTAAGGAGCTTACTCATAACATATGGTGAATCAATAGCAACAGAGGTGTTTAGAATCGTACCTCTTCTTGTAGTGGATGGTAAAATAGGAACCTTGCCATCACGATACTTACCCATGATGGATGGATGGCAGCGAACAATAGTGATTCCAAGTGAACTTGGTAAATAAAGCTATGCTCCCCGGCAACGGCGCCAGAAAATAGTCTTGATGATCCACAAGTATAGGGGGTGTATCGTAGTATTTTCGAGGGAAGTGAAATCCAATTTATTGATTCGACAAAAGGGGAGCCAAAGAATATTTATAAGCCTTAACTGCTGAGTTGTCAATGCAGCTGCACCTAGAAACAATCTTGCTCACATCAGTTTATCAGTAGCAATAGTTTTGTACAAGCAATAGCAGAGTAAGAGTAGTAGTAAAAGTAAAGGCAGTAGTAACAATTGCAGTAAACAGTAGGATTAAAGCGCGGTAGGCATAGGGATGGATGGATGGGCGTTGCATGGACAAGACAATTCACATGACAATCAAGACATAGGGCATTTGAAGATAAGTAAGATAAAGCATCCAAGAACTAAATAATCAAAGGCATCTGTTCCATATATAGTCATACTTGCTCGCAATAGAACTTGCACAACATCTTTTGCCCTGCCAGCCCATTGAAGTGGGGCCTCAAGGGAACTACTAGCAATTAAGGTGCTCCTTTTAATAGAGCACCAGAGCAAAGCATTAACACTCCTTGAATACATGTGATCCTTGAATCAAAGCCATTCCCTCCGGTTATCCTGATTGTTGTCACTTCGGGGCCTTTGGTTCTAGACAACAACATGTGTATACAACTTGCAGGTAAGACCATAATAGCTCAAGTTGGACACTAGTTTCAGTCTATGGTCCGTTCCAAGGTGCGAAGAGGGATCAGTTTGTCTCATGGCTGTATAATCTACATATTCCGCTTGAGGATAATTGGTTACTTCTTGGTGACTTTAATTTTATTCGATCGTCGGATAATCGGAATAAGCCTAGAGGGGACACAAATGATATGTTTCTTTTTAATGAAGTAATTGGTCATTTGGGTTTGCTAGAATTGCCATTAAAGGGCAGAACCTATACTTGGTCAAACATGCAATTTAGCCCTCTTCTTGAACAACTCGATTGGTTTTTCACCAGCTCTAATTGGATCTCCGATTTTCCAAATACTATGGTTCTACCTCTAGCCAAAAGTGGGTTTGATCATATGCCTAGTGTGGTTAATATTGGCACTTCCATCCCTAAGGGAAAGTTCTTTCGTTTTGAGAATTATTGGGTACAACTCCCAAGCTTTATGAATTGTGTGGTTTCATCTTGGGCTAAACACTCTAATAAATTATACAGCTCGGCTATTATTGCAGATAAGCTAAAAAATTTGAGGTATGATCTGAAAAAGTGGCACGTTAGTGTGGCAAAGCTCCAAATTTTGATTCAAAGATGTAATAATGTCATCTTCATACTGGACATGTTGATTCAAAGCTGGGTTGCATGAGCTCACGGTTCCTTTTTCGACGGATGAGATGGATGGGGTAATTAATGCTATGCCTACTGATCGAGCTCCTAGTCCGGACAGTTTCAATGGCCTTTTTTTGAAAAAGTGTTGGTCTACAATTAAAAATGATTTCTATTGGTTAGCTAAGGTTCCACGAGGGCAAGGTCAATTTATAGAATATAAATGGTTCATTTATTACCTTAATCCCAAAGGTTGCTACACCCATGGGTGTTAAAGATTTCAGGCCAATCTCGCTTACAAATGTTTGTTTGAAATTCCTGACAAAGCTTGCAGCTAATAGGTTACAGGGCAGGATATTGGACTGTATCAATAAGAATCAGTATGGATTTCTTTGGAAAAGGTCAATTCAAGATTGCTTGGCGTGGTCTTTTGAGTTCCTACATATATGCCATGCATCCAAAAAGCCCATCACCATTTTTAAGTTGGATTTTGCCAAAGCCTTTGATACAATTGAACATGAGGTGATCATCCAGGTGATGGAGCATTTGGGGTTTAATCAGACTTGGTTGGATTGGACTAGGAACATCTTATCTTCGGGTACCTCTTCGATCCTGTTAAATGGAGTTCCGGGTAAACAACTTGCTTGCAAATGTGGGGTTCATCAAGGGGACCCCCTATCGCCGCTGCTATACTTGTTTGGTTCTAATTACTCCAGGTTGTGGTCAATGACCTCATGCAACAAGGAACCATTTGTAAACCCTTTGAAACTCACGATGCTGACTTCCCAATAATCCAATATGCGGATGAAACTCTTCTCGTGATGCCTGCAGATGTAGCACAAGTGAGAGCTTTCAAGGAAGTCTTGGGTAAATATACCCTTTCAACAGGTTTAAAAATCAACTATGAAAAATATTAGTTGATTCCTATCAATGTGTCCATGGATGTACGGATCAGCTCGCTACTGAATTTGGCTGCCAAGTGGGTGTTATGCCGTTTACTTATCTTGGGTTACCTCTTGGGACTACTAGGCCTGTGATAAAGGATCTTCTTCCCCTGGTTTGCAGACTAGAAATGAGGTTATCTACTAGCTCCCGCTTTCTCAACCAGGGAGCACGGTTGCAGCTCATCAATTCTGCATTGTCATCTATGCCTCTTCATTTATTGTGTTCCCTGCAATTACCAATTGGTTTAACTAAGCAGTTTGATCGAATTTTGAGACAGTGTCTCTAGAGGGATTTCAATGGTGAACCCAAGAAGTCTCTGGCAGCATGGGATATGGTGTGTAAGCCCTAGAAATCTGGAGGTTTGGGCATTGTTAACTTTCAAAAGAAAAACGCTGCTCTACTTTTGAAATTCCTGGATAAATTCTACAATCATGCTAATATTCCGTGGGTGCAACTTATATGGTCTTCTTATTATCTGGGTAAAGTTCCACATGCTGAAAACCTATGTGGATCCTTTTGGTGGCGTGATGTTATGAAATTAGTCGACAATTTTAGAGGGGTTGCTATCATTAAGCCAGGTACAGGAAATTCATTTTTGTTCTGGTCTGACCGATGGATGTTGGATGGAAATCATGTGGTGCTCAAGGATAAATTCCCTAGATTATTTTCGTTTTCCCTCTCTGGAAATTTATCGGCAGCTCAAGTTCACGCGACGGATGACATCACTACGTTGTTCTATCGCCCTCTGTCTCGCCCGGCTTACATGGAACTCCTGAATTTGCATAATTTGATTCATGCAAGCCCACTATCTGATAGCCATGACGTTTGGTCCTTCTGTTGGGGCGATACTTACAAACCGACCATTTTTTATACTATGATACACAGCCACATTTCTGTGCCGCTAGTTTTTAAGTGGGTTTGGAACTCTTGTTGCACTATGAAAACCAAAGTTTGTGCTTGGCTATTACTTCAAGACCGCCTTAACACAAAGGATCTATTACAGCGAAGAAATTGGAAAGTGCCTGAGGATGAATCCGATGATACGCATTGTGTCCTATGTCCTCTGAGAAGGACAGGATATACTTCTTCTTTGAGTGCAATTTCAGTGTGCGTGTGTGGATATATCTTTAGATTGTTTGGTCTAATGGTAATGGGGATCTGTAGGCTACGGTAGCTATAGCTAAATCTAGCTTTAATCAGCCCCTTTTCATGGAAGTAATGATCACCGCTTGCTGGAATATTTGGACACAACGTAATGCTGCTATCTTCCGAGGAGAGAGAGCCGCCTTTGGTACATGGAAAAGTAATTTTGTTCATGATATGCATCTTCTCCATTATAGAGTCAAGGCTAAGCATTTGGATAGTTTGAAAACGTGGATAGATAGTTTGTCATGAGGGGTTTCTTGTAATTTTAGGTAGGTCTTTCTCTAGTTTCTTTTCTAGTATGTATTTTGTACAGTTTTTTCCTATTTTTGAATAAATTTTAGCTATGGGGCTTTTGCCTCACACTCCAGGGTAAAAAAATACTATCATAATGAATCAATAACATGTTCAGATTTGAAATCATGGCACTCAGGCCCTAGTGACAACCATTAAGCATAACTAGTTGCAACAAAGTCAAAAAGCAGTAATAAAAGATACTAGGCACCATGCCCTAACAATCTGATGCCATTACATGAATGATCTCATGCAATCGCTAACATCCCCATAGCCTACAATGGGGGATTACTCACTCATAGATGGGGGAAACATGGATGGTCGATAGAGAACCGATGGTGATGATGATGGCGATGATCTCCTCCAATTCCCCATCCCGGAAGGGTGCCAGGACGGAGTTTCTGGTTCCAAATCGCGGAATCTGGTGGTGGCAGCGTAGCGGAACTCTATCTGGAAAAACGTCGAACCCCCTTGCTTTTTAGGTCAAGAGGCAATTTATAGGCGAAGAGGGAGGCCGAGGGGGCAGCCGACGTGGCCTCATCACCCACAGGTGCAGCCTGGCCTGGCCCGCGCGGCCGGGTGGTGTGAGCCCCTCGTGGCCCTACTTCGTCTCGTCTTCTGGCTCCGTGAGTCTTCTGGTGAAATAGGATTTTTGGCATATTTTCCTGGATTTTTCCTGATAGTTGATTTTCTGCACAAAACCTAGACACCAAGGTAATTCTGCTGAAAACAGCGTCAGTCCGTGTTTGTTGTATCCAAATCACACAAGTTTAGAGGAAAAACAATAGCAAAAGTGTTCGGGAAAGTAGATACGTTTTGGACATATCAGAGCACCAGTGTGACAGAGGTTGCATCACCACACCCACTTAAGTCTGTGTGGTCAAGTCGATCATTATGGTTTGGAAAAGTACACATTAAATGACAATCCAAATGTCAAACCATGGTCAGAACACCCTAGAACATATTGGAATGCAACATTGGATTGCAATGGAGAACTAGTGTGACAGAGGTTGCATCACCACACCCACTTGAGTGTGTGTGGTCATGTGGATCATAGTAGTTTGAAAAAGAACACATGCAATGGCACTCCATGTGTCAAACCATGGTTTGAAATCCCTAGAACATGTTGGAATGCAACATTGGAATGCAATGGGGAACCTGTGTGATAGAGGTTGCATCGCCACACCCAGTTGACTGTGTGTGGTCATTTGGATCATTGTGGTTTAGAAAATAACACATGCAATGACACTCCATGTGTCAAACCATGGTTAGAAAGCCCTAGAATAGGTTGGAATGCAATGGAGAAACAATGTGTGATGAGAGTTCAACTCATCAATGCCCATTGTTATGGACTTGGGTATTGGAGAAGGAGGGCGCTGGAGACATCAATCGGCTAGCAAACAAGCACATAGGGGACTCGAAGATTTACCCAGGTTTAGGCATCGTAGAGGTCCCTACTCCTGCTTGTCGGCTCGTGGAATTATTGAAGGAATCGAGCATTACAATGGTGCGCAGATGCAATCTGGCGAAGGTTGTGGAAACTAGGTTTGCGTGTGTCCTCCTCGCCACCCCCTCCTAGCCTTTATATAGATAGGCTAGGTCTCGGGTAGGAGGTCGAGTCAGTTACAAGTTAGGGTTTCCCCCTTTGAACTTTCTATCTTTAGCTTCTTCTTGTTCTTCAAGCAATCGAGAGTCCGTATGTTACTCGAGTTCTCCGTTTGGCCCTTGGCGACAACATGGGCCTCTACTGTATTCAGAAAGTATATACCAAGCTTAAGTACCTGTAGGGTATACCCATGTCAGTAGCCCCCATGAGTGAGTATGTTTTTCGACTGCTCTGTTTGTGTCATAGGGATTGTTGATGTGCGTGCCTGATTTAACCGATGTATCGGTATCAGTTAACTACCTTAGGGTAAAACAACGCCATCTACTCGAACTCGAGTCCCAGGACACGAATCCAGAAAAGTGCTGGTGTAATTCGACTCAAGCCGCGGAGGTCTTACAGGAGTCGAATTCCAGTATACGGGTGTGAGCACTCGACGCGTCCATCAAGGCATGTTCATCGTACCTGTAGGCACAGATATATTTCTGGTAGTGCGCAGCAAATGCGTTGCCAGGCCTTATTCAGGTCTTATATTCACGCTGCAAGCGCGACATCCGAATTTTTGTCATCGCGGAGATGATTCGGGGGACCCAGGAGACGCAGTCTCTTTGTAGGGAAAAATATGAGGCGGTGTCGCCATAAACTTCGAGTGTGGATGTTATCAATACGCAGTATGATGTACAAATAATCATAGGGTGCGCGACCAGCGCTCCCTATGGGAGTAGCCCCCGAGTTCCTGGTTGAGTCAAAAACTCAGGCAAGGACTAAATAACTTTTGCGACTATTGTCATCTTTTGTTGCTTGTTTCAGTCGAATTTGCTTCCAGCGCTCCCTATAGGAGTAACCCATGTCCATAGTCGAATTGCGGTTCGAGTGGTTGGGTTTGCTTTGATTGTCCATGTTCCTGTAAAAAAGAAAAAGAAAAAAATCGTAGGGTGCACGACCAGCGCTCCCTATGGGAGTAGCCCCGAGTGCTTGGTGGAGTCGAAGACTCTAGCAAGGACTAAAGTTGTAGAAGTCTTCTGCTGCATAATTTTGGATGACGTCAGTGCTGACGATGCGATGACCTCAGTTGCCCGCGTGAGCGAGTTTGATGGGACGTGACGAGAGGCAGGTCCCATTTTCTGACTCTGACTTGATCAGGCGTGCGTAATCTTTGTTTTAACTGTGCCTCCACGATTTCCGCGCGTAATGGGGGTAGTGGGGGATGGTTCACGCTTCAGGTCCTCCACGTTCGAGCATGATGGACTCCACGCATCTTGTAGGGTTTTTCCTAGCCGTTAGATTGCATCTTACCGTGGGTTAAGTACCGATGTTGCGATGATAATTTCCACATCTACTTCTTTGTGTTCCTCTCATTCACGACACTAGACCAGCTCTGCATATTTCCCAGTTACTTTCTCTGGTCACACCGCCACCGTAGAATGTGGAAGAAGAACAGAGGTGCCGCGGCCGATTCCGCTGTCGCCACGGTTGCTGCGCAGAAGAAGGGTGGCTCCACCGCCATGGGCACCAGCACCGCCGCCGCCGGGAAAAAGAAGGGAACGGGCACTCGCGTCACCAATGGTGCGTGGCGTGCATCCGTGATCAAGTCTTCAGATCTTCGTCTTCTACGCCAAGATGGAGTTTTGTCTTCCGCAATCGCTGACGCGCGCGTCCCTGGCAGCGAGATTATCCCCTCTCCTCCTGCCGGCTTTCGGGTGATGTTCCTAGCGTTCATCATCCGTGGTCTCTCGTTGCCCCTGAATCCTTTCTTTAGGGGCCTTCTCTGTTTTTAGGGCTCCAGCTCTATCAGCTGTCCCCAAACTCCATCCTCCATGTAGCTTGCTACATTACTCTTTGCGAGTGCTGGATCGGAATCGTGCCGCACTTCGGTCTCTTCAAGCGACTCTTCAAGCTAAAGCGTCAATCGGCGTCTGGCTCCGTAGTCTATGATGTAGGTGGCTGCGGTATCCACGTCGGCTCCTCCGCCACATAAAACGATATCAAATTCACAGCGTCCATCCAAGGGTGGAGGGACAAGTGGTTCTACATCCACGACCAGAAGGCCGATGGAGACCACTTCGGACTCGTGCCCTTCGATTCCGTGACGCCGTGCAAGAGGAGGCGTTCCTGGAAGAACGTAGTTATGCCTGGCGAGTCCGCGGAGACAAATGTGCTATACGAGCATGTCTGCAACCTCGAGAGTCGCATGGGTAAAGAGGAGGGAGGCTGCACCCTCATTCGCACATGGCTGCGCCGCCGCGTCCAACCCCTGTAGGCCAGAGTCCACCCTATGTTCTAGTGGGCTGGCACGGACAATGTCACTCACGTATCTGCCGATAGCATTTCCGTGAGTGAGGTAGATAAAAGGGTTCGACTGGTAACCAAGTACACTGCCAAGGATGTGCTTCCCAATGATCTAGACGTTCCTCCGTTCGATGCTGCTAACCCTCCTCCTGAGGTACAATTGTGCTACGTAGTAGCTTTGCTTTGTCGACTACTTCTTTGTTGTTTCATGACTTTGTGCTAAATTGTTTTCTATATGCAGGATTGGGCGGTGTCACCCTGTATGCCCCTCTTCCCGAGGGGGTTATCCCTCGTGAAGCCTTGGAAGAGGACGAGTCGGAGTCGACCATCCCATGTGATATGGAGGAGGAAGCCCCCAAGTCGAGTGGTCTGGACACTCGCAAGCGTTCACGCAGCAAGGATTCGGATGCATCGTCTCCTTTGACTCCGGAAGGTGCAGCTGTTGGCGCAGAGTCGCCAATACCTTCCGTTCCTGTGAGTGCCGTGGCGCCATCTTCTCGCAAGAAGATGCGGCTACCGAAGGAGTCATCGTCAGAGTCGGGGGATCAAACCTTCGATTTTGACAAGTTTGATTGGTAAGTATACGAGTCTTCCTTTTGGTTATTCTTTGGAGTTGCATTCTTCTGATGTTGGTTTTGTTCTGCAGTCAGCCGGCGTCGTCGTCTTCTAGCGACATCCAATTTTTTACGGAATCTGGAGTCACGACCTCCAAGGCCAAGAAAGTGGCTGAGCGCACTCCTTCACCTCCATTGGTGGCCCACTCCGAGCATAATTCGTCAAGTTCTCCACACAATGTGGAGCACTAGATGGTTATCCCGACGTCTGCGAATTTATCGACTTCGGAGTCTTTGGAGGATCATGTAAGTGTAGTATCTCTTCTTCTGATTTTTGCAGTCGAATTTTCATCTATGCCATCTGTTGACCCTTTACTATGTTTCTGCAGTAGCTCATTGTGAAGGAAGCCGCTTGTCTTGCGGTGCAAGTGCTTGCGATGGGTTGTCAACATGCAATGCTGGACAATCGCCATCACGCAGTCGAAAGTGAGTGTTCCTTACTTTTCGCTTGTATCCTTTTGATGTATTCAACTGACGGTTTGTCTTCATTTGTGTCACAACTGAGCACAATGCACTCCTCCATAGTGCTGATTCCGTCGAGAAAACCCTTGCCGCGGGGGTGAAGAGCCGTGATGAGGCAATCGCAGCATGGGATGAATCGTGGAAACGTGAGGAGGACCTGCGCGCTTCCATTGCCAACAGGGAAAGGTTTTTGAAGAACAGCTTTTCTCGATCGCCAAGGCCCTCTCAGGTATTCCCTTGTCTAGATTTTCGTCGTGTCCCTTCTTTCGAATTTGTTTGCGGTACTTGACTTTTGTGCCGATGCTTGATTTGTGTGTAGATGCCAGTGGTCTGAACTTCGACCCCCAGGCACTCCGTCGTGATGATGCCCTGGCGGGTGCCATTTCGGCAGTCGAAGATCGCAGCGCTGCCGTTCGGGGGATGCTCACCAAGGCCAAGGGCGTGCTCAGTCGCCTCTGGGAAGAGCTGGCGCCCAAAGCTGAGTTGATCGAGAATATGGATGAGCTGGTGGAGTCCTTTGCCGGAGGCATTCCTTCAAGCTTGAAGAACTCACTCTGTGCGGCTAGTGCTTCAATGTCACTCCCCATGGTTCAAGCACACGGAGTCGAAGTTAATCCTGCAGCAGTCTCCAAGGCGATGCCTGTCAGCGCTGATGGCCAGCAGGTAGTTTTTGCTCCCTTCACGACTGCTTGTGGCAAGTACGGCCCGCAGCTGATCAATACAGTTATGAAGTACTCTGAGGAGCTTCAGCGAGCCAAGAAGATGGCTAAGGCTGCGACATCAGGGGCCGGGGAAAAGTCTGTGGTGTCTGACACTGCCACAGACTCGATGAGGCCCCCAAAACCAAAGTCGAAGTCTAAGAAGCCAATCGCTCCCCAGTAGTTGTATCTTGTAATAGTTAAATAGCTTATGTCTTTTGTCGAGAACATGCCTTTTGGCGAGTGTATCTGGTGATACTTTGTTAATCCTGAATGCACTCGAATCTTTTCTCTATGCATCACCTTAGTCTTCTTATTGCCTCTTTCTTGGCTCGTGATAGGGCACATCGAGTCATCCGTTGAGGGAACCTCAGGATTCGCCATCCCTTGTTGACATCTTGGCGCCGCCACGCTCAAGGGTGCATGAGCTGTCTCTGCTCTCGCGACTCCGTGACCGCGTGAAGCAGTTGGAGCGTGAATTGCCTATGCTCCGTGGTAATGCGGATGTATGGAAGTCGAAGGCGGAAAAAGCCGCCACCCGAGAACAATATCTGTTAGGGGAGGTGACGCAGCTAGGTGACCAATTCAAATGTTAGTTTTCTTATTCCTGATCTTTTCCTTGTAGTCACTCGTAGTTGTTCCTTGTCTTCATGCTCCTGCCTTTGCTTGGTATAGTTGTCAGTGCGCGCCATCCACAAGAGGAGAAAGATAGGATCACCATTCGCATGAATGATCTAACCCAAGAGCAGCTTCAGGCGAGTGGATACTTTTGGGTGGAGCATGATCGCGCGATCGCACTGGCGACCCTGCAGGATCGTGCTTCACGAGTGCTCCACTTCCTGAGGAAGTCACAATCATGCCTGAAGAATATTTATCGGACGATGTTCTCGCTGGACATTGTTCCATCGAGCCTGTTGGCCCTTCTTGCCAAATTCCAAGATTTGACTGCGGTCCGCGAGTGTGTACGGCAGCAGCTAGTGGCTAGTGCCAAGGACGCTCTATCGTTGGTGTGTCTGCATAGGCCCGATGTGGACGTTGTCGCGATTGCGACCGGACCACCAGCGCCGCCAGCGTGTTTGACTTGGAACATGGTTCCTCACAACCAGGCAGTGGATCGCCGAGCGGAGGAGATCGTCGACTTCTTTGAGGAGCAGACCAATGTTCCTTTGCTGCAACAGTAGTTTAGTTTGTATCATGCACATAGTTGTACCAATGTTGTAAAGTTCGTATATATACTGTGTATAATTTATTAATATATATGTATATAAAGAGCTTGCTAGCGTGTATGTTTTGCGAGTGCGTTGCACTATGCGATTCCTTTTCGTTAGCCTGACTTATGTTTATCTCAGCCCCTTGCCAACCAGTTAGGTGCGTTGCAACTAGGTTGGTGTTTATCAAGGGTTTTGATTGGTGTGTCAGCTACTCAGGATATCGCGTTTAGTTCGTTGAACAGATGTGTATAGGGTGGCACAGCCCCCGAGTGGATAATTTGCGAAGAATAAAAGAAAACATAGAGTTTTGGGGCACTTAGCTTTGTTTATTCGCAGGGTAGTACGAGGTACAATGTGTGGCTAAGTAGCCTTGGCTGAGTATCCTTATTAGCAATGTAAAAACAAAAACGACTAAGGGTAGAAGCGCCGCAGCTGCACAACGTTCCAAGGGTCAGAGTATGCGACTCCTGTCTCTAAATCTTTAAGGCGATAGGCGCCACCTGAGATTACTTCTGTAATCATGTATGGTCCCTCCCAAGGGGACTCGAGCTTGAGATGCCCTTGCTGTTTCAGTCGCAGGACCAGGTCGCCTTCAACGAAGGACCAGGGGCGTAGCCTTCTGCTGTGGTAGTTGTGCAGGTTCTGCTAGTAGATCGCTGATCTAACCCACGGCGATTTCCCTTGCCTCGTCAAGGAGGTCGACGGAGTCTTCGATTTCGAGAGTTGACTCTTGCTCGCTGTAAGCGACGACACGTGGTGCTTTGTATCGTACTTCAGCGGGTAGCACTACTTCAACCCCGTGCACCATGAAGAATGAAGTGTACCCTGTGGCGCTGTTTGGAGTTGTGCATAGGCTCCAGAGTACTGATTCTAGTTCATCTGGCCAGCAACCCGCGGCCTGATCGTGTGGCCTGAGGAGTGGCTTCTTGATGCCGCCACAAGCAAGCCCGTTAGCTTTCTCGACCTCAACGTTGGTCTGTGGATGTGCTACGGAGGCATAGCTGACGTTGATTCCCAGATTCTTGGAACTACTTGGATGTGAAGTTCATCCCATTGTCCGTGATGATGCTATGTGGTACTCCGAAGCGGTAGACGATGGACTCAAAGAGCTTGACTGCGCTGTATCCTAACTAATTGGTCACTAGCATGGCCTTTATCCACTTGGTGAATTTGTCGACTGTGACCAGGAGGTAGACGTAGCCTCCTCATGAGGACTTTGGGAGCTTCCCGACCATGTCGAGTCCCCATTGCGTGAAGGGCCAGGCCAATGGAATTGGCCGGAGCTCTGCACTAGGTGCGTGTGGCATGTCTGTGAATCGCTAGCACGCGTTGCATTTCTGGACGATTTCTTTGGCATCGTGCATGGCCGTAGGCCAGTAGAATCCAGCTTGTAGATCTTTGGCAACGAGGGCTGACTGCCGGCGTGGTGCCCGCAGGTCCCCTCATGGATGTCGAGGAGAACAGATCTTCCATCGGCCATGGAGACGCATCGTTGGAGTACTCATGTGATGTTGCGCTTGATCAACGGCGAATGCCTTGGATCGTCGCGCGATGTGCCGTGCGTCAGTCAGATCGTCCGGTAGACTCTTGCTGAGAAGGTACGTAATGTACGGTTGAGTCCAGGATGGCTCGATCATCATGAAGCTCATTGGTCCTTCGAGTCCTGTATCCAGCTCCAAGTCGTCGAGTGTCATTGGCTCATTGGGCGGCATAGCCCCCGAGTCCGTTGCTGCGCTTGTTTTCTTCTCTGCGGCCTTTGGCTTGATGGAGCGTTCGCAGATGCGCTCGAGAAATACCCTAGGTGGTATGGGGGCGCAGGTAGAGCCTATGTTGGTGAGTGTGTCCGCCTCTTCATTGCTTTTGCGACCTATGTGTCGTAGCTCGCAACCGTCGAAATCCCCTTCGAGTGTGTCGCAGAGGTCGCAGTAGGCGATCATGTTGTCGCTTAGTGCATCACTCTCGTGCATTGTCTGGTTGACGACCAACTTGGAGTCGCCATATATTATGAGCCTCTTGGCGCCGCAGGCTCTTGCCATCCTCATCCCGTGCAGTACGGCCTCGTATTCAGCTTCGTTGTTGGAGGCGGTGAACTGCATTCGCAGGATATATTTCAGCTTGTCTCCCTTGGGCGATGTCAGGATGACACCTGCGCCGGCCGCGTCTTTTCTCTTGGAAAGGTCGAAGTGCATTGTCCAGAGGTAGGACATGTCTGGTTTTTCAGGGAGCTGGTTCTCCATCCAGTGCACGAGGAAGTCATGCAGAACTTGCGACTTGATTGCATCGCGTCTTTCATATGTAATGTTAATCCCCACAACACCGGGATGTCGGGCAAGGACCAACGGGAGCGCTTTTTCCACCTCCCAGGTGTGCGCTTTCAATGAGGGGCTCACAGTAACGCGTGGAGGCCTGCCGGCCCTTCATTCCTTCTCCAGGTCAATGTCCCACATGGACCTTTATCAGAGAAGGCCCACCCTCCAGGGATCCCCGATCCCCTGTAGTTGTTGCGATGAAGCTTATACCAGAATAGACAACCTACAAATCTAGCCCCGTCCCATACCAGAGTAATGTGGTACTCCGAAGCGGTAGACGATGGACTCAAAGAACTTAACTGCGTTGTATCCTAACTGATTGGTCACTAGCATGGCCTCTATCCATTTGGTGAATTTGTCGACTGTGACCAGGAGGTAGACGTAGCCTCCTCAAGAGGACTTTGCGAGCTTCCCGACCATGTCGAGTCCCCATTGCGCGAAGGGCCAGGCCAATGGAATTGGCCGGAGCTCTGCACTAGGTGCGTGTGGCATGTCTGTGAATCGCTAGCACGCGTTGCATTTCTGGACGATGTCTTTGGCATCACGCATGGCCGTAGGCCAATAGAATCCAGCTCGTAGAGCTTTGGCAGCGAGGGCGTGACTGCCGGCGTGGTGCCCGCAGGTCCCCTCATGCATGTCGAGGAGAACAGATCTTCCATCGGCCATGGAGACGCATCGTTGGAGTACTCATGTGATGTTGCGCTTGATCAACGGCGAATACCTTGGATCGCCGCGCGATGTGTCGTGCGTCAGTCATATCGTCCAGTAGACTCTTGCTGAGAAGGTACGTAATGTACGGTTGAGTCCAGGATGGCTCGATCATCATGACGCTCATTGGTCCTTCAAGTCCTGTATCCAGCTCCAAGTCGTCGAGTGTCATTGGCTCATTGGGCGGCATAGCCCCCGAGTCCGTTGCTGCGCTTGTTTTCTTCTCTGCGGCCTTTGGCTTGATGGAGCGTTCGCAGATGCGCTCGAGAAATGCCCTAGGTGGTATGGGGGCGCAGGTAGAGCCTATGTTGGTGAGTGTGTCCGCCTCTTCATTGCTTTTGCGACCTATGTGTCGTAGCTCGCAACCGTCGAAATCCCCTTCGAGTGTCTCGCAGAGGTCGCAGTAGGCGATCATGTTGTCGCTTAGTGCGTCACACTCGTGCATTGTCTGGTTGACGACCAACTTGGAGTCGCCATATATTATGAGCCTCTTGGCGCCGCAGGCTCTTGCCATCCTCATCCCGTGCAGTACGGCCTCGTATTCAGCTTCGTTGTTGGAGGCGGTGAACTGCATTCGCAGGATATATTTCAGCTTGTCTCCCTTGGGCGATGTCAGTATGACACCTGCGCCGGCCGCGTCTTTTCTCTTGGAAAGGTCGAAGTGCATTGTCCAGAGGTAGGACATGTCTAGTTTTTCAGGGAGCTGGTTCTCCATCCAGTGCACGAGAAAGTCATGCAGAACTTGCGACTTGATTGCATCGCGTCTTTCATATGTAATGTTAATCCCCACAACACCGGGATGTCGGGCAAGGACCAACGGGAGCGCTTTTTCCACCTCCTAGGTGTGCGCTTTCAATGAGGGGCTCACAGTAACGCGTGGAGGCCTGCCGGCCCTTCATTCCTTCTCCAGGTCAATGTCCCACATGGACCTTTATCGGAGAAGGCCCACCCTCCAGGGATCCCCGATCCCCTGTAGTTGTTGCGAGGAAGCTTATACCAGAATAGACAACCTTCAAATCTAGCCCCGTCCCATACCAGAGTAATGTGGTTACACGGGTTTATTGTTCTAGCAAAACTGCAAAGAACCGGGTGCGTTTTCGTAAACCTTTTTCCTCTAGTTTTCCTTCAGCATTTTGTAAAACCAAAACCTTTTATCTTTCTCAATATCTCTTGGGAGGTCCCACCTCACCAAGGTTTTATCATAAAACATTTGGTAAAACTTTTTCCGGGGCCTTCCCATCCTCCAGCTTTGCTTCGGCCAAGTCGGGGTCTCCAAAGGGGTATGGTGTAATACACCATCTATTCCACTACGGTCAAATAGGTAACACCAAGGGGGTTGTACTTACTAGTACAAAGGCGTAGTAGTTCGGAGGAGCAAAACCACTACCATATATATATATATATATATTACAAACATATAGTAAAACCATGCAGTTTTGGCAAACAGGAGATAAAACATGCATAAGTAAAGCGGTAGGACAAGGCTTATGAACCAGAAGGTGGCTTGCCTGATGATCAACAATATGGCATAAATGTCCTTGGACTTCTTCTTTAGTTACCCAGAATAACAATATCAATAATAAATACCACTTCTTCTGCTCTCCGATTGCATTGCAACTATCATCGTCCCGACAGCACATGCAAACAAACCTAGCCACAATCAACACAAGACAAACAAGAACCATTACATATAGCAAACAATTGAATAATACTCGACTAAGATTCAGATGGTTTTGAGAAGATTGGACATAAGAGATTGAGATCGCCTTGGAGAAGGGCATGAACACCCCTTAGGGTTTAATGTCGAGGGACTACCTAAGAGGGGGTTTTGGACCAAGGACATATTCTGTATGATACCATTGTATAAAGATGGTATCTTCAGATAGGTATTGGTAAAATGAAACCAACATGAGGCGCTCGGGAGGCACTCGGGAGGCGCGCAGGATCATTTGAAAACAGCCGCGTGGGGCCCACTGGTCAGCCACCCGCGGCGGCGAAGGGGTATCGGCTCCCCTGGGCCGTAGGATTAGACGGGGGATCATCGGTCGACGACCGTCGTCCTTCTCCCGACGGCAACGGCGGGACAGAATCCTAGGGGCGTCGAGCGGCGCGTGGGGAGCTCACCTGGGGCCGTCTCCGGCGACGGGGAAGGGCGGAGGCGAAGCTGAGGTCCGCGATGAGCCCGGGGATGGTCGGCACGGTCCCGGTTGGGGACGGGGTTCTGCTCCCGCGACGACGATCGAAGGGAGTCGTCGGAGCTCGTTGGTGACGCCAGTAGAGGTTATCCTGGGCCAAGTAAAACTAGGATTAGAGAGAGGGGAGTAGGGGGTCAAAGTATGGTGACATGTAGAGAGAGAAGGGAAGAGGAGGGAGCACCTAGCTCGAGCTTTTGGAGATTGCCGAAACTTCTCTTCTCTCTCTTTCTCAAGAAGTACAGAGCAGGGAAGGGGGAGAGGAAGCTCTGGGAAGGCAATTGGGAGTGTGGGGTGGCAAATGAGCCAGAGAGGGGGAGATGGGGTGGCCTGGGGTATTTATCCCGAGAGGAGAGGTCTATGATGGACTTGTTCCATGGGGAGGGCATGGGGGAGATGGAAACCAGGGGCTTGTTACTGTGGGCGTGGAGAGTGGGTTCTAGTGTGTGTTGAGGGCAGAGGAGAGGTGGAATGGCTGCTGTAAGCTTAGTAAAGAGGTTTTTCAAGTTAAGAGACCCACATGGGGTTAAGTGCTACTGTCCAAGCACTAAAGGACAAGGTGCTACAGGGATTAGCTACAATGATCACGACCAGAGATGAATGTTGGGTGCTATGGAGGCTTGTTGCTTAAGATTGATGAGTTTGGATGGAGTATTAGTGCAAGGTTTTGATCATAACCCGAAATTGGCAAAGTTGATGACTATGAAGAGGATATTTAAATTGATCTTGGCAAGAGGAGTGAATGGTACTGGTAGATGGTTTAGGCCAGGATACCTCTCCAAGATTTATTTAGGATTTATAAGAGGAGTTTTAGTCCACTTTAATCTATTTATTCAAAAAGTGCAGAAGTAGTTTCTAGATGATCATTTGATAAATTTGCATTGGACAAGTGGAGTTTTTGATGTGATATGGTCCCAATAGGAATACACACTTAGGGGAATTTCCCAAGATTTCTTGGGGTTTAAGAGTATTTAAAACATTTATTATCTCATTTCTGCCATTAAAGAAAACAAGCAAAAAGAAATAATAAAACTCTTAAAAAATATTTATTTTTGAAATGGGAAGGTATGGTATGATATATGGGCCTCAAGAGTGCTTAGAGTTGGGGAAGTGTTTTGGGAAAAACCAAACTTTCCTTTGGGGAAGGAGTTTTGGAGATCTTGGCTATTAAGGGGATTTAAATAGTTTTGGTCCATAATAATTATGGTTAATTATTTATAAATTTTGATTATCAAGGTAGATGATGTAGACAAGGGATTGCAAGCATTTTCAACCTTGGGATTGGAGAATCCAAGTTGATTTTGGTTGAATACCCTAGATTAAGGATCTATGGTGATGTTAATTTCAGACCATCAAAACATGGTTGTAACTTGGAATTCAGATCTCCCCTTGGGGCATGGGATATATGGTTAGTTAGAACAAGTCATATATATGAACATGGCAGATGGTGTTTGGATTAAATGCATTTGAGGTGATCTAGAGGTGATGGCAAACTTTGTTGAAATTAAGGCTGCCATGCAGATTGAGTCATGATGCCTTATAAACCATGTTGGTTTAAGAAGCACAAAGATCCACTTCGAACACCTGAAGTAGATATTGATTTACCTATATTAGTAGAAAACAACCATGCAAATATTTGGTCCATAGAAGGTTGGATGGTGGTGTAAGCTTCTGTCGAAGTAGGCATGTTGACTAGAGATGCAGGAAAAGTTATTTTCTTGCCTGCAAAACCATCAAGAACAAGTGGGTTGGAGGATGATCTAACCAAGGGCAAGAGTGGTACTTGGTATTACTTAGGATGTTTAACAAGATGGTTCAGATGCATTTCGAAAAATGCACAAGGGTTGGGAAAAGGAGGCATTCAAAAAGGTGATGTTGGAAACAGATTTCCAGACTTAGCCAAATTTGGCAGATTTAAAGTTTTTGACTAAAATAAGAGGGAGGATGTTCTTGATTGATTTCAAGGTGCCAAAGCCTCATCAAGGGGATGGCGTTGAAGTGTAGAGGGAGTAGGACGTATCCTTGCTTGATATTGGTCTTCATTGACTTGGAAGCTTCTAGAATGGATCACTGCAGAATTTATCTGAGTATGGGTTTTAGATGATCACCTAGTGGCTAGAGATCAATTCCATATTGTATTCTTGCTTAGGGTTTGGTGATCTTAAAGTACCTTTATCCTGGAGGATGAGCTCCTAGAGTAGCTCATACTACTTCTAAGCAATCAAGTCAAACAACAGATCAAGGCAACTCATCTTACAAACAAATCAACTACTACTGGGGTTACCACCAAGCTTAGCTTGAGGAAAGGATCGGCATTTTGAAATAGGTTGGAGTTTGAACAAGGTAAGGTCCCTGGGTATCTCTAACAAGACCGGAATTCAAAAGCTTACAAAAAGGTTTTAGGAGATCCTAGAGGTAAGAGTAGTTGAAAGTTCTGTCTTGAAAACATAAGGAGATTCTATTATATATCTCTCCGTAGTTTTGTCAATAGAAGTTACAAAAATAGTTTTGGTTACATAAATATCTTGGCTCATGTTTTGAAATGCCAGAACATTTGAGAATATAGAAATTAAGCCAAGAC
Source organism: Avena eriantha (assembly GCA_910589775.1). Classification (NCBI taxonomy): domain Eukaryota; kingdom Viridiplantae; phylum Streptophyta; class Magnoliopsida; order Poales; family Poaceae; genus Avena; species Avena eriantha. Next base: position 262,308,873 of record OU342741.1, read on the forward strand.
TGTTTTGGGAAGTAGCTTTTGTCAACTGGTGTTAAGGTGAGGAGTATATCATCTAATACACATTCATATTCATAAGAACAAACAAACAACAAGCAAACACTACACCAATGGACAAGAAAAAGTTTTTGTTCCCCTTGATTTTTGCATTCTAGACAACTAATCAGGGTTACAGAAATTGGGATGTTACATTCGGTTTCACCTGTAGCTTTGCAAAACATCTGATGGGAATAAAAAATAATAATAAAGTATGCATGTAATTGTTAGAGCAAGATAATTATACTTGGGCAGTGCTTCCATAATTGAGATTGCTTCCGCAGATGCTTATAGAAATAACCTACTAGTCTCATCCATAGAATAAAGAGAATTAATGATATGCATAGTGACGTCACCGTTATTCCCAAGTAAATCTGTGGGGCCCCCGGATTAATCGTCCGAGAATCCCTGTTATGCCTACAACCACGATCCCATGATCAGTTAGTCGAGGGACATAACCGACAGGTATTATTACAACATTCGAGAATAAACCGAATTACAAGACTTAAATAAATGCCGTTATGGCTACATGAATAAACATCAGCGGATCTTCCTCAAGCGTAGAGCCCGAGCCATGCCTTAACCTACAGGCAACTGACTGGGAGAACGTCCTAGCTCGCATAGTCGTCCACTTCACCTTCTTCTTGATATCTGGCCAAGATAATAGCCAGGGACAATCCAGTGAGTACTTTGAATGTACTCGCAAACCACCTTAAGAGAATAGTAATAAAAAGGGGATATGTGTTGCGACCTCGGATCGTTAAGGATCCTAAGTCACTGTGATTAACATGCTAGTCCCTGGATCAGTAGCTAGCACTTCACAGTCGATGAATATCATGTAAAACACAAGTCATTATTACACGAATAATCCAGAGTACAATTATTACACCTTGCATAGCTTATAGCTAGCTCAAATAAAACAACGGAAACTAAGTAAAACTTGAGTCCAACAACGCCTCAGGCTAGTTGCGTGAAGACCCGCGATCCTTACGCACCTTTCAGTCTTCGGATTCTGCACATAAGACGTGCATCCAACAAGTTGGGTCAATACTTTGAATGTATTGGCAAATTACACCAAGGAAAGAATAAGACTATCTCTACATGCAAGGCTAAGAGTAGGCTTTGGGGTCCATTTGCATAAAGCCAATTTTATCAATATAATAAGGAAAGAGGAAGAAACTTTTCCCTACTTTGTAAACTTTGATAAGTAGTATAGGGTCGAATGGAACACGTGGATATTACGCACCAAGTGCCCAATCAACCTAGCACTTGGATATTACACACCAAGTTCCCAAAATCCCACCCAATGGCGATATTACTCACGCCTTGGGGTTTATAAAACGTTAGGTTTGGAAAAGAGAGAGGAAGATCCTTCAGAGGCTCCATCCTTCATATGCTCAATGTTGTTCTGTTTCCGTGAACATGGCTGATCGATCAGATTGCCATACTCTCGAGAGGTTGTGCACTTTCCCCACAATCCACGATCAAGTCCTTTTACAGACAAGACCATGGATCCAACCGTGCCAAGAACCTCCAAATGTTGGTACCCCGGTGAGGTTTCCCACTAAGTACTAAGCGAAGACAGAGCCCATATGTATTGTGGTTGCACGGGAAGCTTCTGAATTCTGAAACATGGCAGACTTCTTTGATTCCTCGGCGGCTGTCCTCCACCAAATATCCGCTCATTGACCTGACAACCATTCCGCCCAGAAGAAAACTTAGTTTTATTTTGGAGGGGTTTTGAGAAGAAAAGTTCGCTCGAGAGAGCTCTTATACTTAGAAAATTTTGAGTCTTTCGAACCCCCCAACGATACTTAGTATATATATAGCATAGCAAGCAATACTTAGCAAAAACAGGGGGAACCTATTAGGACAGAAATTCCTAAGTATAAACCTACTCATGGCATACTACAAAACCGCACTTGCAAAAAATAGTACTAAGAAAACTACTACAAAACCTACACATGCATACTATAAGATTTGAAGAGTAAAACATGCATAGTCAAAAACTGGGACATAATATGTACAAGTGGTGTAACTTGCCTTGATCCGAGCAGCACTCTACACAACAGTACTCTTCAGCGCACTCCGAACAATCTAACGAAACACAAACATAGATCAAATCACAATTTGCACAAACAATGTCAAGAAGGTGAAAAAGCATGCATGCAACATGCTAATATGCAAGGATGGATTCAAATTTGACCAAGGGTTTTATTCTGGGGTGTTGTTGAGTTGGGGATGTCATTAGAATCGATTCCCCACAGATTTTAAATATTTTGGGTTAAACCCTAAATAATCAAGCTCAGAAAATAGATCTACACCTCCAATCTATCTCGAAACATATCTGAAAACTCTAAGCAAGTTATAACAATTTTCTACAGAAGGTCTCATCGATACAAAGCCAACATTACAAGAATCAACAAAAACGGATCTACGGATAATTTTCTAGAATTAAAATATTCTAATCTAAACTTTAAATTCTACTGCAAGATTTCTGTGGTAAAACAGCAATATTATTGTAGATCTGTGTTCTACTCAAAAATATGAATCCAACGGTATATTACACGCAATTTTTGGACTAATACTCGATTTAATATTGATTTTACAAGGTTTAATAGTTTTCTGCCTATTTAAAAGAAAAGAAGGACGGTGGCCAGCTGTGCAGCGCCAACTGGCGGCACGGGATTGGTCTAGGGAAGGTACGCGGAGCTGACGCGGCGGCGAGGCGGCGCTGACACGGCGCTGACGCGTGCGCGGACGCGTGGCGGCACGAGATTGGGCGGTACCGGTTCGGCCGATCCACACCGCCGGATCAAGATCTAACGGAGGGGGCGGAGGAACTCACCGACGGCAATGGCTCGACGACGACGACGATGGCGACGGCGGCGGTGCGTCGGTGGGGATGTACGGCGGCGTTCCGGCGAGCTCCCGTCTGTGTGAAGTGGACGACGACATGGCCCTCCTCCTCGTGGTCCCTCTGGTACAAATGGCATCGGCCCTCTCCTCCTCTATTCGCGGGCAGCGCTCCGCCGATCTCTCCCGTCTCCGGCAAGACTCCGGCGACGAATCGGTGGAGGCACAAGGCTCTGCTCAAGGGGAAAACAACGTGAATCAAGGTGGTACTCAAGGGGGAGGGCAGAGAGGGGGAGAGAAAAGGGGAAGGTGCGCCGGAACCTTGCCGTCGGCGTCGGCGGCGCGAACTCCGGCGAGCTCTATGGCAGCGGCCCGGTGGAGGTGGTGGAAATTAAAGCTAGGGTTTTGGGAGGCATGCCGAGGTGCTATAAATAGGCGGGTTTCTTGGCGCGGCGGCTACGGAGTCCGCTCCGAATCGGCCGGAGGTGGTTGTGCCGACGCGGCGAGCTCGTGCTCGAGCCGGACTCAAACGAGGAGGGGGATGACGGGTGGGGCCAGGCCGTCAGTGGCTGCGGGCTGGCTGCTCGAGGCGATTGTTAGGCCGGCCCAGCCAGGCGTCTGCGGTGTGTGCCGCACACTCGTGGGCGCGCGCGGTAGGTAGTTGCGGGCTAGCTTCGGCTGGCCCGCTTAGGTTAGACTCCTCTGTTTTTTTATACTTTTTATTTATTTCTGTTTCACCAAAAGTTGCATAACTTTTGCAAACGGATTCCGATTTAAATGAAATTAGTCTCTAATTTTTTTTTAACAGAAGAGGGTTAGAATGGGGTTATAAAATAACACTTTTTCAAGGGTTTTGGATGTTTATAAATGGTTTTACCCTTTTAGTCTTTTATATGACTGTTGGGTTTTGGAAAATACCTTATGCAGTTTTTGTTATGTGATGCCATGATGCAAGGATATGATGCATGCTTCTAGTAACATCTGAAATTGCAAGACTTGGGATGTTACAAACCTACCCCCCTTAGGAAGAATCTCGTACCCGAGATTTAGGTTGGTTAGAAAATAGGTGTGGGTGTTCTTTCTTCAGGTCTTGTTCATGTTCCCACGTGGCCTCTTCCTCGGAATGGTGATTCCACTGAACTTTGCAAAGCCTGATAGTCTTGGTACGAGTGATTCTCTCAGCTGTTTCCAGAATCCTGGTGGGTTTTTCCTCATAGGTGAGATCGTTTTCCAGTTCAACCTTGTCCAAAGGAACTGTATCCTTCAGTGGGGTTTCGGCCATTTCCGGTTGACACTTCTTTAGTTGCGACACATGGAAAACATCATGAACTGTTAACACTTCGGGCAATTCCAATTGATAGGCAACTTCCCCTCTACGACCCAAGATTTTGTAGGGTCCTATGAATGGAGGTGCTAACTTACCCTTGATTCCAAATCTCTTAACTCCTCGTAGTGGCGAAACTCGGAGATACGCACGGTGTCCCACTTCATAGGTCACATCCCTGCGCTTGGAATCAGCATAACTCTTTTTTCTGGTTTGGGCTATTTTTAACCTGTCTTGAATCTATCTCACTTTTTCTTCGGCATCCTTGATCAGTTCAGGTCCAAACAAACTCCGTTATCCAACTCCACTCCATAGCAGTGGAGTTCTACACTTTCTGACATATAGAACTTCAAATGGAGCCATCTTGATACTAGTTTGGTAGCTGTTATTGTATGAGAATTCCGCATATGGCAAGTTATCATCCCAACTAGACCCATAGTCTAGCACACAGGCTCTTAACATGTCCTCCAAGATCAGATTAACTCTTTTCGTTTGCCCATCTGTTTGCGGGTGGAAAGCAGTACTAAACTCCAGTCGTGTCCCTAGAGACTCGTGTAACTGTCGCCAGAACTTCGAGGTGAATTGGGTACCTCTATCAGAGACAATCCCTTGGGTACACCATGAAGACTTACGATCCTTGACATATAAATCTTAGCAAGTTTAGCACTCGTATAGGTGGTCTTTACGGGAATAAAGTGGGCCACCTTTGTGAAGTGGTCGACCACTACCCAGATGGAATCATACCCAGATCGAGTCCGGGGTAGTCTTGTGATAAAATCCATGCCTACCATGTCCCACTTCCAATCGGGCACAGGTAATGGCTGCAGCAGTCCTGCTGGTTTTTGATGTTCGGCCTTGACTTTGTTGCACACGTCACACAAGGAGATGTATTCAACGATTTCTCTTTTCATGTTATTCCACCAGAATCTATCTTTCACATCCATGTACATCTTTGTATTACCAGGATGAATTGAGTAAGGCGAATCGTGAGCTTTCTGAAGGATTAACTTCCTGATATTGGGATCATCGGGAACGCACAAACGCTTCTCATACCAAAGTGTTCCTTGTTCATCCGTGTGAAACCCTTTTGCTTTACCCTTTCTTATATTAGCTCTTATCTCTTCCAACTCTTTGTCCCCCTTCTGGGCCTCTTTGATTTGGTCCAGAAGCGTTGGCACTATCTCCATAGTTGCTAAGTATCCCTCCGGAACTATTTCCAACCTGAGATCCTTGAATTGTTCACACAAATCATTTGGAAGTTCTCCCACGGTAAGTCCATTTACATAGACTTTCTGGCTTAAGGCGTCAGCCACAACGTTGGCCTTTCCAGGATGGTACTGCAGGTCCAAGTCATAGTCCTTAATGAGCTCAAGCCATGTCCTTTGCCTCATATTTAATTCCTTTTGAGTGAAGATGTATTTAAGGCTTTTGTGATCTGTGAACACATCACAATGTTTTCCCATTAGGTAATGTCTCCATACCTTGAGCGCGTGCACAACTTATGCTAGTTCCAAATCGTGTGTGGGGTAGTTATTCTCATGGTTCTTAAGTTGACGAGAGGCGTAAGACACTACTTTTCCATCTTGCATCAGTACACTACCAAGTCCTTGTCGAGAAGCATCGCAATAGACTTTGAAATCCTTTTGGATATCAGGGAGACACAAAACTGGTGCTGTTACTAGGCGCTTCTTTAATTCTTGAAAACTTGCTTCACAAGCCTCGGTCCATTGGAACTTCTTCTCTTTCTTCAGCAACTCTGTCATAGGCTTTGCTATCTTGGAAAAGTTTTCAATGATCCTTCGGTAATATCCCACGAGGCCCAGGGAACTCCTAATATCACCCACATTCTTAAGAGACTCCCATTCATCCACGGAAGCTACCTTACTTGGGTCCACGGCAACACCTTTAGCTGATACAATATGACCAAGGAATCCCACTTCTTTCAACCATAACTCACTTTGCTAAACTTGGCATACAACTTGTGTTCCCTTAACTTTTCCATGATTAGGCGCAGATGCCTCTCATGTTCCTTCTCGTCCTTGGAGTATATGAGTATGTCATCAATGAATACCACAATAAACTTATCCAAGTACTCCATGAACACCTTGTTCATCATAGTCATGAAATACGCTGGGGCATTGGATAAGCCAAACGACATCACGGTGTATTCATACAATCCATATCTTGTGGTGAAAGCTGTCTGGGGTACATCCTGTTCCCGAATCTTTAGCTGGAAATAATCTGATCGAAGATCAATCTTAGAGAACACACTAGCTCCCTTTAATTGATCGAGCATGTCGTTGATATTGGGTAGAGGGTACTTGTTCTTGATTGTCACTACATTCAACGACCGGTAGTCCACGACTAGTCTCTTGGTTTTATCCTTCTTCTACATGAATAAGACATGCGCTCCCCAAGATGACGCACTTGGTTGAATGAAGCCTTTGTCCAATTGCTCTCTAAGATGTTTCTTAAGTTCCTTCAACTCATCCACATCCATCTTGTATGGTGTCTTTGCTATCGGCCCAGTACCAGGCATCAAGTCAATGAGAAACTCGATGTCTCGGTCAGGAGGCATCCCTGGCAATTCTTGCAGAAACACATCTGGATACTCCTTCACAATTGGCACATCCTCCAAGCTAACCCCCTTAAGAGAGTTCACCATACTTCCTTTGAGTGCGAATGCTAACTTAAAGTGGATCCTTTTCTTATCCAGAGTCGTGAGTGCGATAGTCCTTTTGGCACAATCTATGACTCCCTCGTATTCGGTCATCCAATTCATGCCCAAAATTATGTCTAAGCCTTGTGATTCCAAAACGACTAGGCTGGTGGGAAAGATGTGTGCCCCAATCCTTAGTTCTAACCCACAGCATCCAGAGTTTGCCACTCTTTCTCCACCAGGAGAACTTACCCTTAGAGGAGTACTAATATTCTCCGTAGGTATCTTGCCTCTATCCACAAATACCCTTGATATGAATGAATGCGATGCACCAGTATCAAAAAGAACAACCGCGGGGGTGGAGTTAAGCTTGAACTTACCAATCACGGAGTCAGGTGCCTCACGAGCATCCTCCACAGAGACATTATTCACTGTGGCTTTGACGAATGGATTCAGCTTCTTCCCATTTCCATTACCATTGCCATGGTTTGGTCCGTTGCCATTTCCATTACCATTCCCATTCTTCATCTTTTCGGGGCAAGTAGTTGCATAGTGCCCTGTCTTGTTACACTTGAAGCATGTCACTGCACTTAGATCCTTCCCATTGCCATTTCTATTGCGGTGTTTATGGCCATTGGGGTTATGTCCTCCATGACGATAACCATTATGGTTGTGGCCATTGTGGTTGTGGGGTGGTGGTGACGAAGTGCGTTGCTTCTGATATGGGGCCGAGTTGTGCTTGTGTGATGCGGACTTTCTCTTTCGGTTCTCTATACTCCTTTGCTTTGCTTCAACTACAACTGCCATGTCCAGAAGTTCCTGATAGTTATCAAACTTCAGAGCCACAAGCTGAATGGATATTTCATCATTAAGTCCCCTTAGGAACTCCTCCTATCTCTTGGCATCCGTGGAAACATCATCAGGTGCATAGTGTGCTAGCTTGTTAAAGAGGTCCTCATACTCGGAGACAGAGCGGTGCAGTTGTTTCAAGTCACGGAACTCACGTCTCTTTAGTGACATGACTCCTGCGGCTACGTGATGAGTACGAAAGGCCGCCTCGAACTGATTCCAGGTGATAGCTTCAATATCAGGGTGGGTGACCTGGTAATTATCCCACCATTCAGCAGCTGGTCCCTCAAGTTGGTGCGCGGCGAAGCGCACCCTGTCAGCTCCCACAACTTGGACGGTGTCTAACTTCTTGTTGGTGGTGCGGAGCCAGTCATCTGCCACAATTGGCTCAAAACTACTTGAGAAAATTGGAGGGTTCAACCTCAAGAACCGAGTTAGGCGATCCTGTTGGGGCGGTGGAGGTGGTGGAGGCGGCGGGTTGTTCTTGTTTTGCATGTTTTGAGTGAGGAGTTGAATCAGCTGATTCTGGGAGTTCAGAAGTTGTGCTATCTCTGGGGGCATGTTGTTGTTGTTCTTTCCCCGTCTCGCCATCTGTGGGGGTTTGGGAAACAAGTTAAGAAGTGGATAGAAAGCCTATGGAATAAAACTCCTACCCTTACGTAAACAAGAGAAAACACACGAGAAAGCAAGGCACACAAAGCACATAGTTTAACACACTCAACCAAGTTTAACTAAACCAAAATAATAATAAAAATTTGGTACTCATTACAATCGCGAACAATGTTTGACTATAGAACTAAAGGTGGTCCAACTACTCTACTCATCATCCACTTCCTGATCCTGAATGATGAAGCCTTCCTTTTCCAGCAGTGACTTGTATAACTCCATGTCCCTCGTCGTGGCTTCAAGCTTCTCCTGAAGTTCCTTCACCTCCTATGGCTCGGGTGTAGCAGCTTCGAGCCTCTCTTGAAGTTCCTTCACCTCTTGCAGCTCCTGGGTAGCAGCTTCCAGCTTCTCTTGGAGTTCCTTCTTCTCCTTCTGTAGCTTCTTGATCAAACATGACCCCATAGTCACGGGCGTGATCTTCTCCTCCAAGTTCCTCTTGGCTGCTCGCAGGTCCTTCAACATGGTGGCAAAGTTCTTGAACTCCATCTCGTTCTTTGCGAGCACGAGACTTTGCTCCCTAATCCTCTTGTTCTTATCTTGCATCCTCTTCTCTTGATTAGCGAACCTCTTGTATTGGGCGGTGAGCTCCCCTCCTAGGGACTTGATCTTCTCTTCCAGCTCCTCGATCTTCTCGTCCTTCTCCTTGACTAGGGCACAAAGCTCGTCATTCCTCATGATCTCAAGGCAGCTCCCCTTCTTAGGTCATTGATGTGGGACTCCAAGTCTTGATATTGGATTCTTCGACGCTTGCATGTCTTCCTTTCCTCTAGGGTTAACTCGATTGGAACTCCCTTCTCATCACGTCTTCCAAAGAGTTTCATGTAGTGGCCTTCAACCTCTTCATGGTGGCATCCGCAAAGGCGTCCAATGAGCTCCTACAAGCTGAGGCTAAGTCCTTTCTCCTTGGAGTCGCCGGTGACGTTGAGTACAATGGCCTCTGTCTTGGGTTCTGTCTGACTGCGCCCTGGTTGGATGACTTCAATCGACCAGCATCCTTCCTTGTGCATCTTCCTCAACCCGCTTCCCTTGATTGACGGCCTGGGTAACTGCAACGTCTTGATGATGTCCAGAAGGCATTCCCCAAAGCGCAGGCACTTGATGTCTTCGGCGGTGTCGTAGTAGAAGGCCGTCATCTTTAGGTTAGGAGAAAGAAAATTAGGCACAAGGTGATAAGGAAGAGAATTACTAGAGGAATACAAATAACTTGGAAGAATATGGAAAGCAAAAACACAAATGGTAAAGGTGGTTTCCAATCCTAGGGGTCACGTTCTACAGGCAACTTTGTCCTCTGATACCATCTGTTGCGACCTCATATCGTTAAGGATCCTAAGTCCCTGTGATTAACATGTTAGTCCCTGGATCAGTAGCTAGCACTTCACAGTCGATGAATATCATGTAAAACACAAGTCATTATTACACGAATAATCCAGAGTATAATTATTACAACTTGCATAGCTTATAGCTAGCTCAAATAAAACTGCGGAAACTAAGTAAAACTTGAGTCCAACAACGCCTCAGGCTAGTTGCGTGAAGACCCGCGATCCCTACACACCTTTCAGTCTTCAGATTCTGCACATAAGACATGCAGCCAACAAGTTGGGTCAATACTTTGAAAGTATTGGCAAATTACACCAAGGAAAGAATAAGACTATCTCTACATGCAAGGCTAACAGTAGGCTTTGGGGTTCATTTGCATAAAGCCAATTTTATCAATGTAATAAGAAAAGAGGAAGAAATTTTTCCCTACTTTGTAAACTTTGATAAGTAGTATAGGGTCGAATGGAACACGTGGATATTACTCACCAAGTGCCCAATCAACCTAGCACTTGGATATTACGCACCAAGTTCCCAAAATCCCACCCAATGGCGATATTACTCACGTCTTGGGGTTTATAAAACATTAGGTTTGGAAAAGAGAGAGGAAGATCCTTCAGAGGCTCCATCCTTCAGATTCTCAATGTTGTTCTGTTTCCGTGAACACGGCTGATCGATCAGATTGCAATACTCTCGAGAGGTTACGCACTTTCCCCACAATCCACGATCAAGTCCTTTTACAGACAAGACCATGGCGAGGCCTTCCCTTAGTAGCCCCTCTACCAGCTGGATCCAACCGTGCCAAGAACCTCCAAATGTTGGTACCCTGGTGAGGTTTCCCACTAAGTACTATGCCAAGACATAGCCCATATGTATTGTGGTTGCACGGGAAGCTTCTGAATTCTAAAACTTGGCTGACTTCTTTGATTCCTGGGCGGCCGTCCTCCACCAAATATCCACTTGTTGACCCGACAACCATTCCGCCCAGAAGAAAACTTAGTTTTATTTTGAAAGGGTTTTGAGAAGAAAAGTTCGCTCGAGAGAGCTCTTATACTTAGAAAATTTTGAGTCTTTCGAACCCCCCAACGGTACTTAGTATATATATAGCATAGCAAGCAATACTTAGAAAAAACAGGGGGGACCTATTAGGATAGAAATTCCTAAGTATAAATCTACTCATGGCATACTACAAAACCGCACTTGCAAAAAATAGTACTAAGAAAACTACTAAAAAACCTACACATGCATACTACAAGATTTGAAGAGTAAAACATGCATAGTCAAAAACTGGGACATAATATGTACAAGTGGTGTAACTTTCCTTGATCCGAGCAGCACTCTACACAACAGTACTCTTCAGAACACTCCGAACAATCTAATGAAACACAAACATAGATCCAATCACAATTTGCACAAACAATGTCACGAACGTGAAAAGGCATGCATGCAACATGGTAATATGCAAGGATGGATTCAAATTTGACCAAGGGTTTTATTCGGGGGTGTTGTTGAGTTGGGGATGTCATTAGAATCGATTCCCCATAGATTTTAAATATTTTGGGTTAAACCCTAAATAATTAAGCTCAGAAAATAGATCTACACCTCCAATCTATCTCGAAACACATCTGGACACGCTAAGCAAATTATAACAATTTTCTACAGAAGGTCTCGTCGATACAAAGCCAACGCAATAAGAATCAACTAAAATGGATCTACGGATAATTTTCTAGAATTAAAATACTCTAATCTAAACTTTAAATCCTATTGCAAGATTACTGTGGTAAAACAGCAATATTATTGTAGATCTGTGTTCTACAAAAAAATATGAATCCAACGGTATATTATATGCAATTTTTGGACTAATACTCGATTTACTATTGATTTTACAAGGTTTAATAGTTTTTTGCCTATTTAAAAGAAAAGAAGGACGGTGGCCAGCTGTGCAGCGCCAAGTGGCGGCGCGGGATTAGTCCAGGGCGGGTACGCGGAGCTGACGTGGCGGCGACGCGCCGCTGACCTCTGCGCGGACGCGTGGCGGCACGAGATTGGGCGGTACAGGTTCGGCCGATCCACACCGCTGGATTAAGATCTAACGGAGGGGGTGGAGGAACTCACCGACAGCGACGACTCGACGACAACGACGGCGACGGCGGCGGTGCGTCGGTGGCGATGTACGGCGGCGTTCTGGCGAGCTCCCGTCTGCGCGAAGTGGACGACGACGTGGCCCTCCTCCTTGCAGTCCCTCTGGTACGAATGGCGTCGGCCCTCTCCTCCTCTATTCACAGCGGCGCTCTGCCGATCTCTCTCGTATCCGGCGAGACTCCGGCGACAAATCGGTGGCGGCACGGGGCTCTGCTCAAGGGGAAAACAGCGTGAATCGAGGTGGTAATTAAGGGGGAGGGCTGAGAGGGGAGAGAAAAGAGGAAGGGGCGCCGGAACCTTGCCGTCAGCGTCGGCGGCGCGAACTCCGGCGAGCTCTATGGCGGCGGCCCGGTGGCGGTGGTGGAAATTAAAGCTAGGGTTTTGGGAGGCGTGCCGAGGGGCTATAAATAGGCAGGTTTCTTAGCGCGGGGGCTACGGAGTCCGCTCCGGATCGGCCGGAAGCGGTTGTGCCAACGCGGCGAGCTCGTGCTCGAGTCGGACTCGAACTAGGAGGGGGATGACGGGTGGGGCCAGGCCATCAGTGGTTGCGGGCTGGCTGCTGGCGGCGATTGTTGGGCCGGCCCAGCCAGGCGGCTGCGGCGTGCGCCGCTCGCTCGTGGACGCGCGCAGTAGGTAGTTGCGGGCTGGCTTCGGCTGGCCCGCTTAGGTTAGACTCCTCTGTTTTTTTATACTTTTTTATTTATTTATGTTTCACCAAAAGTTGCATAACTTTTGCAAACGGATTCCGATTTAAATGAAATTGGTCTCTAAATTTTTTTAAAAAGAAGAGGGTTAGAGTGGGGTTATAAAATAACAGTTTTGCAAGGGTTTTGGATGTTTAGAAATGGTTTTACCCTTTTAGTCTTTTATATGACTGTGGGGTTTTGGAAAATACCTGATGCAGTTTTTTTTATGTGATGCCATGATCTAAGGATATGATGCATGCTTCTAGTAACATCTTAAATTGCAAGATTTGGGATGTTACAATATGCAATATGGCTGTGGTAGTAGGAGGGCTCCAAGAGGGTTTATTTTCTAAATAGTTTCTCTTGTAGATATAGCATCTACATATCTTTGGTGAGAACTTTTGTAAACCATTTTGGAAACCCTTTTGAAAAGTTTTGGAAAATATTAGGACTAGGTCACCCATTTGTTCCTGTCCTTAGGTCATCCCACGAGCAAACTCCTTCCATTCAACTCTGACCATCCCATGGTCAAAACAGGAATCCTTTCTGACCATCCCATCGTCAAAACATTTCAGATACCATTTCTTTTCTGAAATCCTTTTTGAAAACAAAACCAGCACCGCTCTACAGCAACCTTCCCAACCGTCCATGACCGCGGATGTGGCTATTCGAATAGATTTACACTCTACAGAGGTTGCGCACTTCACCCACACCATCCGGGTACACTACCCTCATCTTCACCGATCGTGGGTCGAGTAACCGATCAAGACTCTCCCGATGCCCACTCCAATATAAGTGCCTACCCTATGAGTGTTAATCCCCTCAAAACCGGGACGTCGAGCGAGGACCAACCGGAGCACTTATTGCATGTCCCACGTGCGCGCTTTCAATGAGGGGCTCATAGTAACGCGTGGAGGGCTGCTGACCCTTCATTCTTCCTCCAAGTTGATGTCCCACATGGACCTTTATCAGAGAAGGCCCACCCTCCAGGGATCCCTGATCCCCTATAGTTGTTGCGAGGCATCTTATACCAAAATAGACAAACATCAAATCCAGCCCTATCCCATACCAGAGTAATGTGGTTGCACTGGTTAATTGTTCTAGCAAAACTGCAAAGAACCGGGTGCGTTTTCGTAAACCTTTTTCCTCCAGTTTTCCTTCAGCATTTTGCAAAACAAAAACTTTTTCTTTCTCAACATCTCTTGGGAGGTCCCACCTCCTCAAGGTTTTATCATAAAACTCTTGGTAAAACTTTTTCCGGGGTCTTCCCATCCTCTAGCTTTCCTTCAGCTAAATCGGGGGTCTCCAAAGGGTTATGGTGATATACACCATCTATTCTACGAGGGGAAAGTAGGTGTCACCAAGGGGGTTGTACTTAGTAGTACCAAGTGTAATAGTTTGGAGGAGCCAAACCACTAAATAAAACAATGCAGTTTTTAATAAACCGTAAATAAAACATGCATAAGTAAAACAGTAGGACAAGGCTTATGAGCAAGAAGGTGGCTTGCCTGTGATCAGCAGTATGGCATAAATGTCCCTGGACTTCTCTTTTAGATACCCCAAAATACCAATATCAATAATAAATACCACTTCTTCTGCTCTCCGATTTCATCGCAACTATTGTCGTCCCGGCAAAACATGTAAGAAAACCAAGCCACAATCAACACCAGACAACCAACACCATTACATACAGCAAACAATGAATAATACCAGATTAAGATTCAGATGGTTTTGAGAGGACTAGAAATAGGAGAGGGAGATGGCATTGGAGAAGGGGATGAACACCCCTTAGGGTTTATTGCCTAAGAGGGGGTTTTGGACCAAGGACACATTCTGTAAGGTACCATTGTAAAAACATGATACCAATACATAGGTATTCATAAAATTAAACCAACAAAAGTGGTTTCACTATTTTATCACTTACCAAAGATTTATAGTGATTATTATAGTGAATACGACTATAGTTTTACAAAATAATTCACCAAAAAAGATCTGAAGCTCCAAAAATTATTTACTTGGACGGTTCAGTATGGTTTGATGTACTTGTTCACTGAGAGTTGGAATCATGCCAAAATAATTACCATAATGCCCTCAGGAAATTCCCAAAGGCAGTTTTGTAGGAAATTTATCTTTTTCACCAGATTAAATCTACAGCAGCTATTGATGTGAAACCAAGGACACTTGGTAGGTACTTCCAATACCTTTTTGTATAAATTTGAATGAACATTTTTGGATTATCAGAACTACTGTAGTGAATTTAGGGGTGAATAAACCATGCACATAATAGTTTAATTCACAAGAATTCAACTGGGGCTTAGAAAATTACTGGCTCCAGGGTTTTGATAGATATTGATGGTCCACTTCTCTGGGTGTTGGAATTAGCCTAATATGTTCTGTAGATATGCCTAGGAAATTTTCTAAAGTGAGATTGTTTCTGTTTTTGTTATTTTGGTTATAGACAGACTACTATTCCTCTTGGCATGATATAAATGCTAGATGGTCGGCTTATGGGTATACTTTCAAAAGAACTTGGTTTCATCCATTTTGGAGATGTGTAAGTCACTAAGGAATTTATTTACTATAACTACACCTTGATGCAGATAAATTGCCCACAAATAATGAAAATTATTTTTGGCACAAGATCAGTTCTAAATGTTTAGGAAAACATGGTAGATAATTCTTATATTTGTATCTGTCCAAAAATAGAGTGATTTCCATTTTAGTTAGCAATTAAACTAATAGGCCAGAAATAGATTTGGAATTTAAAGAAAGAGAAAAAAGGAAGGGAGAGCAGTGCGGGCCGGATCCGTGGGGGGCAATACTAGGCCGCACAGGGCAAACACCGGCCCATCTCGCACCGGAGCCCGCGGGAGGCAGATTTTAAGCTGACTGGCGGGGCCCAGCCGTCAGTGGCTCTCAGCGCCGAAGAGGTATGGCGAGATGTGGGGCGTTGGATCCAAGGGAGATCGACGGTCGTCCGTCGTCGTCCCCAACTAGACAGGGGGCTGGTGGCGGAAACCCTAGGGGTGGCGGGGAAGGCACTGGAGGCTCACCTGCAGCCGCACACGGCGAAGGGAAGGCCTTAGGGCGACGCGGCATGCTGCGGGGAGCCGAACGAGGGGCTGCACAAGGGGGTTCGTCATCGGTGCAGGGTTCACGCGAGGACGCCCGAGAGAGATCTCGTCGGAGGTTGACGGAGGGCTTACAGGGGCTGGTGCATGCTGTAACGGAGCGGCTCGGCCGGATTCGGTGGTCTTGAGGACTCCAAGAGTGTTGCATGCAGGGAGGAAGGGAGCTCGGAAGCTGCTACTTGGAGGAAAAGCTCGGCTTGGTCTTGCGCTTGGGTGGCCACCTCCGGTGTTCCTGCGAGCAAAGAAGAGGAAAGGGGGAGGTGGATCAGATCTCGGGGATCAATATAGAGGGAAGAGAGGGGTCTGGGGCGGTCAGTTATGACTACCTGCTTGCAAACAAGGTTGAGCCCGAGAGGAGTTCTTCTCCTTCTTCATGGAGATGGGGTGTCGATGGAGAGGTAGGGGGAGTGGAGATGGTTCTCTTGTGGCCAGGGAAGGAAATGGGGGAGCAAGGAGGGTTGGAGTGGCCTGGGGCTTATTTAACTTGAGGGGATAGGTTTAGGATGGACAAGGTCCATGGAGGGCTTGAGAGGAGGAGCTGGCCAGGGATTGGCACATAGGGGTGGTGGAGTGGTCGTGTGGGGCCTAGTGCAATGACCAGAGAGGAGGTGAGGCATGCTGCAGCTGCTGTGGCATTCATCTCTCAAGATATTGCAAGATATGTCCATCTCTCTCTTATGACTAGCTCCAAGAGCTAAAAGACAACGGGGAGGGAGTGCTACGGTGCAGCTACAGTAGTGATCGACAGGAGAGGGTGCACTGTGGTAAGGTGCATTGGTTTGCAAGATTGGTGGTGATGGTGTTTGGTTTTTAGTACAAAGAGTCTAAGTATCCAAATCTTCCATGAGGGATGATCAAGTGTTCAATCTTGATTGTTGATCTTGGCCAATGGAGCTAAGGATGCTGATAGAGGGGTAAGGTTAATACATACCTCCAGGATTTATTTGGGATTGATTGGGTCACTCTAGATCACTTTTATATCATTTATTCAAAAAGTGCAGAAATGGTTTCTAGAAGCTAATGTGATATTTTTACATTAGACAAGGTTAGTTTTTGGTGTGAGATGGTCCTAGATACCCAGGCATAGCTTGGGGAATTTTCTTGGAATTTATTGGTAAGGAAAAGTATTTTTAGACAATTATTTCTTGTTTCAGGCATTTAAGAAAATGGGCAAAACAAATAATAAAACTCTTCAAAAATATTTATGTGAAGTGGGAAGATAGGGTATGCTATTTGGACCTCAATTGAGCAAAAATTTGGGGAAGTGTTTTGGCAAAAACCAAACTTTCCTTTATGGAAGAGGTTTTGCAAGTTTTGTTCTATTTAGGGAATTAGATAGTTTTGGTCCATAATAAATATGGATAATTATTGATAAATCTCGATGATCAAGGTAGGTGATGTAGACAAGGTGTAGCAAGCATTTGCAACCTTGGGATTGGAGAATCCAAGTTGATCTTGGTGGAATCTAGAGATTGAAGGGTCTTGGGTGAGATTGTTTTCATGCCCAAAACCTTGTTGGATCTTGGAGCTCAGATCTCCCCTTGGGGCATGGGGTATGTGGATGGATAGACCAAGTGATGTATATCACAAAGGTTTATAGGTTTGAGTTTGATCCTGCTTGAGCTCACCAAGACACACTTTCAAACTTTGAATAAAATAAGCCTGCCAAAGCAGATTATCAATTAGCCTTCAAAACCTTGTGGGTTTAGGAAGCACAAGTATCCACTTAGAACAAGTGAAGTGGATGTTTATAGAACTATATGAGTAGATCACAACCATGAAAATAGTTGGTCCATAGAAGGTTGGATGGTGGTGTGAGCTTCTACGAAAGTAGGCATGCTCACTAGATTTGTAGGAAAAGTTATTTTCGTGCCTGCAAAACCATCTAGAACAAGTGGGTAGGAGGATGATCTAACCAAGTGAAAGAGTGGGCCTTGGTATTCATTAGGATGGTTAGCTAGATGGTTTAGATGCATTTCCAAAAATGCACAAGGGTTGAGGAAGGGAGGAATTCAAAAAGGTGATGTTGGAAACATATTTCCAGACTAGAATGTGGGTAGTGATGATTTTGATAGGTTGCAAAGTACCAAAGCATCATCAAGTGGATGTGGTTGACGAGTAGATTGAGTAGAAGGGATCCATTCTTCATATTGGTCCTCATTGACTTGGAAACTTCTAGAAGGGATTTCTTCAGAACTGATCTGGTTAAGAGTTTTAGATGATCACTTAGTAGCTAGGGATCAGATCTAGATTGTATTCTTGCTTAGGGTGGGAGGATTTGGAGACATCTTGATCCTAGTGATGAGCTCCTAGAGTAGCTCATACTATCTCCTAAGCAGACAAATCAAGCAGCAGATCAAGGCAATTCATCTTACAAACAATTCAACTACTACTGGGGGTACCACCAAGCCTAGCTTGAAGTATGGGTATTTTGAAGTGTTGGATTTGAATAATGTGAGAATCCTTGGTATTTCTACCAAGAGTAGGATTTAAAAGCTTAATAAAGGTGTTTTGGGAAAATTGGAGAGAAGAGCATTTGAAGGTTCTGTCTTGAGAACATAAGGAGATAGTATTCTATAGCTCTCCATAGTTTGATCAATAGAAGCTACTAAAATGCCAGAACATTTGAGAATGTGGAGATTGAGCCAAGAAAGTTTTGGGAAGTAGCTTTTGTCGACTGGTGTAGAGGTAAGGAGTATATCATCTAATACACATTCATAGGCATAAGCATATCAAAACAACAAGCAAACACTTCAGCACTCAACAAGAATTTTTTTTTGTTCCCCTTGATTTTTGCATTCTGGACAACTAATCAGGGTTGCTGAAATTTGGATGTTACAGATCTTTCCCCCTTAAAAGAATCTCGTCCCGAGATTGCCGAGAAGTGAGATTAGGGGATTTGAGTCGGTCTGATACTAGGTGTCTTACGTGTACTATCTTACGGACTCCGTCCTTGGAAGGGACTATTCTGTGAACGAAGTTGAGCTTCAGTCTTCCTGGATGCACAGAGAGTTGAGCGGAGTTCAGGTCTTGATTGCGAGGAATGTCCTTCTTTTCCTTCCGAACCCTATATCTCGAGGGGCTTAGGCTGGGCAGACTATCTCAAAGCTGAACTTCACGGGTACACGTCGGGGGATAGAATCTATTGCCTAGTGTACCTTTCTCTAAGGGTCCATAGCTCTCCCTTAGGGGCGTAGCATATCCTGGTTGCCGGCTTTATGGTCGAGACTTCTTAGTTTGCTTCTGGCGAGAGGTTACCCTATTCTTGGTGGGAAAGACACAGTCTTTCCCCCTTAGGGTTAGACTGGGTTAGCTCTTCCTTCTTGAAGTCATTGGATGAAGTTTGGAAGAATGTCGTCCATCTTTCTTCTGGGGTAGAGGCCTTCGGAACTATTCCGGGCATTATGACTTATTGGGCTTTTATACTACTATTATTCGTACTTAACCTGCTGAAGCCATCGGAGACTTACATCCTCTAAGTGATTGGAACTGTGGGGTTAGCGATCCTGTGGTCCTTCGGATGAGTTTTCAGCCGGAGTAGCGGAGGGATTTCATAAAATCTTCAGTTAGTTTCTCTTCGGATTTCTCACGGGTTGTTGCTTGGCGGGAAGACTTCGGATCCGGGGACATTTTCTGAGGTATCTTTTGGTAGACAGCCTTCTGAAGATTTGAGTGGAAAGACGCAATCTTTCCACCGTAGAGCTTCATTAAGGTGCTTTAGGAGTGGTCCAAATCTTCTGTTTGGGATGTGCTGACCTGATGTTAGCGGATAGATGCATCTTCCCGGAGTCTTGAGCTGGGGTCTTCGGGTGAAGCCTTATTTTATCAACCCTGGCGGGGCTGGTTTCCTAGTGAAGCCTTTAGGGTGATTAGCTCAAGGTAATTTAGCAGTTTACGACTCTTCTTGATAGTGCTTCGTCAGGGTAGAGGCGTCTTATTTTAGAGAGGTTGTAGTCTCTTGAACACTTGGCGTTTTTTATGCACGAAGATGGAGTAGACTCGTTGTCTTCATGCTTCCTTATCATCTAGCTTCAGGGTAGTTCTGACCTTCTGGGGAGGATCATTTCGTTAGTTTGGGGTGGGGTCGACTAGATTAGTTGGTCTCCTGAGGTGGTTGGAGGGTCTAATATACCGGAGGTTGGCGTAGTTAGGTCTTCACTTCTTGTCTTGGTTGACTTATCGGGTGGTTTCTTGTGGATATTGAGGCTCCTTCGGTGGTTGACTTTCGGCTTCAACATTATTCTTGCTGTAGTAGACTAAGGAACAAGGGAGTGTGGTTCTAGTGACGAGTCTTGCGAGGTGAGTTTGAGGAGGTATGTCGTCTTGCTGAGGTGAGGTCTTCAAGTTGTTTCTGACTTGACGATGTCGAACTCCTCGGTCTTGCGGTGCTTTTCCTCTCATATACTCTCGAGGTTATTCTGGGGCTCATAACCGGCATCTAACACAGTGGCTTCCTGAGTTACTAGGTGGGTTATCGCTCCTCGAGTCACATTTTTAAGGAGGTCAGAGTAAACCAGAGAATACAAACAAGGCGAACAAAGCGTGAGAATCGCAATGTCCTTGGCAAACATCACACATCAAGCAACAGAGGAGGCACTTTAGGCAAACAAACACGGTCAATTCTAGGGACCGAGGAATTAACTACTCGCGATGTAGGGGAATCCTATTCTTAGGACTATTGACCCTAGATATCGTCTTTCTTCAGGTCGGAGTCACAATCTTGCAGATGAAGCCTTCATCGTACCTTGGACGCTTCTTGATAGTGCAAACACCCGATGTCTTCTGGTTGTGAGGATTCTGCTGGTAGAGCGATATTGTAGTTTCCTTGTGTTTGCTGGTCGTTGTTTGTCTTGATTTTGTTCTCATTGTCTTCACCGGCTCTAGCTCCTAATTATTTAAAATCCGTGGGTTTGAAGTTTGGACGAGAGTTAGGGGGAACCATTTTCGAAAGCATTTTCTTAGAGTAAGAGAAGAAGTAGAACTTTTTGATACTTATTGAGAAACTAGCTTTTCAAAAGCCTAGGTTTTGAAAATAAGGTTTCTCTCTAGCGACCATGCTAACTAAGGTTCTCCTACAATCAGGATGGCTCTGATACCAAGTCTGTGGGGGCCCCGGATTAATCCTCCGAGAATCCCTGTTATGCATACAATCACGATCCCATGATCAGTTAGTCGTGGCACATAGCCGACAAGTATCATTACAACATCCGAGAATATACCGAATTACAAGACTTACATAAATGCCCTTATGGCTACATCAATAAACATCAGCGGATCTTCCTCAAGCGTAGAGCCCGAGCCATGCCTTAACCTACAGGCAACTTACTGGGAGAACGTCCTAGCTCGCATAGTCGTCCACTTCACCTTCTTCTTGATATCTGGCCAAGGTAATAGCCAGGTACAATGACAGTGAGTACTTTGAATGTACTCGCAAACCACCTTAAGAGAATAGTAATAACAAGGGGATATGCAATATGGCTGTGGTAGTAGGAGGGTTCCAAGAGGGGTTCTTTCTAAATTGTTTCTCTTGTAGATATAGCATCTACTATCTTTGCTCAGAACTTTTGTAAACCATTTTGGAAACCATTTTGAAAAGTTTTAGAAAACATTAGGACTGGGTCACCCATTTGTTCCCGTCTTCATGTCCTCCCACCACCAAACTCCTTCCATTCCGTTCTGACCATCCCATGGTCAAAACAGGAATCCTTTCCGACCATCCCATGGTCAAAACATTTCAGAAACCATTTCTTTTCCGAAATACTTTTTGAAAACAAAACCAGCACCGCTCTACAACAACCTTCCCAACCGTCCATGACCGCGGACGCGGCTATTCGAATAGATTTACAGTCTGCAGAGGTTGCGCACTTTACCCACACCATCCGGGTACACTACCGTGATCTTCACCGATCGTGGGTCATGTAACCGATCTAGACTCTCCGGATGCCCACTCCAATATAAGTGCCTACCCTATGACTATTAATCCCCTAAAAACCGGGGCATCGGACGAGGACCAACCGGAGCGCTTATTGCACGTCCCACGTGCGCGCTTTCAATGAGGGGCTCATAGTAACGCGTGGAGGCCTGCCGACCCTTCATTCCTTCTCCAGGTCGATGTCCCACATGGACCTATATCGGAGAACACCCACCCTCCAGGGATCCCCGATACGCTGTAGTTGTTGCGAAGCATCTTATACCAGAATAGACAAACATCAAATCCAGCCATGTCCCATACCAGAGTAATGTGGTTGCACGGGTAAATTGTTCTAGCAAAACTTCAAAGAACCGGGTGCGTTTTCGTAAATCTTTTTCCACTGGTTTTCCTTTAGCATTTTGCAAAACAAAATCTTTTTCTTTCTCAACATCTCTTGGGAGGTCCCACCTCCTCAAGGTTTTATCATAAAACATATGGTAAAACTTTTTCCGGGGTCTTCTCATCCTCTAGCTTTGCTTCGGCTAAATCGGGGGTCTCCAAAGGGTTATGGTGATATAAACCATCTATTCTACTAGGGGAAAGTAGGTGTCACCAAGGGGTTGTACTTAGTAGTACCAAGTGTAATTGTTTGGAGGAGCCAAACCACTACCATATATATATATCAACATATAGTAAAACAATGTAGTTTTTAATAAACCGTAAATAAAACATGCATAAGTAAAACAGTAGGACAAGGCTTATGAGCAAGAAGGTGGCTTGCCTGTAATCAGCAGTATGGCATAAATGTCCCTGGACTTCTCTTTTAGATACCCCAAAATACCAATATCAATAATAAATACCAATTCTTCTGCTCTCTGATTTCATCGCAACTATCATCATCCCGACAACACATGCAAGCAAACCAAGCCACAATCAACACCAGAAAACCAGCACCATTACATACAGAAAACAATGAATAACACCAGATTAAGATTCAGATGGTTTTGAGAGGATTAGAAATAGGAGATGGAGATGTCCTCAGAGAAGGGGATGAACACCCCTTAGGGTTTATTGTCGAGGAACTACCTAAGAGGGTGTTTTGGACCAAGGACACATTCTGTAAGGTACCATTGTAAAAACATGATACAATATTTAGGTATTGATAAAATTAAACCAACAAAAGTGGTTTCACTATTTTATCACTTACCAAAGAATTATAGTGATTATTATAGTGAATATGACTCTAGTTTTAGGAAATAATTCACCAGAAAAGTTTTGGACCTCCAAACATTATATACTTGGATGGTTCAGTAGTGTTTGATGTACTTGTTCACTGAGAGTTGGAATCATGCCAAAATAATTACCAGAATGCCCTCAGGAAATTCCCGAAAGCAGTTATGTAGGAAATTTATCTTTTTCACAAGATTAAATCTACAGCAGCTATTGATGTGAATCCAAGGGCACCTGGTAGGTACTACCAATACCATTCTGAAGAAATTGGAATGGACATTTTTGGATTAGCAGAACTGCTGTAGTGAATTTAGGGGTGAATAAACCATGCACATAATAGTTTAATTCACAAGAATTCAACTGGGGCTTAGAAAATTACTGGCTCCAGGGTTTTAATAGATATTGATGGTCCACTTCTCTGGGTGTTGGAATTAGCCGAATATGTTCTATAGATATTCCTAGGCAATTTCTAAAGTCAGATTGTTTCTGTTTTTGTTATTTTGGTTATAGACAGACTACTGTTCCCCTTGGCAGGATATAAATGCTAGATGGTAGGCTTATGGGTATACTTTCAAAGACCTTGGTTTCATCCATTTTGGAGATGTGTAAGTCACTAAGGAATTTATTTAGTGTAAACTACACCTTGATGTGGATTAATTGCCCACAAATAATGAAAATTATTTTTGACACAAGATCAGTTCTAAATTTTTAGGAAAACATGGGAGATCATTCATAAATTTGTATCTGTCCAAAAATAGAGGGATTTCGATTTTAGTTAGCAATTAAACTAATAGGCCAGAAATAGATCCGGAATTTAAAGAAAAAGAAAAAGGAAGGGAGAGAAGTGCATGCCGGATCCGTGGGGGGGGGGGAATACTAGGCCGCGCAAGGCAAACACCGACCCATCTTGCACCGGAGCGCGCGGGAGGCTGACTTGAAGCTGACTGGCGGGGCCCAGCCGTCAGTGGCTCTCAGCACCGAAGAGGTATGGCGAGATGTGGGGCGTTGGATCCAAGGGAGATCGATGGTCGTCCGTCGTCGTCCCCAAATAGACAGGGGCTGGTGGCAGAAACCCTAGGGGTGGCGAGGAAGGCACTGGAGGCTCACCTGCAGCTGCACTCGGCGAAGGGAAGGCCTCAGGGCGACGCAGCATGCTGTGGGGAGCCGAATGAGGGGCGGCACGAGGGGGTTCGTCGTCGGTGCAGGGCTCACGCGAGGACGCCCGAGAGAGATCTCGTCGGAGCTTGACGGAGGGCATACAGGGGCCGGTGCATGCCGTAACGAAGGGGCTCGGCTGAATTCGGTGGTCTTGAGGACTCCAAGAGTGGTGCATGCAGGGAGGAAGGGAGCTCGGAAGCTGCTACTTGGAGGAGGAGATCGGCTTGGTCTTGGGCTTGGGCGGCCTCCTCCGGTGTTCCTGCGAGCAAAGAAGAGGAAAGGGGGAGGTGGATCAGATCCCGGGGATCAATATAGAGGGAAGAGAGGGGTCTGGGGAGGTTAGTTATGACTACCTGCTTGCAAACAAGTTTGAGCCCGAGAGGAGTTCTTCTCCTTCTTCATCGAGATGGGGTGTCGATGGAGAGGTAGGGGAGTGGAGATGGTTCTCTGGTGGCCAGGGAAGGAAATGGGGGAGAAGGCGGGTTAGAGTGGCCTGGGCTTATTTAACTTGAGGGGATGGGTGTAGGATGGACAAGGTCCATGGAGGGCTTGAGAGGAGGAGCTGACCAAGGATTGGCACATATGGGTGGTGGAGTGGTCGTGTGGGGCCTAGTGCAATGACCAGAGAGGAGGTGAGGCGTGCTGCAGCTGCTGTGGCATTCATCTCTCAAGATATTGCAAGATATGTCCATCTCTCTCTTATGACTAGCTCCAAGAGCTAAAAGACAAGGGGGAGGGAGTGCTACAGTGCAGCTACAGTAGTGGTCGGCAGGAGAGGGTGCGCTGGGTAAGGTGCATTTGTTTGCAAGATTGGTGGTGATGGTGTTTGGTTTTTAGTACAAAGAGGCCAAGTATCCAAATCTGCCATGAGGGATGATCAAGTGCTCAATCTTGATTTTTGATCTTGGCCAATTGAGGTAAGGATGCTGATAGAGGGGTAAGGTTAATATATACCTCCAGGATTTATTTGGGATTGATTGGGTCACTCTAGATCACTTTAATATCATTTATTCAAAAAGTGCAGAAATGGTTTCTAGAAGCTAATGTGATATTTTTACATTAGACAAGGTTAGTTTTTTGGTGTGAGATGGTCCTAGATAATTTTCTTGGAATTTATTGGTAAGGAAAAGTATTTTTAGACAATTATTTCTTGTTTCAGCCATTTAAAAAATGGGCAAAACAAATAATAAAACTCTTCAAAAATATTTATTTTTGAAGTGGGAAGATAGGGTATGATATTTGGACCTTAATTGAGCCAAAAGTTGGGGAAGTGTTTTGGCAAAAACCAAACTTTCCTTTATGGAAGAGGTTTTGGAAGTTTTGTTCTATTTAGGGAATTAGATAGTTTTGGTCCATAATAAATATGGATAATTATTGATAAATCTTGATGATCAAGGTAGGTGATGTAGACAAGGTGTAGCAAGCATTTGCAACCTTGGGATTGGAGAATCCAAGTTGATCTTGGTGGAATCTAGAGATTTAAGGGTCTTAGGTGAGATTGTTTTCATGCCACCAAAACCTTGTTGGATCATGGAGCTCAGATCTCCCCTTGGGGTATGGGGTATGTGGATGGATAGACCAACTGATGTAGATCACAAGGGTGTATAGGTTTCAGTTTGATCCTACTTGAGCTCACCAAGACAGGCTTTCAAACTTTGAATAAAATAAGCCTACCAAAGCATATTATCAATTAGCCTTCAAAACCTTGTGGGTTTAGGAAGCACAAGGATCCACTTGGAACAAGTGAAGTGGATTTTGATATACCTATATGAGTAGATCACAACCGTGCAAAGAGTTGGTCCATAGAAGGTGGGATGGTGGTGTGAGCTTCTACCAAATTAGGCATGCTGACTAGATTTGCAGGAAAAGTTATTTTCTTGGCTGCAAAACCATCAAGAACAAGTGGGTAGCAGGATGATCTAACCAAGGGCAAGAGTGGCCTTGGTAGTCCTTAGGATGGTTAGCCATATGGTTCAGATGCATTTCCAAAAATGCTCAGAGGTTGAGAAAGGGACGCATTCAAAAAGGGACGTATTCTAGAAGTTAGGGTTTTTGAATAGAATATGGGTGGTGATGATTTTAATGGGTTGCAAAGTACCAAAGCATCATCAAGTGGATGTAGTTGAAGAGTAGATTTAGTATAAGGGATCCATGCTTGATATTGGTCCTCATTCACTTGTAAACTTCTAGAAGGGATTTCTTCAGAACTGATCTGGTTAAGAGTTTTAGATGATCACTTAGTAGCTAGGGAACAGACCCAGATTGTATTCTTGCTTAGGGTGGGAGTATTTGGAGACATCTTGATCCTAGTGATGAGCTCCTATAGTAGCTCATACTATCTTCTAAGCAGACAAATCAAGCAGCAGATCAAGGCAATTCATCTTACAAACAATTCAACTACTACTAGGGTTACCACCAAGCCTAGCTTGAATTATGGGTATTTTGAAGTGTTGGATTTGAATAATGTGAGAATACTTGGTATTTCTACCAAGAGTAGGATTTAAAATCTTAATAAAGGTGGTTTGGGAAAACTGGAGAGAAGAGCCAATCAATGGCATTCTCCACTTGATTCCGAGGCTGCGGAGGTTCCACCCTCGTCCGCGCCTCGCTCCCGCGGTTGGCGGGGGTGAGAGCCGGAGCCGGCCATCATGACCTCCATGCCGCAGGAAGCGACAGAGGTGCTACCGCCCGGATGCGGTAGCTCCACGACAGACACGATCTCCCTAGGGAAACGCTCCGGGATGGTAGCAACATAGACGGGGAGGTCACCGAAGAGCAGGATGGACCCGTTCGCCGGGAAGGAGGTTCCGGCGAAGCAGGAAGCGTTGTCGATGATGCAGTAGAACTTGCCGAGCGTGAGCTCCAGGCCGGAGGCCACGCGCTCGCCGGCTGAGGTGCGGGGTCCTGTGTGGAACGTGACTCCGGTCGAAGCCATTTGCCCCACGGTGGGCGCCAACTGTCGTTGTATTGGGAATGGCAATACCTAAGAAGGTTAGATAGTGGTGTGGGGACTAGCAGGGAAGCTATCAACGGCGTCCGCAGCCGGGATTGGATACAAGCAAGCGTAGCTGGACACAGGAAGTACCCAGGTTCGGAGCCCTCACGATGAGGTAAAACTCCTACTCCTGTCGGATCTGACTATGAGGGATATATGATCTACAAGGGCTCCTCGAGCTGTATTCTATAGCTACTGTCTTAAATGCACTGAGACCAACCCTTTCTACAGAGGCCTTGCCTCTCCTTATATAGGCAGAGAGGCAATGGTCTCACTAGCCAGTCCGACTGGCGGGCCCCACATGCGGGTCCTAGCGGACTGGTCATCTACAGTATCCGGTACGATATGTCCCATCGGAGTATGAGTGGTATGGCTGTCGGAGGCACAGTGGACGTCGTGCGAGCCTATCGTCAGCATCGGGCCACTGTTCCTACGTCATCCCCGCAAAGTCTTCGGTATGGCCGAGTAGTGGCCAGTCTTGTCGTCGTAAAGGGCGTACCGCGCACTGATCCACACGTCGTCCTATCTCCTTGGTTGGTTCCGGCTACGTTGCCGTAGCCGACTGCTTCTTGCCGATCTGGCTACCATGCGATAGCCAGCCTGGCTTGCTTTGTCCGGCTGCATCTGGCCAGCCGGACGTGATCCGACTGCCCTGTTTCTTGTACGGTTGGGGTATCTGGGAATAATCCCCCCAACAAATCTTGAGGAGAGAAGGAGATACAACGCCAAATTCAGGAACTACTTGATAGAGATCATATTCGTGAGTCCCTTAGCCCATGTGTTGTTCCTATTATTTTGGTACCTAAGAAAGATGGTTCTTCGCACATGTGCACTGATTGTAGAGCTATCTATAATACTACTATTCGTTACCATCATGATATTCCATGTTTAGATGATATGCTTGATGAGTTGAGTGGCTCTACCATGTTTTCTAAAGTTGATTGCATAGTGGTTACCACCAGATTCATATGAAATTGGGAGATGAATGGAAAAGAGCATTTAAAACTAAGTTTGGTTTATATGAGTGGTTAGTAATGCCATTTGGTTTAACTAATGCACCCAACACATTCATGAGATTAATGAATGATGTTTTTCATGCTTTCATTGGACGTTTTGTGGTAGTCTGTGATGTCTACACACTTCTATTCTTGTAGACAATTGTTGGGCCTCCAAGTGTAGAGGTTTGTAGAACAGCAGCAAGTTTCCCTTAAGTGGGTTACCCAAGGTTTATCGAACTTTGGGAGGACGTGGTCAAAGGTATCCCTCTCAAGAAACCCTGCAATCAAGATACAAGAATTCTCTTGTGTCCCCAACCCACCCAATACACTTGTCAGGTGTATAGGTGCACTAGTTCGGCGAAGAGATAGTGAAATACAAGTGGTATGGATAATTATAAGTGCTAACGGTGCTAGAAAAGAGCTTGATGGCGTGGAAGAGACTAAAGGCAAACTAAAGTAAAGATGGAAGCAAGCAAACATGTAACAGATCTAGTTGCAAATGGTGTTTCAATGCTTAGAAACAAGACCTAGGGATCATACTTTCGCTAGTGAACACTCTCATATAAATATCTTCTCTTCATGATACTACTATAAACTACTCCCCGGTTGGACACTCTAATCCAAGATAGGGCTATAACAGCACACCTCAAAGTTTACTTTCCGCTTCTAGATAACCCCACACTGTCACCTTGATCACTAGATGGTTCCAACAAACACCACAATTTCATAAAGACATCCAACTCCAAATATAACTGATAACAAATATTTGTAATCTCTAGTCTAAGTGCCACCATGGTGTGCACGCTATCACTTTCACACACATGGGGAGAGCAGAGATCTATTAAAGCACTTGAGTAGAAAGGTAGATCTACTTGATTACAAAGATCATGATCACAATATGATCATGCATAGAGAGAGATGAAGACATAGCTACCCGTACAACCCTTAGGCTCGAGGAAGAACTACTCCCTCCTCATCATGGGAATCAGCAACGGCGATGGAGATGGTGGTGGACATTGATTGAGATGGCTCCGGGGGCACTTCCCTGTCCCGGCAGGGTGCCGGAACAGAGACTTTTTGTCCCCCGAATCTCCCCTTCGGTGGCGGCAGCAATGCAGAACTTTTCGTGGATGGAGGCTCCTCGGTTTAGGGTTTTCTCATCAGAGGCTTCTTATAGGCGAGAGGGGCGGCCGAGGGGTGCTGGAGGGCCCCACACGACCCCCTGGCGTGGCCTGGCCTGGCCCGCGCCACCAGGTGGTGTGGCCAGCCCCTAGCCCCTCTCTATCTCGTCTTCTGGCTCCGTGTTCCCCTCAGTGAAATATTGACTTTGACTTTTGTCCCGTCCAATTCCGAGCATATTCATTTTCTGGCTTTTCTGGAACCAAGAACTACAGAAAACAGGCAAATGGCACTGTGGCATCTTGTTAATAGGTTAGTTCTAGAAAATGTGTAAAAGTACTCCAGAGTGTGGACAAAACATAAGAAAGTAGATACTAAACACGCATGGAACATCAAAAATTATAGATACGTTAGAAACGTATCTACATCCCCAAGCTTAACTCCTGCTCGTCCTCGAGTAGGTAAGTGATAAAAAGAAAAGAATAATTTTTGAGGTGACATGCACCATCACAATCTTGATCAAGCAATATCAACATTATTAATCAATCAATAAGTTTTGGGACAATGCACATAGAACTAAGAATGGCCACTATGCTCTCTTAATAGGTGCATAAAGCTAGAAGATGTAGACTTAACATAAAAGTAAAAGAATGGCCCTTCGTAGAAGGAAGCAGGGATTCAAGTCTCATAAAGACCTTCCAAAAAATATGGTAATTATTAGCTTTCAGCTCCAATTTGCCGTATCATAAGCATCTTCAAGTGATTAAGGTTAAAATGACACAACTAAGAGGATATGTTTGACAAGGTATAAGTTGAAATCTCATGCCCCTTGCTTACGAGTACCGAACCTCATGCTACTCAACTTCAGTCACTAGTAAGCTCTTGTCATTGTGAGTACATATGTATCATAGAGAACAGCCAACGGGGTACCCCTTGCACATGATACAGGAGCTATCCCATAATCAAAATGACAAGGCAAGTAGACAATGAGCATCTCAGTGATATTTTTATTTTCTATTTGCATAGGTTTTTATTGAGGATTCTTTATAGAGTGCTCATTATGGTTATGTTGCAAGTTTCCACCCTGATTAGGCATGGCTTAGGCTAGCGGCCCAGGCATTTATCTAACACACATACAAACTCCATGATCTTACAAGTTCCCCTTTTATTTCACACCGCCGGGATCCATAAGCAAAAGAATCATGATATCAACGGAATATAAGTGCAATGTTGAAAGCGTTCCCCATGATACATGGTTCTGCTAACTACAATTTATAAAGCGCAAGCATATACGCAACAAAGATGGACATAGTGGTTCAAGTTTATTAAGTGCAAGAAAATAAAATGTGCCATCAAGTTCGTGAGAGCTATAATCACTAATTTTCACATAACAAGTTTAATTCGGAAAATAGATAAAAACATGAATATACTTGGAATAGCAAATGCTAATAGGTAGGTATGGTGGACTCTTTGGAATAACTTGGTTTTATTTGGAGTTGGATGCATGAGTGGAACTCATACTTGGTTCTGGAGGTTAGCAAAAGACTGGGAGCGACCAACTAAGAGAGCAATAATCGCCATAATCATGCAAAGCGACAAAACATTATTAATTAAAGCATAAAGTGATATTACAAGTCAAAAAATAAAAGATCATAGAGGCTATGGTGACTTGGTGTAGTCTTAACATGGTGTGAGCATGCGCCAAGTCAACCCAAATAAAGCGTCAAAGGAGAATACCACAATACTATGCTTTAATATGCTAAAATAACGCATGATTCTTCCAAGGCACATTAAGCAATCTCAATTGTTTATAACATGTGTTACATCAATAATCACTAAGCATAAGGTCAAAACGATATCAAGCATGACATGATAAACCCTAGGCCATAGTCAAAAACAAGCTCCCTTTTGTACCACTTAAGCATGAGCTTTTCCTACTCTTTTCCAATCCAAATCAACATATTTGAAAGAACTCACAAAGATAATAATAAATAAAGATCAGTGAGCTTGTCTCACAAGTCCAAAAAGAAGAACTAAAAATTTCTAAGCTGCAAGCACAAGAAAACTAAGGCTAAACACAGTGCTAGCAAAAGAGAACACTCACAAAACAATAAGAATGAAAACTAGAGTGTTCTAGGCAATGAATAACGGGGTGTGTCTCTCTCCAAAAGAAGTGTGTTGGGATGGAACCAACTTATTTAAGCAATCCAAACAAAAGAAAACTAAAAACAAAAACAAAGATGCTCCAAGAACAACACAATTATGCCTGAAACAATAACAATGAAGTGTTTGGAAGAAACCTGAGATTTTTATTGATGAAGAAGGGGATGCCTTGGGCATCCCCAAGCTTTGACGCTTGTACTTCTTGGATATTTCTTGGGGTGACATCTGTGGCATCCCCAAGCTTCAGATTTAGTCCATTCTTCAGCTCATTAGATCATTCTCTCCATACACCTAAAATTTTTCCTTCATACAAAACTTCACACAATCTTTATTAGCAACACTAGTGTACTCAAGATAATAAGTCTTTTGGTTCAGTTCCAACATAAGTAAAACTTCCATTAAAAGAAAATGTACTGTATCACTTCCTTTTAAAAAGTTCAAATTATCAAAGAGAACTCAAAAAGAAGGAGATTAAGAGGCAAAATGCAAATAATGGCAGAAATCTGTCAAAACAGACCAGCAGGTGAAAACCGGTTTTTTCGAAGACCTTCTGTTGATCAAATAAAAAAGTGTTGAACTAACGAAAGTTAGCTAATAACCTGGGTCAGAATCACAAAGCATGACAGCTCAATCCTACATACAGAGATTTTTCACAAATTTTACAGTGAAGAACAAAAATCTTTTTCGGGACAGCAACTTTCCCAATTCTTACTTCTCTCTCATTAGAGGTTATTCTTGGCACAAAAATTAAATAAAAAAGAATAAGGAGAGGTTATTACAGAATTAATAACTTACAAGACTCAATAAAACTATTATGTTATCTCCCAAGAAGTACTTTTCTGTAACGCCTTTAAGTTAGGCATGATAGTTTGAGAAGATGCTCACATAAGAAATATGAATTGAAGTAAAAGAGAGCATCAAGAAGCAAATTCAAAGCATATTTAAGTCTAACCCACTTCCTATGAAAAATAATCTTGTAAAGAAACAAGTCATGAAAGCACAAAGCAACAAGTATAGGAAAGCAAAACATGTGCAACTTCAAGACTTTCAACATAAAGAGGGGAATCTTAATATTGTTGAGATACATAAAACCATGTTTCCCTCTCTCATAATAACTTTCAGTAGCATCATGAACAAAATTAACAATATAACTATCACATAAAACATTCTTACCATGAGCCACATGCATATAATCATTATTACTCTCCACATAAGCATAGTTATTCTTATTAATTGTAGTGGGAGCAAATTCAACAAAATAGCTATCATTATTATTATCATCACCATAATCATCAAATATAGGAGGCATATTGTAATCATAATTAATTTTCTCCTCAATAGTAGGTGGAAAAAAAATATCATACTCATCATTGTAATCATCATATATCCGATGTATAGTATCATCAAAGTAAATTTTCTCCTCCGTGCTTCGGGGGCTAAAAATATCATGCTTATGAAAACCAGCTTCCCCAATCTTAGAATTTTCCATAGCATTAGCAATAATGGTGTTCAAAGAATTCATAATAATAATATCGCTATTAGCATGCAAATAAAGTTCCATAGGTTTTTTAAATTTCTCTTCAAACACTTCATGTCCTAACTCAAGATAAATACTATAACGTTCTCTAATTTTTTTGTTATTTTCCATTAAGCCGAACTAGTGAAAATAAAAATGAGAAACAAAAAGATATAATTGTAGAGTCTAAAGGAAATAACTTCGACGACTCACACACCAGCAACAGTGCTACAAGATAGCTTAGTGGCCAGAGGATGTGAGTACCTTTTCCCTTACCTCCCCGGCAATGGCGCCAGCAAATAGCTTCATGTCTACGCACTTATATTCTTGTAGACAGTTGTTGGTCCTCCAAGTGCATAGGTTTGTACAACAGCAGCAAGTTTCCCTTAAGTGGATTACCCAAGGTTTATCGAACTTAGGTAGGAAGTGGTCAAAGGTATCCCTCTCAAGCAACCCTACAATCAAGATTCAACAAGTCTCTTGTGTCCACAGCACACCCAATACACTTGTCAGGTGTATAGGTGCACTAGTTCGACGAAGAGATAGTGAAATACACGTGGTATGGATAATTACAAGTGGTAACGGTGCCAGAAAAGAGCTTGATGGCGTGGAAGAGACTAAAGTCAAACTGAAATAAAGATGGAAGCAATCAAACATGTAACAGATCTAGTTGCAAATGGTGTTTCAATGCTTAGAAACAAGGCTTAGGGATCATACTTTCGCTAGTGAACACTCTCATATAAATATCTTCTCTTCGTGATACTACTCTCCGGTTGGACACTCTCATCCATGGTAGGGCTATAACAACACACCTCAAAGTTCGCTTTCCGCATCCAGATAACCCCACACTGTCACCTTGAGCACTAGATGGTTCCAACAAACACCACAATTTCATAAAGACATCCAACTCCAAATATAACTCATAACAAGTATTTGTAATCTCTAGCCTAAGTGCCACCATGGTGTGCACGCTATCACTTTCACACACATGGGGAGAGTAGAGATCTATTAAAGCAGTTGAGTAGCAAGGTAGATCTACTTGATTAAAAAGCTCATGATCACAATATGATCATGCATAGAGAGAGATGAACACATAGCTACCGGTAGAACCCTTAGCCTCGAGGAAGAACTACTCCCTCCTCATCATGGGAATCAGCAACGGCGATGGAGATGGTGGTGGAGATCGATGGATATGGCTCCGAGGGCACTTCCCCATCCCGGTAGGGTGCCGCAACAGAGAATTTATGACCCCCGAATCTCCCCTTTAGTGGCGGTGGCGGTGTGGAACTTTTTGTGGATGGAGGCTCCTTGGTTTAGGGTTTTCTCATCGGAGGCTTCTTATAGGCGAGATGGGAGGCCGAGGGGGTGGCGAAGGGGCCCACACCACCCCCAGGCGTGGCCTGGCCTGGCCCACGCCACCAGGTAGTGTGGCTAGCCCCTGTCCCCTCTCTATCTCGTCTTCTGGCTCTGTGTTCCTGGAAAAGAACACATGCAATGACACTTCATGTGTCAAACCATGGTTAGAAAGCCCAGGAACATGTTGGAATCCAATACTGGAATGCAATGGAGCACCAGTGTGATAAAGGTTGCATCACCACACCCACTTGAGTGATTGTGGTCATGTGGATCATTGTGGTTTGGAAAAGAACACATGCAATGGCATTCCATGTGAGAAACCATGGTTAGAAAGCCTAGAAATATGTTGGAATGCAACATTGGAATGTAATGGAGCAATAGTGTGATATAGGTTGCATCACAACACCCACTTGAGTGTGTGTGGTTAAGTGGATCATTGTGGTTTGGAAAAGAACACGTGAAATGACAATCCATGTGTCAAACCGTGGTTAGAAATCCCTAGAACATGTTGGAATCCAACATTGGATGCAATAGAGCACCAGTGTGATAGAGGTTGCATCGCCACACCCAGTTGAGTGTGTGGTCATGTGGATTATTGTTGTTTGGAAAAGAACACATGCAATGACACTCCATGTGTAAAACCATGGTTAGAAAGCCCTAGAACAAGTTGGAATGCAATATTGAAATGCAACGGAGAAACAGTGTGATAGAGGTTGCATCACCACACTCAGTTGAGTGTGTGTGGTCATATGGATTAATGTGGTTTGGAAAAGAACACATGCAATGACACTCCACATGTCAAACTATGGTCAGAAATCCCTATAACATGTTGGATTGCAACATTGGAATGCAATGGAGCACCTGTGTGATAGAGGTTGAATCACCACACCCACTTGAGTGTGTGTGGTCATGTGGATCACTATGGTTTGTAAAATAACACATGCAATGGCACTCCATGTGTCAAACCATGGACAAAAATCCCTAGAACATGTTGGAATGCAACATTGGAGTACAATGGAGCACCAGTGTGATAGAGGGTGCATCACCACACCCACTTGAGTGTGTGTGGTCATGTGGATCGTTGTGGTCTGTAAAAGAACACATGCAATGACACTCCATCTGTCAAACCATGGTCAGAAATCCCTAGAACATGTTGGAATGCAACAATGGAATGCAATGCAGCACAAGTGTGACAGAGGTTGCATAGCCACACCCACTTGAGTGTGTGTGGTCATGTGGATCATTATGGTTTGGAAAAGAACACATGCAATGACACTCCATGTGTCAAACCATGGTCAGAAAGCCCTAGAACATGTTGGAATGCAATGGAGCAACAGTGTGATAGGCGTTGTATCAGCACACCCGCTTGAGTGTAGTGTGTCATGTGGAATAATATGGTTTCGAAAAGAACACATGCAATGCCACTTCATGTGTCAAACCATGGTCAGGAAGGCCAGGAACATGTTCGAATACAAGATTGGAATGCAATGGAGCACTAGTGTGATAAAGGTTGCATCACCACACCCACTTGAGTGATTGTGGTCATGTGGATCATTGTGGTTTGGAAAAGAACAAACGCAATGACACTCCATGTGTCAAACCATTGTCAGAAAGCCTAAAAATATGTTGGAATGCAACATTGGAATCCAAAGGAGCACCAGTGTGACAAAGGTTGCATCAGCACACCCACTTGAGTGTATGTGGTCAAGTGGATCATTGTGGTTTGGAAAAAACACATGAAATGACATTCGATGTGTCAAACCATGGTTAGAAAGCCCTAGAACACGTTGGACTGCAACATTGGAATGCAATGGAGAACTAGTGTCACAATGGTTGCAAGACCACACCCACTTGAGTGTGTGTCGACATGTGGATCATAGTGGTCTGAAAAAGAACACATGCAATGACACTCCATGTGTCAAACCATGGTTAGAAAGCCTAGACAAATGTTGGAATGCAACATTAGAATGCAATGGAGCACTAGTGTGATAGAGGTTTAAATGGTCACACCCAGTTGAGTGTGTGTTGTCATGTGGATCATTGCGGTTTGGAAAAGAACACATGCAATGCCACGTCATGTATCAAACCATGGTTAGAAAGCCCAGGAACATGTTGGAATGCAAGATTGGAATGCAATGGAGCACTAGTGTGATAAAGGTTGCATCACCACACCCACTTGAGTGATTGTGGTCATGTGGATCATTTTTGGTTTGGAAAAGAACGAACGCAATGACACTCCATGTGTCAAACCATGGTCAAAAAGCCTAAAAATATGTTGGAATGCACCATTGGAATGCAATGGAGCACCAGTGTGACAAAGGTTGCATCAGCACACCCACTTGAGTGTATGTTGTCAAGTGGATCATTGTGGTTTGGAAAAAACACATGAAATGACACTCGATGTGTCAAACCATGGTTAGAAAGCCCTAGAACATGTTGTACTGCAACATTGGAATGCAATGGAGACCTAGTGTGACAGAGGTTGCATCACCACACCCACTTGAGTGTGTGTGGTCATGTGGATCATAGTGGTTTGAAAAAGAAATAGTGCAATGACACTCCATGTGTCAACCCATGGTTAGAAAGTCTAGAAAAATGGAATGCAACATTGGAATGCAATGGACCACTATTGTGATAGAGGTTGCATCAACACACCCAGTTGAGTTTGTGTTGTCATGTTGATCATTGCGGTTTGGAAAAGAACACATGTAATGACACTTCGTGTGTCAAACCATGGTTAGAAAGCCGAGGAACATGTTGGAATGCAAGATTGGAATGCAATGGAGCACCAGTGTGATAAAGGTTGCATCACCACACCCACTTGAGTGATTCTGGTCATGTGGATCATTGTGGTTTGGAAAAGAACACATGCAACGGCATTCCATGTGAGAAACCATGGTCAGAAAGCCTAGACATATGTTGGAACGCAACATTGGAATGTAATGGAGCAACAGTGTGATAGAGGTTGCATCACAACACCCACTTGAGTGTGTGTGGTTAAGTGTATCATTGTTATTTGGAAAAGAACACGTGAAATAACAATCCATGTGTCAAACCATGGTTAGAAATCCCTAGAACATGTTGGAATGCAACATTGTAATGCAATAGAGCACTAGTGTGACAGAGGTTGCATCGCCACACCCAGTTGAGTGTGTGTGGTCATGCGGATTATTGTGGTTTTTAAATGAACACATGCAATGACAGTCCATGTGTCAAACCATGGTTAGAAAGCGCTAGAACAAGTTGGAATGAAATATTGAAATTCAACGGAGAAACAGTGTGATAGAGGTTGCATCACAACACCCACTTGAGTGTATGTCGTCATAAGGATCAATGTGGTTTGGAAAAGAACACATGCAATGACACTCCACATGTCAAACTATGGTCAAAAAGCCCTAGAACATGTTGGATTGCAACATTGGAATGCAATGGAGCACCAGTGTGATAGAGGTTGCCTCACACACCTACTTGAGTGTGTGTGGTAATGTGGATCACTATTGTTTGTAATATAACACATGCAATGGCACTCCATGTGTCAAACCATGGACAAAAATCCCTAGAACATGTTGGAATGCAACATTGGAGTACAATGCAGCACCAGTGTGATAGAGGGTGCATCACCACACCCACTCGAGTGTGTGTGGTCATGTGGATCATTGTGGTCTGTAAAAGAACACATGCAATGACACTCCATCTGTGAAACCAAGGTCAGAAATCCATAGAACATGTTGGAATGCAACAATGGAATCAATGGAGCACCAGTGTGACAGAGGTTGCATCACCACACCCACTTGAGTGTGTGCGGTCATGTGGATCATTATGGTTTGGAAAAGAACACATGAAATGACACTCCATTTGTCAAACCATGGTCAGAAAGCCCTAGAATATGTTGGAATGCAATATTGGAATGCAATGGAGCAACAGTGCGATAGGTGTTGTATCAGCACACCCACTTGAGTGTATGTGGTCATGTGGAATAATATGGTTTCGAAAATAACACATGCAATGACACTCCATGTGTCAAACCACAATTATAAATCCCTAGAACATTTTGGAATGCAACATTGGAATGAAGTGGAGAAATAGTGTGACCGAGGTTGCATCACCACACCCACTTGCGTATGTGTCGTCATGTTGATCATTGTGGTTCGGAAAAGAACAAACACAATGACACTCCATGTGTCAAACCTTGATCAGAAAGCATAAAAATATCTTGGAATGCAACATTGGAATGCAATGGAGCACCAGTGTGACAAAGGTTGCATCAGCACACCCACTTGAGTGTATGTGGTCAAGTGGATCATTGTGGTTTGGAAAAAACACATGAAATGACACTCCATGTGTCAAACCATGGTTAGAAAGCCCTAGAACATGTTGGACTAAAACATTGGAATGCAATGGAGAACTGGTGTGACAGAGGTTGCATGACCACACCCACTTGAGTGTGTGTGGGGTCATGTGGATGATAGTGATTTGAAAAATAACATATGCAATGACAGTCCATGTGTCAAACCATGGTTAGAAAGTCTAGAAAAATGTTGGAATGCAACATTGGAATGCAACATTGGAATGCAATGGAGCACTAGTGTGATAGAGGTTGCATCGCCACACCCAGTTGAGTGTGTGTTGTCATGTGGATCATTGCGGTTTGGAAAAGAACACATGCACTACCACTTCATGTGTCAAACCATGGTCAGAAAGCCCAGGAACATGTTGGAATGCAAGATTGGAATGCAATGGAGAACCAGTGTGATAAAGGTTGCATCACCACACCCACTTGCGTGATTGTGGTCATGTGGATCATTGTGGTTTGGAAAATAACACATGCAATGGCATTCCATGTGACAACCCATGGTCAGAAAGCCTAGAAAAATGTTGGAACGCAACATTAGAATGTAATGGAGAAACAGTGTGATAGAGGTTGCATCACAACACCCACTTGAGTGTATGTGGTTAAGGGGATCATTGTTCTTTTGGAAAAGAACACGTGAAATGACAATCCATGTGTCAAACCGTGGTTAGAAATCCCTAGAACATGTTGGAATGCAACATTGGAATGCAATAGAGCACCCGTGTGACAGAGGTTGCATCACCACACCTAGTTGAATGTGTGTGGTCATGTGGATTATTGTGGTTTGGAAAAGAACACATGCAATGACACTCCATGTGTCCAACCATGGTTAGAAAGCCCTAGAAAAGTTGGAATGCAATATGGAAATGCAAAGGAGAAACAGTGTGATAGTGGTTGCATCACCACACCCACTTGAGTTTATGTGGTCATATGGATCAATGTGGTTTGGAAAAGAACACATGCAATGACACTCCACATGTCAAACTATTGTCAGAAAGCCCTAGAACATGTTGGATTGCAACATTGGAATGCAATGGAGCACTAGTGTGATAGAGGTTGCATCACCACACCCACTTGAGTGGGTGTGGTCATGTGGATCACTATGGTTTGTAAAATAACACATGCAATGGTACTCCATGTGTCAAACCATGGACAAAAATCCCCAGAACATGTTGGAATGCAACATTGGAGTACAATGGAGCACAAGGGTGATAGAGGGTGCATCACCACACCCACTTGAGTGTGTGTGGTCATGTGGATCATTGTGGTCTGTAAAAGAACACATGCAATGACACTCCATCTGTCTAACCATGGTCAAAAATCCCTAGAACATGTTGGAATGCAATAATGGAATGCAATTGAGCACCAGTGTGACAGAGGTTGCATCACCACACCCACTTGAGTGTGTGTGATCATGTGGATCATTATGGTTTTGAAAAGAACACATGCAATGACACTCCATGTATCAAACCATGGTCAGAAAGTCCTAGAACATGTTGGAATGCAATTTTGGAATGCAATGGAGAAACAATGCGATAGGTGTTATATCAGCACACCCACTTGAGTGTATGTGCTCATGTGGAATAATATGGGTTCGAAAAGAACACATGCAATGACACTCCATATGTCAAATCTCGGTTATAAATCCCTAGAACATGTTGGAATGCAATGGAGAACCAGTGTGACAGAGGTTGCATCACCACACCCACTTGAGTGTGTGTGATCTTGTGGATCATTGTGCTTTGGAAAAGAACACATGCAATGACATTCCATGTGTCAAACTATGGTTAGAATGCCTAGAAATATGTTGGAATACAACATTGGAATGTAATGGAGCATGATGACCCACAAGTCTACGGGGCGTATCGTAGTATTTTCGAGGGAAGTGAAACCCAATTTATTGATTCGACACAAGGGGAGCCAAAGAATATTTAGAAGCCTTAACAGCTGACTTGTCAATTCAGCTTCCCCTGGAAACAATCTTGCTCACAACAGTTTATTAGTAGCAACAGTTTTGTAGTAACATTAGTAGAGCAATAGAAGTAGTAAAAGTAAAGATAGTAGTAACAATTGCAGTAACCAGTAGGATTAAAGTGCGGTAGGCATAGGGATGGATGGACGGGCGTTGCATGGACAAGACAATTCACATGTCAATCAAGACATAGGGCATTTGTATATAAGTAAGATAAAGCTTCCAAGTAATAAATAATTATAGGCATGTGTTCTATATAGTCATACATGCTCGCAATGCGAACTTGCACGACATCTTTTGTCCTACCATCCCGTTTGCAGCGGGGCCTCCAGGGAACTACTGGCAATTAAGGTGCTCCTTTTAATAGAGCACCGGAGAAAAGCATTAACATTCCGTGAAGACATGTGATCCTCACATCAAAGACATTCCCTACGGTTATCTCGATTGCTGTCACTTTGGGGCCTTTGGTTCCAGACAACAATGTGTGTATATAATTTGCAGGTAAGACCATAAACAATACTATCAGAATGAAGCAATAACATGTTCAGATCTGAAATCATGGCACTCGGGCCCTAGTGACAAGCATTAAGCATAACAAGTTGCAACAAAGTCAAAAAGCACTAATAAAAGATACTAGGAACCATGCCCTAACAATCTGATGCCATTACATGAATGATCTCATTCAATCCCTACCATCCACATAGCCTACAGCAGAGGATTACTCACTCATAGGTGGGGGAAACATGGATGGTCGATGGAGAAGCGATGGTGAGGATGATGGCGATGATCTCCTCCAATTCCTCGTCCCGGCAGGGTGCCAGAACGGAGTTTCTGGTTCCAAATCACGGAATCTGGTGGTGGTGGCGTAGCGGAACTCTCTCTGGAAAAACGTCGAACCCCCTTGGTTTTTAGGTCAAGTGTCAACTTATAGGCGAAGAGGGAGGCCGAGGGGGCAGCCGAGGCAGCCACACCACCCCCAAGCGTGGCCTGGCCTGGCCCGTGCGGCCAGGTGTTGTGGGACCCTCACGGCCCTGCTCCGTCTCGTATTCTGGCTCCGTGAGTCTTCTGGTGAAATAGGATTTTTGCCATATTTTCCGGGATTTTTCCTAATAGTTGATTTTCTGCACAAAAACTAGACACCAAGGTAATTCTGCTGAAAACAGCGTCAGTCCATGTTAGTTGTATCCAAATCACACAAGTTTAGAGGAAAAACAATAGCAAAAGTGTTCGGGAAAGTAGATACGTTTTGGACGTATTAACTCCCCCCCAAACTTAGCTTATTGAGCAATTCAGTTGAAAACTGAGTGCGATAAAAGAAACTTTCATGAACACATTTGCTTCATAAGATGTATATATTCTCAGCATATGATCAACTACTCAGGCAATTCATAATAAAGAGTATGCAACTAAGTCTACTTAATAGCCATTGCAAGCTATGAAGAGATTCCAACTCAAAAATAATAATTAGCATGAAACATAAACATAAGCAACATTGCAATACTCATAACAAGGTATGATAGAGTGGTATCTCGCTTGCCTTTGATTGTAGAGCAAACATAAACGCCAAGGCACCTCTGAAGTTCAAGTGAAGACTAGAAGTAAAGATATCAAAGATACAAGCATCAAAGTGATAACACAATTAATCAAGTTTTGATACAAGCACATTACAATAAGAATGACAACTATGCTCTCAAGAAAGTGCTCATAGAATGGGCGGTGACTCAATAAGGAAATGAAAAAGGTTTTGAAAAGTTTGAACGGCTTCCAAATGCTGAAAGTATGGTACTCGTTAGCTTTGATATCTCATTGCGCCTACCATAA
The DNA here is from genome assembly GCA_910589775.1 of Avena eriantha. Taxonomy (NCBI): domain Eukaryota; kingdom Viridiplantae; phylum Streptophyta; class Magnoliopsida; order Poales; family Poaceae; genus Avena; species Avena eriantha. The sequence continues at coordinate 262,351,123 of OU342741.1, forward strand.
GTATCTTTAAATGGTTAAGGTGAAAGTGAGGTCCAATCTGAGTTATATGCTTCACAGACTATAAACTGGAAATCCCATGTCCCTTGAGTACGAGGGCCGCTCCTCATGCTACTAAACTTTAGTTACTGGTAAGTTCTTGTCATAGTAAATACGTGCATATCATAGAGAACTGCCAACGGGGTACCCCTTGCGCGATGATATGGAAGAATCCCCATATCAAAATGACAAGGCAAGAAGACAACAAGTATCTCAGCAATCTCCTTATTTACCATTGGAAAATGGTGCTTTTTTCGCTCTTTCCTCTTTTCCCATATCTCTTTTTCCCTTTCTCAATAGCTATCTCTTTTTTTATAAGAAGAATGCTTCATAGATAGTCATTATGGTTAAGCTGCAGGTTTCCACCATGATTAGGCATGGATTAGACCGGCGGCCCAGGCGTTTCTCTAACACACATACATAACTCCATGGACTTACAAGCTCCCCTTTTATTTCACACCGACGACATCCGCAAACAAAAGAGCATGATATCAACCGGGTATATATACAGGTGTTGAAAGCGTTCCCGATGACAGCATGGTTCTGCTAATCCCCAGCCTATAATTTGCAAGCATATAACTTTCATGGATAGTCACAATGGTTCAGGTTTATTAAGTGCAAGAAATAAAGTGTGCCATCAAGTTTGTGAGAACTTTACTAACTAACTGTCTCATAACAAGCAAACATTTTATTCGGAAGAAAAAAAGGCATATTGAATATGCATGGAACAACAAATGATGCTAATAGGTAGGTATGGTGAACACTTTTGGCAATATTGGTTTTGGGGAATTGGAAACACGAGTAGAGCTCATACTTAGTGCAAGTGGAGGCTAGCAATAGTAAGGGAGCGACAAACGACAGAGCAATAACTGTCATAATCATGCTTGCAACAAAACATGACTAATCATGGAATGAAAGTGATTCAAGACTCCTAAGGCAAAATAATTCATTGAGGCTTAACTGATTTTTGTTTCAGTCATATGCATGTATTAGCATGTGCCAAGTCGATTCAAGTGAAACATTTAGAGGAGGATACAACAGTGTCATACCAAGTTATGAATAGAGCAATGCAAGCAAACATTCATATGACATGCTACAAACTATTAGCAAGCTGGAGTTAATCATAAGAAAGAAAGAACTACTAAGCATCCATTAATACATACACCCTACATGAACAGACTAAGCAAGCCCACAATGATGAGTATATGTACAAAAATGAAAACAAATAGAGTTCGTTACCAGCCTCTGACCACACCTCAAGTTGTCATTAATCCACATTATTGCCCTTCACTTGTGTGGCTTGAATAATAACATGAAACCAAATTCCACTGAGGACTGTTGAACCCTGCTACAAACTTCACATAACCAAAGAAGAACAACAAATATTTTGGGTGTTTTTAATTTTCAAAGGCATGGACAAAAAGGAAAAACAAGGAAAGCAAAATATTTTTTGGTTTTTCAAATAATTAAGACAAAGCCAAAAGGAAAAAAGCAAACCAAGGCAAAAAGTAGAAGAAGCAAACAAAGAGAAACAATAGAAATATTTTTGGTCTTTTTTTGTGTGTTTTGGAAAGCAAAAGTAAAGAAAGAACGAAAACTAAAAAGAGAACGAAACATGAAAATACAAAGTACCGACAAACATGATATGTAGATGAGTGTGGTGTCGATATACCTCCCCCCAAGCTTAGGCTTTTGGTGTAACTGGGTATCAATCCCAAGATGGCCAAGATGGAGGGCCTCCGTAGTACGGCGAGGAGGTACCCTCGTCCTGGTATGAGCTCGAGGACGCCCCACCGTAGTGCGCAGAGTAATCGTAAGAAGGCACATCCTCCTGGTGATGCCTGTGGAAACCAAGAAGGTGGAGCTGCTCGTCCACCTCCTCCTTGGAACATGACCACAGCCTCTAGTGAACACTGAACAAAGTAGATTGCGGCAAGGGAATCTCCCTTTCATCCCCGTCAGTAAACAACATCCTGTATACTAAATTGTCCGTGTTAGTGTCAGCACTGACAAAGTGATGTGTTTTCATGGTAGTAAGATCAAGCCTTAGTGGTGCCAATATAGTATCATTAGGATCCACAGAAAGCTCTAACGCAGTAACCATACATGAAGCAATAATGACCCCATAAATAGGTCCCCTAGCAGCTAGGCGGTGAGCAATGAGAGAGCCAAGATTGTACTGAGTATCATTTTTAAGTGTATCAGCGAGGAAGGCTAAATGATAATTGGAGATATTACTTGTATTCTCCCTACCAAGAATGCTAGTATCAAGATAATAAGCAAAGGATCTAAGAGCTGGGAGTTGGATGTTTCTTATCTTCTCGCGCTGAGATACGCGGTCATCATCATTTGTCACACTTCGATAGAGTTCCAGAAAATCAGTAGGTCACCCTTGGATCTTCTTCACGGTCCCCGTCATGCCTATACCTATAATGCTACAAAATCTTTCCAACGACATGGTAATAGGCAGATTATAAACTGAAAGAAACAGTTGACTGATAAGGGGTGTTAGTGAAAACGAAACTCTCAACGAAAGTTTTGGTGAGCACGACATATTGCTCACTCTCATCTTCCATGTATGAGGTCAAACCGACTCTCTGAACTAGTAGTAAGAAATCATCGAGGATCCATGCAGCTTGCCAGAAGGTATAACAAGGAAAAGTAGATGGGTGAGCATCCCCCTCATCTCCTTCATTGCCAAACTGTGGTGCAATGAGATCTTCATTGTACGAAGGCCTTGAACAGGTGTGTCCCTCTCAAATATTTCTCCAAATGTGTGGTTGTTCATCTTTGATATTCTGAAATTTAAACATCCATTAAACAAGTGATTACAAGCTGAATACCTAATGAAGGGCACTACTCATAGGGACTTGTAAGAGGCCTAAACATGCATCAAAACAATATCTCTAAGCATTGGACAAGCTTACAAACTCTCATAACCTGTCACCTATAGTAGTAAAATACTCAAGATATAAACCACTAAACACAAATCTACTTGGACAAGCGGAGGAGTCACATACCAGAGAACAAATGCTCCAAATTTCAGCAGCAAAGATGGGCTGAGAAAGGAGATCGAAAAATCATGGCAAGAATAGCAAGAACATGATTTCGAACAATGAACTGGTGTTTTCTCGGGGTAGAGAAAGAAGTGGTAAGTGAGAGAGTGAGTGGAGGGCCAGGGGTGGCCCACACCATGGCCAGGCGCGCCCCTGGGCTGGCCGCGCCACCAGGTGGTGTGCCTGCCTGGTGGGCCCCCTGGTACTCTCCAGGCACTTCTCTGCCCCTTTTTCAAGTAAAAATTTAATATGAATTTTCTAGAATTTTTCGAGACACTTTATTTTTGGGCAATTTTCAGGTATAGATGAATGGTTTTCTGACAGAAACATTTTTTCGAAAAGATGCAATGACAAAAAAACTAAAACTTCTGAAGTTCTAAGACACTCTAATATGCAAGCAACTAATAATGGAAAATTAAACGAAAGCAAATACTAAAATGGATAAAATGAAAGTAAGCGAGGATAATCATGGTGAAAACATTGTTTTCTTCATTAAAATCACTTTGTTAACAAGGTTGATCAGGTCTTGTTACCAAAACAATTTTATATGAAACAAAACTTTGCATACCACTTATGATTATGTTACCTCAACCTTGATAGCAATGGTCCCAATCATAATAGTTTCGTATTTTTCTCTTGGTATGGGACAATATATTTCTCCAACTTGAATGCCCTCAACATGTTCAATTGAATTTAACCCATAAGTCCTATCAATCTTCTTGGGGAAATAGACAGTATGCTCCTTGTCATTAACATTAAAAGTCACCTTTCCTTGATTACAATTAATAACAGCTCCTGCATTATTAAGAAAAGGTCTCCCAAGAATAATAGACATATTATCATCTTCTGGCATTTCAAGCAGAACAAAATCAGTTAATATCAAGCAATTATGAGCCACTTGAACAGGTACATCCTCACATATACCAATAGGAATAGTAGTAGATTTTTCAACCATTTGCAAAGATATATAAGTTGGTATTAGTTTTTCGAGTTGAAGTCTCTTGTAGAGAGAAAAAGGCATAACACTAACTCCTCCTCCCAAATCACACAAAGGAGTTCTAACATAACTATGATTAATAGAGCATGGAATAGTTGGAACCCCTCGGTCTCCAAGTTTCTTTTGAACTTTACCATTAAAGGAATAATTAGAAAGTAAAGTAGAAATTTCTTCATTAGGGATCTTCCTTTTATTCGAGCCAATATCCTTCATATACTTTGAATAAGGAGGCAATATAATAGCATCAGTCAAAGGAATTTGTAAGAATAAAGGTTTCATCCACTCACAAAACTTATTATAGTGTTCATCTTCCTTTGACTTGTGTTTCTTATCAGGGAAAGGCATAGGTCTTTGGACCCAAGGCTCTCTTTCACTACCATGTTTCTTAGCAACAAAATCTTCTTTAGTGTATTTAGTATTCTTAGTGTGCCTTTCAGGTTCTTCGTCGACTTTTTATTTATCGGGAACATCATTTTCTTCATTACCACTTTCAGTTTTAGCATCATAGACAGATATACTATTAGGATCTTTAGCAGGTTCAGTGGGTTCTACAATAGTTTTATGTTTCTTTTTATTTTCTTAGGAGTAGTACCACTATTTTCAGCTTGTTGAGAATCCTGCTGAATTCTTTTAGGATGCCCTTCAGGATATAGAGGATCCTGGGTAGCAGCACAACTTCTAGTTCTAATTTCATAAGCATGTTTCTCTTTAGCAGCATTAACTAGCAAGTGTTTTTGTACTTTAATAAGCTAATCAATTTGAGTTTGAACCATTTGCAAATGTTTAACAACATTTTAACATCACTAGAGGTTCTTTCCACAATATCTTTTAACTCAACAATAGCTCTAGAGTTTTCCATTAAATAATTTTGCATCCTTTTATTGAAATTATGTTGCTTAACAATAAAAACATCAAATTCTTCTAAGCATTGATCAGGAGGTTTAGAGTAAGGGATATCACCTTCATCAAAATGTTGGAGAGAGTGTACCTTAATAGTGGATGAGTGGGGTATTGGCTTACATAATTCTTCTAAGGAGGTAAATTCTTGACATCTGCAGCTTTAATTCCCTTCTCCTTAAGACATTTCTTAGCTTCCTTCATCACTTCATCATTTCGTTCAATAACTCCCTTCTTCTTTGATGTTGGTGTAGGCGAAAGAATAGCTGGTCCAGTATAATTGTTTCAGGTATAGCTGGTTTAGGAGGAGTCCAATCTTCACAATTCTTGCTTATTTTAGCCATTAATTCCTCAGCTTCCTTGGGAGTCCTATTCCTGAAAACACAATCAGCACAACTATCAAGTATGTCCTAGATTCTTCAGTTAGTCCATTATAAAATATATCAAGAAGCTCATTCTTAGGTAATGGACATCTAGCCTGTGCATGAATAAAAGCACAAAACCTTGCCCATGATTCAGGCAATATCTCTTTTTCTCCTTTTAAAATAAAAAAGTTCCTGCAAAATAGCATGTCTAGCATTAGGTGGAAAATATTTCTGAAGGAAGGTACTAATCAAGCAATTAGGGCTATCAATAAATCCAAGAGGTAAATTGTTAAACCATTTTTTAGCTTCTCCTTTCAGCGAAAAAGGGAAAATTTTCGCAACAAAGTAAGTGCGCATCTTAATATCATCAGAAAACAAGCCACTCACGGTAGAAAGCTCACTCATATGTGCTACTGCACTTTCATTCTTAGTCCCACGTATAGGTTATTTCTCAACAATAGTTATGTAAGATAAATCAAGAGAGAAATCATAATCCTTATCTTTAATGTTTATGGGAGATGCAGCAAACTTAGCATTAGGAGACAATTTAGGTTTTATACTATGCCTCTCAAGGAGACTCTTAACACCACTCCTATCATGGGTGTTTTGGCATTCTTTAATAAATTCATTGGTCATCTCTATATAACCGTCTTCAATATCATAGCTCTCTGTAGACTTAGGTGAACTGACATGTGTAGTAGTGTCTTCATTAGAAGTTTCAGTATTTCGAGCTATAGTTCTAGCAATCGTAACATCTAGGAAAGACCTAATGAACCACTTTTATCAAGCACAGTAGAAGCAACATCATAAGTATCAGAAGTTTCAAATTCAGCAGTAGTATGAGTGTGTGTAACATGTGTATGTGGTGGTGTAAGGAGCTTACTCATAACAGATGGTGAATCAAGAGCAACAGAGGTGTTTAGAACCGTACCTCTTCTTGTAGTGGATGGTAAAATAGGAACCTTGCCATCACGATACTTACCCATGATGGATGGATGGCAGCGAACAATAGTGATTCCAAGTGAACTTGATAAATAAAGCTATGCTCCCCGGCAACGGCGCCAGAAAATAGTCTTGATGATCCACCAGTATAGGGGGTGTATCGCAGTATTTTCGAGGGAAGTGAAACCCAATTTATTGATTCGACAAAAGGGGAGCCAAAGAATATTTATAAGCCTTAACTGCTGAGTTGTCAATTCAGCTGCACCTGGAAAAAATCTTGCTCACAGCAGTTTATCAATAGCCACAGTTTTGCAGAAGCAATAGTAGAGTAAGAGTAGTAGTAAAAGTAAAGGCAGTAGTAACAATTGCAGTAAACAGTAGGATTAAAGCGCGGTAGGCATAGGGATGGATAGATGGGCGTTGCATGGACAAGACAATTCACATGACAATCAAGCCATAGGGCATTTGCAGATAAGTAAGATAAAGCATCCAAGTACTAAATAATCAAAGGCATGTGTTCCATATATAGTCATACTTGCTCGCAATAGAACTTGCACAACATCTTTTGCCCTGCCAGCCCGTTTGTAGTGGGGCCTCAAGGGAACTACTGGCAATTAAGGTGCTCCTTTTAATAGAGCACCGGAGAAAAGCATCAACACTCCGTGAACACATGTTATCCTCGAATCAAAGCCATTCCCTCCGGTTATCCTGATTGTTGTCACTTCGGGGCCTTTGGTTCCGGACAACAACATGTGTATACAACTTGCAGGTAAGACCATAATAGCTCAAGTTGGACACTAGTTTCAGTCTATCGTCCGTTCCAAGGTGCGAAGAGGGATTAGTTTGTCTCATGGCTGTATAATCTACATATTCCGCTTGAGGATAATTGGTTACTTCTTGGTGACTTTAATGTTATTCGATCGCTAGATAATCGGAATAAGCCTAGAGGGGACATAAATGATGTGTTTCTTTTTAATGAAGTAATTGGTCATTTGGGTTTGCTAGAATTGCCATTAAAGGGCAGAACCTATACTTGGTCAAACATGCAATGTAGCCCTCTTCTTGAACAACTCGATTGGTTTTTCACCAGCTCTAATTGGATCTCCGATTTTCCAAATACTATGGTTCTGCCTCTAGCCAAAAGTGGGTTTGATCATATGCCTAGTGTGGTTAATATTGGCACTTCCATCCCTAAGGGAAAGCTCTTTCGTTTTGAGAATTATTGGGTACAACTCCCAAGCTTTATGAATTGTGTGGTTACATCTTGGGCTAAACCCTCTAATAAATTATACAGCTCAGCTATTATTGCAGATAAGCTAAAAAATGTGAGGTATGATCTGAAAAAGTGGCACATTAGTGTGGCAAAGCTCAAAATTTTGATTCAAAGATGTAATAATGTCATCTTCATACTAGACATGTTGATTCAAAGCTGGGTTGCATGAGCTCACGGTTCCTTTTTCGACGGATGAGATGGATGGCGTAATTAATGCTATGCCTACTGATCGAGCTCCTAGTCCGGACGGTTTCAATGGCCTTTTTTTGAAAAAGTGTTGGTCTACAATTAAAAATGATTTCTATTGGTTAGCTAAGGTTCCATGAGGGCAAGCTCAATTTACAGAATATAAATGGTTTATTTATTACCTTAATCCCAAAGGTTGCTGCACCCATGGGAGTTAAAGATTTCAGGCCAATCTCGCTTACAAATGTTTGTTTGAAATTCCTAACAAAGCTTGCAGCTAATAGGTTACTGGGCAGGATATTGGACTGTATCAATAAGAATCAGTATGGATTTCTTCGGAAAAGGTCAATTCAAGATTGCTTGGCGTGGTCTTTTGAGTTACTATATCTATGCTATGCATCCAAAAAGCCCATCATCATTTTAAAGTTGGATTTTGCCAAAGCCTTTGATACAATTGAACATGAGGTGATCATCCAGGTGATGAAGCATTTGGGGTTTAATCAGACTTGGTTGGATTGGACCAGGAACATCTTATCTTCTGGTACCTCTTCGATCCTGTTAAACAGAGTTCCGAGTAAACACTTTGCTTGCAAATGTGGGGTTCATCAAGGGGACCCCCTATCGCCGCTGTTATACTTGTTTGGTTCTAATTACTGCAGGTTGTGGTCAATGACCTCGTGCAACAAGGAATCATTTGTAAACCCATTGAAACTCACGACCCTGACTTCCCAATCATCCAATATGCGGATGAAACTCTTCTCGTGATGCCTGCAGATGTAGCACAAGTGAGAGCTTTGAAGGAAGTCTTGGGTAAATATACCCTTTCAACAGGTTTAAAAATCAACTATGCAAAATCTTAGTTGATTCCTATCAATGTGTCCATGGAATGTACTGATCAGCTCACTACTGAATTTGGCTGCCAAGTGGGTGTTATGCCGTTTAATTATCTTGGGTTACCTCTTGGGACTACTAGGCCTGTGATAAAGGATCTTCTTCCCCTGGTTTGCAGACTAGAAATGAGGTTATCTACTAGCTCTCGCTTTCTCAACCAGGGAGCACGGTTGCAGCTCATCAATTCTGCATTGTCATCTATGCCTCTTCATTTATTGTGTTCCCTGCAATTACCAATTGGTTTAACTAAGCAGTTTGATCGAATTCTGAGACAGTGTCTCTGGAGGGATTTCAATGGTGAACCCAAGAAGTCTCTGGCAGCATGGGATATGGTGTTTGCCCTAGAAATCTGGGGGTTTGGGCATTGTTAACTTTCAAAAGCAAAACGCTGCTCTACTTTTGAAATTCCTGGATAAATTCTATAATCATGCTAATATTCCGTGGGTGCAACTTATATGGTCTTCTTATCATCTGAGTAAAGTTCCACATGCTGAAAACCTATGTGGATCCGTTTGGTGGCGTGATGTTATGAAATTAGTCGACAATTTCAGAGGGGTTGCTATCAATAAGGCAGGTACAGGAAATTCATTTTTGTTCTGGTCTGACCGATGCATGTTGGATGGAAATGATGTGGTGCTCAAGGATAAATTCCCTAGATTATTTTCGTTTCGCCTCTCTGGAAGTTTATCGGCAGCTCAAGTTCACGCGACGGATGACATCACTATGTTGTTCTATCGCCCTCTGTCTCACCCGGCTTACATGGAACTCCTGAATTTGCATAATTTAATTCATGCAAGCCCACTATCTAATAGCCATGACGTTTGGTCCTTCTGTTGAGGCGATACTTACAAACCGGCCAATTTTTATACTGTGATACACAACTACATTTCTATGCCGCTAGTTTTAAGTGGGTTTGGAATTCTTGTTGCACTATGAAAACCAAAGTTTTTGGTTGGCTATTACTTCAAGACCGCCTTAACACAAAGGATCTATTACAGCGAAGAAATTGGAAAGTGTCTGAGGATGAATCTGATGATACGCATTGTGTCCTATGTCCTCTGAGAACAGATGAGGAGAACAGATGAGGACAGGATATACTTGTTCTTTGAGTGCAATTTCAGTCTGCGTGTGTGGACATATCTTCAGATTGTTTGGTCTAATGGTAATGGGGATCTACAGGCTACAATAGCTACAGATAAATCTAGCTTTAATCAGCCTTTTTTCCTGGAAGTAATGATCACCGCTTGCTGGAATATTTGGACACAACGTAATGCTGCTATCTTCCGAGGAGAGAGAGCCGCCTTTGGTACATGGAAAAGTAATTTTGTTCACGACATGCATCTTCTCCATTATAGAGTCAAGGCTAAGCATTTGGATAGTTTGAAAACGTGGATAGATAGTTTGCCATGAGGGGTTTCTTGTAATTTTAGGTAGGTCTTTCTCTAGTTTCTTTTCTAGTATGTATTTTGTATAGTTTTTTCCTATTTTGAATAAATTTTAGCTATGGGGCTTTTTCCTTACAGTCCAGGGTAAAAAATACTATCATAATGAATCAATAACATGTTTAGATCTGAAATCATGGCACTCAGGCCCTAGTGACAACAATTAAGCATAACTAGTTGCAACAAAGTCAAAAAGCAATAATAAAAGATACTAGGCACCATGCCCTAACAATCTGATGCCATTACATGAATGATCTCATGCAATCCCTACCATCCCCATAGCCTACAATGGGGGATTATTCACTCATAGATGGGGGAAACATGGATGGTCGATAGAGAAGCGATGGTGATGATGATGGCGATGATCTCCTCCAATTCCCCATCCCGGAAGGGTGCCAAAACGGAGTTTCTGGTTCTGAATCGCGGAATCTGGTGGTGGCAGCGTAGCGGAACTCTCTCTGGAAAAACGTCGAACCCCCTTGCTTTTTAGGTCAAGAGGCAATTTATAGGCAAAGAGGGAGGCCGAGGGGGCAGCCGAGGTGGCCACATCACCCACAGGCGCAGCCTGGCCTGGCCCGCGCGGCCGGGTGGTGTGGGCCCCTCGTGGCCCTACTCCGTCTCGTCTTCTGGCTCCGTGAGTCTTCTGGTGAAATAGGATTTTTGGCATATTTTCCTGGATTTTTGCCGATAGTTGATTTTCTGCACAAAACCTAGACACCAAGGTAATTCTGCTGAAAACAACGTCAGTCCGTGTTTGTTTTATCCAAATCACACAATTTTAGAGGAAAAACAATAGCAAAAGTGTTCGGGAAAGTAGATACGTTTTGGACATATCAGAGCACCAGTGTGACAGAGGTTTCATCACCACACCCACTTAACTCTCTGTGGTTAAGTGGATCATTATGGTTTTGAAAAGTACACATTAAATGACAATCCATGTGTCAAACCATGGTCAGAACGCCCTAGAACATATTGGAATGCAACATTGGATTGCAATGGAGAACTAGTGTGACAGAGGTTGCATCACCACACCCACTTGAGTGTGTGTGGTCATGTGGATCATAGTGGTTTGAAAAAGAACACATGCAATTGCACTACATGTGTCAAACCATGGTTTGAAATCCCTAGAACATGTAGGAATGCAACATTGGAATGCAATTGGGAACCAATCTGACAGAGGTTGCATCGCCACACCCAGTTGAGTGTGTGTCGTCATTCAGATCATTGTGGTTTAGAAAAGAACCAATGCAATAACACTCCATGTGTCAAACCATGGTTAGAAAGCCCTAGAACATGTTGGAATGCAATGGATAAAAAGTGGGATAGATGTTGCATCACCACACCCAGTTGAGTGTATGTGGTCATATGGATCAATGTGGTTTGGAAAAGAACACATGCAATGGCACTCCATATGTCAAACCATGGTTAGAAAAGCCCTAGAACATGTTGGAATGCAACATTGGAATGCAATGGAGAACTAGTGTGATAGATGTTCCATCACCACACCCACTTGAGTGTGTGTGGTCATGTGGATCAAAGTGGTTTGGAAAAGAACTCATGTAATGACATTCCATTTATCAAACCATGGTCAAAAAGCCTAGAAATATGTTGGAATGCAACATTGGAATGCAACATTGGAATGTAATGGAGCACTAGTGTGAGAGAGGTTGCATCACCACACCCACTTGAGTGTGTGTGGACAAGTAGATCATTGTCCTTTGGAAAAGAACACATGAAATGACAATCCATGTGTCAAACCATGGTCAGAACGACCTAGAACATGTTAGAATGCAACATTGGATTGTAATGGTGAACTAGTGTGACAGAGGTTACATCACCACACCCACTTTAGTCTGTGTGGTCATGTGGATCATTTTGTTCTATACAAGAACACATGCAATGACACTCCATCTGTCAAACCATTGTCAACTATCCCTAAAACATGTTGGAATGCAACATTGGAATGCAATGGAGCACCAGTGTGACAGCGGTTGTATCACCACACCCACTTGAGCGTGTGTGGTCATGTGGATCATTATGGTTTGAAAAATAACACGTGAAATGACACTCCATCTGTCAAACCATGGTCAGAAATCCCTAGAACATGTTGGAATGCAACATTGGAATGCAATGGAGCACCAGTGTGACAGAGGTTGTGCCACCACACCCACTTGAGTGTGTGTGGTCATGTGGATCATTGTGGTTTGGCAAAGAACACATGCAATGACACTCCATGTGCCAAACATGGTCAGAAAGCCCTAGAACATGTGGGAATTCAATATTGGAATGCAATGGAGCAACAGTGTCGTAGAGGTTCTATCAGCACACCCACTTCAGTGTATGTGGTCATGTGGATCAATATGGTTTGGAAAAGAACACATGCAATGGCACTCCATATGTCAAACCATGGTTAGAAAAGCCCTAGAACATGTTGGAATGCAATGGTTAACTAGTGTGATAGATGTTCCATCACCACACCCACTTGAATGTGTGTGGTCATGTGGATCAAAGTGGTTTGGAAAAGAACTCATGTAATGACATTCCATGTGTCAAACCATGGTCAAAAAGCCTAGAAATATGTTGGAATGCAACATTGGAATGTAATGGAGCACTAGTGTGAGAGAGGTTGCATCACCACACCCACTTGAGTGTGTCTTGTCATGTGGATCACTATGGGTTGGAAAATAACACATTCAATGACACTCCATGTGTCAAACCATGGACAAAAATCCCTAGAACATGTTGGAATGCAAAATTGGAATGTAATGGAGCACCAGTGTGATAGATGTTGCATCACCACACGCACTTTAGTGTGTGTGGTCATGTGGATCATTTTTTTCTATAAAAGAACACATGCAATGACACTCCATTTGTCAAACCATTGTCAAAAATCCCTAAAACATGTTGGAATGCAACATTGGAATGCAATGGAGCACCAGTGTGACAGCGGTTGTATCACCACACCCACTTGAGTGTGTGTGGTCATGTGGATCATTATTGTTTGGAAAATAACACATGCAAGGACACTCCATGTGCCAAACCATGGTCAGAAAGCCCTAGAACATGTTGGAATGCAATGGAGCAACAGTGTCATAGACGTTGTATCAGCACAGCCACTTGAGTGTATGTGGTCATGTGGATCAATATGGTTTGGAAAAGAACACATGCAATAACAATCCGTGTGTCCAACCATGGTCAGAATGCCCTAGAACATGTTGGAATGCAACATTGGATTGCAATGGAGAACTAGTGTGACAGAGGTTGCATCACCACACCCACTTGAGTGTGTGTGGTCATGTGGATCATTATGGTTTGGAAACGAACACGTGAAATGACACTCCATGTATCAAACCATGGCCAAAAATCCCAGGAACATGTTGGAATGCAACATTGGAATGCAATGGAGTACCAGTGTGATAGACGTTGCATCACCACACCCACTTGAGTGTTTGTGGTGATGTGGATCATTGTGGTTTTGAAAAGAACACATGCAATGACATTCCATGTGTCAAGCCATGGTCAGAAAGCCTAGAAATATGTTGGAATGCAATATTGGAATGTAATGGAGCACTAGTGTGAGAGAGGTTGCATCACCACACCCACTTGAGTGTGTGTGGTCAAGTGGATCATTGTCGTTTGGAAAAGAACACATGAAATGACAATCCATGTGTCAAACCATGGTCAGAACGCCCTAGAACATGTTAGAATGCAAAATTGGATTGTAATGGTGAACTAGTGTGACAGAGGTTACATCACCACACCCACTTTAGTCTGTGTGGTCAGGTGGATTATTTTGTTCTATAAAAGAACACATGCAATGACACTCCATCTGTCAAACCATTGTCAGAAATCCCTAAAACATGTTGGAATGCAACATTGGAATTCGATGGAGCACTAGTGTGACAGCGGTTGTATCACGACACCCACTTGAGTGTGTGTGGTCATGTGGATCATTATGGTTTGGAAAATAACACATGCAATGAAACTCCATGTGCCAAACCATGGTCAGAAAGCCCTAGAACATGTGGGAATGCAATATTGGAATGCAATGGAGCAACAGTGTCATAGACATTGTACCAGCACACGCACTTGAGTGTATGTGGTCATGTCGATCAATATAGTTTGGAAAAGAACACATGCACTAACAATCCGTGTGTCCAACCATGGCCAAAACGCCCTAGAACATGTTGGAATGCAACATTGGATTGCAATGGAGAACTAGTGTGACAGAGGTTGCATCACCACACCCACTTGAGTGTGTGTGGTCATGTGGATCATAGTGGTTTGAAAAAGAGCACATGACATGTCACTCCATGTGTCAAACCATGGTAAGAAATCCCTAGAACATGTTGGAATGCAACATTGGAATGGAATGCGGCACCTGTGTGATAGAGCTTGCATCGCCACACCCAGTTGAGTGTGTGTGGTCATTTGGATCATTGTGGTTTAGAAAATAACACATGCAATGACACTCCATGTGTCAAACCATGGTTAGAAAGCCCTAGAACACGTTGGAATGCAATGGAGAAATAGTGTGTGACGAGAGTTTAACTCATTAGTGCCCATTGTTATGGACTTGGGTTTTAGAGAAGGAGGGAGTGCTGGAGACATCAATCGGCTAGATAACAAGCATATTGGGGACTCGAAGATTTACCCAGGTTTAGGCTTCGTAGAGGTCCCTACTCCTGCTTGTCGGCTCGTGGAATTATTGAAGGAATCGAGCATTACAATGGTGCGCAGATGCAATCTGGCGAAGGTTGTGGAAACTAGGTTTGCGTGTGTCCTCCTCACCGCCCCCTCCTAGCCTTTATATAGATAGACTAGGTCTCGGGTAGGAGGTCGAGTCGGTTACAAGTTAGGGTTTTCCCCTTTGAACTTTCTATCATTAGCTTCTTCTTGTTCTTCAATCAATCGAGAGTCCGTAGGTTACTCGAGTTCTCCGTTTGGGCCTTGACGACACCATGGGCCTCTGCTGTATTCAGACCGTATATACGAAGATTAAGTACCTGTAGGGTATACCCATGTCAGTAGCCCCCGAGTGTCCAGTGGAATCGTAGATTCGACTGGACACTTTAGGAATCCTTTCGAGTGCATGAGTGGGTATGTTTTTCGACTGCTCTGTTTGTGTCATAGGGATTGTTGATGTGCGTGCCTGATTTAACCGATGTATCGGCATCAGTTAACTACCTTAGGGTAAAACAACGCCATCTACTCGAACTCGACTCCCAGGACACGAATCCAGAAAAGTGCTGGTGTTATTCAACTCAAGCCGCGGAGGTCTTACAGGAGTCGAATTCCAGTATACGAGTGTGAGCACTCGACGTGTCCGTCAAGGCATGTTCATCGTACCTTTAGGCACGGATATATTTCTGGTAGTGCACAGCAAATGCGTTGCCAGGCCTTATTCAGGTCTTATATTCACGCTGCAAGCGCGACATCCGAATTTTTTGTCATCGCGGAGATGATTCGGGGGACCCAGGAGACGCGGTCTCTTTGTAGGGAAAAATATGAGGCGGTGCCGCCATAAACTTCGAGTGTGGATGTTATCAATACGCAGTACGATGTACAAATAATCATAGGGTGCGCGACCAGCGCTCCCTATGGGAGTAGCCCCCGAGTACCTGGTTGAGTCGAAGACTCAGGCAGGGACTAAATAACTTCTGCGACTGTTGTCGTCTTTTGTTGCTTGTTTCAGTCGAATTTGCTTCCAGTGCTCCCTATAGGAGTAACCCATGTCCATAGTCGAATTGCGGTTCGAGTGGATGGGTTTGCTTTGATTGTCCATGTTCCTGGAAAAAAGAAAAAGAAAAAATCGTAGGGTGCACGACCAGCGCTCCCTATGGGAGTAGCCCCCGAGTTCTTGGTGGAGTTGAAGACTCGAGCAAGGACTAAAGTAGTCGAAGTCTTCTTTTGCGTAATTTTGGATGACGTCAGTGCTGACGATGCGATGACCTCAGTTGCCTGTGTGAGCGAGTTTGATGGGACGTGACGAGCGGCGGGTCCCATTTCCTGGCTCTGACTTGATCAGGCGTGCGTAATCTTTGCTTTAACTGTGCCTCCTCGATTTCCGCTCGTAATGGGGGTAGTGCGGGATGGTTCACGCTTCAGGTCCTCCACGTGTCCAGCACGATGGACGCCACGCATCTTGTAGGATTTTTCCTGGCCGTTAGCTTGCATCTTACCATTGGTTAAGTAGCGATGTCGCGAAGGTAATTTCCACATCTGCTTCTTTTCTCTGCCTTTACCTCCGTCGCCATTCCTGCTGCTCCTCTGCTTCTTTGTGTTCCTCTCATTCACGACACTAGACCAGCTCTGCATATTTCCTAGTTACTTTCTCCGGTCACACCGGCACCGTAGAATGGGGAAGAAGAACGGAGGTGCCACGGCCGATTCCGCTGCCGCCACTGTTGCTGCGCAGAAGAAGGGTGGCTCCGCCGCTGTGGGCACCAGCACCACTGCCGCCGGGAAAAAGAAGGGCACGGGCACTCGCGTCACCAATGGTGCGTGGCGTGCATCCGTGATCAAGTCTTCAGAGCTTCGTCTTCTACGCCAAGATGGCGTTTTGTCTTCCGCAATTGCTAACGCGCGCGTCCCTGGCAGCGAGGTAATCCCCTCTCCTCCTGTCGGCTTTCGGGTGATGTTCCTAGCGTTCATCATCCGCGGTCTCTCGTTGCCCCTGCATCCTTTCTTCAAGGGCCTTCTCTATTTTTACAGGCTCCAGCTCCATCAGCTGTCCCCAAACTTCATCCTCCATGTAGCTTGCTACATTACTCTTTGCGAGTGCTGGCTCGGAATTGTGCCGCACTTCGGTCTCTTCAAGCGCCTCTTCAAGCTAAAGTGTCAATCAGCGTCTGGCTCCGTAGTCTACGATGTAGGTGGTTGCGGTATCCACGTTGGTTCCTTCGCCACATACTTCGATATCAAATTCACAGCGTCCATCCAAGGGTGGAGGGACAAATGGTTCTACATCCACGACCAGAAGGCCGATGGAGACAACTTTGGACTCGCGCTCTTCGATCCCGCGACGCCATGCAAGAGGAGGCGTTCCTTGAAGAACGTAGTTATGCCTGGCGAGTCCACGGAGACAAATGTGCTATACGAGCATGTATGCGACCTCGAGAGTCGCATGGGTAAAGAGGAGGGAGGCTGCGCCCTCATTCGCACATGGCTGCGCCACCGCGTCCAACCCCTGTAGGCCAGAGTCCACGCTATGTTCCAGTGGGCTGGCGCGGAGAATGTCACTCGCGTATCTGCCGATGGCATTTCCGCGAGTGAGTTAGATAAAAGGGTTCGACTGGTAACCAAGTACACTGCCAAGGATGTGCTTCCCAATGATCTAGACGTTCCTCCGTTCGATGCTGCTAACCCTCCTCCTGAGGTACAAGTGTGCTACGTAGTAGCTTTCCTTTGTCGACTACTTCTTTGTTGTTTCATGACTTTGTGCTAAATTGTTTTCTATATGCAGGATTGGGCGGTGTCACCCTATATGCCCCCTCTTCTCGAGGGGGTTATCCCTCGTGAAGCCTTGGAAGAGGACGAGTCGGAGTCGACCGTCCCATCTGATGTGGAGGAGGATGCCCCCGAGTAGAGTGGTCTGGACACTCGCAAGCGCTCGCGCAGCAAGGATTTGGATGCATCGTCTCCTTCGACTCCGGAAGGTGCGGCTGTTGGTGCAGAGTCACTGATACCTTCCATTCCTGTGAGTGCCGTGGCGCCATCTTCTCGCAAAAGATGCGGCTACTGAAGGAGTCATCGTCCGAGTCGGGGGATCAAACCTTCGATTTTGACAAGTTTGATTGGTAAGTATACGAGTCTTCCTTTTTGTTCTTCTTTGGAGTTGCATTCTTTTGATGTTGGTTTTGTTCTACAGTCAGCTGCCGTCGTTGTCTTCTAGCGACGTCCAATTTTTGAAGGAATCTGGAGTCACGACCTCCAAGGCCAAGAAAGTGGCTGAGAGCACTCCTTCTCCTCTATTCGCGGCCCACTCCGGGCATAATTCGTCAAGTTCTCCACACAATGTGGAGCACCAGATGGTTATCCAGACGTCTGCGAATTCATCGACTTCGGAGTCTTTGGAGGATCATGTAAGTGTAGTATCTCTTCTTCTGATTTTTGCAGTCGAATTTTCATCTATGCCATTTGTTGACCCTTTACTATGTTTCTGCTGTAGCTCATTGTGAAGGAAGCCGCTCGTCTTGCGATGCAAGTGCTTGCGATGGGTCGTCAGCATGCAATGCTAGACAATCGCCATCGCGCAGTGGAAAGTGAGTGTTCCTTACTTTTCGCCTGTATCCTTTTGATGTATTCAACTGATGGTTTGTCTTCATTTGTGTCACCGCTGAGCACAATGCACTCCTCTGTAGTGCTGATTCCGTCGAGAAAACCCTTGTCGCGGCGGTGAAGAGCCGTGATGAGGCAATCGCAGCATGGGACGAATCGCAGAAACGTGAGGAGGACCTGCGCGCTTCCATTGCCACCAGGGAAAGGTTTTTGAAGAACAACTTTTCTCGATTGCCAAGGCCCTCTCAGGTATTCCCTTGTCTAGATTTTCGTCATGTCCCTTCTTTCGAATTTGTTTGCCATACTTGACTTTTATGTCGATGGTTGATTTGTGTGTAGATACCAGTGGTCTGAACTTCGACCCCCAGGCAGACCGTTGTGATGACGCCCTAGCTGGTGCCATTTCGGCAGTCGAAGATCGCAGCGCTGCCGTTCAGGGGATGCTCACCAAGGCCAAGGGCATGCTCAGTCGCCTCCGGGAAGAGCTGGCGCCCAAAGCTGAGTTGATCGTGAATATGGATGAGCTGGTGGAGTCCTTTGCCGGAGGCATTCCTTCAAGCTTCAAGAACTCTCTCCATGCGGCTGGTGCTTCAATGTCACTCGCCATGGTTCAAGCACATGGAGTCGAAGTTGATCCTGCAGCGGTCTCCAAGGTGATGCCTGTCAGCGCTGATGGCCACCAGGTAGTTTTTCCTCCCTTCGCGACTGCTTGTGGCAAGTACGACCCGCAACTGATCAATACAGTTGCGAAGTACTCTGAGGAGCTTCAGCGAGCCAAGAAGATGGCTAAGGCTGCGACGTCAGGGGCTGGGGGAAGTCTGTGGCGTCTGACACTGCCACAGACTCGATGAGGCCCCCCAAACCAAAGTCGAAGTCGAAGAAGCCAATCACTCCTCAGTAGTCGTATCTTGTAATAGTTAAATAGCTTATGTCTTTTGTCGAGAACATGCCTTTTGGCGAGTGTATCTGGTGATACTTTGTTAATCCTGAATACACTCGAATCTTTTGTCTATGCATCGCCTTAGTCTTCTTATTGGCTCTTTCTTGACTGGTGATAGGGCACATCGAGTAATCCGTTGAGGGAATGTCAGGATTCGCCATCCCTTGTTGACATCTTGGCGCCGCCGCGCTCAACGGTGCATGAGCTGTCTCTACTCTCGCGACTCCGTGACCACGTGAAGCAGTTGGAGCCTGAATTGCCCGTGCTCCGCGGTAATGCGGATGTATGGAAGTCGAAGGCGGAAAAAGCCGCCACTTGAGAACAATATCTGTTAGGGGAGGTGACGCAGCTGGGCGACCAATTCAAATGTTAGTTTTCTTATTCCTGATCTTTTCCTTGTAGTCACTCGCAGTTGTTCCTTCTCTTCATGCTCCTGCCTTTGCTTGGTATAGTTGTCAGTCCGCGCCATCCACAAGATGAGAAAGATAGGATCGCCATTCGCATGAATGATCTAACCAAAGAGCAGCTTTAGGCGAGTGGATACTTTTGGGTGGATCATGATCGCGCGATCGCACTGGCGACCCTGCAGGATCGTGCTTCACGAGTGCTCCACTTCCTGAGGAAGTCGCAATCATGCCTGAAGAATATTTATCGGACGATGTTCTCGCTGGACATCGTTCCATCGAGCCTGTTGGCCCTTCTTGCCAAATTCCAAGATTTGAATGTGGTCCGCGAGTGTGTACGGCAGCAGCTAGTGGCTGGTGCCAAGGACGCTCGGTCGCTGGTGCGACTGCACAGGCCCGATGTGGACGTTGTCACGATTGCGACCGGACCCCCAGCGCCGCCAGCGTGTTTGACTTGGAACATGGTTCCTCACTACCAGGCAGTGGATCGCCGAGCAGAGGAGATCGTCGACTTCTTTGAGGAGCAGACCAATGTTCCTTTGCTACAACAGTAGTTTAGTTTGTATCCTGCACATAGTTGTACCAGTGTTGTAAAGTTCATATATATACTGTGTATAATTTATTAATATTGATGTATATAAAGAGCTTGCTAGCGTTTATGTTTTGCGAGTGCGTTGCACTATGCGATTCCTTTTTGTTAGCCTGACTTATGTTTATCTCAGCCCCTTGCCAACCCGTTAGGTGCATTGCAACTAGGTTGGTGTTTATTAAGGGTTTCGATTGGTGTGTCAGCTACTCAGGATATCGCGTTTAGTTCGTAGAACAGATGTGTATAGGGTGGCGCACCCCCCGAGTGGATAATTTGCGAAGAATAAAAGAAAACACAGAGTTTTGGGGCACTTAGCTTTATTTATTCGCAGGGTAGTACGAGGTACAATGTGTGTCTAAGTAGCCTTGGCTGAGTAGCCTTATTTTCAATGTAAAAACAACAACGACTAAGGGTAGAAGCGCCGTAGCTGCACGACGTTACAAGGGTTGGAGTATGCGACTCCTGTCTCTAAATCTTTAAGGCGATAGGCGCCACCTGGGATTACTTCTGTAATCACGTATGGTCCCTCCCAGGGGACTCGAGCTTGCGATGCCCTTGCTGTTTCAGTCGCAGGACCAGGTCGCCTTCAATGAAGGACCAGGGGCGTAGCCTTCTGCTGTGGTAGTTGCGCAGGTTCTGCTAGTAGATCGCGGATCTCTCGGCGGCGATTTCCCTTGACTCATCAAGGAGGTCGACGGAGTCTTCGATTTCAAGAGTTGACTCTTGCTCGCTGTAAGCGACGACACGTGGTGCTTTGTATCGTACTTCGACGGGTAGCACTAATTCGGCCCCGTGCACCATGAAGAACGGAGTGTACCCTGTGGCGCTGTTTGGAGTTCTACATAGGCTCCAGAGTACTAATTCTAGTTCATCTGGCCAGCAACCCACGGCCTGCTCGAGTTGCCTGAGGAGTGGCTTCTTGATGCCGCCGTAAGCGAGCCCATTAGCTTTCTCGACCTGACCGTTGGTCTGTGGATGTGCTACGGAGGCATAGCTGACGTTGATTCCCAGATTCTTGGAACTCCTTGGATGTGAAGTTCGTCCCATTTTCCGTGATGATGCTATGTGGTACTCCGAAGCGGTAGACGATAGACTCAAAGAACTTGACGGCGTTGTATCCTAACTGATTGGTCACTAGCATGGCCTCTATCCACTTGGTGAATTTGTCGACTGCGACCAGGAGGTAGACGTAGCCTCCTCATGAGGACTTTGGGAGCTTGCCGACCATGTCGAGTCCCCATTGCACGAAGGGCGAGGCCAATGGAATTGGCCGGAGTTCTGCACCAGGTGTGTGTGGCATGTCTGCGAATCGCTAGCACGCGTTGCATTTCTGGACGATGTCCTTGGCATCGCGCATGGCCGTAGGCTAGTAGAATCCAGCTCGTAGAGCTTTGGCAACGAGGGTGTGACTGCCGGCATGGTGCACACAGGTCCCCTCATGCATGTCGAGGAGAACAGATCTTCCATCGGCCATGGAGACGCATCGTTGGAGTACTCATGTGATGTTGCGCTTCTATAGTTCGCCGTTGATAACAGCGAATGCCTCGGATCGCCGCGCGATGTGCCGTGCGTCAGTCGGATCGTCCGGTAGCCTCTTGCTGAGAAGGTACGTAATGTACGATTGAGTCCAGGATGGCTCGATCATCATGACGCTCATTGGTCCTTCGAGTCCTGTATCCAGCTCCAAGTCGTCGAGTGTCATTGGCTCATTGGGCGGCATAGCCCCCGAGTCTATTGCTGCGCTTGTTTTCTTCTCTGCGGTCTTTGGCTTGATGGAGCGTTCGCAGATGTGCTCGAGAAATACCCTAGGTGGTATGGGGGCGCAGGTAGAGCCTATGTTGGTGAGTGTGTCCGCCTCTTCATTGCTTTCGCGACCTATGTGTTGTAGCTCGCAACCGTCGAAATCCCCTTCGAGTGTGTCGCAGAGGTCGCGGTAGGCGATCATGTTGTCGTTTAGTGTGTCGCACTCATGCATTGTCTGGTTGACGGCCAACTTGGAGTCGCCATATATTATGAGTCTCTTGGCGCCGCAGGCTCTTGCCATCCTCATCCCGTGCAGTACGGCCTCGTATTCAGCTTCGTTGTTGGAGGCGGTGAACTGCATTCGCAGGATATATTTCAGCTTGTCTCCCTTGGGCGATGTCAGTATGACACCTGCGCCGGCCTCGTCTTTTCTCTTGGAACCGTCGAAGTGCATTGTCCAGAGGTAGGACATGTCTGGTTTTTCGGGGAGCTGGTCTCCATCCAGTGCACGAGGAAGTAAGGGTGACCTTGCGACTTGATTGCATCGCGTTTTTCATATGTAATGTTAATCCCCACAACACCGGGATGTCGGGCGAGGACCAACGGGAGCACTTTTTCCACCTCCCAGGTGTGCGCTTTCAATGAGGGGCTCACAGTAACGCATGGAGGCTTGTCGGCCCTTCATTCCTTCTCCAGGTCAATGTCCCACATGGACCTTTATCGGAGAAGGCCCACCCTCCAGGGACCCCTGATCCCCTGTAGTTATTGCGAGGAAGCTTATACCAGAATAGACAACCTTCAAATCTAGCCCCGTCCCATACCAGAGTAATGTGGTTACACGGGTTTATTGTTCTAGCAAAACTACAAAGAACCGGGTGCGTTTTCGTAAACCTTTTTCCTCCAGTTTTCCTTCAGCATTTTGTAAAACCAAAACCTTTTCTCTTTCTCAACATCTCTTGGGAGGTCCCACCTCACCAAAGTTTTATCATAAAACATTTGGTAAAACTTTTTCCGGGGTCTTCCCATCCTCTAGCTTTGCTTCAGCCAAATCGGTGTCTCCAAAGGGGTATGGTGTAATACACCATCTATTCCACTACGGACAAATAGGTAACACCAAGGGGGTTGTACTTACTACTACAAAGGCGTAGTAGTTCGGAGGAGCCAAACCACTACCATATATATATTACCAACATATAGTAAAACCATACATTTTTGGCAAACAGGAGATAAAACATGCATAAGTAAAGCAGTAGGACAAGGCTTCTGAGCCAGAAGGTGGCTTGCCTGATGATCAGCAATATGGCATAAATGTCCTTGGACTTCTTCTTTAGATACCTAGAATAGCAATATCAATAATAAATACCACTTCTTCTGCTCTCCGATTCCATTGCAACTATCGTCATCCCGACAGCACATGCAAACAAACCTAGCCACAATCAACACAAGACAAACAAGAACCATTACATACAGCAAACAATTGAATAATACCCGACTAAGATTCAGATGGTTTTGAGAAGATTGGAAATAAGATATTGAGATGGCCTTGGAGAAGGGGATGAACACCCCTTAGGGTTTAATGTCGAGGGACTACCTAAGAGGGGGTTTTGGACCAAGGACATATTCTGTATGATACCATTGTATAAATATGGTATCATTAGATAGGTATTGGTAAAATGAAACCAACAGGAGGCGCTCGGGAGAAGCGCGGGATCATTTGAAAACGGCCGCGTGGGGCCCGCTGGTCAGCCACCCGCGGCGGCGAAGGGGTATCGGCTCCCCTGGGCCGTAGGATTAGACGGGGGATCGACGGTCAATGACCGTCATCCTTCTCCCGACGGCAGCGGCGGGACAGAACCCTAGGGGCGTCGGGCGGCGCGTGGGGAGCTCACCTGGGGCCATCTCCGGCGACAGGGAAGGTCGGAGGCGAAGCGGAGGTCCACGACGAGCCCGGGGATGGTCGGCACGGTCCCGGTTGGGGACAGGGTTCTGCTCCCGCGACGGTGATCGAAGGGAGTCGTCGGAGCTCGTCGGTGAGGCCAGTAGAGGTGATCCTGGGCCAAGTAAAACTAGGATTAGAGAGAGGGGGAGTAGGGGGTCAAAGTATGGTGACATGTAGAGAGCGAAGGGAAGAGGAGGGAGCACCTAGCTCGAGCTTTTGGAGATGGCTGAAACTTCTCTTCTCTCACTTTCTCGAGCAGTACAGAGCAGGGAAGGGGGAAAGGAAGCTCTGGGAAGGCAGTTGGGAGTGTGGGGAGGCAAATGAGCCAGAGAGGGGGAGATGGGGTGGCCTGGGGTATTTATCCCGAGAGGAAAGGTCTATGATGGACTTGTTTCATTAGGAGGGCATGGGGAGATGGAAACTAGGGGCTTGTTACTGTGGGCGTGGAGAGTGGGTTCTGGTGTGTGCTGAGGGCAGAGGAGAGGTGGAATGGCTGCTGCAAGCTAAGTAAAGAGGTTTTGCAAGTTAAGACACCCACATGAGGTGAAGTGCTAGTGTCCAAGCACTAAAGGACATGGTGCTACAGGGATTAGCTACAATGATCACGACCAGAGATGAATGTTGGGTGCTATGGAGTCTTGTTGGTAAAGATTGATGAGTTTGGATGGAGTATTAGTGCAAGGTTTTGATCATAACCCGAAATTGGCAAAGTTGATGACTATGAAGAGGATATTTGAATTGATCTTGGCAAGAGGAGTGAATGGTACTGGTAGATGGTTTAGGTTAGGATACCTCTCCAAGATTTATTTGGGATTTATCAGAGGAGTTTTAGTCCACTTAAATCTATTTATTCAAAAAGTGCAGAAGTAGTTTCTAGATGATCATTTGATAAATTTGCATTGGACAAGTGGAGTTTTTGATGTGAGATGGTCCCAAATAGGAATACACACTTAGGGGAATTTTCCAAATATTTATTGGGGCTTAAGAGTATTTAAAACATTTTTTTATCTCATTTCTCCCATTTTAGAAAATAGGCAAAAAGAAATAATAAAACTCTTAAAAAATATTTATTTTTGAAATGGGAAGGTATGGTATGATATATGGGCGTCAAGAGTGCTTAGAGTTGGGGAAGTGTTTTAGCAAAAACCAAACTTTCCTTTGGGGAAGGAGTTTTGGAGATCTTGGCTATTAAGGGGATTTAAGTAGTTTTGGTCCATAATAATTATGGTTAATTATTTATAAATTTTGATTATCGAGGTAGATTATGTAGACAAGGTATATCAAGCATTTTCAACCTTGGGATTGGAGAATCCAAGTTGATTTTGGTTGAATACCCTAGATTAAGGATCTATGGTGATGTTAATTTCAGACCATCAAAACATGGTTGTAACTTGGAGTTCAGATCTCCCCTTGGGGCATGGGATATATGGTTAGTTAGACCAATTCATATATATGAACATGGCAGATGGTCTTTGGATTAAATGCATTTGAGGTGATCTAGAGGTGATGGCAAACTTTGTTGAAATTAAGGCTGCCATGCAGATTGAGTCATGATGAAGTAGATATTGATATACCTATATTAGTAGAAAACATCCATGCAAAGATTTGGTCCATAGAAGGTTGGATGGTGGTGTAAGCTTCTGTCGAAGTAGGCATGTTGACTAGAGTTGCAGGAAAAGTTATTTTCTTGCCTGCAAAACCATCAAGAAAAAGTGGTACTTGGTAGTACTTAGGATGTTTAACAATATGGTTCAGATGCATTTCCAAAAATGCACAAGGGTTGGGAAAAGGAGGCATTCAAAAAGGCCAAATTTGGCAGATTTAGAGTTTTTGACTAGAATAAGAGGGAGGATGTTCTTGATTAATTTCAAGGTGCCAAAGCCTCATCAAGGGGATGGTGTTGAAGTGTAGAGGGAGTATGAAGTATCCTTGCTTGATATTGGTCTTCATTGACTTGGAAGCTTCTAGAATGGATCACTGCAGAATTTATCTGATTAAGGGTTTTAGATGATCACCTGGTGGCTAGAGATCAATTCCAGATTGTATTCTTGCTTAGGGTTTGGTGATCTTAAAGTACCTTTATCCTAGAGGATGAGCTCCTAGAGTAGCTCATACTACTTCTAAGCAATCAAGTCAAACAACAGATCAAGGCAACGTATCTTACAAACAAATCAACTACTACTGGGGTTACCACCAAGCTTAGCTTGAGGAAAGGATAGGCATTTTGAAATAGGTTGGAGTTTGAACAAGTTAAGGTCCCTGGGTATCTCTAACAAGAGTGGAATTTAAAATCTTACAAAAAGGTTTTGGGAGATCCTAGAGGTAAGAGTAGTTGAAAGTTCTGTCTTGAAAACATAAGGAGATTCTATTATATATCTCTCCATAGTTTTGTCAATAGAAGTTACAAAAATAGTTTTAGTTACATAAGCATCTTGGATCATGTTTTGAAATGCCAGAACATTTGACAATATAGAAATTAAGCCAAGACTGTTTTGGGAAGTAGATTTTGTCAACTGGTGTTAAGGTGAGGAGTATATCATCTAATACACATTCAAATTCATAAGAACAAACAAACAACAAGCAAACACTGCACCAATGGGCAAGAAAAAGTTTTTGTTCCCCTTGATTTTTGCATTCTGGACAACTAATCAGGGTTGCAGAAATTGGGATGTTACATTCGGTTTCACCTGTAGCTGTGCAGAACATATGATGGGAATAAAAAATAATAATAAAGTATGCATGTAATTGTTAGAGCAAGATAATTATACTTGGGCAATGCATCCATAATTGCTATTCCTTCCGTAGATGCTTATAGAAATAACCTACTAGTCTCATCCATAGAAGAAAGAGAACTAATGATATGCATAGTGATGTCACTGTTATTCCCAAGTAAATCTGTGGGACTCCCGGATTAATCATCCGAGAATCCATGTTATGCATACAACCACGATCCCATGTTCAGTTAGTCGTGGCACATAACCGACAAGTATCATTACAACATTCGAGAATATACCGAATTACAAGACTTACATAAATGTCGTTATGGCTACATCAATAAACATCAGCGGATCTTCCTCAAGCGTAGAGCCCGAGCCATGCCTTAACCTACAGGCAACTGACTAGGAGAACGTCCTAGCTCGCATAGTCGTCCACTTCACCTTCTTCTTGATATCTGGCCAAGATAATAGCCAGGGACAATGCTAGTGAGTACTTTGAATGTACTCGCAAACCACCTTAAGAGAATAGTAATAACAAGGGGATATGTGTTGCGACCTCGGATCGTTAAGGATCCTAAGTCCCTGTGATTAGCATGCTAGTCCCTGGATTAGTAGCTAGCACTTCACAGTCGATGAATATCATGTAAAACACAAGTCATTATTACACGAATAATCTAGAGTATAATTATTACAACTTGCATAGTTATAGCTAGCTCAAATAAAACAGCAGAAACTAAGTAAAACTTGAGTCCAACAACGCCTCAGGCTAGTTGCGTGAAGACCCGCGATCCCTACGCACCTTTCAGTCTTCAGATTCTGCACATAAGACGTGCAGCCAACAAGTTGGGTCAATACTTTGAAAGTATTGGCAAATTACACCAAGGAAAGAATAAGACTATCTCTACATGCAAGGCTAAGAGTAGGCTTTGGGTTTTATTTGCATAAAGCCAATTTTATCAATGTAATAAGGAAAGAGGAAGAAATTTTTCCCTACTTTGTAAACTTTGATAAGTAGTATAGGGTCGAATGGAACACGTGGATATTACTCACCAAGTGCCCAATCAACCTAGCACTTGGATATTATGCACCAAGTTCCCAAAATCCCACCCAATGGCGATATTACTCATGCCTTGGGGTTTATAAAACGTTAGGTTTGGAAAAGAGAGAGGAAGATCCTTCAGAGGCTCCATCCTTCAGATGCTCAATGTTGTTCTATTTCCGTGAACACGGCTGATCGATCAGATTGCAATACTCTCGAGAGGTTGTGCACTTTCCCCACAATCCACGATCAAGTCCTTTTACAGACAAGACCATGGCGAGGCCTTCCCTTAGTAGCCCCTCTACCAGCTAGATCCAACCGTGCCAAGAACCTCCAAATGTTGGTACCCTGGTGAGGTTTCCCACTAAGTACTAAGCCAAGACAGAGCCCATATGTATTGTGGTTGCACGGGAAGCTTCTGAATTCTGAAACATGGCAGACTTCTTTGATTCCTGGGTGGCCGTCCTCCACCAAATATCCACTCGTTGACCCGACAACCATTCCTCCTAGAAGAAGACTTAGTTTTATTTTGAAGGGGTTTTGAGAAGAAAAGCGAGAGAGCTCTTATACTTAGAAATTTTTGAGTCTTTCGAACCCCCCAACGGTACTTAGTATATATATAGCATAGCAAGCAATACTTAGCAAAAACAGGGGGAACCTATTAGGACAGAAATTCCTAAGTACAAATCTACTCATGGCATACTACAAAACCGCACTTGCAAAAAATAGTACTAAGAAAACTACTAAAAAACATACACATGCATACTACAAGATTTGAAGAGTAAAACATGCATAGTCAAAAACTGGGACATAATATGTACAAGTGGTGTAACTTGCCTTGATCCGAGCATCACTCTACACAACAGTACTCTTCAGCGCACTCCGAACAATCTAACGAAACACAAACATAGATCCAATCACAATTTGCACAAACAATGTCACGAAGGTGAAAAAGGATGCATGCAACATGGTAATATGCAAGGATGGATTCAAATTTGACCAAGGGTTTTATTCGGGGGTGTTGTTTAGTTGGGTATGTCATTAGAATCGATTCCCCACATATTTTAAATATTTTGGGTTAAACCCTAAATAATCAAGCTCAGAAAATAGATCTAGACCTCCAATCGATCTTGAAACAGATCTGAACACTCTAAGCAAGTTATAACAATTTTCTACAGAAGGTCTCGTCGATACAAAGCCAACGCAACAAGAATCAACTAAATCGGTTCTACGGATAACTTTCAAGAATTAAAATACTCTAATCTAAACTTTAAATTCTACTGCAAGATTGCTGTGGTTAAACAGCAATATTATTGTAGATCTGTGTTCTACTAAAAAATATGAATCCAACGGTATATTATACGCAATTTGTGGACTAATACTCGATTTACTATTGATTTTACAAGGTTTAATAGTTTTTTGCCTATTTAAAAGAAAAGAAGGACGGTGGCCAGCTGTGCAGCGCCAAGTGGCGGCACGGGATTGGTCCAGGGCGGGTACGCGGAGCTGACGTGGTGGCCACGCGGAGCTGACGCGTGCGTGGATGCGTGGCGGCACGAGATTGGGCGGTACCGGTTCGGCCGATCCACACCGACGGATCAAGATCTAATGTAGGGGGCGGAGGAACTCACCGACGGCGACGGCTCGACGACAACGACGGCGACGGCGACGGTGCCTCGGTGGCGATGTACGGCGGCGTTACGGCGAGCTCCCGCCTGCGCGAAGTGGACGACGACGTGGCCCTCCTCCTCGCGGTCCCACTGGTACGAATGGCGTCGGCCCTCTCCTCCTCTATTCACGGCGGCGCTCCACCGATCTCTCCCTTCTCCGGCAAGACTCCGGGGACGAATCGGCGGTGGCACGGGGCTCTGCTCAAGGGGAAAACAGCGTGAATCGAGGTGGTAATAAAGGGGGAGGGCAGAGAGGGGGAGAGAAAAGGGGAAGGGGCGCCGGAACCTTGCCGTCGGCGTCGGCGGCGCGAACTCCGGCGAGCTCTATGGCGGCGGCCCGGTGGCAGAGGTGGAAATTAAAGCTAGGGTTTTGGGAGGCATGCCGAGGGGCTATAAATAGGCGGGTTTTTTGGCATGGGGGCTACGGCGTCCACTGCGAATCGGGCGGACGCGGTTGTGCCGACGCGGCGAGCTCGTGCTCGAGCCGGACTGGAACGAGGAGGGGGATGACGGGTGGGGCCAGGCCGTCAGTGGATGCGGGGTGGCTGCTGGCGGCAATTGTTGGGCCGGCCCAGCCAGGCGGCTGCGGTGTGCGCCGCTCACTCGTGGACGCGCGCGGTAGGTAGTTGCAGGATGGCTTCGGCTGGCCCGCTTAGGTTAGACTCCTCTGTTTCTTTATACTTTTTTATTTATTTTTGTTTCACCAAAAGTTGCATAACTTTTGCAAACGGATTCCGATTTAAATGAAATTGGTCTCTAAAAATTTGTAAAAAGAAGAGGGTTAGAATGGGGTTATAAAATAACACTTATGCAAGGGTTTTGGAGGTTTAGAAATGGTTTTACCCTTTTAGTCTTTTATATGACTGTGGGGGTTTTGGAAAATACCTGATGCAGTTTTTGTTATGTGATGCCATGATGCAAGGATATGATGCATGCTTCTAGTAACATCTGAAATTGCAAGATTTGGGATGTTACAAACCTACCCCCTTAAGAAGAATCTCGTCCCTGAGATTCAGGTTGGTTAGCAAATAGGTGTGGGTGTTCTTTCTTCAGGTCTTCTTCACGTTCCCACATGGCCTCTTTCTCGGAATGGTGATTCCATTGAACTTTACAAAATCTGATAGTCTTGGTACGAGTGATTCTCTCAGCTGTTTCGAGAATCCTGGTGGGTTTTTCCTCATAGGTGAGATCATTTTCCAGTTGAACCTCGTCCAACAGAACTATATCCTTCAGTGGGGTTTCAGCCATTTCTGGGTGACACTTCTTTAGTTGCGACACATGGAAAACATCATGAACTGTTAACACTTTGGGCAATTCCAATTGATAGGCAACTTCCCCTCTACGACCCAACATTTTATAGGGTCCTATGAATCGGGGTGCCAACTTACCCTTGATTCCTGTAACTACCTCGGTGAATTACGCTCTTAGTTGCATGCCTGGATGAGAGAAAGTGGTTAAAATAGTACGGTGGGGCCTGGGGCCACTCACGGTAGACCTTTCGGCCGTCCTAACCACTTTCAGAACATCAGGACAAGAACGACCGGCGTAATCGGCAGGCGAAGGGATCAACTACATACACAAGTGAGTATGTATGCAAGCCACATACAACAGGCCTCAGAGCCATTCCATCTAAAAGAAATAGAAATATTGCAACGCCATACGGCAAGATTCAAATATCCTAGATAGAGATAATATTTTGGGATAGCTCCTCATACAACAAACATCAGAGTATCAGGCGGAAGCGGAAAACAAGATCCGAGTACGGATAAGAAGCAAATCGCCATAAGATGCCACATAAATAAACACATCCCGCCCACAGATCTCACGGATCCCCGTTCCTGGAATATCTACACCGAGTGATCGTTGCCAACATCATCTGTCTCCTCCACCCAGTATCCATCTTGCGAGTACACCTGTTCATCTGAATCAAACAATTTATCGTGTGAGACCCTAGGGGTACTCAGCAAGTCTTTATGCCACTAAAGGGTACACAACCTGGGTTGACGCAATTGCAGCAAAAGATAATAACTAACAAGTCTATAGATACTCGCTAACCATCCTCCTAACCAATGATAGAAGGATGTCCATGAATTAAGAACAACAGTTATAACAGTATAATTAACAGATCCATCCTCCTCCTCGCTTACCAACGAGGAAGCAGACGAACAACCCTCCCATCCGTTGGCAATTTTATTAACCATTCCATGAGTGTTGCACTATTTACTAGTCAAGTACTTAGTCAAATTAAAAGCGGTACCTTGGTTATACTTGTCTATGATCGAGAAACTATGCTCCAAGTCGTCCATAACCGCGGACACGGCTTTCAGAAAGATTTACCCTGCAGGGGTGCACGAATAGCAACACACACTCGATCAACCTCAGAAAAACCAACTCAAAACCCAACGAGGCATTCACGACAAAGCGATCACAGGATCCAGTAATGTTTCAGGGGGGCACCCCATTATGTTATCTGCAACGAAGTTGGCCGGGTCCGAGACGGACCCAAGGTTTGCGTCAATGGCTGTAAACGACTAGGAACCCAAAAATGTGACTGGGCTTGTCGATACCGCGAAAACACTCCGCATCCAAAATAGTACAGGTGCTCCACGCACAATCTTAATAAAACAGTAAAACATGGCATAAGTACAGAATAGTAATAAAGCCCCAAACTACTTTGTGGCCCCAAGAAATAAGAATGAATCAAGCTCTGGCTCGGGGGGGTCAATAAGGCCTCCCGGATGTGGATAGTGCGAATAGTCAAGGAACAGGAATCAAGTACTCGGGGTCCTACGGGACACAAGTGAGCATGAAAAACCAAATAGCAGATATTGCTCACCGGTGCCTCTTTCATTAGTTATCCCATTACTACTCAGATTGTGTTGTTTAGGTACCTCATTATTCATCAGACACTCACATACCCTACACATGCTTTTCTACGACTCGAATGGCTCAAACAACTCCTGTGGTAATGGCTCATGGGATGGAGGAACAAGCTTCGGTGGGGTTTAAAGGTAAAGGCTATGCAGTACTTGGGAATCAATTTAATGCAATCGCGACTCAATGATGCAAGAATAAGATAGAGGCAATAGGTACTATATGTATGCAAGCATGTGGTAGTGCTTGCCTTACAGCTTAGTTGAAGCGAGGGATGGATCTGGGTAGTACTCCTGTGATTCCTGGTAATTCTCCTACTGGGCGTCTATTCGAAGAAGAACCAAACAGACAAGGGCCAACATAAATAAAGTGCACAAACATAGGAATTAAAAATGCGACAAGCAAACAAGCATGACATGATGAATTATGCACAATTTACATGGCATTAAAGTAGCATGGTAAGGGTGAGGTGTGGGGTACAAGAATAAAGCATTTTATTAATTACTTAGCCAAGTTTTATTGTCATAAACAGTTCTGATTTGTAATAATGACATGATGCATGCTTCAATTCAGAACAAGGAATGCATAGATAGAACGGGCTCATCGCGCTGATCGATTTAGACATATTATTTGTCAAATTTGGAGTTGTAGAATTAAAGTTATTAATTTATTAAGAAAAGGGCATTTTATTTGTAATTTTAATCATCTCGAAATTTTAAAGTGCCAAACATTATTTTGAATAGCATATTTGAATTCCTCACATTTTTCTGATTCAAAAACATATATTATTTGTATTATTTGAAATCTAATTTGAATTTAATTTAAACAATTTTGAATTTGTTTTGTCAAACATATAAACGGAAAATGCTTTTATTACTCAGTCAGACCCAGCCACAGTCGCTGACGGTGGGCCAGCTGTTGACTGGGACACGCGCGCTCAGGAAGGGTTTTCTCACCGCGGCATTACTTAGCCACAACGATTGACAGGCGGGGCCAGCGGCTACGGGCCCACGTGACAGCGGCTAAGCCCACAGAGGCTGACAGGTGGGAACGCGCTGGACCGTGGGTTAAGTGTGCAGAAAGGCGGGTGCCTTTTTGTAAAGAAACCATAGACACCGACAGATGGGGTCGTGCTGGACCGCGGGTTGAGCCGGCAAAAGAGGTAGGGGTGTATGTGCAAAAAGGCGACGACTACTGTTGTTCTTCTCGGTGTTTTGACGAAACAGACGGCGACAGCACGCGCGGCGCGGGACAGGGACACGAACCGGGGATCTGGGCGTGCGCGTGGAGGGCGAAGCCGCTGTGGTAGGTCGGGGTTGTTGTCAGGGAGTAGCTGGGCGACTATGTGAGGCGTGGAGCGGCACGGAGGCGGCAGACGCCAGCGGCCGATGGCGCACCGAGGGCGTTCGGTGAAACGCCCGGCGAGGCGGAGGATCTACGGCAAAGCGGAGGATGTCTAGGCGGGAGAGGGACTCACCGCGGGGTGGTTGGCGGCGGCGGATCGGCTTGGGGCGCAGCAGGGCGACGACGAGGCTGGCAGCCGGCGAGATTAGGTTTTCGGCGGCGTCGCGGTACTGCGGCAGAAGTGGGGCTCCTCCTCCTCGCTGGCATCT
The DNA here is from genome assembly GCA_910589775.1 of Avena eriantha. Taxonomy (NCBI): domain Eukaryota; kingdom Viridiplantae; phylum Streptophyta; class Magnoliopsida; order Poales; family Poaceae; genus Avena; species Avena eriantha. The sequence goes on from OU342741.1 coordinate 262,385,016, forward strand.
CCAGGGTGAAGCAGGGGAGCCACCTTGGCCTCCTCGACCACCTCCACGTCAACCACGATCGCTGGAACGAGAGAGCGGCGGTGGTACTGATAGTGACCGGTGAGAGAGGGGTTGGTGATGGTGGAGAAGAAGAGGGGAGGGGCAAGGCCCTGGGGATGGATCTGGGCGAGGACAGGAAGCGTGAGAAAGGAGGCAAAAGCGAGAGGGAGGAAGGAGAGGCCGTGGGGCTTGGGGCAGAGATAAAGTGGCTTCGGCCACTTTTCCTCCTCCTCGCTCACGTGCTCGACGTGAGCAGCCAGGGCAGGGGCAGGTAGGGTGCCTGGTAGGTGGGGACGGCGTGGCTGTGGGACCTGCTGGCAGGGAGGGAGAAAGGAAGAGGGAGAAGGAGAGGGGAGGCTCGGGGGTAGCTAGCCTCGGCTAGGGTGAGGTTAGAGGGGAAGGCTCGGGTTAGGGCTGGGGTAGATGGGGTAGCTACGGTGTGGGCCCAACATGGTAGAGAGAGGGAGAAAGAGAGAGAGGTGAGTGCTTGCATGGAGATCAAGGGGTTAGAGTTTTGGTTAGAACTAGGGTTAGAGAGAAAAAGGAGAGGTGTTAGGGTTTGAAGTAAGATAGAGAGTGAGGGTAGGTAGGGTAGATTAGAGGGGGGTGGATAGGTGTAGGTTTGTTTTCTTTCTTTTCATATGCTTATTATGATTTTGATCCATCCAAAACCCTTCAAATCAACAAAAAGGAAAAATAAAAAGATAGGAATAAAAGAGGTGTAAACCTTGCATGGGGCATGCATGCATTAAATGCCTTGATGCTAGTTGTGTGAACAACTAGTTTTTAAATAAAATTCAAATTTAGATTAATCCCCAAATGTGGTTATGGAAGCCTTCCCACACATATGGTATAAAAGGGTGGAAAGCATGCCCCCATACTCAATATTGTGAAAACAATTATAGCCCTGTTATGGAAGTGGTTAGAGAGTAGAGAGAACCATCCTCAACGTATTTATGAGCTAGATATAAATACCAAAGGAGGACATGGGCTCATATATGTTTAAGATGGTGGAGATGATGGGTGGAAACAAAAGAAAGGTGGTGGAATTATAAGGTGGTGACAAAGAAAAATGGTTGAGTGGAATAAAAGATATGCCCCCAACTCAACTTGGGCATTGACAATATATCAATATCCAAATACAATATATCAAGAGGAAAATACAATTATTAATGCATATGAGGGAAGAACCAAATGGAAAAAGGGTTTTATATGATGCTCAAATGCAAGTTGGCATGATGACATGAGCATGATATCATTATGATGCAACAATTATATATAGGAAGTAGCCATTATATTACTAGACCAAGTAGCATTACAATTGTTAGACAATTGGGATGCTACAACTCTCCCCCACTAAACAGGAACCTCGCCCCGAGATTCTAGGAAGAAGAAGAAGACTGGAAGAGGGTAGGATACTTGGCACGGAGCTCCTCTACACGTTCCCAAGTGGCTTCATCAACGGAATGGTGCGACCACTGCACCTTGCAGAACTTGATGGACTTGTTGTGAGTCCTTTCTGCGACTTCAAGGATTTTTATGGGGTGTTCTTGATAAGACAGATCTTCTTGTAGATTGATGAGTTCATGGTCCACGGTCCTGCCGGGATCCTTGAAGCACTTCTTGAGTTGAGAGATGTGGAAAACATCATGGACTTTGAGTTGTTCAGGGAGCTCAAGAGCATAAGCAACTTCTCCTCTTCTTCCACAAATTTTGAAAGGACCGATGTATCTAGGAGCCGGCTTTCCTTTGATACCAAAGCGGTGCGTGCCTCTCATGGGAGTGACACGAAGGTAAACGAGATCACCAGGGACATACTCCATGTCCGTGTGCTTTCTGTCATAATTGCTCTTCTGGCGACTTTGAGCAATCTTCAGATTTTCAAGAATGATGTGAACCTTCTCCTCCGCTTGAGTTACAATGTCGGGGCCAAACAATATTCTTTCACCTGCGCCCAACCAACCAATCGGAGTTCTGCATTTGCGACCATAGAGACCCTAAAATGGTGCCATCTTTAGACTGTTCTGGAAACTGTTGTTGTAAGAGAATTTAGCATAAGGAAGACATTCTTCCCACTTCATGCCGAAAGAGATAACGCAAGCACGAAGCATATCTTCCAGAATCTGATTGATCCTTTCAACATGTCCTTGCGACTGAGGGTGGTGAGCTGTGCTGAAGTTAAATTTTGTTCCCAAAGCATTTTGGAAACTTCCCCAGAACTTGGAAGTGAAGATGCTTCCACGGTCTGAACTGATCTCAAGAGGAACTCCATACAGAGAGACAATTATGTTGATATAGAGCTCAGCCAACTGAATTGCAGAAATTGTTTCCTTGACTCGAAAGAAGTGAGCTACTTTGGAAAGCCTGTCAATGACAACAAAGATTGCATTGTTGCCCTTCTGCAACCTTGGAAAACCAGTGATGAAGTCCATCTCTACTTTCTCCCATTTCCATTCCGGAGGCTTCAATGGCTGTAGAAGACCGGAAGGTTTCTGATGGACAGCTTTAACTCTACGACAGACATCACACTCCGAGACATACTTGGCAAAATATTGTTTCAACCCAGGCCACCAATATTGTGTTTTCAGATCCATGTACATATTAGTGCTGCCAGGGTGAATAGAAAGAACAGAATCATGCACCTCCTTGAGAACTTGCTCTCTTAAACCCGGGTAGTTCGGAACAAACATCCGGTGTTCGAAGAAAAGAGTGCCTTGGTCGTCAACGTGGAAAGACTCATACTTCGGAAGCTGAATGTTGGAGATGATCTTTTTAGTGTAAGGATCACCAAGTTGAATGGAACGGACTTTTTCTTCCAAAAGAGGTGTTGCCAGAAGGTTCAGAAGGTACCCTTGATCCACAATTTCAAGGTTGAGCTTGTGGAATTCCTCGCACAAGAGAGGATGTTGTTCTTCCACCATGAGGTTGTTGACATAAGCTTTTCGGCTGAGAGCATCGGCCATGACATTGGCTTTACCCGGAGTGTAGTTGATGGTCAAATCGAAATCATTGATTATTTCAATCCACCTCCTCTGATGAAGGTTGAGATCAGGCTGTGTGAAGATATACTTCAGACTCTTGTGATCAGAAAAAATCTCACAACGGTTGCCAAGCAAGTAATGCCTCCATACTTTCAAAGCAAAGACAACTGCTGCGAGTTCGAGGTCATGTGTAGGATAGTTGATCGCATGCGTCTTCAACTGTCGAGAGGCATAAGCAACAACTTGTTTTTCTTGCATAAGGACCGCACCCAATCCTTGCAATGAGGCGTCACAGAATATCTGGAAAGGCTTTGATGTATCTGGAGGAACCAAGACTGGTGTGGAAGTGAGCTTCTCTTTGAGTGTTTCAAAGCTTGCTTGACATGCAGGCGTCCAAAGGTATTTCTTGCCTTTCTTGAGGAGATCGGTAAGAGGCTTCGGAATCTTCGAGAAGTTTTGGACGAAGCGACGATAGTAATTGGCCAAACCAAGGAAACTTCGGACTTCTTTGACATTTATGGGTGGTAGCCAGTCCATAATTGTCTTAATAGTTTCTGGGTTGACGGCAATACCCTTGGCAGAGATGACGTGACCAAGGTAGGTGACTTGAGGCAGCCAGAATTTACACTTGGAGAACTTTGCATACAGGCGGTTCTCACGAAGTTTGTTTAGGACACACCGAAGGTGTTCTTCATGTTCTTCCTTTGACTTAGAATAGACTAGAATGCCATCCAGATAGACCACAACAAACTTATCAAGATACTCCATGAAAACCGAGTTCATAAGCCTTGAGACGGTGGCAGGTGCGTTGGTGAGACCGAAAGACATGACCGTGTACTCGTACAGGCCATAGCGGGTGGTGAAAGCTGTTTTAGGAACATCTTCCTTGCGAATCTTGATTTGGTGATATCCACTTCTCAAATCCTGCTTAGAGAATACCACAGCTCCAGCTAGCTGATCGAAGAGATCATTAATCCACGGAAGGGGATATTTATTCTTGATTGTTTTAGCATTGAGTGCCCGATAGTCAACACAAAGTCTATCACTCTTGTCTCCCTTCTTCACAAAGATGGTTGGACTACCCCAAGAAGAAGTACTGTGCTGAATGAAACCCAACTTCTCTTGTTCATCCAGCTGGCGTTTGAGTTCAGCCAACTCAGCAAGACCCATTTTATAAGGCCGCTTGGAGATAGGAGCGGTACCAGGTTCAAGTTCAATGACAAACTCGACCTCACGATCAGGAGGCATCCCCGGTAACTCTTCAGGAAAGACATCTGGAAACTCACAGACCACCGGAACACTCTGAATACCTTCCATAGCATCATCATTCAGAGCCACCAAAGAGTAAAGCTTAATTGCAGGAATCAGACTTGGAGAATAGACTATATGGCCTTCAGGAATTTCAGAGAAACCGCACGTTCAGCACAATCAATCACAGCTGCATTTGCCGTTAACCAATCCATGCCCAAGATAACATCAATATCAGAATTGCCTAGAATAATTAAGGAAGCCGGAAACGAAGAGCCACCAATCTCAATTTGATTGCCATGGCTGATTTTAGAAGATGCCATTGTTGCTACAGGAGAAAGAACCATTAAACGCTTGGGAAGAGGATCCGTTTCTAACTCATTCTCATTTGCAAACTTGTGAGAAACAAAAGAATGCGATGCGCCAGAATCAAACAAAACTCGAGCAGGAATTGAGTTAACAGGAAGCATACCCATGACAACTCCAGGTGCATGCTCAGCTTGAGCGACGTTGACACAGTTGGCACGAGCAACCGTAGACCCAGGCTTGGTGTTGATGTTGAGAGCCCGAGGTGGAGGTGCACAAACAAAAGGAGAACTTGCCGCAGGTCTTGGAGGTGGTGGTGGAAGAGCTTTGTTGTTCATTGGACAATTCCAGTGCTGATGCCTAGTGTTTCCACAAGTGTAGCAAGCACCAGGTGGACGTGGAGCAACGTAGCCAGGGACTCCGCCAGGCGCTCCAGGGTAGTTGTGGTTGTAGCCCCTGGGAGCCGCAGTGAAGGAGTTTGGTGGCCTTGCCGCGTAGCTTGACGGTCTTGGTGGAGCAGGGAGCGACAGTGGGGTGTTAGGAACCCAGACACGACGCTTAGAAGGAGGTTTCATAGCAGAAGAGCTTGCTGTATCATGGCTGTGTTTCTTTGACTCCTCGAACACTTGCCTACTTGCTTCTCCTTGCAGAGCTGTGTGTTGGAGTTCCAGAAAAGATGCCGGCCTTGCATGAGTGATTGCATATTTGATTGAAGCATTGAGTCCTTGCCTAAACCTCTTTTGCTTTTTCTTGTCATCCGAGATCTCATCGCCACCATACCGAGAAAGGTTCATGAAGTTTCTAATGTAGGTGTTGACATTGTCAGTGCCCTGCTTGAGGTTGAGAAACACTTCCTTCATCCTTTCCATGACAATTTCTGATAGATATTGCTCTTTGAAAGTAGCAGTGAATTGCTCCCAAGTAGGCTGAAAACCAGAGAGGTCTGCCTTGAGGTAATTTTCCCACCAGAGAGCTGCATCTCCCTTCAGAAGGTGAGTGGCACATTTGACCCATTCCTGCTCGGGAACATCCGCAGTCATCAGCAACCTTGACACTTCACGAAGCCAATCATCCGCATCAAGTGGCTGATGAGACACCTCAAATTGGCGTGGGTTGAACTTGAGAAAACTCTTGATGTCTCCTCGCTTGGGAGGTGGAGGTAGCGGAACAAACTCATTCCTCTTGACACTTTCCTCGAAGCGCTGCTGGTTCTGCTGCATAGTGCCCAAAGCATTTGCAATACTTGCCAAAGTAGCCCCCAGTTCAGGTGGTATGTCCTCCTCAAAACGGCGTGGTGGTGCCATCCTGTGATTGATATAAAACACAAGTCAGTACTATAATGGAGAATAATAATAATCCAAAATAGTACCAAAATGGAATTAACCAAGATTAAAGGATGCAATTCACTGAGATGATATTAAAATATCAACAAAGTTCAAGGAAACTAGAAGATATTAAGCATATCGCACACGACTGAACAAGGAGTGTGGTACACAAACTAACAAAGAAAAATTTTCCGCAAATTTTGGCATTAAAATACCATTATATGCGCAAAACCACTTAACGAATCAAGATTGGTAACTCTACTAGTTCCATATACAGGAGCGAATGATAAAAGTAGTGGTATCGTCGCGACTCAAATCATTACTTCGCACATGAATCAGTAAAACACATATCCCAATACCTTCTTCTTAAGATGAACCTAAAGATTGGTGACTACGAAAAAGAACACCCCAACAAGATAACATCGGATAACAAAGAGTAAGATAGATCGCATCGGTATACAACGAATCAGATAGATCACGTTGGTTTACAAAGGCCTGTCAGTATGGAATGTACCAACAGTTGATAACCAAAAGGCAAATAGAGATAACATTTGGATGCAACAGATAGACAAGGAATTCACACACACACACACATACACACACACAACCTATGGTACTACGGAACCCAGAACACGTGAATCTTAGTTTGAATTTTAAAGAGGATTGAAAACGTTACACTTCCTTACCAGAAAAAGGGTGGGTGGGTGGGTAAAAAGAAAAATGGAAGCAGTCCTACTCTCACGTTTGTTTTTTTCCCTAGTATACATAGCTACCAAAATATTTGCTAGACTGACAATGACCATTTTGGCTGAGAGCCTGAAGGGCGGGATGGATCTGATACCAATTGTAACTACCTCGGTGAATTACGCTCTTAGTTGCATGCCTGGATGAGCGAAAGTGGTTAAAATAGTACGGTGGGGCCCGGGGCCACTCACGGTAGACCTTTCGGCCGTCCTAACCACTTTCAGAACATCGGGACAAGAACGAGCGGCGTAATCGACAAGCGAAGGGATCAACTACATACACAAGTGAGTAAGCCACATACAACAGTCCTCAGAGCCATTCCATCTAAAAGAAATAGAAATATTGCAGCGCCATACGGCAAGATTCAAATATCCTAGATAGAGATAATATTTTGGGATAGCTCCTCATACAACAAACATCAGAGTATCAGGCGGAAGCGGAAAACAAGATCCGAGTACGGATAAGAAGCAAATCGGCATAAGATGCCACATAAATAAACACATCCCGCCCACAGATCTCACGGATCCCCGTTCCCGGAATCTCTACACCGAGTGATCATTGCCAACATCATCTGTCTCCACCACCTAGTATCCATCTTGCGAGTACACCTGTTCATCTGAATCAAACAGTTAATCGTGTGAGACCCTAGGGGTACTCAGCAAGTCTTTATGCCACTAAAGGGGACACAACCTGGGGTGACGCAATTGCACCAAAAGATAATAACTAACAAGTCTATAGATACTCGCTAACCATCCGCCTAACCAATGATAGAAGGATGTCCGTGAATTAAGAACAACAGTTATAACAGTATAATTAACAGATCCATCCTCCTCCTCGCTTACCAACGAGGAAGCGGACGAACAACCCTCCCATCCGTTGGCAGTTTTATTAACCATTCCATGAGTGTTTCACTATTTACTAGTCAAGTACTTAGTCAGATTAAAAGCGGTACTTTGGTTATACTTGTCTATGATCGAGAAACTGTGCTCCAAGTCATCCATAACCGCGGACACGGCTTTCAGAAAGATTTACCCTACAGGGGTGCACGAATAGCAACACACACTCGATCAACCTCGGAAAAACCAACTCAAAACCCAACGAGGCATTCACGACAAAGCGATCGCAGGATCCAGTAATATTTCAGGGGGCCACCCCATTAAGGTACCCGCAACGAAGTTGGCCGGCTCCGAGACGGACCCAAGGTTTGCGTCAATGGCGGTAAATGACTGGGAACCCGAAAATGTGACTGGGCTTGTCGATACCGCGAAAACACTCCGCATCCTAAACAATACAGGTGCTTCACGCACAATCTTAATAAACCAGTAAAACATGGCATAAGTACAGAATAGTAATAAAGCCCCAAACTACTTTGTGGCTCCAAGAAATAAGAATGAATCAAGCTCTGGCTCAGGGGGGTCCATAAGGCCTCCCTGATGTGGATAGTGCGAATACACAAGGAACAGGAATCAAGTACTCGGGGTCCTACGGGACACAAGTGAGCATGAAAAACCAAATAGCGGATATTGCTCACCAGTGCCTCTTTCATTAGTTATCCCATTACTACTCAAATTGTGTTGTTTAGGTACCTCATTATTCATCAGACACTCACATACCCTACACATGCTTTTCTATGACTCGCATGGCTCAAACAACTCCTGTGGTAATGGCTCATGGGATAGAGGAACAAGCTTCGGTGGGGTTTAAAGGTAAAGGCTATGCAGTACTTGGGATTCAATTTAATGCAATCGCGACTCAATGATGCAAGAATAAGATAGAGGCAATAGGTACTATATGTATGCAAGCATGTGGTAGTGCTTGCCTGGCAGCTCAGTTGAAGCGAGAGATGGATCTAGGTAGTACTCCTGTGATTCCTAGTAATTCTCCTATTGGGCGTCTATTCGAAGAAGAGCCAAACAAACAAGGGCCAACATAAATAAAGTGCACAAATATAGGAATTAAAAATGCGAGAAGCAAACAAGCATGCCATGATGAATTATGCACAATTTACATGGCATTAAAGTAGCATGGCAAGGGTGAGGTGTGGGGTACAAGAATAAAGCATTTTATTAATTACTTAGCCAAGTTTTATTGTCATAAACAGTTCTGATTTGTAATAATGACATGATGCATGCTTCAATTCAGAACAAGGAATGCATAGATAGAACGGGCTCGTCGCGCTGATCGATTTAGACATATTATTTGTCAAATTTGGAGTTGTAGAATTAAAGTTATTAATTTATTATGAAAAGGGCATTTTATTTGTAATTTTAATCATCTCGAAATTTTAAAGTGCCCAAACATTATTTTGAATAGCATATTTGAATTCCTCACATTTTTTTGATTCAAAAACATATATTATTTGTATTATTTGGATTTATAATTTGAAAGTTATTTAAAAGCTGACTTGAATTTGAATTTAAACAATTTTGAATTTGTTTTGTCAAACAGATAAACGGAAAATACTTTTATTACTCAGTCAGACCCAGCCACAGTCGCTGACGGTGGGCCAGCTGCTGACTGGGACACGCACGCTTAGGAAGGGTTTTCTCATCGCGGCGTTACTTAGCCACAGGGATTGACAGGCGTGCCCACGTGACAGCGGCTAAGCCCGCAGAGGCTGACAGGTGGGAACGCGCTGGACCGCGGGTTAAGTGTGCAGAAAGGCGGGTTCCTTTTTGTAAAGAAACCACAGACACCGACAGATGGGGTCGGGCTGGACCGCGGGTTGAGCCGGCAAAAGAGGTAGGGGTGTATGTGCAAAAAGGCGACGACTACTGTTGTTCTTCTCGGTGTTCTGACGAAACTGACGGTGACAGAGCGCGGCGCGGGACAGGGACTCGAACCGGGATCTGGGCGTGCGCACGGAGGGCGAAGCCGCTCTGGTAGGTCGGGGTTGTTGTCAGGGAGTAGCTGGGCGGATATGTGAGGCGTGGCGCGGCACGGAGGCGGTAGACGCCAGCGGCCGACGGCGCACCGTGGGCGTTCGGTGAAACGCCGTGCGAGGCAGAGGATCTACGGCGAAGCGGAGGATGTCTAGGCGGGAGAGGGACTCACCGCAGGGTGGTTGGCAGTGGCGGATCAGCTTGGGGCGCAGCAGGGCGACGACGAGGCTGGCAGCCGGTGAGATTAGGGTTTCGGCGGCGTCGCTGTACTGCGGCAGAAGTGGGGCTCCTCCTCCTCGCTGGCGCGTCCAGGTTGAAGCAGGGGAGCCTCCTTGGCCTCCTCGACCACCTCCACGTCAACCACGATCGCTGGAACGAGGGAGCGGTGGCGGTACTGACGGTGACCAGCGAGAGAGGGGTTGGTGATGGTAGAGAAGAAGAGGGGAGGGGCAAGCCCCTGGGGATGGATCTGGGCGAGGACAGGAAGCGTGAGAAAAGAGGCAAAAGCGAGAGGGAGGAAGGAGAGGCCGTGGGGCTCAGGGTAGAGATAAAGTGGCTTCAGCCACTTTTCCTCCTCCTCGCTCACGTGCTCGACGTGAGCAGCCAGGGCAGGGGCAGGTAGGGTGCCTGGTAGGTGGGGACGGCGTGGCTGTGGGACCTGCTGGCAGGTAGGTGGAAAGGAAGAGGGAGAAGGAGAGGGGAGGCTCGGGGGTAGCTAGCCTCGGCTAGGGTTAGGTTAGAGGGGAAGGCTCGGGTTAGGGCTGGGGTAGATGGGGTAGCTAGGGTGTGGGGCCAGCATGTTAGAGAGAGGGAGAAAGAGAGAGAGGTGAGTGCTTGCATGGAGATCAAGGGGTTAGAGTTTAGGTTAGAACTAGGGTTAGAGAGAAAAAGGAGAGGTGTTAGTGTTTGAGGTAAGATAGAGAGAGAGGGTAGGTAGGGTAGATTAGAGGGGGGGGTGGATAGGTGTAGGTTTGTTTTCTTTCTTTTCATATGCTTTTTATGATTTTGATCCATCCAAAAACCCTTCAAATCAACAACAAGAAAGAATAAAAAGATAGGAATAAAAGAGGTGTAAACCTTGCATGGGGCATGCATGCATTAAATGCCTTGATGCTAGTTGTGTGAACAACTAGTTTTTAAATAAAATTCAAGTTTAGATTAATCCCCAAATGTGGTTATGGAAGCCTTCCCACACATATGGTATAAAGGGTGGCAAGCATGCCCCCATACTCAAAATTGTGAAAACAATTATAGCCCTGGTATGGAAGTGGTTAGAGAGTAGAGAGAACCAGCCTCAACTTATTTACGAGCTAGATATAAATACCAAAGGAGGACATGGGCTCATATATGTTTAAGATGGTGGAGATGATGGGTGGAAAAAAAATAAAGGTGGTGGAATTATAAGGTGGTGACAAAGAAAAATGGTGGACTGGAATAAAAGATATGCCCCCAACTCAACTTGGGCATTAACAATATATCAATATCCAAATACAATATATCAAGAGGCAAATACAATTATTAATGCATATGAGGGAAGAACCAAATGGAAAAAGGGTTTTATATGATGCTCAAATGCAAGGTGGCATGATGACATGAGCATGATATCATTATGATGCAACAATTATATATAGGAAGTAGCCATTATATTACTAGACCAAGTAGCATTACAATTGTTAAACAATTGGGATGCTACAATTCCAAATCTCTTAACTCCTCGTAGTGGCGAAACACAGAGATACGCACGGTCTCCCACTTCATAGGTCACATCCTTGCGCGTGGAATCAGCATAACTCTTTTGTCTGGTTTGGGCTATTTTTAACCTGTCTTGAATCTGTCTCACTTTTTCTTCGGCATCCTTGATCAGTTCAGGTCCAAACAAACTCCGTTCTCCAACTCCACTCCATAGCAGTGGAGTTCTACACTTTCTGCCATATAGAACTTCAAATGGAGCCATCTTGATACTAGTTTGGTAGCTCTTATTGTATGAGAATTCCCCATAGTCTAGCGCACAGGCTCTTAACATGTCCTCCAAGATCTGATTATCTCTTTCTGTTTGCCCATCTGTTTGCGGGTGGAAAGCAGTACTAAACTCCAGTCGTGTCTCTAGAGACTCGTGTAACTGTCGCCGAAACTTCGAGGTGAATTGGGTACCTCTATCAGAGACAATCCCCTTGGGTACACCATGAAGACTTACGATCCTTGACATATAAATCTTAGCAAGTTTAGCACTCGTATAGGTGGTCTTTACGGGAATAAAGTGGGCCACCTTTGTGAAGTGGTCGACCACTACCCAGATGGAATCATACCCAGATCGAGTCCGGGGTAGTCCTGTGATAAAATCCATGCCTACCTTGTCCCACTTCCAATCGGGCACAGGTAATGGCTGCAGCAGTCCTGCTGGTTTTTGATGTTCGGCCTTGACTCTATTGCACACGTCACACAAGGAGATGTATTCAGCAATTTCTCTTTTCATGTTATTCCACCAGAATCTATCTTTCACATCCATGTACATCTTTGTATTACCAGGATGAATTGAGTAAGGCAAATCGTGAGCTTCCTGAAGGATTAACTTCCTGATATTGGGATCATCGGGAACGCACAAACGCTTCTCATACCAAAGTGTTCCTTGTTCATCCGTGTGAAACCCTTTTGCTTTACCCTTGCTTATATTAGCTCGTATCTCTTCCAACTCTTTGTCCCCCTTCTAGGCCTCTTTGATTTGGTCCAGAAGCATTGGCACTATCGCCATAGTAGCTAAGTATCCCTCCGGTACTATTTTCAACCTGAGATCCTTGAATGTTCACACAAATCATTTGGAAGTTCTCCCACGGTAGATCCATTTACATAGACTTTCCGGCTTAAGGCGTCAGCCACAACGTTGGCTTTTCCAGGATGGTACTGCAGGTCCAAGTCATAGTCCTTAATGAGCTCAAGCCATCTCCTTTGCCTCATATTTAATTCCTTTTGAGTGAAGATGTATTTAAGGCTTTTTTGATCCGTGAACACATCACAATGTTTGCCCATTAGGTAATGTCTGCATACCTTGAGCGTGTGCACAACTGATGCTAGTTCCAAATCGTGCGTGGGGTAGTTATTCTCATGGTTCTTAAGTTGCTGAGAGGCGTAAGACACTACTTTTCCATCTTGCATCAGGACACTACCAAGTCCTTGTCGAGAAGCGTCACAATAGACTTGGAAATCCTTTTGGATATCAGGGAGACACAAAACTGGTGCTGTTACTAGGCGCTTCTTTAATTCTTGAAACCTTGCTTCACAAGCCTCGGTCCATTGGAACTTCTTCTCTTTCTTCAGCAACTCTGTCATAGGCTTTGCTATCTTGGAAAAGTTTTCAATGAACCTTCGGTAATATCCCGCGAGGCCTAGGAAACTCCTAATATCACCCACATTCTTAGGAGACTCACATTCTGTAACGGAAGCTACCTTACTTGGGTCCACGGCAACACCTTTAGCTGATACAATATGACCAAGGAATCCCACTTCTTTCAACCAGAACTCACATTTGCTAAACTTGGCATACAACTTGTGTTCCCTTAACTTTTCCATGATTAGGCGCAGATGCCTCTCATGTTCCTTCTCGTCCTTGGAGTATATGAGTATGTCATCAATGAATACCACAATAAACTTATCCAAGTACTCCATGAACACCTTGTTCATCATAGTCATGAAATACGCTGGGGCATTGGTTAAGCCAAACGACATCACGGTGTATTCATACAATCCGTATCTCGTGGTGAAAGCTGTCTTGGGTACATCCTGTTCCCGAATCTTTAGCTGGAAATAACCTGATCGGAGATCAATCTTAGAGAACACACTAGCTCCCTTTAATCGATCGAACAGGTCATTGATATTGGGTAGAGAGTACTTGTTCTTGATTGTCACTTCATTCAACGACCGGTAGTCCACGACTAGTCTCTTGGTTTTATCCTTCTTCTCCACGAATAAGACATGCGCTCCCCAAGATGACGCACTTGGTTGAATGAAGCCTTTGTCCAATTGCTCTCTAAGCTATTTCTTAAGTTCCTTCAACTCATCCACATCCATCTTGTACGGTCTCTTTGCTATCGGCCCAGTACCAGGCATCAAGTCAATGAGAAACTCAATGTCTCGGTCAGGAGGCATCCCTGGCAATTCTTCCGGAAACACATTTGGATACTCCTTCACAATTGGCACATCCTCCAAGCTAACCCCCTTAAGAGAGTTCACCATACATCCTTTGAGTGCGAATGCTGACTTAAAGCGGATCCTTTTCTTATCCGGAGTCGTTAGTGTGATAGTCCTTTTGGCACAATCTATGACTCCCTCGTATTCGGTCATCCAATTCATGCCCAAAATTATGTCTAAGCCTTGTTATTCTAGAACGACTAGGCTGGTGGGAAAGATGTGTGCCCCAATCCTTAGTTCTAACCCACGGCATCTAGAGTTTGCCACTATTTCTCCACCAGGAGAACTTACCCTTAGAGGAGTACTAATAGTCTCTGTAGGTATCTTGCCTCTATCCACAAATACCCTTGATATGAATGAATGCGATGCACCAGTATCAAAAAGAACAACTGCGGGGGTGGAGTTAAGCTTGAACTTACCAATCACAAAGTCAGGTGCCTCATGAGCATCCTCCATGGAGACATGATTCACTATGGCTTTGACGAATGGATTCGGCTTCTTCCCATTTCCATTACCATTTCCATGGTTGTGTCTGTTTCCGTTTCCATTACAATTCACATTCTTCATCTTTTCGGGGCAAGTAGTTGCATAGTGCCCTGTCTTGTTACCCTTGAAGCATGTCACTTCACTCAGATCCTTCCCATTGCCATTTCCATTGCGGTGTTTATGGCCATTGGGGTTATGTCCTCCATGACGATGACCATTGTGGTTGTGGCCATTGTGGTTGTGGGGTGGTCGTGAAGAAGTGCGTTGCATCTGATATGGGGCCGAGTTGTGCTTGTGTGATGTGGAGTTTCTCTTTCGGTTCTCTATACTCCTTTGCTTTGCTTCAACCACAACTGCCCTGTCCAGAAGTTCCTGATAGTTATCAAACTTCAGAGCCACAAGCTGAATGGATATTTCATCATTAAGTCCCCTTAGGAACTCCTCCTGTCTCTTGGCATCCGTGGAAACATCATCAGGTGCATAGCGTGCCAGCTTGTTATAGAGGTCCCCATACTCGGAGACAGAGCGGTGCAGTTGTTTCAAGTCACGGAACTCACATCTCTTTAGTGACATGACTCCCGCGGCTACGTGATGAGTACGAAAGGCCGCCTCGAACAGGTTCCAGGTGATAGCTTCAATATCGGGGTGGGTGACCTAGTAATTATCCCACCATTCAGCAGCTGGACCCTCAAGTTGGTGCGTGGCGAAGCACACCCTGTCAGCTCCCACAACTTGGACGGTGTCTAACTTCTTGTTGGTGGTGCGGAGCCAGTCATCTGCCACAATTGGCTCAGAACTACTTGCGAAAATTGGAGGGTTCAACCTCAAGAACCGAGTCAGGCGATCCTGTTGGGGCGGTGGAGGTGGTGCAGGCGGTGGGTTGTTGTTGTTTTGCATGTTTTGAGTGAGGAGTTGAATCAGCTGATTCTGGGAGTTCAAAAGTTGTGCTATCTCTGGGGGCATGTTGTTGTTGTTATTTCC
The DNA here is from genome assembly GCA_910589775.1 of Avena eriantha. NCBI lineage: Eukaryota > Viridiplantae > Streptophyta > Magnoliopsida > Poales > Poaceae > Avena > Avena eriantha. Next base: position 262,400,190 of record OU342741.1, read on the forward strand.
CCGTCTCGCCATCTGTGGTGGTCTGGGAAACAAGTTAAGAAGTGGATAGAAAGCCTATGGAATAAAACTCCTACCCTTATGTAAACAAGAGAAAAACACACGAGCAAGCAAGGCACACAAAGCACATAGTTTAACACACTCAACCAAGTTTAACTAAACCAAAATAATAATTTTTTTTGGTACTCATTACAATCGCGAACAACATTTGACTATAGAACTAAAGGTGGTCCAACTACTCTACTCATCATCCACTTCCTCATCCTCAATGATGAAGCCTTCCTTTTCCAGCAGTGACTTGTATAACTCCATGTCCCTCGTCGTGGCTTCAAGCTTCTCCTGAAGTTCCTTCACCTCCTGTGGCTCCGGTGTAGCAGCTTCGAGCCTCTCTTGAAGTTCCTTCACCTCTTGCAGCTCCTGGGTAGCAGCTTCCAGCTTCTCTTGGAGTTCCTTCTTCTCCTTATTTAGCTTCTTGAACAAACTTGACCCCATAGTCACGGGCGTGATCTTCTCCTCCAAGTTCCTCTTGGCTGCTCGCAGTTCCTTCAACATGGTGGCAAATTCTTGAACTCCGTCTTGTTCTTTGTGAGCACGAGACTTTGCTCCCTAATCCTCTTGTTCTTATCTTGCACCCTCTTCTCTTGATTAGTGAACCTCTTGTCTTGGGCGGTGAGCTCCCCTCCTAGGGTCTTGATCTTCTCTTCCAGCTCCTCGATCTTCTTGTCCTTCTCCTTGACTAGGGCACAAAGCTCGTCATTCCTCATGATCTTAAGGCAGCTCCCCTTCTGAAGGTCATTGATGTGGGACTCCAAGTCTTGATATTGGATTCTTCGACTCTTGCATGTCTTCCTTTCCTCTGGGGTTAAATCGATTGGAACTCCGTTCTCATCACGTCTTCCAAAGAGTTTGATGTAGTGGCCTTCAACCTCTTCATGGTGGCGTCCGCAAAGGCGTCCAATGAGCTCCTGCAAGTTGAGGCTAAGTCCTTTCTCCTTGGAGTCACTGGTGACATTGAGTACAATGGCCTCTGTCTTGGGTTCTGTCTGACTGCGCCCTGGTTGGATGACTTCAATCGCCCAGCATCCTTCCTTGTGCATCTTCCTCAACTCGCTTCCCTTGATTGACGGCATGGGTAACTGCAATGTCTTGATGATGTCCAGAAGGCATTCCCCAAAGCACAGGAACTTGATGTCTTCGGCGGTGTCGTAGTAGAAGGCCGTCATCTTTAGGTTAGGAGAAAGAAAATTAGGCACAAGGTGATAAGGAAGAGAATTACTAGAGGAATACAAATAACTTAGAAGAATATGGAAAGCAAAAACACACATGGTAAAGGTGGTTTCCAATCCTAGGGGTCACGTCCCACGGGCAACTTTGTGCTCTAATACCATATGTTGCGACCTCGGATCGTTAAGGATCCTAAGTCCCTGTGATTAACATGCTAGTCCCTGGATCAGTAGCTAGCACTTCACAGTCGATGAATATCATGTAAAACACAAGTCATTATTATACGAATAATCCAGAGTATAATTATTACAACTTGCATAGCTTATAGCTAGCTCAAATAAAACAGCGGAAACTAAGTAAAACCTAAGTCCAACAACGCCTTAGGCTAGTTGCGTGAAGACCCGTGATCCCTACGCACCTTTCAGTCTTTGGATTCTGCACATAAGACGTGCAGCCAACAAGTTGGGTCAATACTTTGAATGTATTGGCAAATTACACCAAGGAAAGAATAAGACTATCTCTACATGCAAGGCTAAGAGTAGGCTTTGGGGTTCATTTGCATAAAGCCAATTTTATCAATGTAATAAGGAAAGAGGAAGAAATTTTTCCCTACTTTGCAAACTTTGATAAGTAGTATAGGGTCGAATGGAACACGTGGATATTACTCACCAAGTGCCCAATCAACCTAGCACTTGGATATTACGCACCAAGTGCCCAAAATCCCACCCAATGGCGATATTACTCACGCCTTGGGGTTTATAAAACGTTAGGTTTGGAAAAGAGAGAGGAAGATCCTTCAGAGGCTCCATCCTTCAGATGCTCAATGTTGTTTTGTTTCCATGAACACGGCTGATCGATCAGATTGCAATACTCTCGAGAGGTTGTGCACTTTCCCCACAATCCACGATCAAGTCCTTTTACAGACAATACCATGGCGAGGCCTTCCCTTAGTAGCCCCTCTACCAGCTGGATCCAACCGTGCCAAGAACCTCCAAATGTTGGTACCCCGGTGAGGTTTCCCACTAAGTACTAAGCCACGACAGAGCCCATATGTATTGTGGCTACACGGGAAGCTTCTGAATTCTGAAACTTGGCAGACTTCTTTGATTCCTAGGCGGCCGTCCTCCACCAAATATCTACTCGTTGACCCGACAACCATTCTGCCCAGAAGAAAACTTAGTTTTATTTTGAAGGGGTTTTGAGAAGAAAAGTTCGCTCGAGAGAGCTCTTATACTTAGAAAATTTTGAGTCTTTTGAACCCCCCAACGGTACTTAGTATATATATAACATAGCAAGCAATACTTAGCAAAAACAGGGGGAACCTATTAGGACAGAAAGTCCTAAGTATAAATCTACTCATGGCATACTACAAAACCGCACTTGCAAAAAATAGTACTAAGAACCTACACATGCATACTACAAGATTTGAAGAGTAAAACATGCATAGTCAAAAACTGGGACATAATATGTACAAGTGGTGTAACTTGCCTTGATCCGAGCAGCACTCTACACAACAGTACTCTTCAGCGCACTCCGAACAATCTAACGAAACACAAACATAGATCCAATCACAATTTGCACAAACAATGTCATGAAGGTGAAAAAGTAAGCATGCAACATGGTAATATGCAAGGATGGATTCAAATTTGAACAAGGGTTTTATTCAGGGGTGTTGTTCAGTTGGGGATGTCATTAGAATCGATTCCCCATAGGTTTTAAATATTTTGGGTTAAACCTAAATAATCAAGCTCGGAAAATAGATCTACACCTCCAATCTATCTCGAAACATATCTGAACACTCTAAGCAAGTTATAACAATTTTCTACAGAAGGTCTCGTTGATACAAAGCCCACGCAACAAGAATCAACTAAAACAGATCTACGGATAATTTTCTAGAATTAAAATACTCTAATCTAAACTTTAAATCCTACTACAAGATTGCTGTGGTAAAACAACAATATTATTGTAGATCTGTGTTCTACTAAAAAATATGAATCCAACGGTATATTATATGCAATTTTTGGACTAATAGTTTACTAATTAGTGTTCTACTCAATTTACTATTGATTTTACAAGGTTTATAGTTTTCTGCCTATTTAAAAGAAAAGAAGGACGGTGGCCAGCTGTGTAGCGCCAAGTAGCGGCGCGGGATTGGTCCATGGCGGGTACGCGGAGCTGACGCGGCGGCGACGCGGCGCTGACGCGTGCACGGACGCGTGGCGGCACGAGATTGGGCGGTACCGGTTCGGCCGATCCACACCGCCAGATCAAGATCTAATGGAGGGGGCGGACGAACTCACCGACGGCGACGGCTCGACGACGACGACGACGGCGATAGCGGCGGTGCCTCGGTGGCGATGTACGGGGGTGTTCTGGCGAGCTCCCGTCTGTGCGAAGTGGACGACGACGTGGCCCTCCTCCTCGCGGTCCCTCTGGTACAAATGGCGTTGGCCCTCTCCTCCTCTATTCGCGGCGGTGCTCTGCCGATCTCTCCCGTCTCCGGCGAGACTCTGGCGACGAATCAGTAGCGGCACGGGGCTCTGCTCAAGGGGAAACAATGTGACTCGAGGTGGTACTCAAGGGGGAGGGCAGAGAGGGGGAGAGAAAAGGGGAAGGGGCGCCGGAACCTTGCCGTCGGCGTCGACAGCGTCAACTCCGGCGAGCTCTATGGCGGCGGCCCGGTGGCGGTGGTGGAAATTAAAGCTAGGGTTTTGGGAGGCATGCCGAGGGGCTATAAATAGGCGGGTTTCTTGGCGCGGGGGCTACAGAGTCCGCTGCGAATCGGCCGGAGGCGGTTGTGCCGATGCGACGAGCTCGTGGGCGCGCGTGGTAGGTAGTTGATGGGTGGGGCCAGGCCGTCAGTGGCTCCGGGCTGGCTACTGGCGGCGTTTGTTGGGCCGACCCAGCCAGGCGGCTACGGTGTGCGCCGCTCGCTCGTGGGCGCGCGTGGTAGATAGTTGCGGGTTGGTTTCGGCTGGCCTGCTTAGGTTAGACTCCTCTGTTGTTTTTTATACTTTTTTATTTATTTCTGTTTCACCAAAAGTTGCATAACTTTTCCAAACGGATTCCGATTTAAATGAAATTGGTCTCTAAAAAATTGTAAAAAGAAGAGGGTCAGAATGGGGTTATAAAATAACACTTTTGCAATGGTTTTGGAGGTTTAGAAATGGTCTTACCCTTTTAGTCTTTTATATGACTGCGGGGTTTTGGAAAATACCCGATGCAGGTTTTGTTATGTGATGCCATGATGCAACGATATGATGCATGCTTCTAGTAACATCTGAATTTGCGAGATTTGGGATGTTACAATATGCAATATGGCTGTGGATGTAGGAGGGCTCCAAGAGGGGTTCTTTTCTAAATAGTTTCTCTTGTAGATATAGCAGCAACATATCTTTGGTGAGAACTTTTGTAAACCCTTTTGAAAAGTTTTGGAAAACATTAGGATTGGGTCACCCATTTGATCCTGTCCTTAGGTCATTCCACAACCAAACTCCTTCCATTCAGCTCTGACCATCCCATGGTCAAAACAGGAATCCTTTCCGACCATCCCATGGTCAAAACATTTCAGAATCCATTTCTTTTCTAAAATCCTTTTTGAAAAAAAACCAGCACCGCTCTACAGCAACCTTCCCAACCGTCCATGACCGTGAACGCGGCTATTCGAATAGATTTACACTCTGCAGAGGTTGCACACTTTACCCACAGCATCCGGGTACACTACCCTGATCTTCACCGATCGTCAGTCAAGTAACCGACCAAGACTCTGCCGGTGCCCACTCGAATATAAGTGCCTACCCTATGAGTGTTAATCCCCTCAAAACCGGGACGTCGGGCGAGGACCAACCGGAGCGCTTATTGCACGTCCCACGTGCGCGCTTTTAATGAGGGGCTCATAGTAACGCGTGGAGGCCTGCTGACCCTTCATTCTTCCTCCAAGTCGATGTCCCACATGGACCTTTATCAGAGAAGGCCCACCCTCCAGGGATCCCCGATCCCCTGTAGTTGTTGCGAGGCAGCTTATACCAAAATAGACAACCATCAACTCCAACCCTATCCCATACCAGAGTAATGTGGTTGCACTGGTTAATTGTTCTAGCAAAACTGCAAAGAACCGGGTGCGTTTTCGTAAATCTTTTTCCTCCAGTTTTCCTTCAGCATTTTGCAAAACAAAACCTTTTTATTTCTCAACATCTCTTGGGAGGTCCCACCTCCTCAAGGTTTTATCATAAAACTTTTGGTAAAACTTTTTCCGGGGTCTTCCCATCCTCTAGCTTTGCTTCGGCTAAATCGGGGGTCTCCAAAGGGTTATGGTGATATACACCATCTATTCTACGAGGGGCAAGTAGGTGTCACCAAGGGGGTTGTACTTAGTAGTACCAAGTGTAATAGTTTGGAGGATCCAAACTACTACCATATATATATATCAACATATAGTAAAACAATGCAGTTTTTAATAAACCGTAAATAAAACATGCATAAGTAAAACAGTAGGACAAGGCTTATGAGCAAGAAGGTGGCTTGCCTGTGATCAGCAGTATGGCATAAATGTCCCAGGACTTCTCTTTTAGATACCTAGAATACCAATATCAATAATAGATACCACTTCTTCTGCTCTCCGATTTCATCGCAACTATCGTCGTCCCGACAAAACATGCAAGCAAACCAAGCCACAATCAACACCAGACAACCAGCACCATTACATACAGCAAACAATGAATAATACCAGATTCAGATTCAGATGGTTTTGAGAGGATTAGAAATAGGAGAGGGAGATGGCCTGAGAGAAGGGGATGAACACCCCTTAGGGTTTATTGTCGAGGAACTACCTAAGAGGGTGTTTTGGACCAAGGACACATTCTGTAAGGTACCATTGTAAAAACATGATACCAATATTTAGGTATTGATAAAATTAAACCAACAAAAGTGGTTTCACTATTTTATCACTTACCAAAGAATTATAGTGATTATTATAGTGAATATGACTCTAGTTTTAGGAAATAATTCACCAGAAAAGTTCTGGAGCTCCAAACATTATATCCATGGATGGTTCAGTAGTGTTTGATGTACTTGTTCACTGAGAGTTGGAATCATGCCAAAATAATTATCATAATGCCCTTAGGAAATTCCCAAAGGCAGTTCTGTAGGCAAATTATCTTTTTCACCAGATTAAATCTACAGCAGCTATTGATGTGAAACCAAGGACACCTGGTAGGTACTTCCAATACGTTTGTGTAGAAATTGGAATCAACATTTTTGGATTATCAAAACTACTGTAGTGAATTTAGGGGTGAATAAACCATGCACATAATAGTTTAATTCAAAAGAATTCAACTGGGGCTTAGAAAATTACTGGCTCTAGGGTTTTGATAGATATTGATGGTCCACTTCTCTGAGTGTTGGAATTAGCCTAATATGTTTTGTAGATATGCCTAGGCATTTTTCTAAAGTCAGATTGTTTCTGTTTTTGTTATTTTGGTTATAGACAGACTACTGTTCCCCTTGGCATGATATAAATGCTAGATGGTAGGATTATGGGTATACTTTGAAAATAACTTGGTTTCATCCATTTTGGAGATGTGTAAGTCACTAAGGAATTTATTTAGTGTAAACTACACCTTGATGCAGATTAATTGCCCACAAATAATGAAAATTATTTTTGGCACAAGATCAGTTCTAAATGTTTAGGAAAACATGGGAGATCATTCATAAATTTGTATCTGTCCAAAAATAGAGTGATTTCCATTTTAGTTAGCAATTAAACTAATAGGCCAGAAATAGATTTGGAATTTAAAGAAAAAGAAAAAGGAAGGGAGAGCAGTGCGGGCCGGATCCATGGGGGGAATACTAGGTCGCGCAGGGCAACACCGGCCCATCTCGCACCGGAGCGCGCGGGAGGCAAATTTGAAGCTGACTGGCGGGGCCCAGCCGTCAGTAGCTCTCAGCGCCGAAGTGGTATGGAGAGATGTGGGGCATTGGATCCAGGGGAGATCGACGGTCGTCCGTTGTCCTCCCCAACTAGACAGGGGGCTGGTGACGGAAACCCTAGGGGTGGCAGGGAAGGCACTAGAGGCTCACCTGCAGCCGCACTCGGCGAAGGGAAGGCCTCATGGCGAGGTTTTCAAAATAAGGTTTATCTCTAGCGACCATGCTAACTAAGTTTCTCCTACAATCAGGATGGCTCTGATACCAAGTCTGTGGGGCCCCCAGATTAATCCTTCGAGAATCCCTGTTATGCATACAACCACGATCCCATGAGCAGTTAGTCGTGGCACATAACCGACAAGTCATTACAACATCCGAGAATATACCGAATTACAAGACTTACATAAATGCCGTTATGGCTACATCAATAGACATCAGCGGATCTTCCTCAAGCGTAGAGCCCGAGCCATGCCTTAACCTACAGGCAACTGACTAGGAGAACGTCCTAGCTTGCATAGTCGTCCACTTCACCTTCTTCTTGATATCTGGCCAAGGTAACAGACAGGTACAATGCCAGTGAGTACTTTGAATGTACTCGCAAACCACCTTAAGAGAATAGTAATAACAAGGGGATATGCAATATGGCTGTGGTAGTAGGAGGGTTCCAAGAGGGGTTCTTTCTAAATAGTTTCTCTTGTAGATATAGCATCTACATATCTTTGCCGAGAACTTTTGTAAACCATTTTGGAAACCATTTTGAAAAGTTTTAGAAAACACTAGGACTGGGTCACCCATTTGTTCCCGTCTTCAGGTCCTCCCACCACCAAACTCCTTCCATTCCGTTCTAACCATCCCATGGTCAAAACAGGAATCCTTTCTGACCATCCCATCGTCAAACCATTTCAAGAACCATTTCTTTTACGGAATCCTTTTTGAAAACAAAACCAGCACCGCTCTACAACAACCTTCCCAACCGTCCATGACCGCGGACGCGGCTATTCGAATAGATTTACACTCTGCAGAGGTTGCGCACTTTACCCACACCATCCGGGTACACTACCGTGATCTTCACCGATCGTGGGTCAAGTAACCGATCAAGACTCTCCGGATGCCCACTCCAATATAAGTGCCTACCCTATGACTGTTAATCCCCTCAAAACCGGGACATCGAGCGAGGACCAACCAGAGCGCTTATTGCACGTCCCACCTGCGCGCTTTCAATTAGGGGCTCATAGTAACGCGTGGAGGCCTGCCGACCCTTCATTCCTTCTCCAGGTCGATGTCCCACATGGACCTATATCGGAGAACACCCACCCTCCAGGGATCCCCGATACGCTGTAGTTGTTGGGAAGCATCTTATACCAGAATAGACAAACACCAAATCTAGCCATGTCCCATACAAGAGTAATGTGGACGCACGGGTTAATTGTTCTAGCAAAACATCAAAGAACCGGGTGCATTTTCGTAAATATTTTTCCTCTAGTTTTCCTTTAGCATTTTGCAAAACAAAATATTTTCTTTCTCAACATCTCTTGGGAGGTCCCACCTCCTCAAGGTTTTATCATAAAACATGTGGTAAAACTTTTTCCGGTGTCTTCCCATCCTCTAGCTTTGCTTCGGCTAAATCGGGGGTCTCCAAAGGGTTATGGTGATATACAACATCTATTCTACTAGGGGAAAGTAGGTGTCACCAAGGGGTTGTACTTAGTAGTACCAAGTGTAATAGTTTGGAGGAGCCAAACCACTACCATATATATATATATCAACATATAGTAAAACAATGTAGTTTTTAATAAACCGTAAATAAAACATGCATAAGTAAAACAGTAGGACAAGGCTTATGAGCAAGAAGGTGGCTTGCCTGTGATCAGCAGTATGGCATAAATGTCCCTAGACTTCTCTTTTAGATACCCCAAAATACCAATATCAATAATAAATACCACTTCTTTTGCTCTCCGATTTCATCGCAACTATCATCGTCCCGACAACACATGCAAGCAAACCAAGCCACAATCAACACCATACAACCAACACCATTACATACAACAAACAATGAAAAACACCATATTAATATTCTGATGGTTTTGAGAGGATTAGAAATAGGAGATGGAGATGGCCTTGGAGCAGGGGATGAACACCCCTTAGGGTTTATTATCGAGGAACTACCTAAGAGGGTGTTTTGGACCAAGGACACATTCTGTAAGGTACCATTGTAAAAACATGATACAAATAGTTAGGTATTGATAAAATTAAACCAACAAAAGTGGTTTCACTATTTTATCACTTACCAAAGAATTACAGTGATTATTATAGTGAATATGACTCTAGTTTTAGGAAATAATTTACCAGAAATGTTCTGGAGCTCGAAAAATTATTTCCTTGGATGGTTCAGTAGTGTTTGATGTACTTGTTCACTGAGAGTTGGAATCATGCCAAAATAATTAACAGAATGCCCTCAGGAAATTCCCAAAAGAAGTTTTGTAGGCAATTTATCTTTTTCACAAGATTAAATCTACAGCAGCTATTGATGTGAAACCAAGGACACCTGGTAGGTACTTCCAATACCTTTCTGTAGAAATTGGAATGAACATTTTTGGATTAGCAGAACTACTGTAGTGAATTTAGGGGTTGAATAAACCATGCACATAATAGTTTAATTCCCAAGAATTCAACTGGGGCTTAGAAAATGACTGGCTCTAGGGTTTTGATAGATATTGATGGTCCACTTCTCTGGGTGTTGGAATTAGCCTAATATGTTCTGTAGATATACCTAGGCAATTTTCTAAAGTCAGATTGTTTCTGTTTTTGTTATTTTGGTTATAGACAGACTACTGTTCCCCTTGGCATGATATAAATGCTAGATGGTAGGCTTATGGGTATAGTTTCAAAAGAACTTGGTTTCATCCATTTTGGAGATGTGTAAGTCACTAAATTTATTTAGTGTAAACTACACCTTGATGCAGATTAATTGCCCACAAATAATGAAAATTATTTTTGGCACAAGATCAGTTCTAAATGTTTAGGAAAACATGGGAGATCATTCATAAATTTGTATCTGTCCAAAAATAGAGTGATTTCCATTTTAGTTAGAAATTAAACTAATAGGATAGAAATAGATCTGGAATTTAAAGAAAAAGAAAAAGGAAGGGAGAGTTGTGCGGGCCGGATCCGTGGGGGGAATACTAGGCCGCGCAGGGCAAACACCGGCCCATCTCACACCGGAGCGCGCGGGAGGCAGATTTGAAGCTGACTGGTGGGGCCCGGCCATCAGTGGCTCTCAGCGCCGAAGAGGTATGGTGAGATGTGGGGTGTTGGATCCAGGGGAGATCGACGGTCGTCCGTCGTCGTCCCCAACTAAACAGGGGGCTGGTGGCGGAAACCCTAGGGTTGGCGGGGAAGGCACTAGAGGCTCACCTGTAGCCGCACTCGGCGAAGGGAAGGCCTCAGGGCGACGTGGCATGCTGCGGGGAGCCGAACGAGGGGCGGCACGAGGGGGTTCATCGTCGGTGGAGGGCTCACGTGAGGACGCCCGAGAGAGATCTCGTCGGAGCTTGACGGAGGGCTTACAGGGCCCGGTGCATGCCGTAACGGAGGGGCTCGGCCGGATTCGGTGGTCTTGAGGACTCCAATAGTGTTGCATGCAGGGAGGAAGGGAGCTCGGAAGCTGCTACTTGGAGGAGGAGCTCGGCTTGGTCTTGGGCATGGGCGGCCGCCTCTAGTGTTCCTGCGAGCAAAGAAGAGGAAAGGGGGAGGTGGATCAGATCCCGGGGATCAATATAGAGGGAAGAGAGGGGTCTGGGGCGTCAGTTATGACTACCTGCTTGCAAACAAGGTTGAGCCCAAGAGGAGTTATTCACCTTCTTCATGGAGATGGGGTGTCGATGGAGAGGTAGGAGGAGTGGATATGGTTCTCTGGTGGCCAGGGAAGGAAATGGGGGAGCAAGGAGGGTTGGACTGGCCTGGGGCTTATTTAACTTGAGGGGATGGGTGTAGGATGGACAAGGTCCATGGAGGGCTTGAGAGGAGGAGCTGGCCAGGGATTGACACATAGGGGTGGTGGAGTGGTCGTGTGGGGCCTAGTGCAATGACCAGAGAGGAGGTGAGGCGTGCTGCAGCTGCTGTGGCATTCATCTCTCAAGATATTGCAAGATATGTCCATCTCTCTCTTATGACTAGCTCTAAGAGCTAAAAGACAAGGGGGATGGAGTGCTACAGTGCAGCTACAGTAGTGGTCGACAGGAGAGGGTGCGCTGGGGTAAGGTGCATTTGTTTGCAAGATTGGTGGTGATGGTGTTTGGTTTTTAGTACAAAGAGGCTAAGTATCCAAATCTGCCATGAGGGATGATCAAGTGCTCAATCTTGATTTTTGATCTTGGCCGATGGAGGTAAGGATGCTAGTAGAGGGGTAAGGTTAATATATACCTCCAGGATTTATTTGGGATTGATTGGGTCACTCTAGATCACTTTTTTATCATTTATTCAAAAAGTGCAGAAATGGTTTCTAGAAGCTAATGTGATATTTTTACATTAGACAAGGTTAGTTTTTGGTGGGAGATGGTCCTAGATACCCAGGCACAGCTTGGGGAATTTTCTTGGAATTTATTGGTAAAGAAAAGTATTTTTAGACAATTATTTCTTGTTTCAGCCATTTAAGAAAATGGGCAAAACAAATAATAAAACTCTTCAAAATTATTTATTTTTGAAGTGGGAAGATAGGGTATGATATTTGGACCTTAATTGAGCCAAAAGTTGGGGAAGTGTTTTGGCAAAAAACCAAATTTTCCTTTATGGAAGAGCTTTTGGAAGTTTTGTTCTATTTAGGGAATTAGATAGTTTTGGTCCATAATAAATATGGATAATTATTGATAAATCTTGATGATCAAGGTAGGTGATGTAGACAAGGTGTAGCAAGCATTTTCAACCTTGGGATTGGAGAATCCAAGTTGATCTTGGTGGAATCTGTAGATTTAAGGGTCTTGGGTGAGATTGTTTTCATGCCACGAAAACCTTGTTGGATCTTGGAGCTCAGATCTCCCCTTGTCCTCATTGACTTGTAAACTTCTAGAAGGGATTTCTTCAGAACTGATCTGGTTAAGAGTTTTAGATGATCACTTAGTAGCCAGGGATCTTATCTAGATTGTATTCTTGCTTAGGGTGGGAGTATTTGGAGACATCTTTATCCTAGTGATGAGCTCCTATAGTAGCTCATGCTATCTCCTAAGCAGACAAATCAAGCAACAGATCAAGGCAATTCATCTTACAAACAATTCAACTACTACTGGGGTTACCACCAAGCCTAGCTTTAATTATGGGTATTTTGAAGTGTTCGATTTGAATAATGTGAGAATACTTGGTATTTCTACCAAGAGTAGGATTTAAAAGGTTAATAAAGGTGTTTTGGGAAAACTAGAGAGAAGAGCATTTGAAGGTTCTGTCTTAAGAACATAAGGAGATAGTATTCTATAGCTCTCCGTAGTTTGATCAATAGAAGCTACTAAAATAGTTGGTTTGCACAGGCTTCTTGGCTCAGGTTTTGAAATGCCAGAACACTGCACCAATGAACAAGAAAAAGTTTTTGTTCCCCCTAATTTTTGCATTCTGGACAACTAATCAGGGTTGATGAAATTGGGATGTTACAAAATCCCTCACATACATCCGTACTGGGATTGTTCGTTTGCGGTACCAACCATCCCGGGCGAGTGCATCCCGGTACCCGAGTTGTCATTAATCGCGTGGAGGCGCCATAGTAGAATCGCCAATTGTCTAGAAGGGACAAATGGGGGTGAATACAAATCTAATGGCCAAAAGGACGTTTGAACCAGACAAAAACGGTTGATCTCAAATACCGCTGTTAGGTCAACTCTTCTTGACCCGCCCTGTCAGTATTCCATGTTATCTTTTGTGGTCGTGGACTACCTTACCCCTGCGTGGACCATATCCCTGAGTGGACCAGATCTATTTCTTTGCTCTGCTCTGGTCTTCTACAATGCTCCCCTCCCCATAACATTTTCTCAGCTCCGGCCGCTCGTCTCAGATCGGAGCTCGCACTTGCTCTAATTTGCATCCCGGCCATGTCCGGTCAAAGCTCACAGTCGTCGCCGTCGCATCGTCCGCCGTATCGGAGCTTCGTGTCCCCGGACTAATATCTCAGCTCTGGCTAGTCCTTCTAACACGATGGAGCGCGTCCCGTCGGGCAATCCAGGCCGGCGACCGACATCGGGAAATTGTGTGCTTCTGCGCACCCCAGGCATGGTAGCCCTGGCACAGCTGTTCGACAACTACACTCTCATGGCCGCCGTGCTGGGCATCCGTCCTGCCGTGTCGCCGGAAGAGTTGTTGTCGGCTTTTAGGTCTCGTTTTGGGATCAAATGAAATGAGGTCAAGATTGAGGTACGCGCGCCGCCATTCGATTTTTTTGTCCGGTTCGAGCACAGCTCAGACACCGAGCATGTTCTGCATTCTTCCCGTTCTTTTGAGTGCTGCGGGAAGAAAATGAGCTTCATGCGTTGGCATCGCACCTGTGGGTGGGATGATCGCTTGGGGAAGCTCCGTTTCTTCTCCAAACTTGGCTTTGACGGCCTCCCATTGGATGCTTGGGAGCCAGAGGCCCTCAAGCAGGTCGTCAGTAGCCTTGGCGGCGAGCTGGTGGAAATCGTGCCACCGAGCGACAGATGGGTCATTGAGGTAAAGGCATGGATGAAAGATTCTGACGCCATTCCTAAGATGTACGAGGTGCAAATTTCAAGCAGGGCATGGCGATAGATTTGCTGGAAGCACCCGGTCATCATCCACGTGGAGGAGGTTTTGGAATCGGTACATGGCATCTAGGGCCCCAAAGAGGCTGCCAGAAAGCATCCTCGTCGCCTGCAGTGTTGGCCTGGAAGGATCAATGGCACAGGACAACCACCGTTTCACAACGGCACACATAGTTTTGGTGGGGGAACTGGGCTTGGACGAGCTGGTGGTTCTGATTTCCCTCGAGTGAAGACAGAGCTCTAGTGAATTGTCGTGGTATGTGTGGCTAATGAATTTTTAGTATGGAGAGCGAAGCAGGAAGTTAGCATCGACTAAAAATGTGTAATAGTTTGAATCGATGTAGTCTGTGTGTTTAATAGTTTGAAGTAGTATGTGTGTGTAATAGTTTGAATCGATGTAGTATGTGTGGGTAATGAATTTGATGTAGTGTGTGTGTGTGTAATAGTTTGAATCGATGTAGTTGAGCACCGTGCTTTATAATTTCTGTGAATAACCAAGGACAACCTCATGAAAAGTGGGTGGTCTAGCAATGAGCAATGTCATTTATGTGAATGCTAGGAAAATGTAGTCCATATCCTCTTGAAGTACAAGGTAGCTATATTTGTAACATGTTATCTGTAGGACCATTTTGAAGACAACACAAGACAAAGGAAAAATGGTTTACAGCACAGACAGCAGACAGAAAATATGTAGTCTGGGATAAAAAATGACAGTTAACTGGATTTAACTACGACTAGTTATTGAAGGAAATAGATACTTGATAGTATTTTCTTACAACAGTAGTACTTCCATACAAAAGGGTCTTATACCTACACAAAAGTGGGCTAAACTTCCTACTAGTTTATAGAACAATTCGTTAGCATTTCATCTACAAAAGCCATTCTTCAGTCTGAACTTAACTATTCTACAATGAAGAAAGTACATATCTTCACCAGAAAAGTTGGCTGGCCAATTGCCTTGAGGGGACATAAGTTCTTTGATCATTTAACCCCAACTGATCTATTGCCTTCCCACCAAACTACTAGAAATCTGCATCGTTCATGCACGAGCGATTTGCGTGCGCTAGTCCCGGTTCAGTTGGACCATCTGCTACGCCGCAACGATTTCTTCGAAACTGAAATTCAGCATCTTCTTCTTGCAATCGTAGGTCCGTGTGAACTCAAACCTGAATTCCGGTGCTGAGCTGATGCACGCCACCGGCTCCGGCTATCGAACAATCCATCATGCTGAGTGTAGACGCTTGGTCGCCGCCATGGTACAGCCTCTGACGGTGCGTTGGATGGAGCGTCTTTGCCACAGACGGCGTGTTCCCAGCCTCCCCCACTGCGGTAACGTAGCCTGCCCCGAAGCATGGACGCGGGAGTTCCTAGACCTTGGCGCTGCCCTGTTCGAGGCTGTGTACCCTCGGCGGCATGTGCTCGTGAATGATTTGATACGTACCTTGTTCCCACTTCCCAAAGTATGTTGTAATGCCGCCACGCGATTTCTGCACATCACTCTCTTGGCCCTGCTTGGCGCATCCGGCGCCGGCGACACCGGCGCCGCCGCCACTGCCGCGGCTGATTCGGCACATTCGGGGAAATTCTCCGCCTGGCAGGGCAATGGGAGACCGGCCTTGAAATAGAGCTTCATGGCCTGCCTTAGAGGGGCTAAATACCCCAGTTTCGGCTGCTGTCTTGTTGGCGGCTGCTTAGGCGGGGCCATGTTACCCTAGGTGGTGCGACGCGGAGGAGCTGTGCAAGGTGAACTGTGGTTTGTCGGAGAAGGGGAGTGAAAGACTGACATTAGGTTTGTACTACGGGCACGCGTGAAAATAACCATCTCCCATTTCCTTAGAGGGTAATAATTCGGCACTCGTTGCATTAACCGCTCAATCTTTATTTCCCTTCTCAGCATAAGAGTGCGAATGTATTAAAAAGATCGGTCGTGGCTATCCACCTCATCGGGCAATGTACCAGGATAGGTAGGAGATCGGGTTTCATTTTAGAAATGTTGACGACTGTTCCCTTATATTTATACTATATTATTTCTATGCCACCATGTACTGTAGATAGTAGCAACACCATGTGGTGTGGCATGTTTTATTTTTTTTAAAGGGAATCAAAAACAGGGGATGCCGATGTGGCATGTTTTCTGACTGACGGGTCCGCCTCCTCCACCTTCGATGGTGCGCATCCCAGGTTCGAGGGCTGGTGCCGTCCACCAACACATTATTGTGCAATTTTCCATGTAGAACCTGAATTCCAGAGCTGAGGTATTGCCCGCCGCCGGCTCCGGCTATCGAACACAGAGAATTCTAAAAGAAGCTACTAAAAATAAATACTTTGAATTCTGAAAGTACTAAAATTAAATACATTACAATTTTGTCTGAAAGGTAATATGCATACTGCTGATCAAAATAATATAAATACAGTACAAATTTCTACTTCGAAAAATAGACCTGAAAATGCTAGCAAATAACCTAGGATGAATATAGGATTCATTCTCCCCTATATATTTCGTCGTCGTCGGCCCCCGCGTGCTGCAACACATGTTTAGAGAAATCTCTCCATCTGCAATGTGATGCCAGTATCTCGTCCAGAGGGTAAGGCCTCAGTGTATGTTCCAGACTTAAGCCATGCATTACCATTGTTGGTTCCTCTTCCCAAACTTGAACTTCATAATCGTACATTCTGATATAATTCCTGTAGTATATGCAACCGGGTTTGACTATGGGGTGTAACCTGGTGTCAATGGAGATAGACCGATTGTAATAAACAAAGAGGGCACAACTTCCAATGTCACCGCCGGCCTCGAGAGAGCGGTTCTCCGTGTCCACCTTGTATAACACCGGCTTCCCTTTCGCGAAATACCCGTTCAATACAAGAAGCACATCACCATCTGACTCCACAAGGTAAAATTTGTAAGTTCCGCGTACCTGTTCAAAGACTAGGGCTGAAATTATTTTGGCCATCGTGACATGTTGGTCCACAAGATGTCTCCATTCTCAAGTAATGCATATACTTCCCATCAGAATGCCATCATGCAGTCTAGAAGCGTATCAGGAGGTGGCGAATACAATCCTTCTCCAAATGATTCATTGATTTGCCCCGTTGGGGTGCTCTCATCGGCCCATGTAATATGATCTGGATAATCAGTGCAAACGAACACCATCGTCGGGGACTTCTTCACGAGGACAAATTGTACAAGATCAGATGGTATGTGTGCTTGAAACTTAGTGTTAGACTTATGAGTGATTGAGTTCAAAAGTTAAATATGGTATGGCTCCACCCTCTAACCAATCACGATGACGCCACGAGAAACACCGACGAAGTAGAAGAGGGCATCAGTTAGCACTAAGATGTTTACAATGGAAAATACCAATAAATGAATGTTATATATATATATATAGAATCTTCGGATGTGAATGTGAACCTGCAATGGACGTCCATTAGATTCGTCCTGAAGCAACGACCATTGGCGACGTTGAAGAAGGTGAAGTTGCCAACGTCTGGAAGTGTGTGATCTATCATGATCTAGTTGTTGAGATGGAATTCGGGCACCTTTAAAGTGTGGCGCCAATCGGTGTAGACTTCCCGACAAGCAGCATAGGTGTAGACGTACTCCTCTTTCTCCAGCAAGTAGTTGGCGATCTTGTGAAGTGGGTTGGCCGGGAGATCGGACCAGTTCCTCTTCATCTGGCTATTGGCCATGGCTTACGTGCGGGAATGTTTTGATCGAGGAAGAAAGAAGAACTACCACTGCGAGGAGAAGAAGAGGAGGAGAACAGACGAGGGAGAGGAAGCAGAACTGCCACTGCGAGGAGACGAGGGAGAAGAAGCTGAACTGACACTTCAAGTTTCGATCAACGGGCTTTTTTCGGAACTAGCACGTGAACCAGCCATGCACTGCATGGAAGTTTTGATCAAACAGACTGACATGTGGGACCTGCTAAAAAATTCCGAGAAGGGCTACCGTGCATAGTGCGCTGATAGGTGGCATGTTTTCTGACTGGCAGGCCCACCTCCTCCACCTTCTACGGAGTGTGTCCCATGTTCGAGGGCTGGTGCCGCCCACCAACACATTATTGTGCAATTTTCCATGTTTTGTCACAACCAGCTCTGCTCCACTCCTCTGCTCCTGTCGCCGCCAATCCGCTCAGTCGTGCACCGCTATCGTTGTCCCCTTGGGAAGTCGTCCTCCCGCCCTCCCCTCCCTGCCATCCCCTCACATCCCCTCCGCTCCCCTCCCTGCCCTATGTCCTTGCCGCTGTCCACCTCCCAGGCGCGTCTGGAAACGAAAATCGAGAGTCATCCATTAGGTTAGGCGCCCAACGACGCTAGTGATCCGGATTCCCCTCGGAGATGGATCCTACGAGGCTTGAGAACACGGAGATGGGTCCTATGCGGGTAGAGAACCCGAAATATCCTTCCAGTCTGGAGAGCACAGAGGACAACAAAACATGGGAAGAGGAAGCGGGGTGCATAGCTTTGGAGGTATGGAGCCCGGAGAAGGTGTCGTGCGTCCACATTGAAGGGTAAGAACTGTGATTCCTTTTCTGCATACCCCAATTAGTGTTTCTAGTCCCGTGGTGATGGCAAGGATATGTGTTGGTAACCGCAGGATGTCTTTACAGCTTGTCCTTGAGCATGATGCTTTGCTAAGAGAGCATGAAGGCACTGAAATGTGTGGCGGTGCAGATGATGATGAGAAAGCATATCCAGACATGGCTGCTGGCCCTGATAGGATGGAGAGTAGGGAATATTTGGTTGATTCGAACTTTGAGCCTAACTATGGGACTAGGGATGTATATATGACGATGAAGACGAGGACATGCCAGTGATACACTTTGACAGGGACAATCCTACAATTTATGAGGGGACTGTCTTTGAGAATGTGGAGAACTGTAGATATGCAGTTGCAACCTATGCAATCAGAGTTGGGTTCGAATTTATCATTGAAAAGAGCGACCAAAAGAGATTTAGGGTTCATTGTTGGGAAAGTAATGTGTGTAAATGGAGATTACATGCATCTCCAATGCGGGGTGGACACCCATTTCAGGTTGCAATAGCTACATTTAGTTTTAGTCTTTCTCATATTTATTCTGCTGATAACTAGCTCTAAATTATTTGGATTCTTATCGAATGTAGATCAAAGTAAACATGAAGAAACACAACTTCTTTAAGTGATAAAATTAGACCGGCGACTACCAAGTGGATTGTTGCTACTATACTTGACTAGGTGAGGAAGGATCATAACATTGGACCTGCTAAACTCAGAGCAAAGATTAGAAAAAAGTTTAATGTTCTGATTCCTTACCACAGAGTCTTTGATGGGAAGGAGATGGCTCTAGACTTCATTCAAGGCAAGTGGAATGAGAGTTTTCATATGTTGTATAGTTTCAAAGCTCGGGTAGAGAAAACATCACCTGGTAGTGTTGTTGACATCAATTACGAGGTTGTGAAAGGAAGAGAAAAGGTCTCGAGGGGGGTCAGGTATAAGTAGGCAGATAAGATATGCTTCAGGAGATGTTTTGTCTGCCTGAAGGCATGCTGGAAGGGGTTCCTAGATGGCAGCAGGCCATACTTGGCAATAGGCGCAACTTCTTTAACAGGGAAGTAGATGGGACATGTTGCTTATGCTTGTGCTTTGCACGTGCATAATTGGATTCTACCCGTAGCTTATGCTGTTCTTGAGGGTGAATCAAATGAAATCTAGACATGGTTCATGTAGAGACTACGGGAAGTAATTGGTCACCCGAAGGCTTGGTGATACATACTGGTGCATGCGAGGGTCTTGAGAATGCTGTTGATGATGTGTTTCCCGGGGTTGAGCATAGGGAATACATGCAGCACCTCGCTACTAACTTCATGAATAAGTTCAAAGGAAAGATCTTTGAAGAGGACTTGTGGCGATCAGCATACACATACACCCCAAGCACGTATGCTACTTACTTGCAGAACATGTATGTAGTGCCAAAGGTGAAAAAATACCTTGAGGAACATCACACCAAGCTATGGGCCAGAAGCAAGTTTGGTGAGTTAAGCAAGGTGTATTTTGTTTGCAATAATTTGGCAGAGAGTTTCAATGATAAGATTTCGGGCATGAAGACACTTGGAATTGTTATTTTGTTGGATGCAATAAGATAGTGCATAATGGTGAAGATATATTTAAGGCAAAGAATTTGTGCAAGAAATTTTTTAGGCCATAAAATAGTTCCAAAGGTGGTTATGTTACTGAATGCAAGAACCAGTGCAATGAGAACGATAAAGATGAGGATGCTCCGAAGGTCTAGGACATTGGCTGAGGTTTATGCAGAATACAAGCGTGGAAGTGAATGGAGGTACACTGTAGACATTGGAAACAAGAGATGTTCATGCAGGCAGTGGCAGATTACTGGTATGCCATGTCACCATGCAATTTACTTCGTCTTAAAGCTTAGAGGTAGCGCAGCTGAAATAGAGAACTATGTCGACAACTATTTCTCCGTGGACAAGTTTGCTGCAACTTATGCAGAAAATGTACCACCTATGGCTGATGAAAATGATTGGGAGATTGTTGATCTAGGGTTCAAATTTCAACCACCAGTTGTTAGGAGGCCACCTGGGAGGCCTACAAAGCTAAGGATCGAAGCCTCCACCGATAAAGGTTCAATGATAGGAGCTAGGAAAAGGAAATGCAAATGTTGTGGCGGATTTAGCCATATCAAGAGGTTGTGCAAAAACCCAGTTACACATGATATTGTCCCTGTTCAAACCCTAGTGGCAGAAAAAGAGGCTTCTCAGATAGAACTGGAGGAAGAGCACCGCGAAGACGAAGAACTTGAGGAAGTGCAGCATGTGGAGGAAAACGGTGATGAGCACTCGGAGGAAAACGTACGTAAGCAGTCAATTTATGAAGAAGTGGAGGTGCCGGCGAGAAAAGGATGTGAAAAGAAACAAAAGGGTAAGCGGAACGGGGAGGAAAGGGCAAATAATGGAGGTGTATTATAATATGAAGAAGTTGCAGGGGTGATTGAGGATGTTGTTGAGGATCTTTCGGCTAACTGCAGGAGAAATAATAAATCCCTGCCAATTTCATCTTTGTACGATTCTCCAGATGAAAAGTAAGCTTAAAAATTGTTTTATTTGCCATTTTATTGTTTTTTATCCTCATCAACTGATGCGTAATGCAGCGTGGGCTAGTAGACTAATAAGAGGAGCAGAAAGATGTGGGCACAGTAACGTCGTATGTTGAAATATATCATTGAAACTAAACTAGTCGTGTCATCTTTATTTATATCTGGCACGTGCAATGTGTCTATGATGGGGTTATGTGGACCAGATTACAATTTTTTAAATATTATTACATTAATTTTTTACCTGCGTATGGACACAACTACTAGTTCCCATCTCCCTTGGATTCCCATCTCCTTTGGCGCACTCCAGAATTATGGTTGTGCCATCAAGTAACAGAGTCAGCGTATTGTCCCGTTAGATGTGAATGCAATGACTTTGTTTGTTCAGAATTTGACGACTTTTGATTAGTTTGAAGGACAGAGAAACCAAAAACATGTATCTAGACATGTTTTGGGTATAGAGACATTTATTAAATATCTAAAAAAAACTAAGTTAGTTATATCTGGACAGGAGTAGTACACTATTACAACACGCTCGATCCCTTCTCCTCTAGCGCACTCCAAATTATGGCTGTGCCATCAAGTGCTAGGAGTAGAGTCAGCGTATTGTCCCATCCGATATCCACGAATGTAACATCCCAATTTCAGCAACCCTGATTAGTTGTCCAGAATGCAAATATCAGGGGGAACAAAAACTTTTTCTTGTTCATTGGTGCAGTGTTTGCTTGTTGTCTATTTGTGCTTGTGCATGTGAGTGTATGCCATATGATACTCCTTACCTCACCATCAGTTGACAAAAGCTACTTCCCAAAATAGTCTTCGCTTACTCTACATATTCTCAAATGTTTTGGCATTTCAAAACCTAAGCCAAGAAGCCTTTGCAAACCAACTATTTTAGTAGCTTCCATTGATTAAACTCTGGAGAGCTACATATTATAAGTTCCTTATGTTTTCAAGATAGACCTTCAACTACTCTTACCTCTAGGAACTCCAAAACCTTTTCAAGATAGACCTTCAACTACTCTTACCTTATTCAAACTCCAACCTTTCAAAATTACCCCTCCTTACCTCAAACTAAGCTTGATGGTAACCCTAGTAGTAGTTGATTTGTTTGTAAGATGAGTTGCCTTGATCTGCTGTTTGAATTGATTGCTTAGAGATAGTATAAGCTACCCTGGGAGCTCATCACTAGGATCAAGATGTTCCCAAATCACCACTCCCTAAGCAAGAATACACAGCTGGATCTGATCTCTAGCTACTAGGTGATCATCTCAAACCCTAAACCAGATCAATTCTGAAGTGATCCAGTCTAGAAGTTTCCAAGTCAATGAAGACCAATATCAAGCTTGGATCTATTCTACCCAATCTACACTTCAACATCCTAAGTACTACATCACCTTTTTGAATGCCTCCTTTTCTTAACCCTTGTGCATTTTTGAAAATGCATTTGAACCATATTGTTAACCATCCTAAGTACTACTAAGGCCCACTCTTGCCCTTGGTTATATCATCCTCCAACCCACTTGTTCTTGATGGTTTTGCAGGCAAGAAAATAACTTTTCCTGCAAATCTAGTCAACATGCCTACTTTGATAGAAGCTCACACCACCATTCAACCTTCTATGGACCAACTCTTTGCATGGTTGTGCTCTACTCATAGAGGTATATCAACATCTACTTCACTTGTTCCAAGTGGATCTTTGTTCTTCTCAAACCCACATGGTTTATAAGGCATCATGACTCATCTGGTATGGTAGCCTTATTTTCAACAAAGTTTGCCATCACTTCCAGACCACCTCAAATGTAACCAATCCAAACTCCTTCTTCCATGATCATATATATGACTTGGTCTAGCTATCCATCTATCCCATGCCCCAAGGGGAGATATGAGTTCCAAGATCCAGCAAGGATTTGGTGGTATGAAAACAATCTTACCCAAGATCCTTAAATCTCAAGTTTTCACCAAAATCTACTTGGATTCCCTAATCCCAAGGATGCAAATGCTTGTAACACCTTGTCTACATCATCAACCTTAATCCTCAAGATTTATCCAATATTATCCATAATTATTATGGCTCCAAATCTAATTAATCTCTTTAAGAGACAAAATCTCCCAAAACTCCTTTCCCAAGGGAATGTTTGGTTTTTGCCAAACCATTCCCCAAATTTTGACTCAACTGAGATCCATATATCATACTCTATATTCCCACCTCAAAAATAAATATTTTTGAGATTCCTTATTATTTCTTTTTGCCCCTTTTCTTAAATGGCAGAAACAAGAAATAATTCCTTAAAAATACTTTACCATCTCAATAAATCCCAATAAAATTCCCCTAATTGTGTATTCACATATGGGACCATATCACACCAAAAACCCACCTTGTCCATTTCAAAAATATCCATTCAAATCCTGAAACAGTTTCAGCACTATTTGAAAAATAGATATAAAAGGAATCTAAAATGATCTTCTAAATCCCAAATAATTCTTGGAGGTTCCTCTTAACCACATCTAAGCACCAGCATCTTCACCCCATCTTCCCAACACCAAATTTTGCGACTTGCTTGGAAATCACCAACATAGCAAATGTTGTCTATTTCCAAAGAACTTGATCAACATCAAACCAAACCCTCCTCAAGTCTTCCCCAGCAAGCCTCCACCACCTCATCACCCTCCTGGTCGAGCAGCCCTATAGCACGACTACTATAGCACCATCTCCCCCTTGTCCTCCAGTGTTTGGAGGTAGAGAATTGAAGTGGGACAACCACCTATCGACAAAAGCTCTTGCCTCAACAACACCCCTCCCTCTCTCTGTCCCCTGCACGACACCAGTGCTCTCTCCACCACCCTCCTCATCCAATAGACAGCCAGCCATCCCTCCCCAAGCCCTCATGGACCATGTCCATGGTGCACCCTCCCCTCTGGGTTTTTAAGGCCAGAAGCCACCTATCTCTCCCCCTCTGCCTCTGATTTGCCTCCAATCCCTCACACTCACCCCTACCCGAGACCCCATCATCTCTCTGGCTCTGCCCTGCTCGAAGGAGAAGAAAAATGACCTCTGGGCAATTGCTAAAAAGATGGGCAAGACCTCCTCTCTCGAGCTTCCCCCTCTCTACATGTAAGCTTTTCGAGATCCCATGGCCGTGATGCATCTAACCCTACCCTCTGTTTTGCCCAGGACCGCCTCTATCGTCGCCTCGGTCAAGCTCCGGCGAGCTCCCTCTCGGGCGCCACTGCGCGAGCGAGGTCCTGGCGATGAGACCGCTGATGCTTCCCATCTCCGGACTCGTCTCCGTGCGCTGGACAGATCTGGGCCGCCACCGCCACCTCCCAGCTACTGGTGAGCTCCCACTCCGTCGTCCCGAGCCACCCTAGGGTTTCCATCAGTCATCACCGGCGCGAGATGGACAACGACGCAGGGTCATCCGCGCCTACTTAGTCAGACGGTCCCCATCCCTCCTTACCTTTTCGGCGCCCCGCTCGGGCTGACAGGCGGGCCCCGCCATAGCGGGTTTGAAAGCCACTCCCGCCCGTGGCCACGGTGATTGATGGGCCAGCCTGCGGATGAGCGTCCCACGGCCGTGCAGATCCAGCCCAGTAGCTGTTTCCTCTTTTTATTTTTATATTTTCATTAATTCCAGATCTGCATCTGACCAAGTAGTTTAATTGCTAAATAAAATGGAAATCACTCCATTTTGGACAGATGCAAATTCATACATGTTACCACATGTTTTCCCAAACATGCAGTACCAAAAGTTTGGCCAAATAACATCTGTATATTTCCTGTAGATTTATCTCCTGAATAGTACCTTTTTCAATCAATAAATCTTCAAAGTAGTTCCACACCACCAAATAGAGAAAATCCAACTACAAATGTTGGGTATCTGAAATACCTGTTAGATAAAATTGGTCCCATGCCAAGTGGAGCTCTAGTCCACGTTTAGCAAAAATAACAAAATCACCTTGCTTCTGCCTCTAGAAAATTCCCTGGACCAACCTATAACCTGGTTTGACCTATTTCCAACTCCTGGGACACATTAAGGCACACATCTATCAAACCCGAGGAGCCCATAATTTCTAGGCCCTAGTTGATTTATTGTGAATTAATCTGTTCTAGGCTCAGTTAATTTACTAATAAAATCACCTCAGTAGCTCTGCAACTCCAAAAAGATTGAATCTACTTCCTACAGGAAGGTATTCAAAATACCTACCATGTGGCATTGGTTTCATATCAAAAGCTACTATAGATTAAATCTGGTGAAAAAGACAAGTTGTCTACACAACTGCCTTTGGGAATTTCTCGAGGGCATTCTGGTAATTATTTTGGAGGGATTACAACTTTCAGTGAACAAGTACATCAATCCCTACCTAACCATCCAAGTAAAAAAATTTGGAGCCCCATAATTTCTCTAGTGAATTATTTCCTAAAACTAGAGTCCTTTTCACTATAAAAATCACTATAAATCTTTGGTAAGTGATAAAATAGTGAAACCACTTTTGTTGGTTTCATTTTATCAATACCTATCTGTAGGTATCATTTTTTTACAATGGTATCATACAGAATATGTTCTTGGTCCAAAACCCCCTCTTAGGTAGTTCCTCGACAATAAACCCTAAGGGGTGTTCATCCCGTTCTCCAAGGCCATCTCAACCTCCTAAATCCAATCCTCTCTATAACTACTAAACCTTAATTGAATATTATTAAATTGCTTGTTTGCTGAGTGGTATTTATGATTGTATGCCTTGTATTGATTGTGCCCTTTCGTTTGTTTACATGTGTTCCCTATTGACGATAGTTGCGATTATATCGGAGAGCAGAAGAAGATGGTTACTATTGTATATTATTGGGTATTCTAAGAAGAAGTCCAGGGACATATTCCCATATTGTTGATCATCAGGCAAGCCACCTGCTTGCTCATAAGCCTTATCCTACTGTTTTACTTATGCATGTTTTACTTACTGTTTACCAAAACTGCATTGTTTAATATATGTTGATGTATATATGGTAGTGGTTTGGCTCCTCCGAATGATTACACCTTGGTACTACTAAGTACAGCCCCCTTGATGATACCTACTTGTCCGTAGTGGAGTAGATGGTGTAATACACCATACCCCTTTTGGAGACCCCGTTTTAGCCAAAGCAAAGCTAGAGGATGGGAAGACCCCGAAAAAAGTTTTACCAAATGTTTTATGATAAAACCTTGGTGAGGTGGGACCTCCCAAGATATGTTGAGAAACAAAAAGGTTTTTGTTTTACAAAATGATGAAGGAAAGCTGGAGGAAAAAGGTTTACAAAAACGCACCCGGTTCTTTGCAGTTTAGCTATAACAACTTAACCTTGTGCAACCACATTACTCTGGAATGGGAAAGGGCTTGATTTGATGTTTGTTTACTCCGGTATAAGCTGCCTCGCAACAACTACAGGGGATAAAAATCCTTGGAAGGTGGGCCTTCTCACGTAAGGGTCCATGTGGGACATTGACCTGGATAAGGAACGAAGGGTCTACGGACCTCCACGCGTTACTATGAGCCCCTCATTGAAAGCGCACACTCAGGAAGTGGAAAAAGCGCTCCGGTTGGTTGTGAACTATATAGGGCATCCCAGTGTTGAGGGGAACAACACTCATAGGGTAGGCACTTATATTGGAGTGGGCATCCGGAGAGTCTTGATCGGTTACTCGACCCACGATCGGTGTAGATCAGGGTAGTGTACCCAGATGGTGTGGGTAAAGTGTGCAACCTCTGTAGAGTGTAAATCTAATCGAATAGCCGTGTCCGCGGTCATGGACGGGTTGGACAAACTTCTGTAGAGTGGTGCTGGTTTTGTTTTCAAAAAGGATTTTTTGAAAAGCAATGGCTTTGAAATGCTTTGACCATGGGATAGTCGGAAAGGATACCTATTTGACCATGAGATGGTCAGAAAGGTATGAAAGGAGTTTGGTCATGGGACGACTTGAAGATGGGAACACATGGGTGACCCAGTCCTGATGTTTTCCAAAACTTTTCACAAAGGTTTCCAAAATATTTACAAAGGTTTTCAACAAAGATATGTAGATGCTATATCTACAAGAAAAACTAATTGAGAAAAGAACCTCTTTTGGAGCCCTCCTACTACCACAGCCATAATGCATATCCTCTTGTTATTATTGATATCTTAAGGTGGTTTGCGAGTACATTCAAAGTACTCCCTGGCATTGTCCCTAGCTATTAACTTGGTCAGATATCAAGAAGAGGATGAAGTTGACGGCCATGCGAGCTAGGACGTTCTCCCATTTCAGTTGCATGTATGTGAAGGCAAGATTGGGCTCTGCGCGTGATGATGTTCCATTGCTGAAGATGTTATTGTCGTGGTGGTGTCACGGCAGATGCCATGGATATGCTAAAGGTGGGGACTAAATACACTAGGGGAATCCAGGGAGGGATAGTGTGGTGATTCCACACACAGTTGCTTTGTATTCGATTCACTTCCACTTTATACAAGTGCTCCTTGAGCTGTATTGGGGAGAGGAGGAAGATGAACTCTCTTACTCTCACCACTAGCTGGCCCTCAGGAACACACAAGTAAAACACAACCCACTCGAGACCAACCCCTTCTACAGAGGCCCTAGCCCTCCTTATATAGGGGTAACTAGGTCTTCAATTAGGGCATACGTGGAGGCATATTCCAAGGAATATGCCTCCTCCCAAAATAGTAAACCAACCGGGTTACTTTTGCCTAGCGTCATCCATGCAGAGGCTACGTGAGCCTCTGCGGCGCCTGCGTCATCCGACATAGGCATCGTCACCTTTGTCGGCCACACCTCGGTGGTCCTGGCCTCTGTCCGCTTCGCTCACGCTCTGCGTACGGTGGTCACCCTTTGACCAGCGAGATAACTTCCTTCTCTTACAAGCTTGATATAACCCGGATCATACCTAGTTGATCTGGCCACACCTATACCTGCATTTAAGTTAGATACATCTTACCGACATACGGCATAAGTCGGTTGAGACCCAGTTAGGTGGACATCCGCTGGTCCGGGTTACTCTGTGATTCGGCCTGCCTTGAGGTGACTCGGCCAGCACTTACTTTGACCTTGCCGTACTTCGGCTAACTTGGCCTTTATACCCCGACGTGACCCTACCTGGGGGTATCCCCCCAACATTAGTCCCCGAAGCTGGTGCGGTCTTAGCTGCCTTAGCCGCTAAGGCCACATCAGGTTCAATTTTACCAAGCCTCTTGGTCCTTTTTCGAGTTATCTCATGGTTCGGATTCCCTATGTTTACTTTCCCTTGGCACATTCCGAGTTTTCACTCGCTGGCCAGGTCACCCTATACTTATCCGAGTTATTCTTCCTTCTCTTGTATGCTTTCCCACGTGGAGGCTAATCATTGCTTTGCCTCATTTTAAGGGCCTGCGACAGTAACCGCCGCAGTTATTGTCAGATTTTACTAGAGCACATGTCACATCGTGCCTGCCTCCTCGTTAACTGTATAATAACGTCGCGTCGTGGGATCTGCTGCGCCATGTGGCCCTTCCTGTGGCTCATCGCTGATTGGTCGATCCGGGTCATACAGGGCCACACCGTGTGGCCCGTCCGCACAGCACGATGCCACTAACCCTCTAGGGCATGGTTAAGTAGGGGAGGGGCGCGCCCCTTGGGTCTTTTCCCCACTCTCGCGCCCCTCTGCCTCTTCTTCTCCTTCTTCTTCCCCGTGACAGCGCCGCCTCCATCGCACTTGCGTCGCTGCGCCGCCGCCGCACCGTTTCCTTGCGCACATGTGTCGCCGCCACCTCCGCGCATCTCCTCCACCACGGGTCCTCGCTAGTCCAGGCAACTGCCCCCCACTACCGCTAGCGCCAGTGAGGACAGTGACCTTGAGATGACAGAGGAGGAGCTCGCCATTGCGGAGCAGGAAATGGAGGAGGACACGGGGAACACTGACCGCGGCGCCTAGGCTGGGTCCTAGGTTTGCCAGGACGATCTCGACTGGATGTACCGTACCCGGCATATGCCGGAGGGCGTCATTGCACGTCTCGCTGCCGCGGAGCTTGCCCCCTTAGCCAATCTGGGTGATATGTGGTATTCCTTTCCCACTTCCAGCGCGGGTTTGGGCTCCCTGTCAGCGACTTCTTCAACGACTCGCTCAACACCTACGAGCTTCAGCCGCACCATCTTCCGGCTAACGCCATTACATCTCTTTCTGCCTTTGCTTCTACCATCGAGGGCTACACCGGACTGTGGCCCACAAAGAAGCTTTGGATCCGGTTCTTTGGCCTCCCCTGGAACGTGATTTCGAATATTGAGCTTAATCCGCAGGACAAGCAGCTCACACAGTTTGGTGCAGCTTCCATCTCTCCCCGGAAACAGTCCATCTTCCCCCGAGTCACGGGGCTTGACTCCTGCAAGGGCTGGGCCCAGACCTTCTTCTCTGTCAGAAATGGCACGGACGAAGATCTGATCCGGCTGTGCCCCTATGCTCCGGGTCCTCCTAATCCGGATATGTGGGACAAGGTCCCCAAGAAGCCCACTGTCCTGGCGAACCAAGTCAATAAACGGTTCTAGGAGCTGAAGGATCAGGGATTGTGCAATGAGGACACAATGATCACCTTCGTCCGCAACCGGATCTCCCCCCTCTAAAAACGCACGCACAAACTCTGCCACATGAGATGGGGCTGTGACCCCAACCGGACCTCCTCATTCGAGTTGAGCAACACCGAGATCTACCGCCGGGTCAAGGCCCTCTTTACCACCAGCAAGAACATCTCTGCTGAGTGGGTGTGGGGGATTGAATACTTCTGCCGAGATAGGCTTCCTCCCGCGGTAAGTCTCGTGCCCTAAACTCTTTCCGAGTTGAATTATATGTCTGTTTTTGTTGCAGATTTGATCCCTTTGCCTTTTCTTTCCCTTAGATTTTTCTTCAGCAAACTATTGAGGATGGCACCGAGCCTTCTCTTAAATGGGCGCCTGACCGAGATGCCTCAGACGAGGAGAAACTGGATCAGGAGATGTTCCTGCTGATGGCTGATGCGACCAAGCGACACACCAGTAAACTCTCTTCCATTAGAGATTGGCTCGACGATGAAGATGATTCGGACGTTGAGGTAATGCAGGCATTTGACGCTGTCCCCCTTTCTTACGCTTTTCTGGCATTAGCTAACCCCGGTGGGCAGATCCATGAAGATCCTCCCCTTGCCAAGGGTGAGCCTGTCCTGGTGGCATCGAAGAAGAGGGGGGCCGCATCTGCTTCTTCCTCCGGACCTTCTAACCCAACCAAAAGGCGAAAGAAGTCCGTGGACAAAGCTGCCACCAAGTCCACGACCAAGGCCGTAGCCCGGAGAGCTCGCAAGCCCAAGGAGCCCTTGACTTCGGATGAGTAAGTCACTTCTCCCTTTGCCATTCATTTGTTCTTCCTTTGTTAAGTTTCTCCTAATTCATGATTTGATTCCACAGGGCCACGGTGGAGGTCCCTCAGAGTGGATCCGACATTGCCTCGCCGCTCCAACATAGCCCTTCTCCCCCTCGTGGCGATGATTCACGCCCGTTGAGCCCCATTCAGGAGGGCTCAGCGGCTGCTCCGGGTTCTAGCCCACCTCGTCAAGAGGAGGGCAACCTCGGAACGGGGGGAAGCGGTTCTGCCGAGGCTGCTGTTGCTCCTTCTTCGGCACAGCCGCAACCAGCCACCGCCGAGGTTCCTTCAGCACCCCCGCCAAAACGGAAATCAGTACCAGCATCAGCTCCAGCACCAGCAGCAACAGCAAAGGCACCAGCAACAGCACCAAGCCCTTCCGCCTCGTCCGAGTCTTCCAAGACTCGGCGATAAGGCACCAGTAGCACCAAGGCAAGCACTAAGGCAGCTCCCAAGGGCAAATCCACCGCAGCAACTTCCACCTCTCAGCAGCAGCCCAAGGGCCATAAAGCTCCTGATGCCACCAGGGCAGCGTCCATCGAGGCTGGATAGCGTCCCCTTGCGTCCATGCTCCCGAAAAAGACTCCACCGCCGAAGGACGCCCCTGCCGAGCCAGCTGATGCACAACTTGTTTTGTACACCAGCCCCGCCGTTGCCCAGGTTGAAAGGAGGGAAGCTCATGCTAAGGGTCTAGTTGCACCCCACATGCTCAGCAACGAACGCTATCCTCCGACCTTGATCGAGTTTGTAAAAAACTGGAACAAGGCGGAGTTCGTCCACAATGATGATCTCCCGAAGAAATTCGGGCCCACTGAGTTTGCTCCCAAATGAATACCGCTGCCAAGGCAATCAACCTTGCAGGTCGGACGATGGAGGTACGTTACTTCGCCCTTTCCTTAGCATTTAGTAGGTATTAGTGATATAGCCATTAGTCCCCGAGCCTCCGGGGGATTAACTTGTTACTTGGCCGGACGCTCCTTAGAGAACTAACGTAGCTCCTTAATAACTTCGAATATGCACATACCTAGAGCCGGGTTAAGTTCCACTTGGCCCGGATTTTGTACACTTCGAATATGCACACACCTAGAACCGGGTTAAGTTCCACTTAGCCCGGATCTTGTACACTTCGAATATGCACACACCTAGAGCCGGGTTAAGTTCCACTTGGCCCGGATTTGTACACTTCGAATATGCACACACCTAGAGCCGGGTTAAGTTCCACTTGGCCCGGATCTTGTACGCTTCGAATATGCACAAGACTAAGTTGTCCTTTTTACTCTCTCCATGTGACCACCAATCGTCGGAGCGCTGACTTTCAGCGTCTCTTGGATACTCACAAGATGCTGCGCGCAAAGCATACTACGCTTCTTGCCGAATACGAGAAAAGGGGTAAGATTTCTCCTTGCATTTTTCCATTTTTCTTCGTCTTTTTCCACCAAACTAATCGATCATCCGGATTTTGCAGCTGAAGTGGAGGCCGAGAATATCATCATGAGGAAGAACTTGGAGCAGATAAAGGGTAAGTCATTTTTGCTTTATCTTCCTCCGCGCTCTATCTCCTTTTCCCCTTGGCTTGGCAAATATTCATACCTTGGCTTTGTCGGGTCAACAAACTATTTCAGCCTCTCTTGAAGATAGTGTGCCCGTGCCGGATATGATGCCGCATTTTCTCGAACAGGTAGGGTAGCACCAAGCCGAACTCAAGAAGAAGGATGACGAGCTTGCCCTCCTCCGGACCAAAGACGAAGAAATTGCCAAGCTTAAGGCAGACATGAAGAAGGTCAACGCGTAGCACAAGTCCGAACTGGAGAAAGCAGGCCAAGACTTTACTGAAGAACGAGAGCGCCTCAACATCCAGATCTCCAAGGACCAAGAACTTCTTAAGGAGGCCGACGTTAACCTTGAGTTGGCGAATATTGAACTTGTGCAACTCCGAAAAAGGCATGATGACTGTACCAAGGAGCTGACCCGGATCCACAGCCACATTTCTCGTAAGTTCTTTTCCTTCAGCCGGCATGAATCTCTCCGGGTTGCTTCACTTGTCTTTTCCTTACTTGCTTCACTCGTTTTGCTTTCAGACAAATTTCTGGAGGGCAATGCCATTGCAACCATTGTAGTTGCCAAGTTCCGCCAGCAGAGGGGTACCCCAATTGCTCCTGGCACTGGAGAAATTCCTTATGACATGGAGGACCTGTTGGTCAGCTTGTCTTCTCGCGTCGAAATTGTGAAGAATTATGGCAAGGATATTCTTGATGTGGCAATCCGGATCTTCAATGCCTTCTGGCCTGATGAAGATACTTCGGAGGGGACCGCAGATCTCATCGCCAAGTTAATGGAGTGTGAGACCCAACTCGATCTTTGGAGGGAATCTGTCGGACGCGCCGGAGCTGAAATCGTTCTCCACTACGTGCTTACGTGGTATGAGAAGATCAATCTCAATCTCCTTGAGCGCATGCGCACCGGAACAAGATGGTCAACTGACCCGGATTGGATAGCTCGGCGCAAGGCTTGCGCCCATAGCCTCATCCAATACGCCCCCATTCATCAATGGAACGAGGGACCAAGCTTCCTAGGCGCCGCCGAGGACGAAAATGCTGAAGATGATTCGGGTAAGGACGAAGAGGACGAAGCTTTGGATGTCGAGGAAGATGAAGATGACGCTGAAGCCGAAGCTGGAGCTGTGCCCGCTAGCGCTGAATTACCTCCTCCCGCTGCTCCTTGATTAGAATCACTTTTAATTTCATTAGATCCCCGGTATGCCGGGTACAATTGTATTAAGCACATAAGTGATATTTTGCTACTAAGTTTTTGTGCCGGATTAACTTGTGCATAGTCCCCGAGTTTCATTTTCTTGTTTCTCCAATTTCTTGGCTCGGCTCGTGTCCACTTGGTTCGGTTTTATGACTTACGAGTTCGAGTTTCAAAAATTGACTTAACAGTACTTGGGAACTTTAGGATTAGCTCAAAATAATTCAGCAAAGTAAATTAGAGTAAGCATAAGGTTAGCCCGAATAACAAACGTCGGCTCGATTAAGTTCCTTTCCTTAGTCCTTTTTCATGTGTTACGCAATTCCAAACTTGTTCTCTTGCTTTCCATGAAGCCAAATCTTGTTGGACATCAGCAAGTCAAAGAGTTAGGTTTTTGGTGCTCACACACTACTGATTCGGCTTAGGTAGAAGCAACTTACGCCAGCCGACATATAAATGATAAATACAGAAGACAACAAATATTATTAAGGCAGTCCCCGAGTTACTCCTCGAGGTGCCAACATTTCATTGATAAGCTCATTGTCGGCATACATACCGACATATGAGAGACTCGGATACATACACTTCTTTCCTAAGTGTAGAAAGGACGAAGTAGAGCTACATTCCATGGACGCTTAGATTCCTCGCCAGACCTGTCCGCCTTATTCTTCTCCTATGGTTTTGCATCGATAAGATAATAAGAATCATTGTGCAATGCTTTGCTCACAATGAATAGCCCTTCCCATGGGGGAGATAACTTGTGCATGCCAGCAGTACGTTGTACCAACCGGAGTACCAGATCACCTTCCCGAAATAACCCGGGGGTTTACTTTCTGGCTATGATAGCGTCGGAGATTTTGCTGATATATGGCGGATCTGGACAATGCCAATTCTCTCGCTTCTTCTAGTAGATCAACATCATTTTGCCTGGCTTCTTGCACTTCGGCTTCTGTGTATTGGGTGACCCTAAGCGAGTCATGCTCTATGTCGGATGGTAATACAGCTTCTGCCCCATATACTAGAAAAAACGGCGTATAGCCTATTGATCGATTCGGAGTTGTTCTTAAACTCCATAGCACCGCTGGTAGTTCTTCTATCTAGCACCCCATTGATCTTTACAGCGGCTCAATGAGTCGGGGTTTTATCCTGGATAATACCAATCCATTGGATCTTTCCACTTATCCGTTCGATGCGGGCTGAGCTACCGAGGCTACGTCTAGCCGGATCTTCTTATCTCGGCAGAATCGCGCAAATGCTCCTTCAGCAAAATTTGTGCCATTATCTGTTATGATACTGTGAGGATAACCGTATCTCAAGATGATATCTTTGATGAATGTCAGGGCGGTAGCTCCATCACATTTTCTTATTGGCTTCACCTCAATCCATTTCGTAAACTTGTCAACCATGACCAACATGTGGGTCATATTCCCTCTTGTTGGTTTGAAGGGGCCTACCATATCCACACACCATACGGCAAATGGCCAGGTAATTGGTATGGTCTTGAGCTCCGACATTGGCATATGTGTCTTTGTAGCATATCTTTGACAGCCATTGCACTTTCTTACCAGATCTTCAGCTTGTTCCAAGGCATTTGGCAGTAAAACCCATGACGAAAAGCTTTTGCTACCAAGGCTCTGGACGAGGCATGATGCCCACATTCCCCTTGATGTATATCTTGGAGGATGTCAAGTCCTTCCTCCGGGTCAACACATCGCTGGAAGACATTAGTCACACTCCTTTTGTATAGCTCGGAATTGATGATCACGTATGCTTTTGATCTCCTCTGAGTTTGCCTGGAAAGCACCTCCTCAGCGGGTAAGGTTCCATCTTTCATGAATTGAAATATGGGCAGCGCCCAAGCTGGTATAGCTCGTACTGGAAACATATCCTCATCAATTTCCTTCTGATCCACTGGCATAACCTCAGCCGGGTCACGCTACGCAGTCCCCGGATCTTGCGAAGCAGTCCCCGGGTTTCGTGAACCACTTACCACGTCCATGTCCATGGGCACAGCCTCCGATTCCGGATTTACCGGGATGTAAATCGACTTGGATTCTGGGGATGGCCTGATAGAGGGTTTTCTGAGGTGCTCTAGTCCTACACCTAGCGGGATTGCTTGCCGGGTTGATCCGAGCTTCGACAATACGTCGGCAGCTTCATTTTCCACCCGAGGTATATGATGAAATTCGCATCCCTCAAAGTACCCTGATATCTTCTGCACATGAAATCTGTATAGTGCCATATTTGCATCCAAAGCATCCCAGTGTCCAGAGACTTGTTGGACTACAAGATCTTAGTCACCGAAGCATTGGATCCGACGTATCCCAATTTCCTTTTCCACTCTGAGCCCATGCACAAGTGCTTCAAATTCCGCAACATTATTTGATGATGTGAAATGTATCTGCAGCACGTATTTCAGCTGGTCCTTCTTGGGCGAGGTAAGCACAACTCCGGCGCCTAACCCAGTTTTTGTTTTTGAACCGTCAAAATGCATTCTCCAGTAGTTCGGATCTAGCAATGGTGGCTCATATTGCTCCTCGGCCCAATCCACAAAAAAGCCGGCCATAGCCTGAGACTTGATTGGTTCTCTCCTGTCATATTGTGGCGCATAAGGGGCTAGCTCAAAATCCCATTTTGCAATCCTACCACTTGCATCCTTGTTACTCATTATCTGAGATATGGGAGCTTCACATATTACTTTGATGGGGTGCTCCTCAAAATAGTGTTTTAGCTTCTTAGCCGACATGTACACGCCATAAGCTACTTTCTAATAGTGTGGATAATTTTGCTTCGATGTGGATAATACCTTGCTTAGGTAATATACTGGCCTTTGTACTGACTTACCCTCTTCATCGCGCTCTACCACAATTACTGCACTTACAACTCGGTTGGTTGCGGCTGTATAGAGCAACATTGGCTCCTTTGATAGTGGAGAGGCTAACACTGGTGCAATGGCTAACATTTTCTTTAATTGGATAAAAGCTTCATTGGCCTGCGGCATCCAAATGAACTTGTCCGACTTTTTCATGAGTTGATAGAGAGGCAGTGCCTTTTCTCCCAACCGACATACAAACCGACTTAAGGATATCAGGCAACCAGTGAACTTCTAGACATTGTTAAGGCACTTCAGCAGTTCCATTCGCTCTATGCCCCGGATTTTAGTTGGATTAACTTCGATACCTCGGCAGGAGAAAACAAATCCGAGTAATTTTCCAGCCGGGACACCGAAGGTACATTTCTCCAGATTAAGCTTCATTCGTAACCTCCTTAGGTTCGCGAATGTCTGCCTGATATCGTCAAGGAGCGTTTTGCTTTCCTTGGTCTTGATAACAACATCATCCACATATACCTGCACATTTTGACCAATTTGGTCGTGTAAACATTTCTGCATACATCTTTGGTATGTTGCTCCTGCATTACGTAAACCAAAAGGCATGGTGCGATAGCAATAAGCCCCATACGGGGTGATAAACGCAGTCTTTATTTGATCACTTGGGTTCAAAGGTATCTGGTAGAAAACAGAATATGCATCAATGAACGACAACAGTTCACACCCAGCAGTGGAATCTATGACTTGGTTTATCCTTGGCAGTGGGAATGGATCTTTCGGACACGCCTTATTCAGGTTCGTGTAATTGATACACATGCGCCAAACCACTGCCACGTTCGAATCATCCTTCTTCTCCACCAGCACCGGATTAGACAGCCAATTCGGGTAGAGCACTTCTATGATAAACCCAGCAGCCAACAACCGATCTATCTCATCTCCTATGATCTTTCTCCTGTCTTTGGCGAAGCGGCGGAGAGGTTTCTTCACTGGCTTTGCTCCGGGTCTCACATTCAAAGAGTGCTCGGCCAACTCCCTCGAAACACCTTGCAAGTCCTGTGTGGACCAAGCAGAAATACCCCGATTCTCATGGAGGAAGTTGACGAGCTCGCTTTCCTATTTTTCATTTAACCAAGCACCAATTGTTACGGTGAGCTCTGGGAATATATCGTCAACAGGTACTTTCTTGGTATCCTTCGTCGCTTGAAATGATACACTACCATGCGGGTTACTCAGCGCCGGCATATACTGCTGCACGGACTGAGCCAATGCCGCCACCTCCTGGATCTTTCTCTTTTCTTGCGCATTCATGAGTGACTCAGCCAGGTTAGACCCGGCTGACACGCACTCAATGGAACGTCCGAAATCACCAGTTATGGTAATCACACCGTTTGGCCCGGGAAGCTTCATCTTGAAGTAACTGATATGAGTACTTGCCATGAACTTGTTCAGAGCTGGCATGTTGAGTAACGCGTGATATGCGCTCTCCAAATTTACAACCTCGAACTCCAAATTCTTAGTCCGGCAGTTATCTCTTCTTCCGAACAATACGTCAACCCGGACCTTGCCTATGGGCTCACAAGAAATGCCTGGCACAATGCCATGGAAAGTTGTCCTTGTAGCTTGGAGCATGTTCTCTGAGATACCCAACTTGCGCATCGTGTCCAAGTACATGATATTTATGTTGCTGCAATTGTCAATCTGCACCTTTGAGAACCTCACATTAATGCTTGGCCCAATAAATGTTGGGTCCAACACAAGCGCATATGAACCAGGACTTGGCATAAGCTTGGGATGATCTTTGATGCTCCAAGTAATTTCCTGGTCCGAACAAGGCATATACCTCGTCACTACTGGCATTACCGCATTTACTTCCATGTGTCGGCGCTGCAAGCTCTTTTTGTCTGTCTCCCCTGTGGTGAACACACAGTAACTCTGATGATGCTCTCTGTATTCATTTCTCCCCTCATTTCCGAGGTACCTCTAATCCGGTTGATGCTGGTCTTCCACTTGGTGCACTACATCCCTTCTCTCATGGTTGTCATACCTCGACGGAGGGGAGGCAACATTAACTGTTGCGTGCTCGCTCTGGAGAGCAATTGCTGCCGAGGTTGATCATTCTGAGGTGCCTGAGCATTCCCTGAACCACCTTGTTCTATCTTTCACATCCATTCACATTGCCTGGTTGTGTGACCCGCTGGGTTACTCGGATTTTGCGTGTGAAATTTACACGGATGATCCAGCATTGCCTCATAAGTATACCTCGGACGGTCCTGCTTTTCTTGCCACTGTTTCTTCTGCTCTGGCGTCCAAGTTTTCTTGCCATCATTTCTTGGAGTCCATTGCTGCCCTCCAGTTTTCTGACGTTGGTTGCTTCCTGCTCCGGGCTGATCTTGATTCACAGCCGCAACTTGCTGCGAACTGTACCGGTAATCCGGTATGTCGTCTCTTCTTTTACCCGGTAATCATTTCTCTAGGATGATCCGGCTCCATCTCGCTGGTAGTACTGTTCGCTTGACTCGTTTGACATGAGCCTAGGCTGAGTCGGATCACCCAAGGCATATGAATCAGCGATTCGGATCGTTTCTACCAAGGTAGTTGGCATATCTCTTTGCAACCTTTGCCATAGCATGCTTGCATATCTGCATCCTTGCGCAAACCAAACTATGGCCTGTGACTCAATCACACCCTCACATGAGTTTCGCACTGTGCACCAATGGGTTAAGAACTCCCGGTCTATCTCATTCTGTCTCTGCTTGCACATTGCTAGGGTCTGTGGTCTGTTGGGCCACTGATACGTGCTTGAGAAATTGCTAACAAACATTTCCTCAAAATCTATCCAACAGTTAATACTTCCAGGCGGGAAATTGTTTAGCCATGCCCTCGCTGGCCCCTCCAGCATTTGGGGTACATATCTCACAGCCCATCTCAAGTTCCCTGTAGCAATTTTTACAGCTGTTGCATACTCAATCAACCAATCCTCCGGCTTTGTGCTGCCGTCTTATGTCTTAGTGCCTCTAAGTAATTGGAAGTTAGGTACCGGAGGTTCTTTCATGATCTGGGGTCCAAAACATGCTGGGACCGGAGGACCTTGACATTCAATTTGCTCCGACATATACAACCGATCCAATTTTAACCTGGCATCATCAGGCATCAAATTCCTGCTTCCCAATCTCGACCCTATCACGTGATAGTCTGGCCTGGGATACCCAGCGTTCACCATTTCCGAATCACCAACATTGTATCTATCTTGCTCCTGCGGAGTTGCTCTCTGTTGCATACCTTGGCCGGCACTGCGCTCTTGCCATGGTATATTCCGCTGCTGCGGTTGCCCTGCACCTACCGAATTACGATGTCCGGCATTGCCGTTTACAGCGTTCCCTTGACCGGCATTGCCTTGGTCGCGGTTACCTCAGCTAGCTTCACCTCGGCTCACACTTCGTCGATCCTCATTTCTCTGCACTTCTTTTCCTTTCCCTGCCCTTGCCGGGTCAGATGGGACTATCTGCTTATTCCTCCTAGCCGAGGTTACTACCTCTTCTCTCCTAGGACCACCATGAGGAGACGATGCGGCTCCAGCGGATTTCTCCGGGTTACCCACCACCGAATGAACGATCTTGGAGGCCCCAGCTCTCTCCGGGTTAGCCCTGAGCAATTCCTCATTTTGCCTGTTTGTGATCCGAACCAACTCATTAACCCTATCTTGCTGTCTCTGACAGGCTTCACCCATCAGACCCTCTAACTCGGACGCAGCTGCATCTGCTGCCCTGAGGTTCTTTCCCGGGGTACTATACTTCGGCAGCCCCACGAACAGACAGTCTGATTCCTCAATCCTAGTATCACCCTCTTTGTTCATTTCACTCATGAGGTTTCTCCCCTTCACTTTTACAGCATCTACCTTATTTGCCTTTGCGTACTCACGCAGTGTCATGTTCAATGACTGTTGAGCCATGGCTATCTTTCTTGCACCCTCTAGTATTTTTTGCCTAGTCTCCTCTAGCTCGGCCTACGCCTGAGCCGGATCTACTACTATCGCTACTGGGTTTGCCAAGCTATCCATCACATGCTGCAGCACATTCTCTGGCCTTTCCAGAGGAGGACCTCTACTTTTCCTCGGTGCCTTAGGCGTTACCTCCGGATCTGGTGCTGGATCCTTGCTCGCACCAGCGCTTGGCGCAGTCATCATCACCTCGGCGTGGTCCGGGGAGCGAGTAATATGCGCCTCGCGAGCCACGCTAAGGGGTGGCTTGCCTCCTTCAACGACATGCCACAGGTGAACGCACGACACGTCGACAGCAATGGAGATCTTGTGCGCGCCGAGCTTAACGAAGATGCCATTGCATAGAAGAGGGCGCTTGCCGAAGCCGCCAGCGTTGTCGCTCACGAAATCCAGCGCTCCAAAGTGCTGAACGAGCCCGGAGACGATGTGTTTGCCGGTGTTGATTAAGTTTACCGTCTGGATCTTTACCCCTGCTAGCGCCGTTAGCCCCACGGTGGGTGCCAACTGTCGTGGTGGTGTCACGACAGATGCCATGGATAGGCTAAAGGTGGGGACTAAATGCACTAGGGGAATCCAGGGAGGGATTGTGTGGTGATTCCACACACAGTTTCTTTGTATTCGATTCACTTCCATAGTTTACAAGTGCTCCTTGTGGTGTATTAGGGAGAGGAGGAAGATGAACTCTCTTACTCTCACCACTACCTGGCCCTCAGGAACACAAAAGTAAACCACAACCCACTCGAGACCAACCCCTTCTACAGAGACCATAGCCCTCGTTATATAGGGGTAACTAGGTCTTCAATTAGAGCATACGTGGAGGCATATTCCAAGGAATATGCCTTCTCCCAAAATAGTAAACCGATCGGGTTACTTTTGCCCAGCGTCATCCATGCGGAGGCTACGTGAGCCTCTGCGGCGCCTGTGTCATCCGACATAGGCATCGTCACCTTTGTCGGCCACGCCTCGGTGGTCCTGGCCTTTGTCCACTTCGCTCACGCTCTACGTACAGTGGTCACCCTTTGACCAGCGAGATACCTTCCTTCTCTTACAAGCTTGATATAACCCGGATCGTACCTAGTTGATCTGGCCACACCTGTACCTGCATTTAAGTTAGATACATCTTACCGACATACGACATAAGTCGGTTGAGACCCAGTTAGGTGGACATCCCCTGGTCCGGGTTACTCCGTGATTCGGCCTGCCTTGAGGTGACTCGGCCAGTACTTGCTTTGACCTTGCCGTACCTCGGCTAACTTGGCCTTTATACCCCGGCGTGACCTTACCTAGGGGTATCCCCCCCAACGGTTATAGCCATAACGACATTTATGTAAGTCTTATAACTTGGTATACCTTGGATGTTGTAATGATACTTGTCGGTTATATTCCATGGCTCACTGATCATGGGAACATGGATATATACACAACAAGGACTTCTCGGATGATTAATCTGGGGGGCCCACATACTTGGTATTAGAGCCATCCTGACTATAGGAGAACCTTAGTTAGC
This sequence comes from Avena eriantha, assembly GCA_910589775.1. Lineage (NCBI taxonomy): Eukaryota > Viridiplantae > Streptophyta > Magnoliopsida > Poales > Poaceae > Avena > Avena eriantha. The sequence goes on from OU342741.1 coordinate 262,441,654, forward strand.
ATGGTCGTTAGACAGGAACCTTATTTTGAAAACCCCGGCTTTCAAAAATTAGTTTCCCAATGAGTTTCTAAAAGTTCTACTTCTTCTCTTACTCTAAGTAAATGCTTTCGAAAATGGTTTCCTCTAACTCTCATCCAAACTTCAAACCTACGGATTTTAAATAACTAGGATCTAGAACCCGGTAAAGACAATGAGAACAAGATGAAGACAAGCAACTATCAACAAACACAAGGAGATTACAATATCGCTCTTCAAGCGGAATTCCCAATAATTAGAAGACATCAAGTGTTGCACTATCAAGAAGCGTCCAAGATACGACGAAGGCTTCATCTGCAAGATACTGACTCCGCCCCGAAGAAAGACGATATCTAGGGTCAATAGTCCTAAGAATAGGATTCCCCTTTATTGCGAGTAGTTAACTCCTTGGTCCCTAGCGTTGACCATGTTTGCTTGCCTAAGTGCATCCGGTGTTGCTTGATGTATGTTGTTTGCCGAGGACATTGCGATCCCCTCACTCTATTCTCCTTGTTTGTATGTTCTGGTTTGCTTTGACCTCCTTAAAAATATGACTCGAGGAGCGATAACCCGCCTAGTAACTCAGGAAGCCCCTATGCTAGCCGTCGGTAATGAGACCCAGACTAACACCGATAGTTTATGAGAGGAAAAGCATCGCAAGAACCAGTAGTTCGACATCGTCAAGTCAGAATCAACTCGAAGATTTCACCTTAGCAGGACGGCATACCTCGTCAAAATCCCCTCGCAAGACTCGTAAATAGCACCACACTCCCTTGTTCCTCACTCTACTACAGCAAGAATCCCGTTGAAGCCAGAAGTCAATCACCGAAGGACCCTCAGTATCCACAAGAAACCACCCGATAAGTCAACCAAGCCAAGATGCGAGAACCTAACTCCGCTAACCCTTGGTATACTTGAACTTACTACAACCTCGAGAGACTAACTAGTAATAGATCCCTCTGCCCAAACAACGAGAAGTTCCTCACCAGAATTCTAGAATACTTCAGTTCCCTGAAGACAAGGATGCATGAAGACACCGAGTTTACTCCACCTTCGAGCCAAAGCAACACAAAGAGTTCGAGTGAAGATGTTTTCTATAATGTTAGCTACCCTACCTTGTCCGAGGACTATCAAGAAGAGTCGTAAACCGCTAAATTACCTTGAGCTAACCACCCTAAAGGCTTCGTTAGGAAACCAGCCCCGCCAAGGTTGATAAAATAAGGCGTCACTCGAAGACCCTAGATCAAGACTCCAGGAAGATACAACTTTCCGCTAACATCAGGTCAGCACTCCAAGACAGAAGACCTACACCCCTCCTAAAGCACCTTAGTGAAGCTCTAAGGTGGGAAGTCTGCGTCTTTCCACTCAATCTTCAGAAGACTATCTAACCAAAGATACTCAGAAAGACCACAAATTTGACGCCCTCTCACCAAACAACAACCCGTGAGATATCAGAAATGAAAATAACTGAAGATTCTACGGCTCTAAAAATTAAGGAATGTGTTATCCCCGTGCTACCCTAGTTTAACCTTAAGGGGGAAGACTGCGTCTTTCCCACAAAAGAGAATAACCCTCTGCCAGGGGCAACTCAGGAGTCCCGACCCTAAAATCGTTAATTAGGATACTCTACGACCCTAAGGAAGAGCCGTGGTCCCTCATAGAAAGGTACCCCAAGCCGTCGATTATATCCTCCGACGCGTTCCCCGTGAAGTTTAGCATCGAGATAGTCTGCCCAGTCCAAGCCCTCGGGATATAGAGTCCGGAAGGAAAAGAAGGTCATCCCTTGCAATCGGGACTAGACTCGGCTCAACACTTCGCGCATGCCCGAAGACTGAAGCAACTTCATCGACAGAGTTGTCACTCTCAAACAAGGAGCCCGTAAGATAGTACGTGTAAGACACCTAGTATCAACTCCACTCCAATCCCCTAACCCTACTCTCCTGAATCTCGGGACGAGATTCTTTTAAGGGGGAAAGGTCTGTAACATCCCAATTTCAGCAACCCTGATTAGTTGTCCAGAATGCAAAAAATCAGGGGGAACAAAAACTTTTTCTTGTTCATTGGTGCAGTGTTTGCTTGTTGTCTGTTTGTTCTTGTGCATGTGGGTGTATACCATATGATACTACTTACCTCACCATCAGTTGACAAAAGCTACTTCCCAAAATAGTCTTGGCTTACTCTCCATATTCTCAAATGTTTTGGCATTTCAAAACCTGAGCCAAGAAGCCTTTGCAAACCAACTATTTTAGTAGCTTCCATTGATTAAACTATGGAGAGCTACATATTATAATCTCCTTATGTTTTCAAGACAGACCTTCAACTACTCTTACCTCTAGGATCTCCAAAACCTTTTATAAAGCTTTTGAATTCTACTCTTTGTAGGGATACCAAGGGCTCTTACCTTATTCAAACTCCAACCTTTCAAAATTACCCCTCCTTACCTCAAACTATGCTTGATGGTAACCCTAGTAGTAGTTGATTTGTTTATAAGATGAGTTGCCTTGATCTGCTGTTTGACTTGATTGCTTAGAGATAGTATGAGCTACCCTAGGAGCTCATCACTAGGATCAAGATGTTCCCAAATCACCACACCCTAAGCAAGAATACACAGCTGGATCTCATCTCTAGCTACTAGGTGATCCTCTAAAACCCTAAACCAGATCAATTGTGACGTGATCCATTTTAGAAGTTTCCAAGTCAATGAAGACCAATGTCAAGCATGGATCTATTCTACCCAATCTACACTGCAACATCATCCACTTGATGATGGTTTGATACCTGGTAACCCATCAAAAACATCTCCTCTCATGCTCTACTCAAAAACCTTAAGTATGCCAAATTTGGCCAAGTCTGGAAAGCTATTTCCCATATCACCTTTTTGAATGCCTCCTTTTCTCAACCCTTGTGCATTTTTGAAAATTCATTGGAACCATATTGTTAACCATCCTAACAACTACCAAGGACCACTCTTTCCATTGGTTAGATCATCCTCCAACCCACTTGTTCTTGATGGTTTTGCAGGCAAGAAAATAACTTTTCCTGCAAATCTAGTCAACATGCTTACTTTGATAGAAGCTCACACCACCATCCAACATTCTATGGACCAACTCTTTTCATGGTTGTGCTCTACTCATAGAGGTCTATCAACATCTGCTTAACTTGTTCCAAGTGGATCTTTGTTCTTCTTAAACCCACATGGTTTATAAGGCATCATGACTCATCTGGTATGGCAGTCTTATTTTCAACAAAGTTTGCCATCACTTCCAGACCACCTCAAATGTAACCAATCCAAACTCCTTCTGCCATGATCATATATATGACTTGGTCTAGCTATCCATCTATCCCATGCCCCAAGGGGAGATCTGAGCTCCAAGATCCAGCAAGAATTTGGTGGTATGAAAACAATCTTACCCATGATCCTTAAATCTCTAGTTTTCACCAAAATCAACTTGGATTCCCTAATCTAAAGGTTGAAAATGCTTGTTACACCTTGTCTACATCATCTACCTTGATCATCAAGATTTATCAAATATTACCCATAATTATTATGGCTCCAAATCTAATTTATCTCTTTAAGAGACAAAATCTCCCAAAACTCCTTTCCCAAGGGAAAGTTTGGTTTTTGCCAAAGCCCTTCCCCAACTTCTGACTCAACTGAGATCCATATATCATACTTTATCTTCCCACCTCAAAAATAAATATTTTTGAGATTCCTTATTATTTCTTTTTGCCCCTTTTATTAAATGGCAGAAACAAGAAATAATTCCTTAAAAGTACTTTACTATCTCAATAAATCCCAATAAAATTTCCCTAAGTGTGTATTCACATACGGGACCATATCACACGAACAACCCACCTTGTCCAATTTAAAAATATCCATTCAAATCCTGATAACAGTTTCAGCACTATTTGAAAAATAGATATAAAAGGAATCTAAAATGATCTTCTAAATCCCAAATAATTCTTGGAGGTTCCTATTAACCACATCTAACCACCAGCATCTTCACCCCATCTTCCAAGACCAAATTTTGAGACTTGCTTGGAAATCACCAACATAGCAAATCTTGTCTATTTCCAAAGAACTTGATCAACATCAAACCAAACCCTCCTCAAGTCTTCCCTAGCAAGCCTCCACCACCTCATCACCCTCCTGGTGGAGCAGCCCCGTAGCACGACTACTGTAGCACCATCTCCCCCTTGTCCTCTAGTGTTTGGAGGTATAGAATTGAAGTGGGACAACCACCTATTGCCAAAAGCTCTTACCACAGCAGCACCCCTCCCTCTCTTTGTCCCCTGCACGACCCCAGTGCTCTCTCCACTACCCTCCTCATCCAATAGACAGCCAGCCATCCCTCCCCAAGCCCTCATGGACCATGTCCATGGTGCATCCTCCCCTCTCAATATTTAAAGCCAGAAGCCACCCAGCTCTCCCCCTCTGCCTCTCATTTGTCTCGAATCCCTCACACTCACCCCTACCCGAGACCTCATCCTCTCCCCAGCTCTGCCCTGCTCGAAGGAGAAGAAAAATGACCTCTCGGACATTGCAAAAAGATGGGCAAGACCTCCTCTCCTGAGCTTCCCCCTCTCTGCATGTAAGCTTTCCGAGATCCCCTGGTCGTGACGCATTTAACCCTACCCTCTATTTTGCCCAGGACCGCCTCTACCGTCGCCTCGGTCAAGGTCCGGCGAGCTCCCTCTCGGGCGCCACTGCACGACCGAGGTCCCGGCGACGAGAGCGCTGATGTCGCCCCTCTCCGGACTCATCTCCGCGCGCCGAACAGATATGGGCCGCCGCCGTCGCCTCCTAGCTACCGGTGAGCTCCCCCTTCGCCATCCTGAGCCGCCCTAGGATTTCCATCAGTCACCGCCGGTGCGAGCTGGACGACGACGCAGGGTCATCCGCGCCCACTTAATCGGACCGTCCCCGTCCCTCCTTACCTGTTCAGTGCCCCGCTCCGGCTGACAGGCGGGCCCCTCCATCGCGGGTTTGAAAGCCACTCCCGCCCGTGGCCGCGGTGATTGATGGGCCGGCCCGCGGATGAACGGCCCACGGCCATGCAAATCCGGCCTATTAGGTGTTTCCTCTTTTTATTTTTATAATTTTGTTAATTCCATATCTGCATCTGACCAAGTAGTTTAATTGCTAAAGAAAATGGAAATCACTCCATTTTGGACAGATGCAAATTCATACATGTTCCCACATGTTTCCCAAACATGCAGTACCAAAAGTTTGGCCAAATAACATCCGCATATTTCCTGTAAATTTATCTCCTAAATAGTACCTTTTTCAATCAATAAATCTTCAAAGTAGTTCCACACGACCAAATAGAGAAAATCAAACTACAAATGTTGGGTATCTGAAATACCTATTAGATAAAATTGGTCCCATGCTAAGTGGAGCTCTGGTCCACCTTTAGCAAAAATAACAAAATCACCTTGCCTCTGCCTCTACAAAACTCCCTGGACCAAGCTATAACTTGTTTGGACATATTTCCAACTACTGGAACACATTAAGGCACACATCTATCAAACCCCAGGAGCCCATAATTTTCTAAGCCCCAGTTGATATATTGTGAATTAATCTATTCTAGGCTTAGTTAATTCACTAATAAAATCACCTCAGTAGCTCTACAACTCCAAAAAGATTGAATCCAATTCCTATAGGAAGTTATTCAAAATACCTACCATGTGGCATTGGTTTTCTATCAAAATCTACTATATATTAAATCTGGTGAAAAAGACAAATTGGCTGTAGAACCGCCTTTGGGAATTTCTTGAGGGCATTATGGTAATTATTTTGGAGGCATTCCAACACTCAGTGAACAACTACATCAAGCCCTACCTAACCATCCAAGGAAATAATTTTTGGCGTCCCAGAATTTCTCTGGTGAATTATTTCCTAAAACTAGAGTCTTTTTCACTATAAAAATCACTATAAATCTTTGATAAGTGATAAAATAGTGTAGCCACTTTTGTTGGTTTCATTTTATCAATACCTATCTGTAGGTATCATGTTTTTACAATTGTATCATATAGAATATGTGCTTGGTCCAAAACCCCCTCTGAGGTAGTTCCTCGACAATAAACCCTAAGGGGTGTTCATCCCCTTCTCCAAGGCCATCTCAACCTCCTAAATCCAATCCTCTTTAATACTATGGAACCGTAATTGAAGATTATTCAATTGCTTGTTTGCTGAGTGGTATTGATGATTGTATGCCTTGTATTGTTTGTGCCCTTTCGTTTGTTTGCATGTGTTCCCTATCGACGATAGTTGCGATTATATCGGAGAGTAGAAGAAGATGGTTACTATTGTATATTATTTGGTATTCTAAGAAGAAGTCCAGTGAAATATTGCCATATTTCTGATCATCAAGAAAGCCACCTTCTTGCTCATAAGCCTTGTCATACTGTTTTACTTATGCATGTTTTACTTACTGTTTACCAAAACTGCATTGTTTACTATATGTTGATGTATATATGGTAGTGGGTTGGCTCCTCCGAACTAATACACCTTGGTACTACTAAGTACAACCCCCTTGATGATACCTACTTGTCCGTAGTGGAATAGATGGTGTAATACACCATACCCCTTTTAGAGATCCTGTTTTAGCCAAAGCAAAGCTAGAGGATGGGAAGACCTCGGAAATAGTTTTACCAAATGTTTTATGATAAAACCTTGGTGAGGTGGGACCTCCCAAGAGATGTTGAGAAAGAAAAAGGGTTTTGTTTTACAAAATGATGAAGGAAAGCTGGAGGAAAAAGGTTTACGAAAACGCACCCGGTTCTTTGCAGTTTAGCTATAACAACTTAACCCAGTGCAACCACATTACCCTGGATTGGGACAGGGCTAGCTTTGATGTTTGTTTACTCTGGTATAAGCTGCCTTGCAACAACTACAAGGGAGAAAAATCCCTAGAGGGTGGGCCTTCTCATGTAAGGGTCCATGTGGGACATCGACCTGGAGAAGGAACGAAGGGTCTACGGACCTCCACGCGTTACTATGAGCCCCTCATTGAAAGCGCACACTCGGGAAGAGGAAAAAGCGCTCTGGTTGGTTGTGAACTACATAGGACGTCCAAGTGTTGAGGGGAACAACACTCATATGGTAGGCACTTATATTGGAGTGGGCATCCAGAGAGTCTTGATCGGTTACTCGACCCACGATCGGTGTAGATCAGGGTAGTGTACCTGGATGGTGTGGGTAAAGTGTGCAACCTCTGCAGATTGTAAGTCTATTCGAATAGTCATGGACGGGTTGGATAAACTTCTGTAGAGCGGTGCTGGTTTTGTTTTCAAAAAGGATTTTTTTCAAAAGCAATGGCTTTGAAATGTTTTGACCATGGGATGGTCGGAAAGGATACCTATTTGACCATGAGATGGTTAGAAAGGTATGAAAGGAGTTTGATCGTGGGACGACCTGAAGACGGGAACAAATGGGTGATCCAGTCCTGATGTTTTCCAAAACTTTTCACAAAGGTTTCCAAAATGTTTACAAAGGTTTTCAATAAAGATATGTAGATGATATATCTACAAGAGAAACTAATTGAGAAAAGAACCCCTCTTGGAGCCCTCCTACTACCACAGCCATAATGCATATCCTCTTATTATTATTGATATCTTAAGGTGGTTTGCGAGTACATTCAAAGTACTCACTGGCATTGTCCCTGGCTATTAACTTGGTCAGATCTCAAGAATAGGATGAAGTTGATGGCCATGCGAGCTAAGACGTTCTCCCACTTAGTTGCCTGTAGGTTGAGGCATGATTAGGCTCTACGCGTGATAATGTTCCGCTGCTGAAGATGGTATAGCCATAACGGCATTTATGTAAGTCTTGTAACTTGGTATATCTTCGATGTTGTAATGATACTTGTCGGTTATGTTCCACGGCACACTGAAAATGGGAACGTGGATATATACATAACAGGGACTTCTCGGATGATTAATCCGGGGGCCCCACAAGGAATGCGCGAACTTTATTTTCAGGATCGGACGAGTTTCGACTAGTTTCAAGGACAAAGACAACTAAAACATGGCCAACATATATAGATTATGACGATAATCTACTATGACTCAAGTGACCCAGATCAAAAGAGGGCATTAAGATACCGTACATAGATTTAATTTATGCTTAAGTGGCCCTAATCGACTATGACGCTCCCGCAGTCTCCATCACCGATCACGTTGTCTGCGTCGCCTCCAGCCTCCTCCGTGTTGGAATTGATGCCGACGTTCCCGACAGCGTTCCTCCTCCTCATGGATTCTTCACGGCGCGCCGCATCGATAACGGTGGAGTTCGTACGGCCAGGCACTGCCCAGAAGCGCTGCCCAGAAGTTGCCTCCCTTTTGGGTTGCACAGATCCGGGTGGATCTCCCGCCAGTGGGTTCCGCATAGCTCAATCAACGCAACCCGCTCCTTCTTGAACAACTTTTGCCAGTACGCGCTTGTGCGCGAGTACCGTGCCATTGCCCTCTTCCACTTTTGCAGCTGGTGGCGGTGCTCCTCGATCTGCCTCGCCAACGTGTTGTCGCACAAGAGCGACAGGAACCCCGGCATAGCTGAGCTCGAAGCCGACCGTAAGCATCGCGAACAGCGGTGCGAGTATGTAATAGTCGGAAAACATCTGAGCCTCGTGCAAGATGATTTTGGGCCTCTCCCTCTCCATGGCGATGAAGGAACATGATCTTAGGCTCGGCCCCGAGGTTAAGGGGATAAGGACAAGGACGTAGGCCTAGCATCATTGCTACTACCAATCAGTTCGCAGAACAGACTTCTCACGGATCGCCCTCACGAAGGACATCCTTATCGTCCACGCACCCCGATCCAACGGCGCCTAACAATCGAGGATCGAGTCTTCTAGAAGCCCGGAGCAGATGTTGGCTAGCTCTACGTCCCGATTATTTGTGGCCAACGGCTGTCGTTCAAAATAATAGACATTTCAATGAGACTGGTGGATCCATATGTGGTTTGTGAAAAGAACACACGCAATGACACCGGTGGATCCATGTGTGGTCTCTGAAGAGAACACACCTGCAATGACTCTAGATGTGGTTAATGAGAAGAATACACATGCAATGACACTTGTGGATCCATAGGTGGATTGTGAACAGAACACACATGCAATGACTCTAGTTGTTGTTAGTAAAAAGAACACACATGCAATGACACTGGTGGATCCATGTGTGGTCTCTAAAGAGAACACACATTTCAATTACACTAGTGGATCCATATATGGTCTATGAAAAGAACACATATGCAATCACTCTGGTGGATCCATATGTGGGTTGTGAAAATAACACACATGCAATGACTCTAGTTGTTGTTAGTAAAAAGAACACACATGCAATGACACTAGTGGATCCATGTGTCGTCTCTGAAGAGAACACACATTTCAATGACACTGGTGTATCCATATGTGGTCTCTGAAAAGAATAGTCATGAAATGACTATTCTTGTTGTTGTCAGTAAAAAGAACACACATGCAATCACACTGGTGGATCCATGTGTGGTCTCTAAAGACATCACACATGCAATGAATCTAGTTGTGGTTAATGAGAAGCACAAACAAGCAATGACACTTGTGGATCCATAGGTGGATTGTGAAAAGAACACACATGCAATGTCTCTAGTTGTTGTTAGTAAAAAGAACACACATGCAATGACACTGGTGACTCCATGTGTGGTCTCTAAAGAGAGCACACATTTCAATGACACTGGTGGATCCATATGTGGTCTGTGAAAATAACACACATGCAATGACTCTAGTGGATCCATATGTGGTTTGTGAAAATAACAGACATGCAATAACTGTGGTGGATCCATATGTGGTTGTGGAAAGAACAGACATGCAATGACATTTCTTGATCCATATGTGGTTTGTGAAAAGAACACACATGAAGTGACTCTGGTGGATCGATGTGTAGTTTGTGACATGAACACACATGCAATGACTCTGGTGGAGCCATGCGTGGTTTGTGGAAAGAACACACATGCAATGACACTGGTGGATCCATGTGTGGTCTCTAAAGAGAACACGCATTTCAATGACACTGGTGGAACCACATGCAATGACACTGGTGGATCCATGTGTGGTCTCTGAACAGAACACACATTTCAATGACAGTGGTGGATCCATATGTGGTCTTTGAAAAGAACAGTCATGAAATGACTCAATGTGTGGTCTGTGAAGAGAACACATATTTCAATGACACTGGTGGATCCATATGTTGTTTGTGAAAAGAATAGTCTTTAAATGACTCTAGTTGTTGTTTGTGAAAATAATACATATTTCAATGACACTAGTGGATCCATATGTGGTATGTGAAAAGAATAGTCATGCAATGACTATAGTGGTTGTTAGTAAAAAGAACACACATGCAATGCCACTGGTGGATCCATGTGTAGTCTCTGAAGAGAACACACATGCAATAACTCTAGATGTGGTTAATGAGAAGAATACACATGCAATTACGCTTGTGGATCCATAGGTGGATTGTGAAAAGAACACACATGCAATGACTCTAGTTGTTGTTAGTAAAAAGAACACACATGCAATGACACTGGTGGATCCATGTGTGGTCTCCAAAGAGAATACACATTTCAATTACACTGGTGGATCCATATATGGTCTGTGAAAAGAACACATATGCAATCAACTCTAGTGGATCCATATGTGGGTTGTGAAAATAACACACATGCAATGACTCTAGTTGTTGTTAGTAAAAAGAACACACATGCAGTGACACTAGTGGATCCATGTGTGGTCTCTGAAGAGAACACACATTTCAATGACACTAGTGGATCCATATGTGGTCTCTAAAAAGAATAGTCATGAAATGACTATTCTTGTTGTTGTTAGTCAAAAGAACACACATGCAATGACACTGGTGGATCCATGTGTGGTCTCTGAAAAAATCACACATGCAATGAATCTAGTTGTGGTTAATGAGAACAACACACATGCAATGACACTGGTGGATCCATAGGTGGATTGTGAAAAGAACACACATGCAATGACTCTAGTTGTTGTTAGTAAAAATAACACACAGGCAATGACTTTGGTGGAGCCATGCGTGGTTTGTGGAAAGAACGCACATGCAATGACACTAGTGGATCCATGTGTGGTCTCTGAAGAGAACACACATTTCAATGACACTGGTGGATCCATATGTGGCTTGTGAAAAAAAATAGTCATGGAATGACTCTATTTGTTGTTAGTAAAAAGAACACACATGTAATGACACTGGTCGATCCATGTGTGGTCTCTGAAGAGAACACACATGCAATGACTCTATCTGTGGTTAAAGAGAAGAACACACATGCAATGACACTGGTGGATCCATAGGTGGATTGTTAAAAGAACACACATGCAATGACTCTAGTTGTTATTAGTACAAAAACACACATGCAATGACACTAGTGGATCCATGTGAGGTCTCTAAAGAGAACACACATTTCAATGACACTGGTGGAACCACATGCTATGACACTGGTAGATCCATGTGTGGTCTCTGAACAGAACACACATTTCAATGACACTGGTGGATCCATATGTGGTCTTTGAAAAGAACAGTCATGAAATGACTCCATGTGTGGTCTCTGAAGAGAACACATAGTTCAATGACACTGGTGGATACATATGTGGTTTGAAAAAAGAATAGTCATGAAATGACTCTAGTTGTTGTTTGTGAAAAAAATACACATTTCAATGACACTAGTGGATCCATATGTGGTATGTGAAAAGAATAGTCATGCAATGAATATAGTTGTTGTTAGTAAAAAGAACACACATGCAATTCCACTGGTGGATCCATGTGTGGTCTCTGAAGAGAACACACATGCAATGACTCTAGATGTGGTTAATGAGAAGAATACACATGGAATGACACTTGTGGATCTATAGGTGGATTGTGAAAAGAACACACATGCAATGACTCTAGTTGTTGTTAGTAAAAAGAACACACATGCAATGACACTGGTGGATCCATGTGTGGTCTCTAAAGAGAATACACATTTCAATTACACTGGTAGATCCATATATGGTCTGTGAAAAGAACACATATGCAATCACTCTGGTGGATCCATAGGTGGGTTGTGAAAATAACACACATGTAATGACTCTAGTTGTTGTTAGTAAAAACAACACACATGCAATGACACTGGTGGATCCATGTGTGGTCTCTGAAGAGAACATACATTTCAAGGACACTGGTGGATCCATGTGTGGTCTCTGAAAATAATAGTCATGAAATGACTATTCTTGTTGTTGTTAGTAAAAAGAACGCACATGCAATGACACTAGTGGATCCATGTGTGGTCACTGAAGAAATCACACATGCAATGAATCTAGTTGTGGTTAATGAGAAGAACACACATGCAATGACACTTGTGGATCCATAGGTGGATTGTGAAAAGAACACACATGCAATGACTCTGGTTGTTGTTAGTAAAAAGAACACACATGCAATGACACTAGTGACTCCATGTGTGGTCTCTGAAGAGATCACACATTTCAATGACACTAGTGGATCCATATGTGGTCTGTGAAAATAACACACATGCAATGACTCTGGTGGATCCATATGTGGTTTGTGAAAAGACCACACATGCAATGACTCTAGTTGTTGTTAGTAAAAATAACACACAGGCAATGACTCTGGTGGAAACATGCGTGGTTTGTGGAAAGAACACACATGCAATGATACTGCTGGATCCATGTGTGGTCTCTGAAGAGAACACACATTTCAATGTCACTGGTGGATCCATATGTGGCTTGTGAAAAAAAATAGTCATGGAATGACTCTATTTGTTGTTAGTAAAAAGAACACACATGTAATGACACTGGTCGATCCATGTGTGGTCTCTGAAGAGAACACACATGCAATGACTCTATCTGTGGTTAAAGAGAAGAACACACATGCAATGACACTGGTGGATCCATAGGTGGATTGTTAAAAGAACACACATGCAATGACTCTAGTTGTTATTAGTACAAAAACACACATGCAATGACACTAGTGGATCCATGTGAGGTCTCTAAAGAGAACACACATTTCAATGACACTGGTGGAACCACATGCAATGACACTGGTAGATCCATGTGTGGTCTCTGAACAGAACACACATTTCAATGACACTGGTGGATCCATATGTGGTCTTTGAAAAGAACAGTCATGAAATGACTCCATGTGTGGTCTCTGAAGAGAACACATAGTTCAATGACACTGGTGGATACATATGTGGTTTGTAAAAAGAATAGTCATGAAATGACTCCAGTTGTTGTTTGTGAAAAAAATACACATTTCAATGACACTAGTGGATCCATATGTGGTATGTGAAAAGAATAGTCATGCAATGAATATAGTTGTTGTTAGTAAAAAGAACACACATGCAATGCCACTGGTGGATCCATGTGTGGTCTCTAAAGAGAACACACATGCAATGACTCTAGATGTGGTTAATGATAAGAATACACATGGAATGACACTTGTGGATCTATAGGTGGATTGTGAAAAGAACACACATGCAATGACTCTAGTTGTTGTTAGTAAAAAGAACACACATGCAATGACACTGGTGGATACATGTGTGGTCTCTAAAGAGAATACACATTTCAATTACACTGGTAGATCCATATATGGTCTGTGAAAAGAACACATATGCAATCACTCTGGTGGATCCATAGGTGGGTTGTGAAAATAACACACATGCAATGACTCTAGTTGTTGTTAGTAAAAACAACACACATGCAATGACACTGGTGGATCCATGTGTGGTCTCTAAAGAGAACATACATTTCAAGGACACTGGTGGATCCATGTGTGGTCTCTGAAAATAATAGTCATGAAATGACTATTCTTGTTGTTGTTAGTAAAAAGAACGCACATGCAATGACACTAGTGGATCGATGTGTGGTCACTGAAGAAATCACACATGCAATGAATCTAGTTGTGGTTAATGAGAAGAACACACATGCAATGACACTTGTGGATCCATAGGTGGATTGTGAAAAGAACACACATGCAATGACTCTGGTTGTTGTTAGTAAAAAGAACACACATGCAATGACACTAGTGACTCCATGTGTGGTCTCTGAAGAGATCACACATTTCAATGACACTAGTGGATCCATATGTGGTCTGTGAAAATAACACACATGCAATGACTCTGGTGGATCCATATGTGGTTTGTGAAAAGACCACACATGCAATGACTCTAGTGGATCCATATGTGTTTTGTGAAAAGAACAGACATGCAATGACATTTCTTGATCCATATGTGTTTTGTGAAAAGAACACACATGTAGTGAATCAGGTGGATCGATGTGTAGTTTATGACATGAACACACGTGCAATGACTCTGGTGGATCCATGCGTGGTTTGTGGAAAGAACACACATGCAATGACACTGGTGGATCGATGTGTGGTCTCTGAAGAGAACACACATTTCAATGACACTGGTGGATCCGTATGTGGCTTGTGAAAAAAAAGTCATGGAATGACTCTAGTTGTTGTTAGTAAAAAGAACGCACATGCAATGACACTGGTGGATCCATGTGTGGTCTCTGAAGAGAACACACATGCAATGACTCTATCTGTGGTTAAAGAGAAGAACACACATGCAATGACACTGGTGGATCCATAGGTGGATTGTGAAAAGAACACACATGTAATGACTCTAGTTGTTGTTAGTACAAAAACACACATGCAATGACACTGGTGGATCCATGTGTGGTCTCTAAAGAGAACACACATGCAATGACACTGGTGGATCGATGTGTGGTCTCTGAAGAGAACACACATTTCTATGACACTAGTGGATCCGTATGTGGCTTGTGAAAAAAACAGTCGTGGAATGACTCTAGTTGTTGTTAGTAAAAAGAACAGACATGCAATGACACTGGTGGATCCATAGGTGGAGTGTGAAAAGAACACACATGCAATGACTCTAGTTGTTATTAGTACAAAAACACACATGCAATGACACTGGTGGAT
Source organism: Avena eriantha (assembly GCA_910589775.1). Lineage (NCBI taxonomy): Eukaryota > Viridiplantae > Streptophyta > Magnoliopsida > Poales > Poaceae > Avena > Avena eriantha. The sequence goes on from OU342741.1 coordinate 262,456,660, forward strand.
CCATGTGTGCTCTCTAAAGAGAACACACAATTCAATGATATTTTTGGAACCACATGCAATGACACTGGTGGATCCATGTGTGGTCTCTGAACAAGACACACATTTCAATGACATTGGTGGATCCATATGTGTTCTTTTAAAAGAACAGTCATGAAATGACTCCATCTGTGGTCTCTGAAGAGAACACATATTCCAATGACACTGGTCGATCCATATGTGGTCTGTGAAAAGAATAGTCATGAAATGACTCCAGTTGTTGTTTGTGAAAATAATACACATTTCAATGACACTGGTGGATCCATATGTGGTATGTGAAAAGAATAGGCATGCAATGACTATAGGTTTTGTTAGTAAAAAGAACACACATGCAATGCCACTTGTGGATCCATGTGTGGTCTCTAAAGAGAACACACATTTCAATTACACTAGTGGATCCATATATGGTCTATGAAAAGAACACATATGCAATCACTCTGGTGGATCCATATGTGGGTTGTGAAAATAACACACAAGCAATGACTCTAGTTATTGTTAGTAAAAACAACACACATGCAAAGACACTGGTGGATCCATGTGTGGTCTCTGAAGAGAACATACATTTCAATGACACTGGTGGATCCATGTGCGGTCTCTGAAAATAATAGTCATGAAATGACTATTCTTGTTGTTGTTAGTAAAAAGAACGCACATGCAATGACACTAGTGGATCCATGTGTGGTCTCTGAAGAAATCACACACGCAATGAATCTAGTTGTGGTTAATGAGAAGAACACACATGCAATGACACTGGTGGATCCATAGGTGGATTGTGAAATGAACACACATGCAATGACTCTGGTTGTTGTTAGTAAAAAGAACACACATGCAATGACACTGGTGACTCCATGTGTGGTCTCTGAAGAGATCACACATTTCAATGACACTAGTGAATCCATATGTGGTCTGTGAAAATAACACACATGCAATGACTCTGGTGGATCCATATGTGGTTTGTGAAAACACCACACATGCAATGACTCTAGTGGATCCATATGTGTTTTGTGGAAAGAACAGACATGCAATGACATTTCTTGATCCATATGTGGTTTGTGAAAAGAACACACATGTAGTGAATCTGGTGGATCGATGTGTAGTTTGTGACATGAACACACATGCAATGACTCTGGTGGAAACATGCGTGGTTTGTGGAAAGAACACACATGCAATGACACTGGTGGATCGATGTGTGGTTTCTGAAGAGAACACACATTTCAATGACACTGGTGGATCCGTATGTGGCTTGTGAAAAAAACAGTCATGGAATGACTCTAGTTGTTGTTAGTAAAAAGAGCACACATGCAATGACACTGGTGGATCCATGTGTGGTCTGTGAAAAGAACACATATGCAATCACTCTATCTGTGGTAAAAGAGAAGAACACACATGCAATGACACTTGTGGATCCATAGGTGGATTGTGAAAAGAACACACATGTAATGACTCTAGTTGTTGTTAGTACAAAAACACACATGCAATGAAACTGGTGGATCCATGTGTGGTCTCTAAAGAGAACACACATGCAAGGAAACTGGTGGATCGATGTGTGGTGTCTGAAGAGAACACACATTTCTATGACATTAGTGGATCCGTATGTGGCTTGTGAAAAAAACAGTCGTGGAATGACTCTAGTTGTTGTTAGTAAAAAGAACAAACATGCAATGACACTGGTGGATCCATGTGTGGTCTCTGAAGAGAACACACATGCAATGACTCTATCTGTGGTTAAAGAGAAGAACACACATGCAATGACACTGGTGGATCCATAGGTGGATTGTGAAAAGAACACACATGCAATGACTCTAGTTGTTGTTAGTACAAAAACACACATGCAATGACACTGGTGGATCCATGTGTGCTCTCTAAAGATAACACACATTTCAATGACATGTGTGGAACCACATGCAATGACACTGGTGGATCCATGTGTGGTCTCTGAACAAGACACACATTTCAATGACACTGGTGGATCCATACGTGTTCTTTTAAAAGAACAGTCATGAAATGACTCCATGTGTGGTCTCTGAAGAGAACACATATTCCAATGACACTGGTCGATCCATATGTGGTCTTTGAAAAGAATAGTCATGAAATGACTCCAGTTGTTGTTTGTGAAAATAATACACATTTCAATGACACTAGTGGATCCATATGTGGTCTCTGAAATAATAGTCATGAAATGACTATAGTTGTTGTTAGTAAAAAGAACACACATGCAATGCCACTTGTGGATCCATGTGTGGTCTTTGAAGAGAACACACATGCAATGACTCTAGATGTGGTTAATGAGAAGAATACACATGAAATGACACTTGTGGATCTATAGGTGGATTGTGAAAA